>OW052220.1:97402543-98602543 GCA_932526605.1 Nephrotoma flavescens | reverse complement strand
AATCACAAAAGGGATATGGGATTCTGAAATGTGTTTTGGGAGGAGTTCTAGAACCGTTACCTTATAACTTAAGTCGAAAATATTCATTTAAATGTATTTTGAGTCATTAAATTAGAATTTAAGCGTATCTTGTGTTGATTTTCACTTAACTTTTACTTTGCCAAAAAATTAAAAATAATAAATTGTTTTAGCAAAGAATAAACAGAAAATCCAAATCCGAATTTCACGGCCTCCTTGATTATCTCGATATCAGAATGTGACTCAAACGACTTTGGTCGATAGTAATGAAAATATTTTCTCTGGTTATCTTTCCCTTATCTTTGGCTGATGTTTGTATAATAACAATAATGTTTGAAAAAATACCCCAATTTGTGGGATACCGTTAGCTGGTAGTGGAATTCCAATCAAATCGAGTTTTTCTAATAAATCGTAACATTTGATCATTACACATTCATCTTTGAACACTTGATAGTTTCGGAAAAAGCTGATAAAATTGTTGGTTAGAATTACACTTTTCGGTGCAATAACTTTTGTCAAGACACATCCAACAGTTTCAATGGACCTAGTTAGTCAATACGCACGTTTGCCTTACGGCTCGCTTGTTGTCCTAGATTATATTGCTGCGGATTTCCTTACTCATCTTATTTTTGTACAATTTAACGAAGTGATCCATTACACGTTGATCAAAATCTTCATCACCCAAATGTGTATCATTTGTTGGAACTATGTGAAAGGCTCATCAGCCTCAAAATAGTTATTGTGTACATGAAGTAGGTACTTCATGTACACAATAACTATTTTGAGGCTGATGAGCGAAACATCGAAGGTGCTGAAAACTGGAACGAGATAACAATATAAGTTCTGTGTGTGGCCATTATACCAACCAACCCTACACAAACACACAAAAAAATGTATTCGGACGTACACACACGGAGATATTTTTATTTTGTTCTAGTTTTCTGCAATGCGATTTGTTTTCGAAGAGTTATATTTGCATTATTTTTCATTAATTATTACTCTAACAGGGTGATTCGTTGTTTGAAGCGCAAATTCTTTCTTGCTCCCAATACAATCCAACATACCAAATCTCATCTTAACCGATTAAGACATGGTCGAGTTTAATAAAATTTTAGAACGAAACACTATAATATTTTATTTAACGCAGTTTTAAAAAATATGACGTCAATCGAACAAATGGTGCACACTCTCGAAATCAGTCAATTTTTATCTTCATTTTCGTTTTGATTCAATTTTTGTTCCCATCGCCGGGTAGACTGCCGCCGAGGTGTCCGTCGCCGAGTTGGTCGTTAATACCGAAAATTTTAATTAAAAATAGACCAACAAATATATTCAAGATATATTAACTATAATTATTATAAAACAAATAGAAACAACTTATTACGATCACAAAATAATTTTTCTTCATCACTCTCATCGAAAAGTACACAGTTTTACATAGAACCCTTGTCTGAGGTTTAGATTTCTATGGTATGTCGAAATTAGTCTCTGCTAAATATTATATGTGTTTTTGTTGAGGTTTGCCGTCAATTTCGCTGGAGTGGAATTATTTTTGAAATTTTAGGATGATCAGTCATACGATGAAATTTTGAGCTGAATAGGATTACCACGATACGTTTATAATGTGTCATGGATTCATCACGGCTTTGTGAGGCATTGATGTTGATTGGTGATGTTAGCGGAGGATCGCATGGTTACCGTGTATTTTGATTCGGAAATGACTTTATGGGTTGCAGTGTGTTTGGTTTTCATTTTAGAAAAGCGGGTATCGAACACTTCTTTGTAAACGTTACATATGTTTCTTGGTACATTTAGCTATGATTATTTATAAAATTTGATTTTGAGATTGACTAATTTTACTAATGCTCCTTCATCCGGTTTTATTCAGCGTTTGAGTATTAAAATTCTAATTAAATTTAAAAGTCAAAAGAGCAGACAAGGTGACCAAATAAGGCTATTTACCTTGGTTTAGAATAATATTTAATCATTGTTAATACTAATGAAATTTTAAAATAATTATAGTTTAGATTTAGATTAATCACATTACAGTTCAGATATAATATTTATAATAAACATTATAATACAAATAAAAGGGAAGTCAGCTAATTTAATCTTATTCTTAATCTTTATTATATAATATGAATGTTGAATAATTATATTATTAGTATTCCAGGTTGTGTACTATATCTACAAATCTCCTCCAGGTTGATGTATTGGGTTGTAGCAAACAACCACTATTTATTAATGGTAGTTTTTAAATTAAATTAAATTTAGAATTAAGTTTATAATATGTTATTGTATGATAGAAAGTATACTTATACTTGGTAAAATAATTAAGCTAATTTATGATGGGTGCTGATTAATGACAAATGTTCGGATGTGATAATGTTTTAAAAATGGATTGGAATAATTAAATTATTTTAATCCGGTTTTAGGAAAGGATTCCGGAATTAATAGTATCTATGCATCTCAATTTACTAACAAATTTAAATTCTAAGACATTGGTGTTTTGGAAGCAATTTTGTTGGCTACACTTTCGAATATTGTAAAGTGAAATGGTAGTTATTAATCTTAAGTTAATTTACAGGAAAATTTCGGAAGGCGACCCGGTTAATAACTATTTAAATTTAGTATTTAGTTATAATAAGTTATTATAAGTTAGACAGTTTACTTATTCTTGGTAAAGCAGTTAATCTATTTTAAGAGTAGTGCTGGTTAGTTACGGATACTCTGGGTGTTAGTGTTTAAAACTGGTTTATAACAATAATAAAACTAAATTAAATATTTATTGTTAAGGAAAGAATTCCGGAATCAATAGTTCTTTCTAATAATAAATTCTAACAATTTATTGACTCTAGGAGATAAGCATTCTGGAAGCAGTTTTGATGGCTATACTTAACTAAAATATTTCAAAATAATAATTAATTTCTGATGTGTTCCAAAGGGAAGCTGACACAATTTGAAAGTAGTTTTAGAACTGTGTTGTCTTGTGATGTTAAACTTACTAACTATCGGATATTTCTAAGTGTCTGTAATCGGGCCTGGTCTGTCACATCTAAAGTACCTTTCCCATCCTTTTGTTGTATATAAAGCAGGTGTATGATTGGCGCGGCAGTAACTGAGAGTTCCTGCTTTAAACTTGGTCGTGCATTGAAATCAAAACAAAATTTATTAATCCTACTTTAATTAATGATGAATTGATATTTCAGATTTAGAGACAGAATAATAATATAATTCTTAGTGTAGGTTTATTTTAGTTAGGTGTTGATTCCCAGAAGAAATTGTTGATGACCATTAAAACTTTTATCCTTTGTATTGTCCTGTGCTGTACGATCCCAACCTATCGGCTATTTCTAGGTGTCTGTAACCGGGCTGATTCACTCCCATCCAATTAACCTATCTAATCCCTCGGTTTTGTTATATGTAAAAAGAGTGTGCGGTGGGCCCGGCGTCAACCGGGAGATCTTGTCTAAGAACTTGGTCGTGCATTCAAAATCAATCAATCAATCAAAATCACTCTCATCGAAAAGTACAGCTAATCAACATATTTTTTTCAGGGTTGGTTGTAACTCCTCTTCACTATAGTTATTCCTCCATCATTACAAAAGTTATCTGACGTCGTTGCAATCACCTCGATTTTGCAATTCTTTCAGAATTTCTCTATAAGGAGCTAACCTTCTCAATTCTCTTTTAAGTTTTTCGGTGCGTACGTTTTTTTTTAATTTTTTAGCTAAAACTGTTTCTTCTGATATAATGGTTGGAATCCATTTTTTAGCCTTGCTGTTAACTTTTATCACTTATAAAATTGAATTAAACTACTTTGATAAAAACACCTGTACAAATTTCGGAGGAATCGGTTTTCCTGAAAACAAATAAATATTGTCACTATAAGGAAGATTTTACAAGTGTTTTTATCAAAGTAATTTAATTCAATTATAAGTTTTTGGGCAACCTCTATATCTGCTGAAGCTTGTTCTTCTTGAAGTTTTATATTGCGCAAAAAAAATCTTTTTAAAATTTACAAACCACCCTTTAGTTCTTTAAATGAAGTTCATATTTCTTTAAATAAATATCAGGGCTTTTTGTTTAACAATATTTGTGGTCAAAGGGATTTTTGTATTTAAACAATCGTCTATCCATGTTGAGAATGTTCCATTTTTACGATATTTATATCTCGTTTTTGGAGTATATCTCGTTTTTGGAGTATGTTTCGCGCCTTGCAAACAATCAAAGGCACATTTTTCCTAATTTCGCTTTCATTTTTTGATATACTATAGTTCGAATAGGGCTTTTCTCCGCAATTTATACGAACTAAAATTACAATTTTTGTCAGACATTATCTAAATTTGGGGTCCAAAATTAGATTTACTATAAACGTTACAACTTAGTCTTTTTACATATACCACAAATTAAAATTTCAATACTTTTCACTTCACTGTATTTCACTATGTACTTTTTTCACTTTTCACCATTTACTTTCCAAAATGTTAAAAACAAAGCAAGCAAAAACTTTCTCAACTTTATTTACGAAAAACAAAACGCATACATCTCAAAATGAAATGAGCGATTTTCCTGTAGAAATAAAGTTGTGGGATTCCCCCTTATTGAACGATATTAAAAAAAATCAAATTTCCAATGCATATTCGATTTTTTCAAATCGTCTTATATCAAAACCGTATTATATCAATTTCAATTCTTGTATCCTGTAATATGTGTTGAACAAGTACCGTGCTATACGAAGGCACTTTAGATTATATTTTGATAGTTTATTAATTTGGGATAGTTTAGTTAGGGTAAGGGATTGATTCAACTATTGATTTTCATCATATGTAATCGGCATTAGCCTTGACAAGACTGGTTTGGATATCCCCATCCACTTCTAGAGAGTTTTACGTTCTTACTGACTCATTTGATGACTTAAAAATTCTCTTGACATTGTTCAGCTAACATTAACTATCTGATCCGCTAGTTAGATTAGTTAGCCCTAGATTGCATGTCCAATTTCCACTATATACAAATCAAGCATAAATCAGAATAACATCAAAATGATCAGAAATGTTGGGAAACAAAATCAGCAAGCTCCTGCGCATTGAAACCGAGATCAACCCAACCTTTGATAAAAATATCCAATCTTCAATGCAACAATCGAAAACCTGCTACGGAAGCTGCTACTTGTGGTACGATCAATCACTTCTGGCAAAGCTCTCCCGATTTATGGAAAAAGTTTTAGTAAGAATTTTATTGCCATTTTATTTTAAATGCCGAATTTTGTTGAAATAAAATTTTTCTATAAAAAGTCGTATTTCCCGGTAAAATTTAAAAAAAGATCTAAACTAATTTTGTTTGAAATATAATTTACAATCTTTCTATTTTTAGTCGTTTTTTACGAAAATGTTATATACTTTTCCCAATATTTGCAAAAAATCGAAAAAGTTCCTATGGAAGCAGCCACTTTTGGTGGAGCGATCTTGATCAAAAATCACTGGGATCTTCCAATCTATGGAATAAGCTAAAGTATGAGATTTCACTCGATCAATCAATCCATATGGGCTACGCGGGCCAAAGTTTTACAGAAAAATATTTTTTTGACAAAAATCATCATTTCCGCTTAAATTTTGGAAAACTGATCTAGGCCGGGATTGTTGCAAAATTAATTTAGAATCTGTAACTTTCTAACCGTTTTCTCACAAATTATATACATGCTTTTCAATATACAAGAAAAAAATGAAAAAGCTCATATTGAAGCTGCCACTTCCGGTGCAAAAACGAAAAAGCTTTGGTGTACGGATTTCGGTCAAAACTCACTGAGATAACCAAATTTGTGGAAAAGCTTTGGCTTGAAATTTTATCCCGATCAATCAGTCCATCTAGACTATACAGGAGCTGAATTTTTGTTAAAAACTGCTTTTGTCAAAAATCGTCACTTTCAGTTAAATTTAAAAAAAAAATATTTGGGCCGAAATTGTTGCAAATTTAATTTAAATTCTTTTAGTTCATAATTGTTTTTCTCATAAGGACTATAAAATGTGAGGACAGTTTGATATGTCGGTGACTTTTTGAATAAAAGATATTTATTTCGGAAAAATCGCGTTTTATTTCTCGACATTCCCTTACGCTCGATACATTTAGTCCAATGTTTTTCCAATTATTGGAAAAATATTTCTCAAAGCCCTCAAAATAGGTGTTTGTTTTAGTGATGTCCTCTTCTTAGGAACCAAATCTCTTACCGCCCAGCCGTAGCAGTTCGTAGCCCAATTTAATGATTTTTGCCATGGGGACTACACATGTGTGTGCACCCGTGCATTGGCTTCGGTCGTTTTTGATAAATATCTATATCAAACATGTCCAAAAGTTCTGGCAGCTCTAACTACATCACCAAACATTCTGGCAGCTCTCGCTATATCGCCGAAGCCTAAAAATTACTTTTTAAAAAACCTCTCACAGACTAAATGTATGTTCCTCTCTACAGCCCAAACGGTTTGTCAAATCGGGATGAAACTTCATACATATGCTTTTTTCATAAATTTTTTCTCTGAAATCGACCCGCCGGAAGTAGCAGCTTCCATAAGAGCTTTTTCGTTTTTTGCAAATATTTTGAAAAGTATATTATTTACAAGAAAAACAATTATGAGCTAAAAAATTCTATAGTAAATTAGTAACAATACTGTTCAAATGGTTATGAGGTTTTTTGACAAAAAAAAACATTTAGCAACAAAAATTGTCTCTGAGGTACAGCCAAAATGTGCTATTTCATCAAAATAAACTTCATACCTATGCTTTTCCATCAAATTGGGAGACCTAGTGAATTTTGACCAAAATCACTTCAGTCGAAGTGTCAGTTTCCATTGACGCGTTTTCGTTTTTTCCACCAGAAATGACAGCTTTAGTAGGAGTAGATCAGATTTCCAACATTTAAGCGGAAATGACGATTTCGTCAAAAACTTTTTTGCAGTTAAAATTTGGATCGGGATGAAACTTCTTACTTAAGGTTTTTCTATAAATTGATCGAGATCACAGTGATTATTGGCCGAGATCGGTCCACCAGGAGTGGCAGCATCCATAGGAGGATTTTGCTTTTTGAATATATTTTGAAAAGTATAAAGCATTTACGAAAATCTATTTAAAATGATAGTAAATTTTGATAGAAAAAAACTTTATTTCTCCAAAATTCGGCATCTCTACAAAGCAGGCGGATTGACTAGTCGGAACAAAACTTTACACTTAAGCTTTTTTCATAACAAATCTTTCCTTCTGCGTACCAGATGTGACAGTTTCCTTTTTTGCTTTTTCAATTTTTGCAATGAAGATCAAATTTTCAAACAGGGTTGACCTTCTTGGTTTTTTGAAATTTAAACAGGAATAATGATTTTTTTATTTCACAAAACAATTTTTATCGTAGATGTATCTTGTATCTCACATTTCAAAACATACTTCATAAACATCGTTCGTCATTATGGGCCAATAAATCAATTTTCGATTGTGGCTTGCCTCCATGTGAACCGGTTGAATCATAATGATTGTTGCGTATAACATCGGAAACTAACGCATTCGGTATCATATTTTTCAGATTGGCACATCCGACATTCCATCGAGAAGATTTATTCTAATTTATACAAACGATCGTTGAATATTTCTAATTTAGAAAATTGCACATTTTGGGCTGCGCTAGGGTTCCCAAGTTATTATTTTTCAAAATTTGCTAATTTTCTACATGCATGGACATATAAA
The DNA here is from genome assembly GCA_932526605.1 of Nephrotoma flavescens. Lineage (NCBI taxonomy): Eukaryota > Metazoa > Arthropoda > Insecta > Diptera > Tipulidae > Nephrotoma > Nephrotoma flavescens. The sequence continues at coordinate 98,594,797 of OW052220.1, read as the reverse complement.
TGTATTTTTAGTTTACATAAAATTTCCTTTGTCTTGTTTCATTTCCATTGACTTCAAAATCATGGAAGTCTTTTAATATTTCCCGCTTCTTGTCCGAATTTGAAAAATGGGAATAAATTTTAACTATTTTATTTTCTATTTCAACATGCAAGGAATCTAAAGCATCTTTTACACGGTTGTGATCGTGTGTGCATGACAATTGACTTTCTGAATGTTTTCTTTTTTCAATTTTAAATTAGTATACAAGCTGAGTTTTTTTTTTACCGAAATTAGAGTTTTTAATAAGCACATTTCACTTAACACTTTTTCTTTATTCCGCAAAAAATTCAATTTTTGAATATTTTCACTAAAAAATGTATCCAACAGTTTGAAATCGAGTGATTTTGTAAACTTTTGGATAATTTTTTTAGTTAAATTCAAATTTTTTGCGAAATAAAAAAACAAGTGTTAAGGGAACTTTGCTTATTAAGTGTTAGTGTATTTCGTCAAGTGCCTACGGCAAATAGTGCTAAAATAAATTAGTGTTCGTATTAAGCGGTGATATATTCTGTCAGTTTAATTGTAGCTCATCGAAACATTCCATCCACAGTTTCATCGGAATTCTCGACAAGATCCAACAAAGAATTTTGCAAGCCATTCTCAACCGTGAAATATTGAACCGATATAGGAAATAATTTAATATTTTTTCGATTAGAAGCATCTAACTGAATTGAATAAAATAGTTTAGGCTTATGGATGTTTATTAGGCCTAAAACTTTAGCTAGAGCTTTTTAGCCTAATACATTATCCGCAATTGCTTGGCACTTGATTCTATCAAACGATAATCTATTTGCAACGCTTGAATCGAAAAATAAGGTACTGTCAAGTTTTATCGAGCAATCAAGAGAATTATGTGATTGATTGTGCTTAATGGAATGATAAACGTGAAGCAGCTCAGCTAATATTACTTTCATTTCTATATCTGATCCACATTTAACAAAAAAATTTGATAATGAATGATAAGTGCTACCAGTGGTGCTGGAAATTTTATTTATGTGTGCGATCGATTCATCGTGCTCTTTGATTGCGGAATAGCCACTGTATTCGACAGAAAAGATACTCAAACATAGCTTACATTTTGTTTCTAAGTTGTTGAGTCTTTTGGGTAACCATTTGTGGAGTTCTTCCCAATTTGCATTATAATACGTTTTTCTCCGGTTTTGGGGATTTATTTTTTTTGGTGTGGTCGTTCATTTTTGTATTTATTGTTGTAAAATAATTTTATTTATACAAAAGTTATAAATTTTATATTTTAAAACAAGCCACACTAGACACAAATAAAATACAAACCAAAATTTTATTAGTTACTACACTACGACTTGATTGAATGACAATCACATATAAAAAAAACAAAAAAATTAAATTTTTATTATAAAATAGGACAACACTATTTGCACGTACTTATAGTGGTTCGTCCTATTATGAGTGTGAAATGTTTGTTTTAATTTGTTTCTATTACAGACCATTTTGCTATTTTATTAGTATTTCTACTCGGTTAACGAAAATGAAAATATTTTGGTTTTTATTTTGGTACGAGATAAAAAGGACATTTTACTGTAATAAAGGACATTTTAACAAAATAAAAGACATTTTGTCATATGGAAAGTGGAAATGACAAATTTTAAAAAAGAAGAACTGTCCTTTCCAAAAAGTACGGTTAGGAGCCCTAATCTGCGCCAATCTTGTTTCGTTATGTAAGTGATGAGCTTTTTCTACCCAGAAAATTACACAAATCATCTATTCTTGAAAAGTGGCTCGATGTAGCGGAATTTCAGTTATTTTTGGTCTTTGTGTGGAGTTGTGCTATCATTTGATAGACAATCAACTTGTGCCACTCCTTGGCCTTTAACATTTGATCATCTGAATGAACGAGGAAATGGAAATGATTAATTTATAGATCCATACGAAAATAATGCAGTCACATCATGTTTGCAAATAAAGTTGGGCGTGTTGATACTAGTTATATTTCGCCGAAAATTCTATCGTTGGAAGTTTGGTGCAATGACTGGTAGAGAATCTGCTGATTTTGTATCAGTAGACTACGCCAAGTCTGAAAACAATTGAAATATATATATATATATATATATATATATATATATATATATATATATATATATATATATATATATATATATATATATATATATATATATATATATATATGACTTCCTTGCGCGTCGTTCCAATTTCCCAATCAAGTTTTCGATGAACTCTTTATTGCGATGAGAAGATTATATTTAACTTACAGTTTTGACTTGATTAAAAGCTGTTTGGTATATGTACCAATTCGTTGGTGTGTAATTACAGCTAATTTTATACCTTATGTCGTGAATAAATGAATTATGTTATGCCATAGCCACTAATGAATTGTAACAAATTTTACTACAACTTGGTGAGTCTCTTATAAATCGTTTTGATATAAATCCGTAGATAAATTACGATTATATACTCCTCGTGGTATTTCAACACCAAACGTTAGAGCACTAGCGTTTTGTGCTATTGTACTTCTTTATAAATAACAGGGTTCTGAAATTCGCTCTACAAAATATATTATTCTTTCTTTACTGATCGAACAAATAAGTTTTACTACTGATCGTCTCGAATAATGAATAAAAAGCAAAATTTTACTGATTATATTCATCATGATTCAATGCAAGAAAACAAAAAAATATATTCTCTATTGTCACTGTAGTGGGATATTCTATTTACCATTCAAACAAATATGAAAAGTAAAACAAAAGCACAGAGTAAAACTTTGTTTTAGTTCTCGCAGACAAAAAAAATTGGATAGCCAGATGGGAAAAATTTTTTCTCTAAAATACAAATTTATAAAATATTCGCCAACTATTCGTTTATCAAGGAGCAGACAGTAGAAAAATAATAATTTCTGTATATCGGTTTTGTCTCGTGACTTACTCATTTAAAATGAGTGAAGCAAAAAAAAAAAATCGAATACGTAGACAGTGCATAATGCTTTAATTCCATGGATAAAATTTGTTGACAGCAATTTTTTTGGTGATAATACGCAAAAAAAAAAATGTTCCTAAGAGTGACAAAGAGCAGAAATATTTTTTATTTCATTTTATAGAAAAAATTTATGGTTTTACATTTTGGCATAAACTAAAAATTTCAATAAAATTTTTAATTTGTACATTTTCGTACAATTCGAATTTTTTTTATATGTTTTAATTTTTATATATGTACCACAAAAAACCACTAACATTAACTAATTTCAACACGAAAAAAATAAATTAAATCGTCATTTGACTATAAAAATGGCGACCGACTTATTTTGTATGACTGTGAGAATAATTTCTTATCTTTACATATATTTTTTGTAGATGTGTGAAAAATGCTGCCATAAAAAATACTCCAATTTACATTTTTTATAGCAGTATTATGGCAGTAAACTTCCCCTATCACAACTATTCTCTCAGTAAAATTTTACTGACAACAAGTTTTGTTTCGTACACAACCAGTAAACTCTTTATTTTTTTCTCGCTTTTATTTTTGCTGACAGCAGATTATTTCCATATTTGTTATAATTCCAAAAATGTTCTGCTTGCTTTTCGGTACAAGATTATTTTTTTCTGTTCCAATATTTTTACCACATTTTACTTAGGAACTAAGGTAATAAAGTAGCTGAGGAATCCAAAAAAAATCCCAAATTTATTGCATGCAACAAATCTTGCACGTGTGAAATACGTCCCAAAAATCCTAAATTTATTGCATGCGAAAAATGTTGCACAGAAACCTCAAAAAATATAAGGATTGATTTGAAATAAAAATAAATTTTAGATTTTCAGCGCGTCATGTCCAAAGATTTTATTGTAAAGAATTTGTTTATTATTGTTGTTGTTTCATTAGTATTGTTTGTACCAAACATATTTTTGAAATATTAATAATGGATCAAGTACACAAAACTTATTTATTATAATATGAAATAAAAAACTGTACTACTACAAAAAAAGTCATCTTCTAAGAGACACATACAAAGGGTTTATTCCTGCAAGATTCAAATTAGAAATCTGTTCTAACAAACTCAGAAGATTTACATGTGGGTAGATTTTCTCGAGCGCTCATGATACGTTCTCTTATTGGGACAGTCGAATCGATTCCTGGAGTCAGCGATATAAATAAGAGGTCTTTTAGAAAGGGATTGTTGCATCAAATTTGAAGAAGTACTTTATCCACATTTATATATCCGACCCAAGGAATCGTTTGGTTCGATTGATTCTTTGAGAGAACGCATTTGTTGCATTCAATAAACGTGCAACGTTTATTGCATGCAACAAATTTGGGATTTTTTTTTTGGGGGAAATATTTCACTTGGGTAGCTGACTGAGGTCGATTTACAAAATTTGTAACATTAGAAATTTTCTTTATTTGGCTCGAAAGTACCTGGTAATAATTACGCAAAAATATCATTTCCTAGGTTGTCGTCGTTATCTATTTGGTCGATGCAAGGATGAGAAATCTCCTTATCATATTTAGGGGTTAACGTGGTTGATATTTCCAATTTTACCTCCTTCACCACAACAGGCATGACTCGTAATGTTTTGACAACCACCGGACCTATAGAATAATTTTAAACCGTCACATTATTATGGCCTTCCCCAAAACATGTGCATAGAGTCCAAGCATTTAAAGCACCTTCTAAGTTTAGTTTTGGTTGAAATTCGTTATTTATTTGACTTGAAAATCATATAAACCTTTAAAGACCGTTTCAAACTGATCCCAATGACAGTGACCTACATTCAATACATTTGCACCATCTTACTATAATTATATAACAAAACATAATGAAGACTATAAATCAGAAAATTTTCGGCACATGGGAAACCTAATCTTATATACAGCAGCATATAGGAAACATAAAACCAATCAGTATCCATATATCATTTAAAGTTAGTTTGCAAAAGATTAAGTACGGCTCCACTATACTTTTTAGACTATATATCGAATCTTTGTTCAGTTTTCCGCTCATAATTTATTAGTTTTCCGTTATTTTTCTGCATCGTCCACCCTCATCTATAATTCTAAAAAAAAAAAAATCACAAAAAATTAAATTATTTTATTTTTATGTATGAAGCGATCTAAAGTTGAAATTTAATTATATCTGGTCTAACAACCAAAAAAAATGTTGTATCCTTTTTGCTTTATCCCTACCATCAGACACCATCTTATATAAGCGGTGTCTGCTTCGTATCATTATGTACCGCACACAGTCCAAAAGCTATCCTAATTACGTATATAAGGGTCACTATATTACAATAATTATTTTAATTAATTAATTTTATGGTTTGTTGTTGTTGTTGTTTTTGTTGTTGTTCGGCGGCACAGATTTTTCCCAGTGAGTGTAATTAATTTTTTTTAAATAGCAAACCCTCTCGTTATAACCGCAATCCGCATATCTAAAAAAATTTGAAATCTCTTGAATTTTAACCACGATTCTAAAACGATAATTCAATTACCACCGTTTTTTATTATTGGGACGCGTATTTCCGCAGATATTTGCAGGCAGTAAAAAAAAATATTCAAAGCGGGAAATTTACGATCGATATCTTTGTTCGCAATGAAACTGTAATTTGTATGTTAAGTAGTTTTTGGTTTATGAATGTAGATGTTAAAAAATTTTTTTCGGTATCATACGCCTATTTAAGATAAGAGCGAAATGTTTGCTTTTCTGTGTGCGGCTTGATATTTTAAGATGTCACGAGAAACTAAATAAATACGTGGCTCTCTATATCGTGTATGTGTGTACACAGGATCAATAAATTGTTGTTAGACTGTTTATTGACGCAAGCATAAACTTTTATAGTCCACCCACCATTTTATTTATTTTGTATATGGAGTGTTTTAGTTTTGATTTATTTTTGGGTGTTCTTAAATTTGATGATGCCGTGATTAGCAAACCAAAAATAAAAAATCGAAAGTACTATTGATTTTCAGATGAGCCCTGTTTCGTACCTAAACGGATGTGTACTATGGATATACTTAACACCAAGAAAATTATAATTACTACTCATTATCTGTACTCCATATTTATACATTGTTCTATTTATGTTGTTCTTGTCATTGCTATGAATAAGAAATTAACATAAAACATCAACAAAATCCGTTCATACGAAATACATTAAAATTTTATAAAAATTCTTAATATGAGTTTCGTTCGTATTGTAGAGAATGCCTACATGTTTATTATACATACGTAACTTGAGTTTCTCTTTCTACAGAAATTGTTGTACGTACATTGATATTAATTACTTTTTAAAAATATATGTTACAGCCTTGGTTACAGCTGTGTGTGTACACATTTAGAAAGACTAATGAGGGAAATAAAATTTAGGTTAAAACACAAGGCGAGCACAAGAAGGAGCTTTGAATCAAATAATTAGATTGAGTCTGTTTATTTTTATTAGTTCGTAATATTTCTGTAATCTTAAGTATTCGTTGACTTACCATGGCTATTAATTTGTAATTACAAGCAATCAATTGATTCGTTAACTGGTTAATACTATATGACGTTTTTAGATTGATCACACTACTTTCTCATGGGGGACCGGGATGCACAAAAATAATTCGTTTCAGGATCCACTTACCAGGTGGTAAATTTTGTTGCGGGAACCGCAATGAACTGTGCATTTTTTTCACATTACTTCAAATTTAAAAATATAATTTTTAGTATTATTACGAATTACGGGCATTCGACATGGCATTCCGAGGTTAATCTATTTTACTATTGGCAATCTGTATAAGCCTAACAAGAACAATGAACTATAAAATAACTATGCCGACATGTTTATAAGACACATATGTATGGATTAAATATAGAAAAAATTAAATTGGTGTATATAAATATACTAAAACTATAAAATAAGATTAACCACGGAAAAATTGGATTTATAAAATTTGCACTACTTGATTTCTCTTATATGTTTATTGCTCGATGATACGCTTTACCGTGTCCCAACGTTTTTATAAACAATACGATTATTTAGTATGGATCGGTCGTGTAGAGCCAATAATTTCCGCCCAATTAACTTTTCGCATATAGTGAGTTCAGGATTATTTATTTATTTATTTATTTATTTATTTATTTGTTTAATTATCAATAATGACATTTTATAATACATTGTTATTTAAATTAATTAAATTTTATTTTATATACTAAATATCTACTTTTTCTTTTACGAATATTTGCAATAATTTAATAAATTGACCGTACTATAATTCTTGAAGTTCACTTAGCATGCAATAGTCACCCAATGAATTATACAACTTTACTCCATTATATCCCAGCGACCGTTGTGAAAATGATTTACTATACATTGGTAGTCTGAAGTGTGTACTCCGAGTATTATAAGTATGAACATTTCTATTAGAAGAAAGCAAAGTATCTAAATATTTTGGCAGATCTCCCTTTTCCAGCCTAAACAAAAATTTTAACACATTAAATTGTATTCTCTGTTTGATTGACTTCCAGTTTAAAATTTCCAACATGTCTTTTATGTGTGTTCTACTTTCCGCGTTCAAGATACGTCGCATGAATATCGATTCTGAATTTTTTGAAGACGTGTAATTTGAGTTTGATTCATGATAAACAACACAGAAGAACAATAATCAATATGTGGTGTCACAATTGATTCATAAAAAATAACTTTTGTCTGCATTGGTAATTTGTCTTTAATTCTGGTGAAAAATCCAAGTTTTTTATTCATCTTTTTAGCGATATAATCCAAATGATCATTAAAATTTAAGTGCTCGTCGATAACAACACCAAGATATTTATACTGTTTTACTCGTTCGATAATTTGGTTGTCAACTATTATATCTGCATTACTCTCGAACTTTGCTTTGATTGATAGGATCATGTACCTCGTTTTCGAGATATTCAGTGATAGTTTGTGAAACATCAGCCATTTCCGTAGACTCTCGAGATCTTCGTTTACTTTCTGCACTGCTTCTGGAAGAGTTGTTGCCGAAATAGTAAGTAAAGTATCATCTGCGAACATATTTATTTTGCAATTTTGAATAACGTCGACTATGTCATTGATGTACAGAATAAAGAGTAACGGACCCATTTATATGCCGGTGAATAGCGTTATAAATTCTTCAATGTTAATATGGCCGCACCGACCACTCTTTTCTGTCGGAATCGGTGTCGCTTACCCATATTTGACGGGTACATTTTTTCAACGTCACCAGTAACCACAAATCGATGCTGACGAAATCTTAATATTATGTCGACTAAGGTGGATTGAATAGTCGGTCCTATACAGAGCTGATTATTTATGGATAATCCCGTCGACGATATTGCATTTGCATCGAATATCCCCCACAGTATCCGATGCAAATTTTGGTAGTGTTGGCTGATTTCATAAGTCCGTGATGTGGTTGATAGTACCAGCTGGCGTCAGTGAGAATTTCGGACATCTGCCTCAACCTTTCATAGTCCTCCATAAATTCACTTTAAAGTTTATGAAAGATTGGATTTCTCTTGAATCTTTTCTCCATGTTAACCAAACTGGACATTGCCAAATTGTTTGTCGATTCCAATTTCTCTTCAGGTTCATGAAACGGCAGCTTTACTACGAATTTGCCATCATAAACTCGCTTGATCATGGTCACGAATAGTTCCTTGCAAATCATCTCTTCTGTTGAAACGATTGATGCTGTTCCTACACTCAGAAAAAAATATGATTGCATTTACCATAATATCATCATTGTATGTTAAATACAATTATTTAAATGATTGATTTTATCATACTATGATTTTCTTGATCATTCTTCTTGATTTTCTTCATCATAACAATGATGATCACTGAGAAAAAATTTTTTTTGAGTGATCAACATTGTTATTGTGAAGAAGATCAAGAAGAATGATCAAGAATATCATAGTATGATAAAATCAATCATTTAAATAACTGTACTTAACATACAATGATGATATTATGGTAAATGCAATCATGTATTTATCATATTTTTCTCTGAGTTTATAGTGACTCAATGTCCCAGAACTTCCTTAGGCTATCGTCAACGTTCATTAGTATATGCTGAAACAAGCTGATTATTTTGTATTTTCTATCTCATGGTTTCTATCTGCCACAATTCATCCCAATGAAGCTTTCTCGGCCAGAAGTTGATCTCCCAATTTTATGTTATCGCATTGAGTAACTTGATAGTAGAATTCAGTACCAAATAATTCATCGAGCACGCTGCGCTGTTTAAATTTAGGATTAGCTAATGCAAGATTTTTTAATTCGTGCCACTTAGCTATTTCGAATTCGTATGATGGGAGCTTGGCTGAAATTTTAGGAATTACGAAAGCCCATGCTTTCAACTCTTCTTCGTCGACGTTTCTTAAACATAATTCTACCTTTCTCATTGAACTGCCCAATTGAGCATCACCTAAGCCTTTCAACGAAAGCCTTCCGTTGCTACGAGATAGATGCAGATTTAGAGCATAATCTTCGGTAATGAATGACTTCTGCGATGTTGAATCTAGAATTGCTCGATATGTTCGGAAGCCCCAAATCGGTCCTTTATTCTTATCATTGCCGTTGGTAAAATCACTTGTGATTCTCCGAAGGAGACTTGCATAATTTTGGATTCGTTTATGGCCTGTAAAAGAGTATGGTGTTTATTGTTGCATTGACGACAGTGACCTCGAGATATTCAGTTAGATCCCTTTGTGTATTGGTTCCCATCTTTTATTAATATCCTTTTCCTTGAAACTAGCACAATCAAAAAGTTTATGATCATCTGAATTGCAAATTGGACAAGACGGCTTACTAATTGTTGCAAATGCTCTGGAACTTTGAGGCTTTGAATTTTGAGAAAGATTCGATTTCTTCACGACGCTTCTGCAAACGAATTCCAATGCATCAGTTCTTTTTCCCAATGCTCAAAAAGCTCCTTTAACGTAGGAAAATGCTTTTCTGCAGGATTTTGGGCCCACAAGCTTTCAGGCTCAGTATCCAATTTGTTCGCAATTATGTGTATCAGCCAAGAATCACGATGCTCTGCATTCTAACCGAGAGCTTTGAGCCCTCTAACGGTTTCGTTCGACGTATCGGATACTTCTTGGATTTATGCTGCGTTGACATGATTTAGATGAAGTTGCTCTGTGTGTCACTTTCTATCATAACACTTCGATCAATTTCTGCAAAGCTTCGACATAATTCGCCTCAGTAACGCTGAAATGCTGCAATAGTGATGCTGCCCTACAAATGACTCTTTAGGTACTGGAACTTTAGTAAGGAAGTTAGATAGTCCTTCTCATGTATTGTGGTGCAATTCAACTCATAGAATGACTGATGTATGAATGAATGATGGCAATGTCCGACGGGCTCGCGACTAACGAAAATTGCGCTGTTAAACATCTCGAATCACGCAGACCTGACATACTATTACTACCAGAAACAAAAGTATTTTGATAATATGTGCGAGAATGAATTCTACTGCAAGCGCTATACGAGTTTGAACAAGCATTCGAGTGACAACATGAAGTTTGCATATTCGTAAAATGCCATATAAAGGACGAATGACGTAAAATGCCATATAAAGGATGTTTGACCAACTGCGAATTAATTTTAGTTGGTGACTTTATTGCTTACTATAACTAATGGCTGAATCACCAAGTTAGGAATCGTGTGACACGCAGATTGGTTTGCGGTTTCGCATAACACCGATTTTTAGTGGTTCCACATTCTAATGTCAAAATTCTACGACAGGGCAAATTGTGGAATTTTGTCTCACAACAATCGCCAGTGAATCGCCACCGCCGTAATTCAGACAGCAACTAAGGCGACTTTGGTGTTTTAAGTATGCTGGTAATGTTAATTGTCTGAACATTTTATTTGGGGAAAAAATTGTTTCTGTAAGAATCAAATAGATGACGCCGGGTCCAATCTCGCTATGATCATGTTACATGAAATGAATAAATATATTCAATCATCATTTTCCAACCCTAATCCAAATTTGAAAATCCTTTCATAAAGAACCAACCCAGACAAAATAAACCTGCTCACAAGAAATATAAACCAAATTCGTTTTGAAGAATACCACACGAAACACATACAAAAAATTGTGAGCTAAAAAAAGGGAATGAATCGACAACAAGAAAGCCGCAAAGGCATCCTAGTTGAAAATCTCCCAGCGCAACATTTACCAGATGATCGCATCGGTTGTTAGTATTTCTAAAACGTATATTTCAGCATTGAACTCTGCAGACTGTGCTTTGGTGATGGATCTATATTTACAGGCCAACTTACTGATGGATTCCCATTGAACTCGAACTTAGTGAGCCTGATGAAGTACGGATTCGTCAATTACGTATTGTGGTTCTAAAATAGACCTCATGAACATTTCGGAAGAAATTGTCATCAGAAACCTGAAAACAATGAATGTAAATAAGGTCACCGGACCTGACAGAATTCCAGTTTGAATATTGAAGATTTTGCCAGGAAGTTGTCCCCATTTGATTATTTAAAATTGTTCTTCTTTCATATAAGAAAGGTAAATACCTGAACGGCTGGAACAGTGCGGTTTTATAATCAGTTCTGAAACGTGGTTGTTATAAAACTGACCCCTTAAGCTACCGGCCAGTATAATTTGGTCAGTCGTTGCCAAAGTTGTTAAGAAATTCATTAATCAACATCTTGGTAAAATGTATCTTCTTTGTTTTCGTGTAAGTCAGCTTTGTCACCGATTTTGTTTTTGTTATACAGCAATGATTTCGCTTTGCTGGCCAAGTCACGAGAATTTGGGTTTCTCAATAGATGCAGATTCTATAAATCGCATCCGGTTCTCCAGATATTGATATAACAGACTACAAACATATCAGAGATGTTGCAGAAATCTGCGTCTTCTACAAATTAATGTATATTAAATGTTCTTCAGAACTGAAGGAGAAAATACCATCTTTCGTTATTATAACCTAAGGATAATAAGAGGAACGGTCTATACACAAAGGCTTACTGGTGAAACTGGTCGAATTAGATCACTGTGAAATGATCTTTTGCTGAAATTTTGTGCATTAGTTAAAATTGGAATGACTGCCTGGCTTTCAATGAAGCCAATGGGGAATCCTGTAATACACTGCCATATGGTTAACTGGATTTAAGATAACGATGACCTTAATTGGGTGTGGTTACGTATAGAAAATGTTATCCTACCAACACTGTACGACGGTATATTAGCGCGGCTAAGCTCGGGGTCGTTGGGTGGGTCTTCTTACAGCTGCATATGATCGTGAATAACCGTCAAATGCAACACGAGAACTTAAAAAGAAGGGAAGAAAAAAATGAGGCAATGAACCAAACAATCACTGAACACTCACAAATCACATGGTTTTTTAGAGTCCGGTTAAAATTGCACTATATCTTAACACTCTGAACTAATTATAGCCAATCATGCTAATTCATATACAATAAATAGAGAAGAAAAATAGGAATACTAATTATAATAAATAAAAGAAATAATTTAAATAAAAAAAAAATGAATAAAAATAAAAATCAAAATTATGCTTTGGATAACACGAATTTAAATTATGTATTATATTAAGCAATTTATAACAAAAATATAAACAAGGAAATAATGTAATCTTTTATTCGTTATGTAGGTTTTGCACTCCAAATTCAACCTTTTACAAATCATGTTCATCAATTTCCAAATAAAATTCACCATTTTCCAAAAGAATTTCGTCCTTTTCCAAATCAAAGCAAACTTTATTCAAATCAAATTCACGTTTTTTCAAAATATATTCATCCTTTTCCAAATCGATGAATTTGATGTACAGGTACTATTTCACTAAAACACATCATATTTTGACATTATATTTTTGATTATGATTAGATACATAAACAGACATTGCAACATAAAATTCTTCACATAGTATTATTGTGGCTATTCAACGTGATAAAGTTGATGAATCCGTTTTGCTAGTTAATAAAAGTAAAATAAAAACAATTATGCTTTGTAAGGGCCCATTCTCAAAAATATTTTTTGATGGTTTATATAAAAATACTACAGGAAAAGGATCTAATGAAAGGATCTAAATGATCATCAAGGCAGAAAAAAATTAGAAACCGGAAAAGGGAAGATAAACATCAGAAAAAAACTCGGAATAGTGTTTCAACCCACTACACAACCAAAAAAGGTATCGAGTCTCCTGCAAAAAAGTTCATACCAGAATTGGAATGTGGTTTTCCTCGAAAATGTTCAACTAAAATATCGGAAGAAAACGGAAAAGCAATTTTTGATACTATTTGGAATCTAGGTAGCTTTTTCTTGCAAAACACATACCTTCGAGGCCTAGTCAATTCGTCTTCAATAAAACCACATGAAGGATCTTATATTCATTCTTCTAAAACTGTCACGTTTCATTATAATTTACCGGTGCTATGCAATAACGAAAGTGTAAGAGTATGCAAAACATATTTCCTTAGAACGCTATACAAACTAGTTTCGGGAGATTTTACAGATGTTTGAAGAAAGACAAGTGTATCGCAACTGATGGTCGAGGAAAGCATCCACCTACAGTGATCTTGATGTTATAAATCATATTAATTCCGGCATTTCAAAGTCATGATTCTAGAGAAGATAACCCGGAGAGAAAATATTTGAATCCAAATTTAAATGTAATTTAAATGTTAACTTATACAAGGAAAAATGTGTAATTGAAGCTAAAATTCCAGTAAAACAAAGCTATTATTATCATGTGTTGAGCACGATATTTAATCTTCAATTTAAACATCCTTATACTGACACTTGCGGAATCTGCGATGACATAAATACTAGATTAAAAAGTATCAAAATAATGAAGACGAAAAATGTAATTTGATAGCCTGAAAAAGCTAGATCAGACCTTAAAGATGAGAAATCAAATGTTTCAGACGAATATTATCAAAGTCATCTATGATTTTAAAGAACCGTAATATTAAAAAAAACCTTTAAATAGAGGGGAAGCTTTTATTGAGTTACTGTAAGAAACCGTGGTAATTGGGAAATTTTAGAACATAAATTTATGAATAAAAAATTAAATAAATCATCTAAATTTTAATTTTATATTTTTAATAAAATTTTCAAAGAACACATATTTGAAAATCAGCCATCATAATGCAGTATTTAATCATTAAATTTAAACTAAAGCGGAACATAAATTTATTAATTTTCTATAAAAATGAGCTTTCCGTTTAGTTGTGTTGGTTAGTAAAGTAAGTTAAAAACGGATGCAACCGCGGATTCCTCTTACATCCAATTTAAAATTTAGTTGAAACATTTAGTGAGCTGAAACGAGATTTTATGAATCACCATGTAGAACTAATAATTATTTATTCAAATAATAAAATTTTTTCATCAAAATTTATTTATTGGAAATGTATACAACATCGTTGACATCGTTGGTTTTCTTAATTAAATATTATTACAAAAACAACAAAACGTAGAAAACTTAAATTTTATACGATTTCTTTCTGTAATTTCAAAATCCGTATACAGATGTCTCTATAATAAATTTACTTGAAATTACAGAAAAGAATAAAATAATTAAACAACTATTTACGAAATAAATCATTAATAAGTTAAGCGCGAAATTTTTAATGTAATAATTTATCATAATTAATAAAACTGAAAACAATTATAATTTTTATTTATAAAACGGTTGGCATAAATAAAACTTTTCGTCATAAAATATTCACCATCATGTTGCTGTGCGCTGTAAAACAATAATAGATAAATGTCACAATTTTTCAAAATTTTTTCTTTTTTTATTTCAATCCAATTCGCTCGTGTTGGTTTATTTTCAATTATATTAGATCTCCATAATCTATTGAACCAGTATACATAATAAATTGTCTAATTTTCAAAACAAACATTTGGGTTTTAATACTTAGCTTTAATTTATACAAAGCGACATCTTTTAATTGGTTCAGTAATTGCGGAAAGCTTTATAAAATTTGTTAATGTTTTTATTTTGTGAAGCTTTGTTTTGTTTATACTACAGGATGCAACAATATAGGCTGGGAATTTGTTGCGATGAAATCTAATTTTTAATAAGTAATAACAGAACAGTTTTCGAAGTTTGCTCATCAACAACGTTGAAATAGAATCCAAAACACAATAGCCCCCATATTACATTGTTACTATAAAAGCATTTTTTAACGAACGTTTGATTTTGGAAAGTAAAGCTGACATTTTTGATGGAACACTCTATACTAATTTCTTATTTTCTGTACATACACATATAAACAAATTCTGGTTTCTACAAAAAAAAAATTGTGTTAGACTAATTTAAATGTTTTTGCGTTACCTCGACATAATATGACTCAATTTTAAAATATGTTTTCCTAAATATTGAATTAACCATTCACGTTGAAAATTCAAGCGAAGCATTTTTGTTCTTATATACAAAAAAGCTTCTAAACAAATATTAAAATACACTGGTTTGTATGAAAAAGTACAAAAAGCTTCCCCTCTGTGGAAAGCTCATGGAAAAAGTGGCGGAATCTCACGGCTCTTTTATTTAGGAGGCCCTGATATTATGCTTGCACTTTCCATCTACAGAAAGCTTTAGCTTTTCCGAAACTACAAACATATATTACTAACTACAAGAGAAATATGTACGTTTTTAATCTTGGGATTCATTCAATTAATCAAAATGAAGGATTTATATAAATGTGGGATGAAACTGAAGGAAGGCGAAGTTCCGTAGAGGTCTTATTTTGCCTTATGAAGCATTGAAAATCTAATGCAAATCTCTTGCGATGGTACCAAAATATTAAATCAGCACTGTCGTTTTTAAAAATAAAGCAACAGGTTGGTCTGAAAGTCACAACTGTAGATCACAAGTTCATGGTTTCTGGACACTCATACTTCCCAAGTACGCAGAATATGAAATTATAGAGAGCCATATAGTAAAAAGTGCCAATATATTTATTCAGCAGATGATTGGTATAAAATTGTTGAAAATGCAAAACGCAAGAAACCACAATTTAAACTAGTAAAGATTTGGAATTTATGAATTATTTACAGCATAATTTTGATCTAAATTAATGAGATAATATACAAAATATCTCAAATTAGTAGCCAACGAATCGTCTGTACGTAGATGTGTATGTGGCTTCGCTTTAATGAACTTCTGTCAGCAGAGGCGTTAGAAAGTGTAATTACAAATAGAAAAATAACAGCTGTAGTAAATTTTCTAAAAATAAAATGGCTTCGATATCAAAAAAGCTCACCGTTTACAATAAAACTTAAATAATCACTAAACGAAATTGCCCCATTTAAGGAAATACATTTTGAAATTTAAACTATATGAAGTAATATTACATCTTTGCAAAAGATTCAGCAAACATGTTTATATCCTGCCCGACTTCTTGTTACAGGTTCAAAGAAAAAAGATTTGGTGGATTTATTGCCTTACATTCCTCTTTGTCATCATCATTTTTTATAAAAATATACCCTTAAAACAGAATCAGAAATTCGCTAATGAAGAAGACAACGAATATTTTTTTGTATAAGTAGTTTTAAAGTGTTTATAAAGTATATAATTTATACCTACCTACCTACCTACTGTAGCATGATACCTAATAAATTATAGTTTTGTTACTGATTAAATTTTCCATTTTCCAAAACCTCAAAAAATTCGGTGCCAAAGTGAGTCAAGTATTTGATTCATTTTAGCTCTAAAAAATAAACTATATTCTTCAGTTCAATAGTGAATTACCGAGATTATGTGGTAGTATTTAAATAGTGGCTTTAATAAAATATCACAGTTAGAGAAAACAAGTAATTTGGACTCAAATAATAAGATAATCTCGAATTTGCATTTTTTAAGGTGATTCATTTTGACTCTGAACCACTAAATTATTATACAGAGCACCAAGTCATAAACCCAAACATTAAAACAATTATGCAGATACCTCCTATATAACAAAAGAAATAAATTGTATGTACCTATTTGTACAACCACAAAACAACCGCCGATAATTTGTAAGTGCTTAAATCAATGCAATAACGTTATTTTCTCTGTTTTGTGTCAGAAATCAACATTGTCACGTCACACACACATAATGCAGCATGACAAAAAAAAATTCTTGTATCGATATGCACGTCATATCGTTACAATTCTTCTAATCGACATTTTCCTATAATTCGCAAATTATATCAAACAATCTGAAATGTCAAAGTTATTATTCTGTTTTCATCACAATAGAATTATTATGAAATTCCGTCTGCACTGTTTGGTGCGGAGTATCGTCTGAAACGATCTTTGAAAATTTTTTAAAAGCCAGACATGCAAAATAGTCCAGAGCTATAATTCAACAAGATGGAGCTAAACTTCATACTGCAACATTCGATTCCCCAATAGCTCTGCTACGAGACATATTTAGCGAGTAAACGCTCCCGACTGTTTTCGTTGGACTTATTTGAAACAAAAAATTATATACGTCAATGGATCAACTGCCATACCAGTACTAAAAAAAAACAACATTCGAAATGAAATACTGTCCATAACACATGAGAAAATTTGTGGAAAATGTGCTAGAAGGAGTAACGAATATGTGAAGCGGAAAATAACCATCATTTGCGAGATAAAATTGATCACGTTTAAGCAAAAAAGTTATTAAATATTCATGCTAGAGCAGACATTTGGCGCCACCTAGTACATATTATTCTTTAGTGTTAACGTGACTCGTATACAAGGTCGGGAAACGCTGTTGCAAAGAATCTACTGCATCTGAACAAAGCTCTATTGTTTTAGTTGGTCATTCGCTGCTAATAAATTTTTAGATATTCAACTCTACTTCGCATATAAAATTTATAAAAGGAATTGCATCGCTCAATGCAAGGATTACTATTCCCTTAAGTTAGGTTAGAGGACCGATACTGAAGTAATATTCTTTCATTATGGAATAAATGATGAAATAAATTCATATTTCCGATGACCCATTCTAGGAGATATTGATTACTTATTTACTTCATTTTGCCAATTTGCTCTCAGCGTTTGATGTGCCGCATTCGATACAAAACTTTCAAATTATTGGTGAAATAGGGGTCAAATACAAAATTATTAAACTTTGTTAACTTTAAACTGGGCCAACTGATTTAAAATTTTCGGTTAAATACATTTTACTCGAACTTTCGCTTTTTCCTATAAAGAATTCCTATAGCTAATGAAATAATCTTTATATCCCATTTGCTGCCTGGTAACACAATTGTGTGGGTACGGCAAAAGTACCATGTCAAAAATTTATTTTTGTATGTGTTTTGACCCAACTTACACATTTGCATTCTTTTAAAACTTATTTTCGTCCGAAAAAAATACTATAACAATATACACAATTGTGTTGGTTGTACTTCAAATTACCCGAAATTTTTTATCAAAAACGCCAGTACATACTATAATTTTTTACACACACATTTGTGCGGTTTGGACTTAAATTGAGCCAAACCCCAATTAAATTGAGCCAATTTTTTTTTTGTTGAAAAAGAGATATTTAAAGTTGTTGCCCAAATGTTGATTTCATGTAATACACATAATTTATTGTCCGATTCAAGTATGTAATTCAATTCGAACGGTTATGTTTCTCGGTCGATTACATAACTTTACAAACTTCGAAATCAAAAACTAAAATAGGATTATCGTGATTCCGCTGTATATCGTAATAACGGAACGGAAAATTAATACCGCTCTTCATATGTATTGATTGAGGAGGAAAATATAATCTCAATGATGATGATGATGATGATGGGTCCCATTAAATTTTATCGAATTTATTTTTATTGTTTTTATATTCAGAATGCTATATTTGCACAAAGACGTATTGGCGGGAGGTATGGCTCGTACAATTTAATATTCTCGAGATAGACGAGCAAAATGATGCACGACAATCGGATTAGACGGTTGTTATTCCCTTAGTTTACGTTTTATTTTTTTTCGCTTCCCTCCTCTATACATATATAGGAATTTATCTTATCGAAAAAAAAAATTACGTCGACGACACTCGAAAATGATGAACAAGACTATATAATGTAGTACACGCACAATGTAATTATTATTGACTTTATTTTAAATAAATTATAAATGACGTCAATTGGAAAATTTATCTTGGTTTGGTAGAGGATTACATGAATCTGAATTTTCATTGTAATTGTGAACTCGTACATGTATATGAATGTACCATATGTTAAGAAGAAATTTGTTTTATTGCTTTTTATATTGAGATCTGCTTGGATCCAATTTGCTGAAAATCGTAAAATTTAATTATCCCATTTAGTCGGTTTTATTGCGGAAATTCGATGATGTTGATTTAGTGTAGGGCGTGCCATCGATTTACATCAGCTCGTACTAAACGGTAAATTTTGAAACCTAAATCATCTTTAAAATATTTTCTTCTTGTGTCAAGTGCTGGGATCTAAAGAGATCTTATTATTTGATCAAGAAGCTACTAAACCTACAGAGCTGTGATGCCTCCAATCAATGTTTATGGGTGGTTATTAAAGAAACTCTGTGTATGGTGGCGGAATATTCATTTTTTTAATAAAAGTGCCGACGCTCGATCCGATTGGGTTAACTACAACGGGTAAGGGTGACACAATTAATGATGGCTCACTGATATTGTTGATCTCTCAATTGAATTCGTATAAACCAAATAATTCATGCAAATTAGGTTATTTTGCTGATGTGTTAAAAATTTTGAAATATTGGTGGAATAATTTGAGCCTCAAAGAGGGTCTATAGTCCGTAACGAAAATGATCATACACACTGAGTTTTGATTTTTTTTTTTTGCACATTATAAGGATTATAGAATTTATTTTGCAGATTTTATTGAATTAAATAATTTTACAAATTAACAAATCCAAAAATACAAAACAGAAATTCATCTACCGTTAATAATAAAACAAATCAAGAATTTTTGCAACGACAATGATCGTACACTTATAAAAAATCGTCGGATATATAAATCCATCTTCAACGTCACAGAATCGGTTGAAAACAGACAACAAACAGGGCAAAAAGCAACATTTTTCAATCGGGACGAGCGAAAGATTTTGGATTTGGTGAGAGAAAATCTGCAAACAAGCGCTCCACAAATAGCTTCAGAAGTAGAGAAGATACTTAATAAAGCAACTCGCCCCCAGAATATTAAAAGGGTTTTGTATAAATAAGAATATCATGGCCGTGTGCCACCCAAGAAGAAATTAATTTCGAATGTTAATTCCAAAAAAAATTGAATTTGCAGAAAAATTAAAAACAAAAGACTTCAACTTCTATAAGACGGTTGTTTTTACGGATGAAAGTAAATTCAACATTTTCGAAACAGATGGAAGAAGTAAAATTTGGAGGGAACAGGCTACAGCGCAGGAGCCAAAACACATTAATCCAACTATTAAACATGAGAAGAAATAAAATAGACAGAAGTGAGGTGACCCAAAAACACAGATTATTCAGAGCACGAATGGAACATTGCCCCCAATTCTTTGCGGAGATTAGTCAATATAAACCGCAGGAAATAATGAAAAGAAGATACCATTCTACCAATATAGCCAGAATTTGTCCACGTTTATTTTTATAGTGCAGTAGGAAAAAAAGTTATAAAATTCTAAAGGCACTCAAGTACCACTAATAACAAAACCTTATTGTAGGCAGATTAAGGAACCGCTAAGTCCCAGAGGAAATTCTTAATATTGTAAAGGAAATGAAATTAGAACGGCAGCTGGCTTAAACCAGTTATTTTTACAATTTATAATCTCTTTACCTGAACAGTTACCCTCACACACAAACTCTGACGAGTGAAGAGAAACTCTCTAAATACCACTCAAGAAAACTCCTAATCCAAAAACATTGTATGATTTAAGATGAGCTGCAACCACAGACGTAGGGTACATAATTTAGGCAAGATACAACTAAATACAATGCTAAAATATCAAGCACCTACGTAAAAAATACAGGTCAACAGACAACCAAATGTTTGAAGTAAGAAAACTGATGGAAAAGGAATGGCGATATGACTTTGGACCTAAGTTCTTTTGCCACTGTTGCCCCACTTGATCATTATCGTTCTGGATAATGTGTCACAAAATATTATCGGAACTTTTACCAATGGTTAAATTTAACCAGCAGCAGGCCAATATGAACCGGTGTAAATTTTTTGGATATTTACAAAGTTCTTTATGGAAATAACTTAAGCTGGTGTACATTTTTAACAGATATATTTTAATAATATGAAAGAATATTTTCAATTGCTCGAATAATACATGCTGTATAAGATAGCGGAATTTTGACAGCAGAAAATAAAAGATTACGCTAATCGCCGCAAGTGGCAGCACTATCACTAAAGAGAATTTAATTTGTAATGTAATTACCAGCGGAATTTTTTTATTCATTATGTATATATTTTTCACTAAATAAAAGATCTCAGCGGAATAAAATATTAGAAGTGATCCTTAAAATGGCAAATTGATTGATCTCAGAAGTAAAGGAACTCGGTAAATAAAATCTTGAAATTTAACAATATTCCGTCTTTCCGGCATTTCTTCCACTAGTAACCAATGATTTCGGTTGTTTTTGTAATAGCTTAGGCTATACTAAGACTATATGAAAAATTTGGGGAAAATTCATGGACTAGAATTTTCACAAGAATTTTTAGGTTTTCTGCGGCCATATAAGTTATTTTCAGTTTCTGGACAATATCTCAAAAATTTTCACTAGTAACCACTACTTTCGATTAATTTTCTAATAGCTTAGGTCATACAGAGACTATATGGAAATTTTGGGGAAAATTCATGGACTAGAATTTTCACAAGAATTTTTAGATTTTCTGCGGCCATATAAGTTATTTTTAGTTTCTGGACAATATCTCAAAAAGTTGCAGTAGTAACCAATACTTTCAGTTGGGTTTCTAATAGCATAGGTCATACAGAGACTATATGGAAAATTTGGGGAAAAGCTAATTACCGACTTAGGTTATTTAAAACCAACCGGAAGTATCTAGTTTTTGAGATATTGGCCAAAAACTGAAAATAACTTATATGGCCGCAGAAAATCTAAAAATTCTATTGAAAATTCTAGTACATGAATTTTCCCCAAATTTTTCAGATTGTCTTAGTATGACCTAAGCTATTAGAAAACCAACCGAAAGTATTGGTTACTAGTGGAAGTTTTTGAGGTATTTGCCAAAAATTGAAAATAACTTATATAGCCGCAGAAAATCAAAAAATTCTAGTGAAAATTCTAGTACATGAATTTTTCCCAAATTTTCCACATAGTCTCAGTATGACCTAAGCTATTAGAAAACTAACCAAAAGTACTGGTTAAGTAGAGGTTTTTGAGATATTGGCGAAAAACTGAAAATAGCTTATATGGCCGCAGAAAATCTAAAAATTCTTGTCAAAATTCTATTACATGAATTTTTCCCCAAATTTTCCATATAGTCTTAGTATAGCCCAAGCTATTAGAAAAATAATCGAAATCATTGGTTACTAGTGGAAGAAATACCGGAAAGACGGAATATTGTTAAATTTCAAGATTTCATATATCGAGTTCCTTTACTTCTGAGATCAATCAATTTGCCATTTTAAGGATCACTTTTAATATTTTATTCCGCTGAGATCTTTTATTTAGTGAAAAAATATATACATAATGAATAAAAAATTTCCTCTCGTAATTACATTACAAAATAAATTCTCTTTAGTGATAGTGCTGCCACTTGTGGCGAGTAGCGTAATCTCTTATTTTCCGCTTTCAAATTTCCTCTATCTTATACAGCATTAGTTATTGTAGAGGAGTTTGTGTCGCTTTTTTTAACCGTGGGTCTTACAATATAGGACAATAAATCGGAGCTTCTTATAAGATCTATTATAGATATAATTACCAGGGAGTACGAGAAATAAATGTTGGAGGATCGTTATATATTAAAAAAAAAAATGTTGATAAAATTTAATATTATCAATGGAAATAGGGTAAAGTTAAATAAATAAAATGGTAAATGCCGACTTTTCTTTTTGATAAGGAAGCGTAAAATGAATTCGAAGCTGTGTTGGAGAAAGGATTATGAAGCAATGTTCGGAACAATGAGTTTTTCGTGATATTTTTTAATTCCAGCAAAACAATAATCAGTAAAAAGAATTAACAGTTCATAACAATTATTTAGGGGGAGTACACTCATAATCTTTATGAAAAGTGGAAGATAATCAATAGAAGTGTCTGAACTGACCAACTAATCTTACATAATGTAATAATTCCTTACTAACAAAGGAATTTTGAAATGTTTATGGTATACTTGTGGCAACAAACGCCGACCTGATGTGTGTAAAAACGATAGCTTTCTAAAATAGGTTATCTTATAAGTTAGAACATTTAACAAATCCTTATGTATATGCTGAACAGTGTTGTTATGGCACAAACACAGGATATAGAATAAAAAAATATGGTATTTTTATTCAGTTGCATTCACTGAGAAAAAAAAACTGTAAATATATAAACAAAACAGTTTTTTTGTTAAATTATGTTTCAAAATAGTAAAATGTTGTAAATTGAATCGTTCTTAATTGTACAATATTCATAGTTAAGTTATAGACGAAATCATCATAAATTTATATTTTTTGTTTTTTTTTCATAAGTTCTTTTTTCATAATTTAACAGTGTTTCATATTAAATCATCGATGAAGTATGATTAATTTAACGTTGCTTGTAGTAAAATCATATTGCCAACCGTTAAATTAATCGTAATTTTAGTAGTAAAATCGTTAGTGAAACGTAGTAAATTTAAAGAGTTAATTGTAAAATTATAAATGGCAAATAAACAATTGAATAGTAATTATATAAGTCAAAATTTGTAAATTCAATAAGGTTTGTAGTAAAATCATAGGTGAAGAAATATCATTTTAGCAGTAAAAAATCATTAACAATCGTTGATAATTCAACGTGCTTCCCAGTAAAGTCATAGGTGGAAGTTCTATACAAATATTTCTAGCGACTTTTACTTAAAGTTTCTATTAGATCTTTACACAACTGACCGGACAACTAATTTCAATGTATTATTAAGGTAAGATAAATTAAAATGATTTATAATTTATCTTACCTTAATAATACTAGCGCGTGTAGCGTATTTCTGTCCAAAACCCAAAAATTTTTTAGCATTGTTATAATAGAAAACTCATGGCGGCACATCGATTCAATTGATAAAACAAATATTTTTTCACCAATTTGCACTAAATTCTATTATTTTTTACAATATACATATTTATAACCAAAATAGTTTTACAATAACACTGCACAATAATAAAATAATAATTTTAAACTACTAAATATTAGAATATCTTTATTATTAATTAATGACAAATTATTTTTTGTAATGCGCATTTCATTGTAGTTTAATAAACTTTAAACTCGTTTAATAATTTAACGCTTTACGTACATTGAACAACACGATCGAACTGATTTAAAATACAAAGAAGGACGAAATATCACCTCCAAACAAATTTTAGAGGCACGATATATTACGACAATATTTTTTAAGATTTAAGCTGTAAATTCATTAATAAATAATGTTACTTTATAGAAAAAAAATTATAAAAAGTTATGCTACTGTAAATTCATTATTGCACCACGTTGAATTATAGCAAATATGATATAAAATTTACTATTAACTTTGCAGCTTCAATAATCTGGTAAATCTATCTTTTTTTATTTTTCTCTCTCTCTCTCACACAATCTCATTTATCTTCTTCTGAAATTGAAACAAATAAAATTTGGAAACCAGTGGGCAAGAAGAGCAAAACATAACTAAATAGATAAGAAAATACTATGCAAATTTTAAAATCCTCATTGAACATAGTTATATTTTGGCAAAACCCAGATTTTTTAAAATATTTTTGTTTTTAAAATAAAAATAATATATTCATAAATTAATAAGGTCAAAATCATTGGTAAACCATTTTAAATTAAAAAAAAATCATTTTAACTTCTCTAAATTTTTAAATCATGGATATTTCATGTTGAATATTTTACTAGTTTATAAATATAAATTAATAATCTTCACCTATAAGTTTACTACTCAACATTTTTCTCAGTGTTCTTTATATGGGTCTTGTGAATTTTCCGGCCCGAAGCTGTTATCACTGCGGCCTGATTTTTTGCCACTATGTATTTCCTTCTTAAACTTTTCGGTCGGTTTGATTCTTTGATTGGTTATAATGTAGCCAAGAAATTTTTTTTCATTTATAAGAAACTCCGTTTTGTTGAGATTTAATCGCAGATTCGCCTTCGGTTGCCCATTTAAGGAATATTTTTTTGACGTTGTTCAGATGCTCGTCCTACAAAGGCTTTTACACTTGTATCTATTAGTTCATGGTTTTTGACCGGTCCAAACAGTTTTTCAAATTCCGACAGCATACTCTGTAACTTTTTTTAGACCTAGCTGAGGGATGGTTTTTTCGGATTTCTAAGTTGTTTACCTATGATGACAATTTTCTTTCAATGGTATTTTTATGCTTGGCGACAGAATAAGGATGTTTTTTTCTCTATCGATTATGGCTCCCAGCTCCAATCGCCTCCAATTATTCCATCGAAAGATTGGAGCCCGGGAGTACAAACAATTCCAGATCTTTATGAGTCTCCTTAGCACCTCGATTGTATCGGCTGAATAGTCTTCGGTTTTTATCTTTATAACTATCAGCGCAAATTGATGATTGATGATCCAAGGTCCGGTGGTCCTTATTATTAACATGATGGAGGCACACTCATTTCTTTATGGCTGCCCAATCGTCGCTGAATATGTTATAGGATATTAATGCAGCATCCGCCTTTGCTTTAATTGTTTGTCTTATGCTTTGCAGTATTCACCGGTAAAACGGCCCGTTTTTATGTTGTCGTAATCCTTTAGTATTGTTACGTTATGGATCTGTTGGGACGCTTGATTCAGACTACCACACTAAGAAAAAAAAATTGTAAATTTGTTAACAAACCATTTTAATTCAAAAACTTTCAAATATGAAAATGCGCTATTAACGATTCTTATTAAATTATGTTTAAAAATAGTAATGCATTGTAAAATAAATCGTAGTTAATTCAACAGTTTTTGTTGTTAAATCATAAGAATTACAATGTTAGTTTATTAGTTTGTATAGTAAATTCATTGATGAGCCGTTGTTAATTCAACAATTTATATATTTAAATCATAAATGAAATGTTGTTAATCTATCAGCGGGCATAGTAAATTCATCGATGTTTCGTTGTTAACTCTACAATTTGTAGAACAAAAATGGTACAAAATGGTCACTTGGGGTGGGTGGGGCATTATAGGAGTTTATGTTTCTCTTTCTATATTAATGCGTCATCATTTTATGCTTGCTCTAAATTACAGCCTGTAATCATTAATATTCAGAATTTATTTTCTCCGCCTGCGTGAGCACCGAAAGTTTGGTTTTTCACTATCATCTCAACTCAAATTTTTATTAACATTTCTTATAAAATATTTGGTAATCGCATAATTACTGCAGCTATGAAGCTACAACCTACAACGTAAAAGGTGGATATTTAGTGTTTACATACAAGTTAATCACTCATTAAGATAGCGAATTTTTCATAAATAAACCAAAAATTATTATCAGTCAAAAATCACAGAATAAACATAGTAAATTCATCGATGCTCCATTGTTAACTCTACAATTTGTATAGTTAGGAGTTCAACAATTTTAAATTTAATTTAACACTATTTTTTTTTGCTTAACACCGTTTCATGATAAATTCATCAACAAACGTGATTGATTTTTTGAACCAGAAACAATATTGAATTAATAATTTTCGCCTATAATTTTACTACTCAACATTTTTCTCAGTGCACAATTTGGTACACAGGAAGATTTTATCCACCTACTTACTTCACAGGCACTCACAATTTTTAATAAAAAAACATGAAATTATTTGAACGACGACTTCTCAACAACTGATTTTTAATTTTTATTTTTTAGTTCTAATTGTTACATTGATGATCGATATTTTATTGTTTTCATACAATTAAAAAGTATATGAGTAAAGGTATATGATGGATTTCCATTACATAATTGTGTGTATGGTATTGTGTATATACGAGTATAATTTAGATAAACAAATACATAATAACAAGTTTTCCAATAATAATAAATCTCTACATAAGAAATTATTAAATACATAAATTACAAGAAAGGCAAATTATATGTATGCGAAATTAATATTTGTCTTGTTTCCTACTATGAGTTTAGTGCGATTACAATATGCATTATAGTACTTGGTAGTATGTGGAATGATAATAGTACGCATCGGCTGGCGCCGACGGTCGCTACAGATCCATGATATGTACTGAGTGGGATTACCGTCGAATACCTGCTGTTGTTTTACACAATGCGAAAGCCTGCAGATATCGGCAAAATCTTCCTGTGTTTTTGGAGCGGTCAGTATTTCTACTTTTGAGCAAATTGGTTGTTCTAATTTGGCAATACGTTGTTCCAATTTTTTTGTTAATCCAGTCTAAGTTTTGATTGTCCTAGAACATTTCATTTTCAAAGTTGCACATTTTGTAGCACAATATGGCATGTTGTTTGTTGCATCGAATTTGCATCGAATTATGTTCAGGCATTTGGTCTATGGGCTATTTGGTAGATTGGCAGAAACTTAATTTATAACCGGACTGAACTTAAAAGACGCGTACTGGTAAATTCCACTATAGCTGAAACTTCGCGAAACAAATCTGCTAGCCCAATCAATCCGCTAGTTGTTGCATAAAGTTATCCCGTGTGCGAGCTTCAAGATAAAATATTTGTATATCTTGACCATTTGTTGATCGTTAACTGGACGTTGAAGAACCACTTTGGACTGTTGAAATCGGCGATAGGCATACAGTATAAGCATTTATTAAATTAATAAAAATATACAAATTTTTTGACACATTCTCATATTGAAACTAAATACACTTGAATCTCGATTATCCGGGATCCGATTATCCGTGAAACTCTATTATCCGGGATTTTTCGTACGCATCCGATTGTTTTTAGTCTTTTGGTTAACCGGTATTTCATCTGATTAACCGGGAATTTTTCAAGAAAATTTAAATTTGACAATGCCGAAGCTGATGAAAGCTAGTTTTTTGTGATAGTAAAGGGTGATTTTTTAAGAGCTTGAGAACTTTTTTTAAAAAAAAAACGCATAAAATTTGCAAAATCTCATCGGTTCTTTATTTGAAACGTTAGATTGGTCCATGACATTTACTTTTTGAAGATAATTTCATTTAAATGTTGACCGCGGCTGCGTCTTAGGTGGTCCATTCGGAAAGTCCAATTTTGGGCAACTTTTTCGAGCATTTCGGCCGGAATAGCCCGAATTTCTTCGGAAATGTTGTCTTCCAAAACTGGAATAGTTGCTGGCTTATTTCTGTAGACTTTAGACTTGACGTAGCCCCACAAAAAATAGTCTAAAGGCATCAAATCGCATGATCTTGGTGGCCAACTTACCGGGCCATTTCTTGAGATGAATTGTTCTCCGAAGTTTTCCCTCAAAATGGCCATAGAATCGCGAGCTGTGTGGCATGTAGCGCCATCTTGTTGAAACCACATGTCAACTAAGTTCAGTTCTTCCATTTTTGGCAACAAAAAGTTTGTTAGCATCGAACGATAGCGATCGCCATTCACCGTAACGTTGCGTCCAACAGCATCTTTGAAAAAATACGGTCCAATGATTCCACCAGCGTACAAACCACACCAAACAGTGCATTTTTCGGGATGCATGGGCAGTTCTTGAACGGCTTCTGGTTGCTCTTCACTCCAAATGCGGCAATTTTGCTTATTTACGTAGCCATTCAACCAGAAATGAGCCTCATCGCTGAACAAAATTTGTCGATAAAAAAGCGGATTTTCTGCCAACTTTTCTAGGGCCCATTCACTGAAAATTCGACGTTGTGGCAGATCGTTCGGCTTCAGTTCTTGCAGGAGCTGTATTTTATACGGTTTTACACCAAGATCTTTGCGTAAAATCTTCCATGTCGTCGAATAACACAAACCCAATTGCTGCGAACGGCGACGAATCGACATTTCACGGTCTTCAGCAACACTCTCAGAAACAGACGCAATATTCTCTTCTGTACGCACTGTACGCATTCGTGTGGTTGGTTTAATGTCCAATAAAGTAAACTGAGTGCGAAACTTGGTCACAATCGCATTAATTGTTTGCTCACTTGGTCGATTATGTAGACCATAAATCGGACGTAAATCGCGAAACACTTTTCGAACCGAACACTTATTTTTGTAATATAATTCAATTATTTGCAAGCGTTGCTCGTTAGTAAGTCTATTCATTATGAAATGTCAAAGCATACTGAGCATCTTTCTCTTTGACACCTTGTCTGAAATCCCGCGTGATCTGTCAAATACTAATGCATGAAAATCCTAACCACAAAAAAATCACCCGTTATTTTAATTTTTTTATTGTTTCAAACAGAATTTATAAAAGAAATGGTATTTACATACATATGTATATAAAAAATATGTAACATAAAATAAAAATATATAATTACATATTTTTATTTTATGTTACATATTTTTTATAATAATGTCATTAACGTGATTTTGATATTTATCGTTAAAATATAAATAAAAGTGCAAAACTGTGATGAATTCCCTTGTTTTTAGTCTATAATAACGAATAATCCGATTAACCGGGATCCGGGAGGCCTCCGGTCCCGCTCATCCCGGATAATCGAGATTCAAGTGATTTCACGTTAACTAACTTTCACATAAAACCATTTAAAAGCTTTGTTATCCCATTAAAAAACTTTTTCGAAGTTAGTATGACCGCATGCATGTATTTTGCAAAATAAATTTTAATAATATATAAAACTTTGACGATAAGAAACCCTTTTATTTTACAACAATGACATAAAACATCAAAAAAGTTTTCAAATTACTTTTAAATTAGCCAGAATCATAAAAAACTTGATACTGCTATTATGTATACAAACAAGCATAAATAATACATATGCCAGCCTATAGGATCAGTAAAATGAGTATTTAATTGGGTTTCATTCACTCTAATGAACTTTTAGTGTCATAAAATATTTGTGTTGTGCTTTGCTCAAAAGTTTTTCGGTACACTGCAAAATAATTCAAAATTTAATGTTTTTCGAATATAAAATACGAGTGGGTACTAACATCCTAAAACCCATAGATACAACATTCTTACAGTCTGAGGATTGATAATTGAAATATTGTCTGCCAATTTTATTGCTTTTACATTAAAAACTTTTGCAATTACGGAGAGAACAAAAAGCTATAAATTTGTTTTGTATTTTTGGGTTACACCTTTTAGAAAATATTTTTTTTTAATATTCCATGTTGCCAATTGCCATATATCTTCTTAACTTAAAATGTTATAGCTATAAATTGAAATATTTAATTAAATGCATACTAAAGTAATAAATTTTATATTTTGATTAGATTCCCTTAATTTTGAAGCAAATGGTTGATTAAATTTTTTGACTTCTGGAATTAATACCGGACAAAGCTTCGGTACTTCGACCGGAAGATACTGGGTTCGAATCCCACCAGAGGCAGGATGCGAAGTGAACTTTCGTCATCGATTACGATCGGTGAGGTTAATAAACACAACTAAGACTCTATGTTGGAGTGCAGAATACAGCAACGACCCACCTTCCATGTCAGTGTGCAGGTTGACATGGAGCTGGCAACGTGCAGGTGGTATACTGTAAAATCTAATGGACAATTAACACTTCTTAAAAAAAAATTTCGTTAAATAACACATAACCTACCGGACAAATGCTGCCGTGGTTAAAGTGCAGTAGTTAATGCTTCGGCACTTGGACCGGCAGATACTGGGTTCGAGTCCCGTCAGAGGCTGAATGGAAATCGAATTTTCGTTTCATTACAAGGATCTAATTTAAATTTGTAAATATCATGTCTGATGTCCGTGTCTGTGTTTTTTTTATATGGAAGAGGAGGGGAACTTTCAATACGCTTCACGTATGAACCCATAAATCAAACGCGTGAGAATGTTGGATTCTTACCGACTAAACCATCACCCCTGATAACCATAATGCCGTTCAGCCCCGTGGAACTACCGTTAGATATTACGTCGCGAGGCAGGCTCAACTTGTGCTTCCAGAGCCTCTCTCACCTCTTCAGATGTGGTAACCTCGTCCATGTCTTTGATCACCAGTAACGCATCCTGGGTCAAAGTTTTAACTGTCGCATTGCCCCTGATCGCTTTCGCTAGTTGTTCTCGAAATATTACGGTCTTCGGCTGGTCTCCTGTAGTTTTTAGCTCCAGCAATTATAGGTCTCGGTTAGCTTAGCCGGATTAGCAGCGCACCAGGTGGGCTCATTTTCTTCGCGGACGTTATAGTCGGACATTATCCGACATAGATGCCATGGTATTTTGCTTCTTGTTTTCGTCCTCCTTGTAAATAAGGGTCTCCGACATTCGAAATGCGTACAGGACGTTCTGAGTATTGCCTTGCAGCCTTAGTAGTACTTTCCCTACTTTCATCACTCTCTACTTTCATCACAACTTTCCTTACTTTGCCTACTTTCATCACTCTTAGGTGGCTTGGACAACTTCCTGGATTTCGACCATTGGGACCCGGCTTACTGACTCCCTTCGGCCGCTGCTGGGTTTCCTACTCCCTACACAGTAACTAAACTCTCCTTAACTGAACTTGAGTTGGATTCCTTTTCGAAGTGCCGTCAGTGTGAGACAAACACTCCAGGATTTAAGTCACATAACTATTAAGTGCATCATTTGCAAGTGACCTATGTGAACCCTCTCTGACTTCTGAATCCGTCTTGCTTTCTAGAACCGAGTTACGAACCAACACGATAGACGTAGTCATTCGGAGAAGGGATGGAGAGGCTTCGTCTAGTAGACTTTCACTAGACCAGATATCATTTTATAATATCCCATTCGTCGGTAGTGTCTGATGTCTAACGTCTGGTGTCTGTGTCTGTGTATATGCCTGTGTCCGTGTCCGGTGTCCGTGGCCATGAGGTGCTTCCTCAGGCAAACGAATCAAGCAGTCATTTGGGACCGAAACAAGAAAGCACAAGTGGTGATGGTTTGGTCACACGTGGAAGTCACTAAATGACGAAACGATTTGCGCTGATTTCTATTATTTACTGTTCAACAGTTGTTCAATTTTGTTGTTTGAGCAGGAACTTGATGTTGATTCATTGATTTGTAGCAAAATATTTAAGCGACGTATGCTAGCGTTTGAACGCTTATGAGTTCTAAACCGTAAACATTTTAAGTTTACAAATTATTGTGTCCTAAAACAAATTTTAAGTACTTAGTGATACACTTATGACATGGCGCATTAGCTTAGTCACCGGCGTTGACAGTCATATAGCTAGTTTAGCCCTCATATACCTAGTACGAAATAAAAAATTTACCGGACTGTTTGAAAATTGTATTTGCGTTTTGTTGGATAAAACAATTTCATTAAAAAAAAAACTGGAAAATATATAGAAACCACAAATACCCGGGCCCACCTCAACTAAATACACATTTCTATATCCTGTTTAAGGTACTTTATAATTCTAAACCTACAATGGTACACACCGTATACAGCAAATATTCATCTTAAACTTTGCTTTATTTATTCATCAGTACATCACAAATGTTTGCTGTATTTCGATGATTTTTTTTTCAACTTTTTGTTGGTTTTCGTCCCATTTATAAAAGATGAGAGAACTTAACAAAAAAATATGTAAACGGAAAATATTTTTTTGATGCAGGCAAGATAAAGAAAAATTTCTCCTTTCTAAATATATTTATTTTAAAGATTTACGGTTTATACTGCCGTTAAGAGATATAAAAATGTATATTACGTCTAAAGATAGACTTCCTCCTACTTTTTAAATTTAAATATCATCAAAAAAAAACGAGAAATCACAAATACGAGTAGATACCCTTAAAGTCTGTATACACAAGCATGGAAGTACAAAAAATTGTTGCTTAATTCGGATAATCGGAAAGAGGTTAAGTTCGAAATTGAATTAGATTAGATTTATTATCATTATGCATGATGCATGCAAAACTAAAATTTAGACTACCGAGCCGCTATCTCTGGCCATATAAATTTATCAATATTTGAATGGAACTCGTACCTCCTATAAGTATTTAACTTTATTTAGTAGTGTTAATTCGGGGATTATAATTAGTTCGAAATGCGCATTAACGGAGAAGATGACTTTCTTCGAAAATCCCTTTTTTTCTTTTCACAATTTCTATGTGTTGTGCGTCCGTGTAAACCTCAACGTCTACAAATAACAGCTTCAACAAAACGCTGTATTACCAACACAAAAAAATGGCGCTTCATTCTAAATAGGCGGATCTGACTGCAAAAAAATTAAACTTGTTAAACTGTGCTAAAATTTCATGGAAACCCCTCAACAATGAAGCTTATTTTTAATGCACTAGGGCTGCCTGCGGGCCAATAGTCGGGTAAAAGTCAATTTTTCGGCAAATTCATTTATTTTTCAAAACCTATGGCAAACTGATCGAATAATCTGTTCTAAATCCGATTTTTACCATAGTAAATGATTTACCCGACTATTGGTCCGCAGCCTAGGCTTCACATTCCCAACTTAAACTGTCGTCAATAAAGAATTTATTAAATATATTTTTTATTATCAATCCTCCTGCCTGTGACACTCTTCTGGTGTTCCCTGGAAATAAGGAATTGGGGAAAAATATGTTCATAGTATTTTTGTCTAAATCGTATTTTTATGGCCTACTGAGGAAATAAGTTTGGTGTAAATATTTTCGAAACAAAGTTAATTGGGAAAATATTTTTCCCTACAAAAATTTTGTGGAACAAAAGTTTCCCAATTAACTTTTTTTTTGAAAAATTTTGCACTAAACTTATTCCTTTAGGCCAGAAAAATACGTTTTGGACAAAAATGCTATGAAAATATTTTTCCCAATTCCCAGGGAAAGCCGTAATAGTGCCATATGGCATAAATCAGACAAACAAAATTGATTTGAAACTGAACACAAAACCAAATTTAAGAAAATACAAAATACAAAAACTTTCCACGTTACCATACTGAACTTACTCGGCGTTATACCGTAGAGCCGACGTACGTATTTTTTAGAAACGTTTTAATGTCGCACGTGATTTCTAGATTTGCCGAATTCGTACCAAAGGTTTTTCAGATATCCAAAATAAACTCAGAAAATTGTCAGCTTTCTAGATAATCGTTGCATTTATTTGGTCCTGAACCTCTGCAAACCGGTCGGGGTCAATACAGTAAAATATGCGATACGATCTGTCAGCTACTAATTTCAAGTTGTAAGTTTTAATTGAAAACTGTCAGAAGTTACAAAAGTTAGTTGTAAAAATCAGTTTTAGAACAGATTTATCTTTCTGCCATAGAACCGACCTCAATAACTTCTCCACTTGGTGTGCAAAGAACAACCTTGATTTGAACGTGGGTAAATATCTAAACTAGTCGTGGGTAGATATTCTTTATAAATGAAGCAAAAAATAAAATCACTAAAATTTACTGACAAAATATTTGTGTATGTGTTTGTGATGTTGCCATAAAAAATTTAAAAAATATGTATTGAGCGTAATTTGTATGGCTACATTTCAATACAAATAAAGAAAGATTGTGTAGCAATAGAAAATAGTTGTCTCACACATGTACCATCAAATTTTTTGTAGTTAATTATGGTAGCGGTCTTTTCTGTTATTCTTGATTACATTATTTTTCGAAGTGACCAAAAACAGTGGAAAACAATTTTAAATCGAGTAAAAAATTAAAAGTAGTTAAAAATTTAGTGGAATACACAAAAAATACAATTTCTTTTAATTAACTTTTTTGGATACATTTTGTAAAATCACGAATAAACTTTTGTACTTATTTTGGGTAATAAAATAAGAATCGTATCGTATCAACGTTACTGCCAATCTCAGGCTAGGGCTCAAAGGATCTCTAAGAAGAGTTTGTTTTTTGATGATTGGCCCAACCATACTTATAGTAGCTCCTCAATTTTTTTTAAAGTCATTCTGGTGTACATAATTATAAAACAGTTGCTGGTTGTCTTGTAGCTGTTTGAAAACAAAGTTAAATCCACTAGTTGATTCCCGCTCCAAATCGGTCGTACCCAACATTTTCTTTTCTTACAAGGTTTATTAATTCGCTGCTTCATCGCTGCTGGTTAATACAATAATCAGAATATCATAATATTCATTTCAATTTTTCAATTTTTTTCAAAAACCGCTAAGCTTAAAATTATCAACACACACAACGAGCCGCACCAAAAATAAATTTATTTAGTTGTGTTTTTTGTAGCTGTCAAAATTTAGCTATAAAATCTTGCTATAACAACAAAAAAATGAAACATTTGTCTTCTTCACTCCAATGCAATTTTATATCATTTTTTGGTTTTTCAGTATTTTTTACTGATAGTACATTTTTCTTGGTGTAATAGAGGCATAAGTCTGTACCTAACTTTAAGATGCTAGCTGGAAAAGGAACCAATTAAGTTTCTCAGTGTGTTTCGGATGAACGTGGTTCGCTGGTTACATTTTGTTGGCATTGTAAGTGCAATAGAGAACCATCTTCTAGCTGCTTATATTTTAACGAGACAACGGAACAAGGATATTTTTATAAAAGGAGTACGGACCGGATGTTTTGGATTCGTAAGCATAAATGGATGGATGACGGTAGAAGTGTTCATGGACGCATTGAAGCATTATTCTAAAAGAAACGTTATTTGCAGCAAACACAACCCGATTCTTCTTTTATTAGACAACCATTCCTCGCACTGTAGATCCGACTCCATTGTATATTGAATGGTATTGTTCTACTTTCGTTTCCTCCGCATACTTCACATCGCCTGCAGCCATTACACGTATCTGTGTATGGACCATTTAAAAGCTATTTAAAGGTGGCCTTTAATAATTACATGACTAGTAATCCTGAGAAGAGTATCACCATATACGAGGTATCTTCATTAACAAACGAGGCATTTAGCAAATCATTTTAAATGGAAAATATAATAAGATGGTTTAGTCTTCCAGACATTGTGCCATTTAACTCAATAACGAAAACTCGACTGCTACATTTACCGGTGTGCTCTCAAATGAACCAAAATATCGATCAACATTCGATCAAAAATCGACAATGCCGAAGTGCCTAAAATTAGATCTAAGCCAAAGACAAATCGAGCTGGAACATCTCGTATATACACGAATTCTCCAGAAAAAAATAGACTGAAGGAATTGGACACTAAAAAACAACTGAAACATCAGAAAACTGAAAAGAACAAATGACCCCAAATAAAAAAGTGAAGACTCAGATGATTCGAATTGTTTGTGCGAAAAGAATTCTGATAATACCGATTTTGAACAAGTTGGTTTACCGAAATTTGCAAAATTATGCGATAGTGATTTGCTTAACATTGAGAGATTTTATATTGGTTAAATTTACTCAACTTCGCTAACAATTAGATTTTTAAGAAAATCTCCAAATGCCTTGATGTTTGTAGAGCTAGCTTTGGTGCTTCGAATTGAAATTGAGGACAAATTGCTAACGCCGATTCATCTGACGGGGCGCGCTATGGCAATTGTGTGCGTTCCCCTTTTGAGATTTGAATATTTGGTTTGGGCGCGTAAGTGGTCATGTGATACGAGCGCACGCTTCCCGTTTGAGATTTGAATATTTGGTTTGGGCGCGTAAGTGATCATGTGATCCCGAAAATTAACCGCGTATATTAATATATTTTTTTTTGATAAAAGTGCATCAAATTTACATCTTGAAAAATCTTCTTAATCATTTCTTAAGCAAAAATTCAATAAAATGTATTCACGTGACTATCAGTCACAGGTCAGCTAGTATTTACTGAATTACCAAAGAAATATTGATAAACGTTTTATTTGTATACAAAATAACATTGACTTTTTGCAACAATGCACAGCCTCAAACGTTCCCCAGCTCTTATCAAATGTATACCCCGCTATGGGGGAACATTTGACAAATGGAAAGGTTTCCAAATTTTTCATACAAAAAGGGAAAATGTTAAATGAAATCTGCATTTATGCTACACAGAAAAGTTCATTTTATGATTTATGCACAAATTTTACCAGTAAAAGCCATAAATACAATTTCTATGCTAAATTTTTGAAACCTGTGACAAATGTACACCATCCTCCTCTATCTACCAAAAAATTATTTAAAAAACCGGGAGTTCTTTTGTTTAACATTTATTTTTAATATACGATCTAGAAGAGTGTGCCTTTCCATTTTATACTTTCTGTCAACTAAAAACAATGGTTTTGTAAAGTATTTTTGTTTTTCAAACTAAAGTATGTATTCCACTTTTTTAAGCAAATCTAGTAGCCCGATTTAAACAAAATTTGTTGTATAAAAAGAAAAACATTTTGTAATTTATGCTAGTAGAGTAGTTATTTGTATGGCATACTGGAATGTTTATAATTAAAATGTCATTTGGAAATTTTGTTGTTTTTGTAATAAAACACTGTATCTGCTTCTGTTTTAATACTGTTTTAAGTATTAATCATGACCAGCATTTTCACAACATAAAATTACAAGATTAAAATGTCAATAAACCATGTTGCTTATTCCCACCACGAATATGCCGAAATGCATTTCATTTATGGTTTATGTAATGGCAACTATAGAGTATTTCAAAACGTACATCAAATGTACAGAGAAGGCCAAGCCATAATATAAGTCTTGATAGAGACGTACATGGAGTAATTAGAATGATGACGTTCGGGAGTACCACGTCCACTTGAATCCTTACCATGTGCAACGTGTACAAGACCTTTTACCTTCTGACCACGAAAAAAGGGTGCGATTTTGGCAAGAAATGCTGCATCGATGCCAAGACAATTCGCAATATTTTAACGCAATATTTTAATTTTATAGAGTGACGCAACTTGTTGTAAAAAATAGGCTAGAAGGCCCGCGTAAATCTAAAAGTAGTGCGGCGTATTGGGTTTCAATTATAAGGGAATGCAATACCGGACGAAAAACTGAAAACTGAATTTCGGTATTCAAAAAAGCAAAACTAGGGTTCCGCTATTCAATACCGAAAATTGTAATTAATTAAAAACGGCGGTTTATTTAAAAAATTATACTTAAAAATTAAGTTTTCGACTAGGAGCAATTTCATTTTTGACAAAAAAATATTGATATATGTAGGTAAATAAATTCTTTACAAAAAAGTAATAGAAAAATAGTATTTATAATTAGTAGTTTTTGTTTTCAATTACATTCACTGCTTATTATTTTGAAAATATGCCTTTAACAAGGATAGCGAGAGCACCGATTCTAGCCTAAGTCTAGTTCTAATTTTGGTGCAGACTTCACCTGTCACAGAAAATGTTCTTTTCGAATCAACACTTGTTGGGCCGGAGCATTAAAGGATATCATATATCTTTTGGAATTTTCCTCTTATGTCTTCGTCCTCAAAGAGAGCCATTTCTTAGACATTTCATCATTTTGTTCTTCAAGGGCATGATGCAATAAATGAATAGCATCAGAAACCTCTGTTGTTCTTTCAAAAAATATTTTTATGATGGAGGTTATTTTTCAGCTGTTATTAAATTTGTGTCGTCGCGACTAAATGGTTCAGCAGCCAATTTGACTAGAAGATGTTAAGAGACCTTCATTATCAACATTCTTTAATTATTTATTTGTACCTATGCCAGATATCATTTGTGATGTTACTTCTACAAAAGTTGTCATGGATGGATTTGACTGCTTTGAGTATAGTACATCTGTGAATGCCAAATATATGCCGTGAACAAGGCACAATTGCTCTCCAACATTAATAAGCACTTCACAATAACTCCAATACTGACTAATATTGGCAGCAAACAGAATCAAAACAAAGTTCAAAATAAAATTCTTTCTTTATAACATAACGTATTGGTAAGAACAAAATTTTTGTTATACTCAGGGATATAGTAAAAAACAGAAAGGTATATATTATTCATGTTTTTTCTTTCTGGTTTGATTAAAAAAATATATGTATTTACCCAATCCTCCTTCTCATTTCAACGATTTCTCTTTTTCTGTTGATGTCGTAGAAAATTTTTGTTATTGTAAAAAATTGAATAATAAAAATATTTTTTTTAATTCACTACCGAAATGCCGGTAATAAATTATTGAATACCGGTATTGAACAACGGGAAAAACTGACCGGGATACCGGTTTTCGGGATCTCGGTATTGCATTCCCGAGTTTCAATGCCAATTTGGCGGAAATAATCGATGGAAAATTGATTGGCCCATTTGAACTACCACGTCGGATGAATTACTAGATGACGAGAGACACGTCATGGAAAAGGCAATGCCAAAGGGTACACACTCCGAAAACTGATTATAATATTTAAAATTATTTAAAAATATTTTATTCATTTTGTTTTATTTCTGACAAATCATCTACATATTTTAGAACTCGAGATTTTGTTAAGTGAGTTTCTGAATAAACGCGACTTACTTTGTGAAAAAATTGATAAAAACCATTCTGTTCTGAATAGTCCAGTGTGTGATACCATTTTAAAATCTACATCATTGTGACATATTTTTCTGATAGTATGTCAATTTTCTGTAGTACATTGTTTCCCCGCTGGCGTCACTTAAACATCAAGAAAAATTTGAAAATGATTTTATTGGAAAGGATCACTCTTCTAGATCGCATTAACCTTCCTATATTCCTTAAATCGTTTATACACTTTTTGTAAACCAATTTAAACATTTTGCAAAATGAAAAAATCATTAAATAAATAAAAATGTTATTTTATTAAATCAAGAATCCAGTAAATAATAATAATATATTAAAAAATTATAAATAACATATAAATATTCTTATACCTATAAAAATTTACTCTGTATTTTCACAAGTTAAGGGTAAAAATGACGTACGTGCAACTTGTATAAATATTTCGCGCATTGACTACAACTTATATTTGTCTTGCTATTATTTCTTGATGAACAAACATAAGGTATTTTCCGCTTTTAACTAGTGTTGGCTCTATTTGTTGTATGAGTCGTACTGGCCTGTATACTTGTTTTACAATTTTTGAAACGTTTTCACAATAAAGCATCCTTGGTCGGGTTTTAATCAATGGCTTACTTGACTCTACTAGACTCCTTCCCAGCTCCTCTAAAAATAAAGGTCTTTTGAAAGTATTTCGACTTGTCATTCTGGATTTCTGCATTTATGTATGTCTTGTTCATGTATATTTTAGGACTGTCTTATTTTGAGTACCAACGGCATCTTTAGTTTTATTATAATCCAGGATCATGTTTGGCTTCTTGACATCTCTGGAACTTACACCGGCGTCTCTGTGATTTGTACTCATTAACGTCACCGACTTGTTTTTTAGGTATATAAGATATACAATGGCTTCATTTTCAGTGAAGAATAATTTTGAAAAATAAATATTTTTTTTGTTATCCGTAAAATTTATTTGTAATTCAGTTTTATTTTTTCTGATGGTGCTTAACATTGTCAGATGTCTTTTTTGTAACATTTGTGCCAATGGATAAGATCCAAAACCACAATGGCCATATTTGTCTGCACACAATGGCCATATTTGTATGCCGTATTCTGCCGGTTTGCTTGTAATTTATTGCTCATCTCATTTATCACATATTTCCTGAATAGCAAGTTTGCCCCTTTTGCGCCGTTCAGTTCTGGTATCTTTGTCATCAAACCTTACAACCCGTAACTTTGAATATAGGGAAACCAGATGAAGAATTCAACAAGCTTTGAGTTGACTCGTTGCGAGACCACACCACCTTGAAATTTTGCCTAATGCCTAAATAAAAAAGCTTAAGCATACTGATTTGTTTTGGGCTAGAGTGCTTGTATTTATATAGACCTAAAAATAAAAAATAAAAAAGTTTGAGCCCAAAAATTGTTTTTTGGCGCACCAGCATGTTTTGGTTCTCTCGTATTTACTTTATTTTTTTTTCGTTGCATATTCTTGGGACAATATTTCGTTGCATTTTTCTATATAATGCGACCGCAAAAAAATCTTTGATGCCAAAACATTCTATAAACAACTAAAATGCACTTCGGGTCATATAGACACGAAAGGCAATAGGGAGCCTAAAACAGAAAGTTAAGCAAAAATAACTTAATTTTTCTTAATTAATTTTTTGGTAGGTGCAGATGCGATTTCACTAAATAAGAAACAGTAAAAGTGGAATAACTTTTGCACCATCAACAATTTTGAAACCTTTACTAGGCTGTCTTGGTTGGAAATGACTATCACCATACTTCGTTTAATCGTCCACTTCTGGGACACCCTGTATAAACACAAACACCAGTAGACCTATTAATATAATTTCAGTTTGTATTTAAACGATGTACATCAAGGTTATAGTTAACACTTTCACTGTTAATCCTAATCGTAGTCAGAAAACACAGAACAGGTTATCTTTTTTTTAATTTTATTATTCCTGCAATCAGTTGTGGGGCCAAGGCTCTCCTTACTCTTTCGCGATTTGCATTTTCCTTCCTTACTTTTATGCCAGTGTCAGCCAATTCAAGGACGTATTGTTATAGGTCCAATTTTATCACCATCTGCACATTACATAGCATAAAACAGTTTATCATTCAAATAATTTTAAGATGTCGCATTTAGAATCTAAAAGTAAGTTA
This sequence comes from Nephrotoma flavescens, assembly GCA_932526605.1. NCBI lineage: Eukaryota > Metazoa > Arthropoda > Insecta > Diptera > Tipulidae > Nephrotoma > Nephrotoma flavescens. The sequence goes on along the minus strand of OW052220.1, from coordinate 98,553,057 downwards.
GAGTTACATGATAAATTACTAGAAAAATTGTTTCGATACAAAGAAGACGAATTGAGTACCCGGCTGTTTTTTAAAATCAGTGGAATAAACATCTAAATTAAAATGTGACATTCAAAAGCATGTTACGGATGGTTCGCAGCCAACCCACACTTTTCAACTGAGCACGCAGAGGCTTCTATCACGATGAGGTTTTGCCAGCTAGATCTAAGGGTATAATGACATGGCTCGTGAGGGTAAGAGAGGCCTGCATGCTCCTGGTCTACAGCGTGGAACAGAATAAACAAAAAACAAAAGAAAATTAAAACAAAACTGAAATTAAATTAAAGACACCAGAGTTAGTTTGATGAAACTTGAGGAACGAAATAAAATTAATGAAAATCATGTGTTTTCATCTGGCAGTGACCGGGTCTCCCCGAGTGACCAGTACCGAGTCTGCTGAAGAGAGCCCCCGAATAACCCATCGACACCGAATGACCGATGTCCAGCCACAACGAAGCAGCAGAAGAGGGTAAGGACGTCTTCTAAACAGACCAGGCCTCTCTTCATCCGGAGAGACCTTTAGCGAATGTCTTACAATACACACTCCGAAAGCTCGAAACTACCGGAGTGCCATGGGGAGACCGAATGGACGACACAAACGCTGGACTCTGTAATTATGGCACCGGCACGAAATGCGAAACCTCTCCCAATACACTGACCCGTATAAAATTTAGTATTTCATTGAACAAACCCAAAATAATAAAATAAAATACCCAAGTGAAATACAAAAAAAAAAAATGAAGATGATTGCCAAGATACATACACGGAATTGTACTCAAAAATCCAAACAAAACCAACAATCGTCCAAATAAAAAAACATAAAATGGTCGCGGAAACCGAAGATGAAATCAATCGAACACACAAACAATACGGCCGCCGAACGTACAATGATTTTGAAAATGAAACCCAATGTGGCGTGTACAACGGACGTTAATCGGTGCTCGATTACAAAGTAAAATCGAAACTTAACAAAATTTAACAAAATAATAAATAAATGTGTACCTTGAGTCTCGGTTTGGCAAATTTTTATTTTGTATTAAAAAATAATAGAATTCTATTATATATTTTCTGATACTATAAATTTTGTCATGCATTTTCCAATCAAAAAGAAATTTACAAATTAAACTTCAATTTTTTAAGATTTTTTGTCTTTTAAATATTTTAGTTTTCGTCTACTTTATTTTATCATCTTACCAACTCGACTTTTTTATTATACAACCAAAACGAGACTATCCAACAAAAAAAAATCTCGCACCACAACAAAAAATATAGAAGAATATATATAAGCCAAAAAATGGCCTAAGTGTAAACCACTGAAACCTAACCTATCTCCGTTATCCTGTCTCCCCTTAAAATTGCAGTTGGAATCATCAGAGTTTTTAATGATGTTAACTGTAATATCTGCTATTTCACACATAATTGTTTCCAAAGAACTTTTTATATCTACAAGGTCATTGAAAATACCCCTCGCCGTGTGTTGTTGTTGTTGTTGTTGGACTACAAACGTAATCGTCATTTGATGACCGAGCGGCACCTTTGATTTGTACAGATTTTTGACAGTGTCAAGCTTTTTTTTATTTTTAACTAAAAATTCTGCATCTTTAGTGGTCATTTTAACACACTCCGCGATTAACTCGCTTCACACAAACACCACACAAAATTCTATTTTTTTTTTTATTTACGAGATCAATTTAATTCGGAATGTATGACGGTATAGCGTTTACGAAATTAACATACTTAATCTTGATTATTTTCAAATTAAATTTTATTTTGAAATGTGATTTATTTGCAGATCGAAATACTCAGAGGACCTACTGATATTTTACAGAATAAATGAATAAGTTTCCTCCTAAAATAATAACACCACCACATTGGCATAAATCCTAACAAAATATAATAACTTAAAAGCTCTGAAATTAATATTTAAATTTTAAAGTATTTATTATGTTAAAATGAAAATCCTTGTCACCCATAATAGATTTTAAAAATCATAATTCATAATCCACAGAGACTTAAAATTACCATACTCCTCTACGTATATTTTATGTATGTACAATATGTATCATGTATTTTTGAATACAAATTTTCAGTGTTAATCCTGTTAACAGACTAAATAAACATTATACACAATTTAATCATGGACTTAGTTTCGCCCAAAAAAAATATTTTTTTCAATTCAGGAGACAAGACAAAAATAACAACACAAATTAAATCTGTATATTTAGACTTACAGTTCCTGTGTTACGTATGTATGAGTGTAGCCCCCATATTTGATAATTCATTTTAAAGCCCAAAGAGATAGAAAACGATTAAAATGGAAAAATATGAAAAGTTTCAAATTTAATTTTTCTGTTGTAGATATTTTCCAAAAAAAAAAAAAAATACAAAATAAAATTCAAATAGACGAATGTTAATCGCCTGGGGACATATTCACAATTATATCATAGATTTTACAAAAAATATGAAATATTTACGAATATTATGTGAAGTAATGTTAGGGTTTTCCAGAACTGACATTCCATTTTGATGAAGGTGAAATTGGTTTGGATCCGAATAATAAATGAATAAGTAAAATCTCTATGGCACCGAAAGGATGAAGGTTGTTTTGTTTTTATTTTTACATTTTTTATATTATAGAAATAGTCCTTCACCCGACGGGGTGTTGAAAAATCGGTGATAATTAATGTATTTAAAAAAAAAAATTTATATTTTTTACTGATAATAATTAATCAAAAATGTTAATCGAAGCAATTTTTTGTTTCTCTTACAGAGAAATCGTTCACCAACATCAAGAGGATCTATAGGGAGTAGAAAACATTTACAAAGCCTTGATGAAGGTGAATTGTTTATGGAATTAATAAGGGACGTCGCAAACGAATTGGATATTGATATATTGTGTCATAAGATTTTGGTAAATGTGGGTCTGTTGACACATGCTGATCGTGGTTCATTATTTTTGGCGAAAGGACCACCTGGTGCTAGGTATTTGGTTGCGAAATTATTTGACGTGACACAGGATACAGGTAAGATTTTTTTGTTTTGTTATATTTGGGTAGTACTTGTCCTACATAAATGTCATTTAGATTTTCAGTCGGTGGGTGGCATATTTTGTTTTTCTTGAAGTACAACAACTGTTTTGGTTTAAACACTTTTGGTTTATGTATGGCATGATATGGGCTAAAAATTAATTGAAAAATAAATAAAATCGAATATGGTAATTGCATAGGCCAGGTTTGATTATTTTTTTTAAATAATTCTATAAAGCGTTTAATTGTTTTGATAAACATGTTCAAATTTTAATTTGACATATATTATATATGTAATTTTAAATATGGAACCAAATGAAATTGAAATTTTATTTTGAATTCAGGGAAAATCGGCAAATATAATTTGCAGGAACTGATTTCACAATAATATACAGGGCGTCCAAGAGAATTATAAAAACTACGAGTGGCGCTTGCCACAAACTTATGAATTCTCTGTCAGTTCATAAACCAATTGTCACCGAAAATGTTTCAAATTCCCTCATTTTACAGCTGGAACTTTTGCCTACGAAACCATCAGGAACTATGATAACATCAGTATGTCATTATCTCATTATCTCTCTCAACAATATTCTCTTGGTTTCTTTTCTCGAAATTATCTCACACTTAAACTTTAGTTTGGCTATTCATCACCGTCAAAACCATCGAAAATTGCTTAGGCCCTTTAAATTACCGACTTATTTGTGGACACCGATTTATTCAATTAAGTCACCTCGCGAGGAGATGTCTACACAGAAATGTTTCCAAAAACGTGTCTTGACTAAATGTAATACATGCAGTTTTTTTTTCAATTCTAGAAGAAAAGAAACTTTTTTCTTCCATATAATAGAAATTGCTTTTGTTTTTTTGTTATTAAATCGCAAATAAGTCAGTACAATGAATTGGAACAAATTGATTGACTTGTTCAAGATGGCGTCAAATAAGTCAATAAGTCTGAAATAAGTCGGTAATTGGAAAGGGGCCTAAGGGTAAATTTCACCCCAAATGATTATTTATAACAAAAACATCAAGTGGGGCAGTGGTTAAAGATTCAGCACGTGGACCGGGAGGTACTTTGTTAGTGCATTTTTCCTGGTAAAAAACAGCCGATTTCAATCGACGATTACACGAAAACTGGTCGTTGTTTCAGTCCAGTTTAAACGGATTATGATTCAAAATTAAATAAACTTTCATAATTGGTACAATACTCTATGATTTGAAGCAAACGTTTTTTTTGTGTAATTGTCCTGGTAAAAAACCGCCGATTTCAAATTTCAGTCCAGTTTAAACGGATTATGATTCAAAATTAAATCACCTTTCATAATTGGTACAATATTTCATGATTTGAAACAAAAAAATGTTTTTGTGCATTTGTCCTGGTAAAAAACAGCCGATTTCAATCGACGATTACACGAAAACTGGTCGTTGTTTCGGTCCAGTTTAAACGGATTATTATTCAAAATTAAATCACCTTTCATAATTGGTACAAAAGATTTGAAACAAAATTTTTTTTTGTGCATTTGTCCTGGTAAAAAGGCAGTAACATCTGCCATAGGAGCTTTTTCTTTTTTTGCATGTATTTTCAAAAGTATATAATTTACGAAAAAAAACGATTAATAACTGACAGATTGTATAATTCGGCAGCAATACCGTTTCAGATCAGCTTCCAAAATTTCAGCTTAACTGACAATTTTTGTAAAAAAACCGTATTGCAGTAAATATTTAGAGTTTGTACTATTTTAGTTTTTTCCATAAACTAGGAGGCCCCAGTGAGATTAAGCCACAACCGGTCCATAGATGCTTTTAGCTGTTTTGAAAAAAGTTTTGAAAACTATATTACACTTACGAATAAACAATCAAAATTCGGAATAGAACTTCATACTAAAGCTTTTGCCATAAATTGGAAGATCCATGCGAAATGTGGTGAATATCTGTGTACCAGAAGCTACCGTAGGAGTTTTCCGGATTTAACCGTAGGAGCTTTCTGGTTTTCTGGATTTAAGCAGGAATATTGTTTTTTAATTATAAAAGACAATTTTAATCACATATCCAGTTATTTTTCAATTTTCGGTTTAGAAATTAAGTGTGGTGTTGGCATGAGATGTACAGCTATCATAAAAGAAAGTTCGGTGCTAAACAATTACATCTTTCAATTTTTAAATATAGAGCGCAACCCAGAAGGGTTTGAAGAATCTAAGTATACTATGAATTTTACTGTCAACTCAGAGTTTTACGTTGCGTCATCGGTTTTTGAGCTCGCGGGCTTCTGACACAATTTTTTGAGACAATAATCTTATTGCAATATTGAAGAAACATCATTGGTTGTAAACCATTCCTGAAGAACATGTATGTTACAGTTAGATCCTGTAAGGCGTAATAAGCTAGCACTTCACACGAATATTGTGTTTTTGTTGAAATCGGCAGACACTTTGTTGCCAACGCGGCCATTTAACAATCATTTACTAAATTCAGGATCTCTAAAAATTCCCGTACTAGTTTTTATTTATATAATGGAACAGATATAGTCATATTGTTTTTGCCCGCTTCTTTATGACTGTTCCACTGTTTCCATATGGCAACGTCACGGCATGGATAAAATATCGTGAAGGCATGTTGGTTTGCGCACCAACATGCCTTCACGATACACAAAAAACAACGTATGGGTCTGATATTTAAATTGGAAGTTGTTGGTGCTTTACTTTACACCACCAAGCAAGAAAGATGGGACAACGGTAGTGCGGGAAAACAAGAAATTGGTAATCTCAGTTTTCAGAGGTTCACATTGACGGTTGTGGATTTTCTAATTACTCATTCTTTCTAATTTCTTTGACCATAAATTCTCGATATAATAACTTGAAGTTTTTAATTACTCCTTAGTCCATGGCCGCTCATAATACGCCTGTGTAGGGTGATAAATACACGATTTGAATATTTCGTAAACTTTCTTTTGTCCGGCCAAATTAGGTAGTGCATTCTGTAACAAAACTACGCGTCTGTTTTCCTTTTAAAATTTACACCCTAAACTTTTTACGTATTTCCCCCATTCCGACGCAATCACCCATGCTTTCTTAATTGAGCCATAAATTATTGGAAGATTTATTTAGCATTAATTTGTAAAATAGAAACGTTTCATCAGTGTTGCACTGCTACGCGTATTTCAGAATTGTCTACATGTTGGTGTCGAAAATAGCGTAGAGAATTGAGTTTTAAAGCTGTGTACTAAACATAAGGTAAATCATTTACTACGGTAAAACCGGCGTTAGGACAGATTTTTCGGTCACCATAGAGTTTTAAAAAAATAATTGAATTTTCTGAAATTTTTTCTTAATATTGCCTTTCACCTTAAGTTTGGCACACAGCCTAATTAGATATTGCCGGGAAAATCAATTATTTCAAAATATTTCAATGGACAAACACAGCATAGTTTGCAAAATGGTCAAAGTTGTCTTAGATATTTTTTATGAAAATAAAATTAAATAAAAGTTTAACGGCAAAGTTACGTTTATGTAATGTACAGTTTTAGAAAGAAAATTCCACCTGTCATAAAACACTATCGAAATGAATACTGGGGCGGAATCATGAACGCCGCACGGAAATTTTAGACGGTAGAGAAATTTTATATGGAAAGCAGTAATAATTCTACCGGTTTTATTCTGTTGTTTCAAAAAAACCTTACAAATTCGTTCGATTGCTATAAAGCTGACGAATGAATTATTTTTTTCCTGGCTTGCTATTTGTGTTTTTTTGCGAAACAATGGAACAAAACCGGTACAATTATTGCTGTTTTCCATATAAAATTTCACTACCATTTAAATTTTCCGTCCGGCGTTCATGATTCCACCCCTGGTCAATTTTAACGGCCGTATTTTGTGCAATACAATATATACCATGTTTCCATGACAGAGTTAACCTAGGTTAACTCAGGTTTATGTCCATGAAAACGCAGATTTGGGTTTGCTTTCGGTTCGTTTCGTTAAATCAAAATTAACTCAACGAAACTAGTGTGGTTGAGTAAAATTCTAAGTGTCAAAAAAAAATTTCATTTTTTTTAATGTGAAATCTAGTTAGCATGAAGCAATTTAATCAAAATGTCGATCAAAATGATGAGTGCAAAATTTTATTTTCTATTTTCGAGGAAAAAAAAATAATAAGTTTAACGGATGGGAAAAAATATAGAAAATGTGATACATTTAAAATTGTGGAGGAGGTATTTAAGAAGCAGGGCATAACAAATAAAAACTGAAAATATTGAAAATAAATGGAAAAATTAAAAAAAAATTATTAAAACTAAAAAACAAAACACAATAAGTGGAAATACACACAACTCCTGCGAATACTACGAGGAGCTCGACGAAATATTAAGTAAGAGGCAAAGCAGTACAGTTTTGGAAAATTCGGTTAATGCATTCCGAATAAATTCTGGTATTTAGGAGCATCCGAATAAAAATAATAAACAGTAAATATGGATTATTATTGATTATTTTTAGAAATGAGTACATCAAATACCATTGAGGAAGAACTGGATGAGAGTTGAATCCATTGAAAGGTCAGAGCCGTTCACCTCAAGTAGCCATACGAATAAACGTAGGAGAAAAAGCACCGGGTTAGAGGATGTGACATCAAAAATAGTTCATGAGAACAAAACGCTTTTTGATGAATTTTAAAAAAAAACAAAAAATTCTAATTGAATATGAATTCGATTTATATTCAAAAAAGAAGAAGATCTGCAGAACAAATTTCTTGCGGACAGTAAAAAATGTTCGAAGAACTAAATAAATAATTTTTAAATGATTTAAAAAACATTATAAATCCGGTTAGCTCGAGCAATGAAGATATTAAGTACAGTAGCAGTTCGCCGCCACCGGAACATTTGTTAAATGAACTGAATGAATTTATTAATTTCGATTAAATTTTAGTTTTTAAGGGTTACTAGATTAAGTACTCGTGTATATACCATATATATATTATACGCTATGGAAATGAATTCTGTGATTTATGAATGAAATATGTGATTTTTTTGATAATTAAATTTTTATTTATCTGTTTTATGTACACAACTCTATTAAAATCAAAGTCGAAAATTTTCAATTTTTAATTTACAGTGAAATTATTTGGTTTTATTTACTTATGCCATTTTGATATGAACAATAATTTTATAAATTTTCTTAAACAAATATTTTACTTTGTATTCAATTTCGCCTGCTTTGTAGAAGAGGATAATTCTGTGCGATATAATTTTTTGGTGGATTCGAATCTCGTTTGCTGTTACCGATAACAGAGCTGTTGGCTGGTTGTGGTGTTGACTGCGGTTGTGGTTGAGGAAATAGTTCATTAGTTTGTTCTAACTCAACGTTACATGATTGTAGTATCGGCAAATTGCGCTTCTCTGCTATATGTTATGCATCACACAACATGTTGCCATAATTTGAGGAACCAAACTAATGTCTGTATCTATTTTTTTATGTGTAATTTGCCACCTGCTCTTTAGTCGTCCAAATTCGTTTTCTACGACAATTCGAGCCTTATTTAAATAAACTCCAAATATTTTGTTGGTGGTATATAGTGGATAATTCTGAATATTGTGGAACAAAAACGGATCTTTCAGTACCACGGCATCATGCGTACACCCTGGATGCTCCACCGTGATGTCAATGAATCTGAAATGATAAAATAAAATAAAATTCATTAAAACAAATATTATTAAATGTTACTAAATTATGTTCACTAACCTATAATTTGCATCCACTACACCTCGAAGCACAACTGATGGCCAACTCTTTCTATTTATAAAATCCCTAAAACCATCTTCTGTTACGAGAATGTGTGTACCATCATTTGCTCCAAGAATTGGCAGACCGCTTCTTTCTTTAAATTTTCTAATTATAAATTTTGCTTCTTCAATTGATGGCATTTTCAATTCTTTTGGAAGCAACAATTTAATGACTGCTGAACTAAACTGTTTCAAGCATCGATGGACTGACGTTCTATGAACGCCAAATTGTTTCCCGACAACCCTATATTCCGCACAAGAGGTCAGTTTATACAAAGCAATTGCAATTTTCTTATCTACTTGTAATGGCTCTCGGACACAAAAAGGATCAGGGCGTAATTCATGAGCTAACTCGTCAGACAAATAATTGAATCAATCCCGATCAATGCAAAAATTCTCGATCGACTCATCATCATCAAAGCTGTCACTTTTTGTGCATTCGTTTTATAAATGCTCTTTTCCTTTTTGCCATGTTCAAAACATGATTCGTCATTAAAATCTTGTTATATCTTGAGCTGCGCACATAATTTTTATTTTTGTGTCGACATCCATGTTTTAAGGGGACATACCTTCCAAATTAAAAAAAGTTTTTCAAAGATTTTTTTTTTGAATAAAAAGAGATATGTATCTTAATAAAACTTTCCATTGACATTTTATTTAACTGAAAGTATAAAAAAAAAGTTTAGATTTATTTTAGCCCACTGTCGTCTGCTACAAGGGTTTTCCAAAAACACTGAAAATTCGCGGCTTGCATCATAACTGCTCTCAGAAACGTCTAAAAATAAAAAAAACAGGGTTTTATTCAGAATTAAATCGCCCTTGAAATGAACTAAAAGGAAAAAAATTGGTTAAAAAATAAAAAAAATGGCGGCATTTTTTCGAAAATACAGCTTTTTTGCCCCCCCCCCCCCAATTAGTTGTAACTCAAAAAATTGAAAGCCAATTATTCCTTCCGTAGTTCATTCTGAGCAGAAATATATGTAGATCAACGTGTTAAAATTTTAGAACGATTGGATAAGTAGTTTTTTCTCAATCTTGCACACCAACCTTAAAATCGTCATTTCGAGATAATCGCGTTTAAATTATTGCGCTTTAAATAAGGCGCTCTTCGCAATAAATAAAAGAAAAATATAAATAAATTTTTTTTTGAGAGTGTTTTTAAACGTTCATTCTAACATATTCTATCATAAAAAAATTTCGATTTTTTGAAAATTTGAAGGTGCTATGTCCCCTTAATTGTATATTACTACACAACACACTCAATGGGAATTGAAATTACAAGTTTGGAAAATATAAAAAACAACACACAAAATTTCTTCTAAAATATAATAAAATCCCTTATGACGAAATACAAAACCCATTAAAAAATTTTGGTATACACATTAGACGCCAACTGTCAAATTAACTCGATTTATGCAATGTTCATGGAAACGGTAAGGGTTAACGCCGCCATGTTTTAAACTCAACGAAACCTAAACCTAACTTAACTCGGTTCATGGAAACATGGTGATAGTTACAACAAAACTTTTCGATAAATCAGTTATGATTCATTTTAGTATTTTTGGTTGTGTTTTGGCCCAAATTAAACAACGGTCTAAGAAAATGGCTGCGTGCAGCCAGGTCAGGAGATTCATAAATTTTCGCTTGTTTTTCATGGAACTTTTTTTCTGGAGGGATACTGCCTGAAATACCTCGTTCATTCATATTTTGGCTTTTATTTTTATTTGCTACGTCTGTTTTTCCCAATCACAATAGTTTTAGAACACAATACCTAGCACATATTGAGTAAACATGTTACGATTAAGACTGTGCGCCTTACGAGCGATTTTTTCGACTAAATTGCCGACTAAACTAAATTAATGAGTAGTTAAGCCCCAGTTTTTATCATTTAGCCTCCTGATGAGATTGCTTAACTATTTAGTTGTCATTTTTATTTTTGGTTTTTATTATTTTTTATCGAATACATTTGAGTAAAAATGTCTAAAAGGAAATACTCTCATTTTTAAATTTCGATTGTAATTTATATTCACTAGAGATTTATTTTGCCATGCCAATTTATTGACACATTTTTTTAAATTTAAATTTGTTTTACGACTGTAAAGTAGAAATACACGAAAAGACTGTTACGCATTTTCCGAGGTCGCAATCTTTTCATGTATTTCTACTTTACAATCGCAAAACAAATTTAAATTTAAAAAAATGTGTCAATTGGCATGGCAAAATAAATCTAGCAACAATATTTCGCCTCGCAATTAAAAAATTTGCGACCAGATAGAGGATATACCCCTAAAACCTATTTTTAAGAGCATATTTTTTGTTGCCCTAGTAATCACGTTCATAAATAATGCGATCCCCATACCCATACTATTTTTATTTTTTCTATTTCCTTGATTTTAAATATAATAACAAACCGGTGTTGTTGAAAACGATATGACATTATGAAAAGTCATAATTTAGTTCAGTTTACAATTTAGTTTGCAATCGGAGGCACAGCATATTTAAGAGATACTGGTGCCACCTATGAATGAATGTCAGTCATTAATTAAGTTAAGTCGAAGAAATCGCTCTGAAGCACACAGTCATCGAAATCGGTAAATGTGCGAATAAAAATTGCGAAAACGGTTTTTCAGAACAGAAATCATTGAAATATGGGTAAAGAGTTCGCGAAATATTTCACTCTTCACCCAATGGACTGTTTTATATGCTGTATAAGATAGCAGAAAATTTCCAGCAGAAAATATGTGTTTTGCTATTCACCACTAGAGGCATCACTATCACAAAAATGAAATTTAATTTGCTGATATTTTTTACATCAGCAGAAAATTTTTGAAATTTTTATGCAAATTATAAATTCTCAGCAGAAAGTTTTATGAAAAATCAAAGAATTTATGAAAATGAAGAGAAAATATCTGTTTAAAGGTTTTGAAGCGAAGAAAGTTAATTTTGTTTAAAAAACGATTTGCGTATGAAGTGTGGAAGGACTCTTAAAATATACTAAAATTACCATAATCATCATTATGCAAATACAGCGCAACATCAAACAAATTGCCATCGTTCAAAGCACTCCATACAATTCTGAAGTCATTTTGATGTGAATGTTTTAAGTTTTTTAACAAAAGTGTTAGAAAACCCCCCTGTAACTACCCTTGGTGTATGTTTTTATGGTATGAGATCATAATCTATATACATGAGCAACATAAGATTCACACCTGGCGTCAGTAGCCTTCCATACATTTTTGAAGTCATTTTGATGTCAAATGTGTTTAGTTTTAAATTTTACATGTCCATATTAGTTATTATACACAATACACAAACATTTAGGCGTGAATAATTTTTTCATATTTCAAAAATTCTACCCAAAAGTAAATATATTGTGTTATTTTAATTAGTATATCTCCAAAACTCCTCGTACCAGTATGTTTGAAATACCATTAATCATTACACAATTAATAAGGTGATGTAAAAACATTATACTATATATCGTAAATATATACTTAAAACTAAATTGAAGTTTGTTGAATTTGTTGAGATTTAGCGAATTGGTCATCAATATCACCGTACTCCAATATTATGTTACTCCTATCAAATGCCAATATTTATAATGATGTTTAGAATTTTGTCATAGTGCTGGCATGGGCAAATATGGCCCCGAAACGTGTGAGTTATGATTTGCAGTATTTTTGCAATTAAAACAATTACTAATCGAGATTTTGCCTAGTTCTCATCGATACCGGTATGTATATTTGCCCAGGTCAGAATTATGACATAATTCTAAACAATAACATGGACATTGGCATTTGACATATCTTTCTGCAAAACAATCTGCAACAAATGTTTGTGTTTTGTGTATAATCACTTTCTCTCTCTCTCTCTCTGGCACTATATCCCATCAAGGGATTTGGCCGCCTCAAATGAGATTTCATAATCATATTTTTATTTCGGATAATGAGTGATTAATTCATTGATCCTAAACCAGCCGTGAAAATTTTTCCTTGTCACCACCAGGAATCGAACCTGGGACCTCAGGTTGCTGGAGCAAGCATGCTAACCACTTTGCCACCGGGGCGGTATAATCACTAATACAGACAATTATTTTTTAAAACTGAAAACATTTCACATTAAAATGACTTCAAAAATGTATGGAAGGCTACTGACACCAGGTGTGAATCTTATGTTGCTCATGTATATAGATTATGATCTCAGCTACCATAAAAACATACACCCAGGGTAGTTACAGAGGGGTTTTTCTAACACATTTGTTAAAAAACTGAAAACATTCACATTGAAATGGCATTCAAAAATGTATGGAAGGCTACTGACGCCAGGTGTGAATCTTATATTGCTCATGTATATAGATTATGATCTCAGCTACCATAAAAACATACTGCCAGGGTAGTTACAGGGGGTTTTTCTAACACTTTTGTTAAAAAACTGAAAACATTCACATCAATATGACTTCAGAATTATATGGAGTGCTTTGAAGGATGGCAATTTGTTTGATGTTGCCCTGTATTTGCATAATGATGATTATGGTAATTTTAGTATATTTTGAGCATCCTTACACTCTACATACGCAAATCGTTTTTTAAACAAAATTAGATTTCATCGCTTCAAAACCTTTAAACATATATTTTCTCTTCATTTTTATAAATTCTTTGATTTTTCATAAAACTTTCTGCTGATAATTTATAATTTGCATAAAAATTTCAAAAATTTTCTGCTGATGTCAAAAAATATCAGCAGAAAAAATTTCATTTTTGTGATGCATCTAGCGGTGAATAGCAAAACACGTTTTTTCTGCTGGAAATTTTCTGCTATCTTATACAGCATCTGTTTTATATGGTTTAACCTATAGCCGTGATTTTCACTGAGACGCAGGAAGTGCCTTCTTCCCAAAACTTGCGAACTTTTTCTAAAATTTATAGTTTCGGGCGAATTAGAACTTTAACCGCAATTTATATAAAAATGTCCTTCATTGCAATTAAAAAAATGGAAAAAAATATTTTAAATGTGAGGAAAGAATGAAGCTTTTCATTGGAAATTATTCTATATTAACAAATAATTCATAGAATTTTGCGGGATTGATGGCAGAAACTAATATTTTCGACATTGTTTACATTCTATAAATTGTCGACGCAATTTTTTTAAATTGTCTAAAGACATTGTTGTAATGTGGCACAAGACTAAACGTTTGTTATAAATTATTTTCCATACATTTTGTATCCCTAACTCAAGGGTCCTGTCAAGAATTTTGTTAAAACCGAAGGTTTTTATTTTATAATAAATGTTTGTTATACCGAGATTTTACGGTTCATCTATATTTTTTATTTACCATAATGTATTATTCTCTATTTTTCAGCCTTTGACGATGCTGTGAAACGGGCTAAAGCCGAAGAAATTATAATACCATTTGGCATCGGAATAGCGGGTCATGTGGCCCAGACCAAAGAAACCATAAACATAAGAGAAGCGTATAAAGATCATAGGTTTAATTGTGAAATCGATTTAAAAACTGGTTACAAAACTCATGTCATCCTATCGATGCCGATTTGTAATTACGAAGGTGATGTTATCGGTGTTGCTCAAATTATCAATAAGACTAATGGTAAGTGCAAATTTATATATAATACAACTTTTATATCACACTAAAATATGTATATCTTTCAAATTGCAGGAACAACTGAATTTAGTGAACGGGATGTGGAAGTCTTTCGCCGTTACTTAACATTCTGCGGAATAGGTGTACAAAATGCTCAACTCTTTGAAATGTCCGTGCAGGAATATCGACGCAATCAAATTTTATTAAATCTCGCCCGCAGCATATTCGAAGAACAAAATAATTTAGAATGTTTAGTGACGAAAATTATGACCGAAGCTAGGGAACTGCTGAAATGTGAACGTTGTGCTGTTTATTTATTGGATTTAGATTGTTGTGAATCGGTAAGTTCCATACAAATATTTTATTTTATTTTTTTTCTAAAGCTATCAACAGCAAACAAAAAATTATTCATCTCTGCAAAATGTTTAATTCATTGAAATGAATTGTTTGTCCAACAATTTCTAAACCCATATACAATACATAAACGAAATCGATTTCTAAATCTATTATTTTCAACAGAGTAGCGCTTTCTATACGGATTACTTTATAAAACCAAAGGTAAACAATAACCAAAATAAAATTTTTATTGTGCGTATATCGATAGATTAGTAGTGCTATCGTCAAACTATTTGCAATTAAACCGAATACAATAAACGTAAATCAAATAGTCGGCAAAAATATTTCAAAATAAAGCTTTTCACAATCAAATCACAAATATTTAGTTTACCACATTTTCATTGTTAAAACAAATCAATAAAAATAAAAAAATTAAAAGAGCAATATTTAAACAAACCGCAATGCAATCATTTAATTGGCACATATAGAGTAATAAAATTAATCCGGACAAAAATTTGTTACACATATGGCATTGGTCTGGATTATAATTTTAATAGCACTATTTTTTAAAACAAACCTAGTTTATGGTAAAATAGCGAGCACATTTAAAAAATAATATTTTTTAGGAATTGCTGCTTGACGGCGGCTGACAGTTGGCCGGTGCTTTAGAACTATACGAGTATCATTACCATATAGAAATTTTCGTTTCAAATTTGTGAAGAAATTGCGGACTTCCGGGATAATTCGATCCGAAATACGTGGTTTAATAATGATAAGTTGTTAGTTATAATTACGACTTATATTGTCGTTTGAACTTGGATATTGGGAACGATAAGAAATTTCGTATTGCGGTACATAATGATTACAATACTCAACGTTAGTGCTGTGCGGAACAGA
This sequence comes from Nephrotoma flavescens, assembly GCA_932526605.1. NCBI lineage: Eukaryota > Metazoa > Arthropoda > Insecta > Diptera > Tipulidae > Nephrotoma > Nephrotoma flavescens. The sequence continues at coordinate 98,537,393 of OW052220.1, read as the reverse complement.
AAATTCCGTATATCAGTACCTCTCTCCCTCTAGCTTTCACGTCTCATAAAGGGATTTTGTTGGGTGCTCTGCGATCTCCCAACTATCTCGGTTCATTGCACGCTCCTTTCAGTTTCAACATCCTTTTGTGCACAGGTCTTATTTGACGTCATCCCGTTGGCGTAGTCATAGGATCTTCCCATTGTGATGGAGATCGTTCAACGTGGCCCAGCCATCTAATTCTGTTGGATTTTCTTTTTTATTATTTTCCAAAACAGATTTGTCAAACGGAAAATACAATTTTAAAATACAAAAAAAAACCTGAAAACAGCAATGAAATGATTTTCAAGAATTAAACAAATATAATGCTCCAAAAATAAAATAATTGAATAAAACAGACAACAACAAGAACATCCCGAGAACAACAACACAACAGTCAGTCAAATAGAAACTAGGTATATACATACGTACCAAAATTAAACAATAACGAAAATTATTGGGTACAAAATCTTTTCAAAAGCAATGAAAAGCCAACGGGACTACTAGTAGTAGAATACGAGAATTTAATTAAAATTAGTTTGGATACTCGCTAAATTCGAAGAGGTGCCGTTAGCAACTTTCTGCTGTTATATATTTGATGAATATAAAAATTTTGCCAAAAAGGCTATTAAAGTTATATTGCCGTTCTTAAACAACACATTTATGCGAAACAGAATTTTCCAGAATAGGGTTCCATGAAATTTGATGAATCGGAAAAGGGTTCCGTGGCAAAATAAGTTTGAGAACCGCTGACTTATACAATTTAGTTTAAATTTTATTTTTGAGAATGCAGAATAAAAGGAAATAAAAAAAATTTAGAGTTATGTATTTACACGGATGAGATCCAAAGAGATATGCGAAGGCTGATGACACACGAGATTTATGGTTTTTTGATTAAGTTTGCAAGGCCAACTAGTCGTAATAGATAATGTATATATGTACACATACATATATTTTTTTTTTTGTCCTTGAAATATTTTTTATTTCATTTATGTTTGTGTTAGTGTGGTTGCACCGAAAATTTGTTTCAGACGCAATTAAAACCCGTATCATAGCTAAACGGGGAAAGAAACGATGAAAAATATGGTTTCTGTGATACCCTGTGTGGCATCAATGGAAGAGATGCGAAGAGATTTCAATAATTAGTTTTTTTTTTTGTAAATTTTGTTACACATACATATACACTATCTATTACGAGTAGTTGGCCTTGAAAAAATTACCAGTTACCAGAAACCTCGTGTGGAATTAGGCATAGAACGTAAAAACGGATTCCAATGAAATAAGAAAGAACTTCACATAAAGAAAACCAAACACAATCATATTCTATAAGCCGTCTTATGATCGGCTATACACGCAGATATTATCACTTTTTAACTTCTGTTTGATAGTATTTGCGTAAATATTTAACTTCTATTTGATAGTATTGGTGCAACGCCAATTGTAATCGAATACGACGCATTTGATAGATTTTTCGTTTATTTTTATACAAATAACAAAAAACAAAATAGATTTAAAGATCAAATATATGGAGTCACGCCTCGTTCATACATAAAAAATCGAAAGGTTACTACCGTTTCTTTTTTTTATCGCGATCGCCATGATCTTTTCAATTATATAATAACAAACAAGCACACCCACTAGTTTTTGTTTTCTATTTTTCCCTTTAAACATTTTTTTACGTAAATGTATATTTCCGAAACATATGCACAACTTCGAGTAAGTAGAAAATAAAATTTCATGTTCGTATACGCACAATACAATTAAACAGTGGGTCGATTTTTTCCAAAATTCGGCAAGTTGACGAAATAACCGCAAGTATATAGTAGTGGTATGTGTGTTTGTGTTAGTGCAATGTGCGCCATTTAATTTTCTGAAATATGACATTTCTAGATTCATTTCCATTTATAATTTAAAATTTGTAAATGCAATGCAAATATGCTTTAAATAAAATTAAATTTATTTAATTATTTAATTTTAGTTTTAAAATAGTTTCTAAGTCTGTGTCTCTGCGGAAACAAAACATTCATTCGACATCGCATTAAAAAAAATTAAAAGTTGTGTAGTTAAATTTTTTTTTTCTTAACGCATTGACGCACACTTTCTAAATGTGTGTGCTACTAAGGAACACACTTGATAACTTTTGTAATTGCAATGCTATTTCGTCGCAGAAAGAAATGTATTGTGAGAATTGAAAAATATGTCGAATTATTCCTTAAAAAATGAATCGTGTTAGCACAAACGTGTTAAAAATCCAAAAAATTGTATGACCGTTATAGCAGTCATTTCCTCGAACGTATTAACTCGCCACTCAAATGCTTGGCGAGATGATAGAAAATTGTGACGTCGAAAGGACATAAGCACCAAAAAACTGAACCGATTTGTACCGATTCAAAATTTTTGTTGCTTGCATTTGCAGAAAACAAACAAATATAACCACCGAAAAATTACACACTAATATAAAATTGTATACTATACTTCTTATACGTATACGAAAACGTCAAAAAATCGACCTCCAGAAGTGAAAAATTACATGCGTGTCGCAACAATACGGCTTATAGAACATGATTGTGTTTGGCTTTCATACTAAGGCTAATTCCCATAAAAACGAAACCACAGATGGTAATGCCATCGCTTACCATAACACGTTGCCTGTGTTGCACAAGTGCGTTTAAACAAAATATGCATTAGAAAACAAAGAACAAAAGCTGATCGCTTACCTACACACTATTGCTATAGCTACACACTGCAAACATAAACAATAAAAAAAAATTTACGTTCTTTGGCAACTGGCAAAATTTGATTTAGTTTTTGGTACGTTTGGTACCTTATTAAAGTTAGCCGAAAGATCCCAGTCAAAAGATAAAAAATCGATAATGCAGATAGGGTCTTCGCTATCCCAGCCGAAAGTAAACAACATGGACAATGTTGATTGATTTCCTTCAGCTGAAAGAACTCAATAAATTTACAAATATGTAATTATTGCCGCTATGACTATTTGGTAGGCCATATTGTTGTTCAATTTTGGTCTACATGAGAAGAAAGTCTGAAGGATACAGGGTGTTGTTTTTATTATCAAAATTCCGATAATCAATATAATGAAAATTCATTGAACGCTCTGGCGCTCCAGATAAACGGCCTAGGCCATTAATTCTACTATGTTTATTTGGTAGGCCATATTGTTGCTCATCTTTGGTCTAAATGTCGAGAAAGTCTGAAGACTAGAGAGGGATGTTTTTAGCAAAATTACGATTTTCAATTTATTGAAAATTTATTGAACGCTCTGGCGCTCCAGATAAACGACCTAGGCCATTAAAGCCACTATAACTATTCGATAGGCCATATAGTTTTTCAACTTTGGTCTAAATGTTGAGAAAGTTGGAAGGATATAGGAGGTTGTTTTCTGTTGAAATTTCAATTTTCAAGTTATTGAAAATTCATTGAACGCTTTGGCGCTCCAGATAAACGCTCTAGGCCATTAATAGCACTATGCCTATTTCGTAGGCCATATTGTTGTTCAACTTTTGTCTAAATGTGGAGAAAGTTTGAAGGATATACGATGGTGTTTTCTGTTGAAATAGCAATTTTCAATTTATTGAAAATTCATTGAACGCTCCGGCACTGTGGATAAACAACTTTACTATAAACGACTTTCTATTTTTACTTATGGGTAGAGTCAGTAACATTAATGGCCTAGGCCGTTTGTCTGGACCACTTGACCGTTCAATGAATTTTCAATAAATTGAGAATCGAAATTTTGCTAAAAAACAATCTCCTATATCCTTCAGACTTTCTCTTCACTTAGACCAAAGTTGAACAACAATATGGCCTACCAAGTTGTCATAGTGGTATTAATGGCCAAGGTCGTTTATCTGGCCACTAGACCGTTCAATGAATTTTTAATAAATTGAAAATCGAAATTTTGCTAAAAAACAACCCCCTATATACTGTTAAAGTTAGCCGAAAGTTTCCAGCCGAAAGATAATGCAGATAGTGTCTTGAATACAGTAAAAATCAGTCATGATTTCGAACTTAGGAGAATTTATTATCGGGTTACATCATTCGGGTGAAGGAGAAATTATTTCAGTTTATAGGAATTTAAAAATCGATAGGAGCGAGGGTATAAATAGAGTTTAAGAATAGTCAAGACACTATCTGCATTATCTTTCGGCTGGCAACTTTCGGCTAACTTTAACAAGGTACCCCCTATATCCTTCAGACTTTCTCCTCATTTAGACCCAGTTGAACAACAATATGGCCTATCAACGGGTGGCCAACCAAGGCTAATAGCATTTTAGGTTAACAGTGGGAAGACGCCCAACGTTTACGGTTATGGGTGGCCAACAACGTGGCCATTTGCACTTTTGGTTACCGGCGGTATGGTCGCAACGATGGAGCGCGAATATCAGCACAACCAAGCCGCAAAGGCCCGGGTTTCGCGTCACCTGTAGCATGACGGCTACAATACCATACCGTAGCGGCCTTGTACCCGTTATGGCAGGCACAATTTTGTTTTTATTTTTAAATTTAATTCAACTTCACATCCATTTTCAAATTTTCAATTTTATTTAAATCTATATATGTAATCGAGGACCGAAGAGCGGTCGATTGGCGCACGCGCGGGTCCATATTATAGTTTCGCCTCTGAATTTTAGGCTTCATTTTCTTATTTTTATTTTGTTAACGTTTATTTTTTTCTCGTTCGGTAATTTCTTCATTTTTCTCTCTCGGGTTTTTGTGCAAAATATTTAAATAAAAGAAGAGTACTGGTCAATTCCCTTTGCTTATTTTGGTGTGATAAATTATTTAAAATGAATTACTAAATTTTTCGGATCGGTATGTTAGGAGAGGGCGGGTATCCATAGCTTCTTATTTCGTGTCGGGTCCATAGTTTCAGGCTGAGCTTGCCACACCCCTTCATTCGCTTAGCAGGAAATCCACAGAGTCAGAGAGGTGAATTCAGTATAGTGACCGTAAAATGTACACGATCTTCCCGTAGCACTCCGGAAGTTTTAAACTGTCGATCTGGTCGTTCCTGGAAGAGCACACCCAGTTATTATTTACTTTATTTTATTGTTCCTGAAATTTTGCTCGATTTAATTTTGACGTAGTTTAGTTTCAGATGTTAATTTCACTTTTATTTTTGTTCTGTTGCACGGCATATGCAAGCCTCAACTTCCCTACAACCCACAACCTTGAGATCTAGTCGGCAAAATCACCATGAGAGAGGTCTGTATATTTAGTAGAATGTGCGGGTAGGCTTCGTGTCAACACGTAGCAACATCTACAAATGATATTTTGATCTCAACAACCTCTCCATTCGCGTTGATGACTCGATGCCCGGCTGCTATGTGGTCTTTAATATCTTACACGATATCGTTTGTTGATGTTATAACTGCGATAACTCTGAAATATTTAAAGTCTTCCATCAAGTTAAAGAGATGGTCGTTTGTCTACGATTTACAGTATGGATGCCCCTTGGTGATGTTGATAGACATTTAGTTTCGTTTCTAATCATTTTCAGAGCCATTCACTGGCGCCATGTCGTTGTCGATTGGAGAAAATGGCACACAGACCGAGCCTATATCGGATTCCCACCGCGTCTTTTATATTCTGTATTTTTGGTTCCAGTTCAATATGCTTGGCCAGGTTAAAACCTGTTTATGTTCATGCCTCTTGGAAGCATGTTTAATATATACACGCCCAACGTTATGTAAATTAAAGCTCAATTTGAAAATACTAATTTTATTACGCGGTTTAACCCAGGCTTTTTACTTCCCTAGCCTCTCAGAGTAAACCTCTTACATCAAATTTTAAAATGTTAAAATATTGAAAGTTAATTAAAATCTTACAGTTATAAAATACAAACTTTTACAATTTCCTAGATTTTACCAGATTAAACCCTGAGTTTACCTTAATACCAGTAACGTGTCCGTCCATTTTGCGCTTAAAATATTGCCACTAAATTTCTGGAACGTGAATGAGCAACATAAGAACCAGCTTGCTAGCTGGCTATACTAAATTTGTTGCACATCTATGATCTCTAGCACTGGAGGCGACATTAAAATCGAATAGTATACTATCCCATTCGCTACTGTTTATTCGTAGTAAATTTTCAGTGGACCGTAACACAAAACCTCTTCAAAATTCTGCGCAAAACTACAACTAATAATACTTGATTCACAATTGCTTGTGTGATGATATCTTGATTCACAATTGTTTGTGGGCAAGAAAAAAAAAACACGAATTTTTGATTTTTGAAACGGTAAAATTAAATATTGTTTATTGTCTCAAACAAGCTTATAGTCTTCAGTTATTCGTGATTCAGTCTGTTTAGTTTTAATTAAAAATGGTAAAGAACCCAGAATTCAACGTGGAAGTTGGAGCAGGTAGCTGATTACAAAAATCGTATTTGAGCCAGTGAATTACCAAAAAAATATAATTGATACAAAAATACGATTTTTATACCAAATTAGAATACAAAATATTCATCTTATAGTAAGTAATCTAATTGGAAAGGGTAGGAAACGAAAGACCAGTACCAGTGTAAGGAAGATGTACTGATTCCTAGGGCTGTGAAAGTTCCATCCATCTGCAACTCAACGAAATATCCAATATAAAATAAAATCTTCAAGGCAAAATAAGATTAGCCAACCTACTATTTGCCGTAGGTTGAAGGAACAAGGCATCAGGAAACACACACCACTAAATAGAAGATATACATTTCCAAAAATAAAAAGCAAAACGTTTGAAACTTGTTCATGATCATATCAACAAACCATTGGAGTTCTGGAGAAACAGTTTATGGACGGATGAGTCTATATTTTCATAAGATGGAACTTGGAGAAGGTAATTTTATTACTCAACTCTGTTTGAGAAATTAAAATGTGCTGTGATAACTCCAGCACGTCATTCTAGTGGTGGCCACATGACGATATGGGGCAGTAATTCCTAACTTCTTAATGAGATCGGTTTAGTTGGGGGGCAATGTAATTGGAATAGATTTTATCCTGCAGCATGATAATGCATCTGTGCATAAAGGAATAATCTTCTCTAAATTTTTAAAAGATATCGGACAAAATGTTCTAGAATTGCCACCTCAGAGTCCTGACGTAAATATTATAGAGAACGCTTGGAATACAATAGTAAAGGTGTAGAACAATATACTCACAGGTTTCATAAGGAATTAATTAGACTCAGTGCCAAAACGGTTATCCGAAATGCTAAAATTGAAAGGATGGAGGGAATACCTCACATTAGTAATCGAGGTATTTACGATGATTTTCCCCCGACTTTTTGAGAGATTTATGCACGGTTGCTTCGCATAAATAATTGGGAATCAAAATAGCATCGCACAAACGATTGTGAATCAATTATTATTAGTTGTAATTCATCGCAGAATTGAAAATTAAAAAAAAAATCCATTAAATTATTGCTTGTTTCATTTTGAAGAGGTTTTGTGTTACGTTGCACTGAAAATTTACCTCGAACAAACTGTTAAAACAACAACACTTAATATATCAAATTATGACATTGAATATATCAATTTTTCCATATACATATACATCCGTTAAATACTGATGACACGGAATATGTATATCGGTTTTCATATTGACTAGGGCATTTACATTTAATTTTACATTTATTTTGCATAATCAATAGTTTTATAAATGATCTTTTTTGTATATAAATCAAATAAATTATGGAATAAATATTAGTTCTTACACAACAGTCAACGTGTTTCTGTCCAGAAATCAAATTTGTGATTTGACCAAAATAAAGTCAAACACAAACAATTGTGAAAAGGATGTATGTCAGCTCTTTGCGAACTATTATCACGGGGCTAAAAGTGTCCTTAAGCACTTTATTGAATGATAGAAAATCTTATCGGCCAATTTCACTTCTACCAACACTAGCGAAATTGTTTGAGAGGCTGTTGCTCAAAAGATTGAAAATAACCATAGAACAACGAAACCTTATCCCAGAATATCAGTTTGGTTTCAGAGAGAAACACTCAACTATTGAGCAGGTTCACAGGCTTACAGATGTCATTGAGAATACATTAGAAAGGAAAAAGGTTTGCTCTGGTATCTTCTTAGATGTGGCACAGGCCTTCGATAAGGTATGGCACAGAGGTTTACTCTTTAAACTACATAGAGATTTACCAAAACAATATTACATGATTTTAAAATCATATATAGAGAATCGCCACTTTCGGGTGAAATATGAAGATGAATACTCCGAGCTAAAAAAGATCTCGGCAGGAGTCCCTCAGGGTAGTGTTTTGGGACCAATTCTTTACCTACTCTACACCAGAGATTTACCTCATTTAAACGATGTTACCGTTGCAACATTTGCTGATGACACTGCAGTTCTCTCAGTAGGAGACACTATCGAGGAATCGACAACGAAACTTCAAGAAGCATGTGACAAAATCATAAAATGGACAAAAAAGTGGCGAATCGGGCTCAATGAATCGAAATCCACGCATGTGAATTTTACTAATCTAAAAGTCAGTTACAAACCTGTAATCATTAACGGTCAGCAGATTCCGTATGCAAATAAGGCTAAATATCTAGGGATGACCTTAGATACCAGGCTCAGATGGAAAGAGCACGTTAAAAAGAAAAAAGAAGAACTTAATATCAAATATCGAAAAATGTATTGGCTGCTCGGGAAAAACTCGGAATTGTCAACCGAAAATAAATTGCTATTATATCAACAGGTGCTAAAGCCTGTATGGACTTACGGAATACAGCTCTGGGGCTGTACAAAGAAAACCAACACTAAAATAATACAAACTTTTCAAAACAAAGTGCTACGTGGTATAGTTAACGCTCCGTGGTACATTAGGAATGATGACCTTCATCGGGATCTAAATATCCCGACGGTCCAAGATGAAATAAAAAAACTTGCAGTAATACATGGACAACGTATTTATCAACACGTAAATGAAGAGCTTCGTGGTATGTTGGACACCTCCCATGCAGTAAGACGATTGCAGAGAACGAAACCAATTGATTTAATGGATTAAGGACACCAAAGCAAAGACTACTACTACAGTAAATAACCTATAAATGGAGCCGGCCAATGGGCGTCTTCTCATTCACAAGTGACTAAATTAAGAAAGAAAAATTACTAGATGAATTGTATTCAGTTGTAATAATTTAAATAAAAAAAAAAAAAAAAAAAAAAAAAAAAAAAGCACTTTATTAGTTAGTCTTGCATCAATAAGTAGTTCTGCCGTCATTTGATTGGGTCCCTCTATTTTTCCAAGTTGCTATGAATGCTTTTCGAATATTTCTCTTGATGCAACCATTAATGTTTTCTATATATGTTACCCAAGGTATTTTTTGAAACCACACCTTTCTTTTGCTAACCTTTCACCACAAATAAAACTTTTACTACACTCTGCAACTCTTTTGACGTGCGACGTTACACCGAACGTTTCATCAAAGTCAACTTCTGACTACTTTACCGAGGATACTATTTGAATTCTTCTTCCACCAACAACCACCAAAGGTGGTCTCCTAGTGTCAAGTGAAAGTTTGAGGTGGATCATTATGCTTTTAGAGGAGGATAGTTCCTCATTGTTGCAATTACACCAATTTAAGATCTGGGTTATGACGTTCTGCAGTTTCTCCTGAATGCTCAGTTTTTAAATGCCGGCAAAGAGCACGACCTTGTCCTCCGCGAATGCTACTTCTTGGACATCATCCTGCATACTACTGTTCAAAACTATATTCCAGGATACTAGCTGTTAATCAGCGAATAAATATTTAATGGACAGCTCAATTATTGCGTTATAGTGGCTACTACAGATTATCGAAAGCACTAGATAGTGGAACTATTTTCCTTGAACCCGAACGGTTTATCGCTGTATCTTACGCTACTCTGGAATATGTCCAACAATCTACCGGTAATCTGTGTCTCAAGCAATTTAACTAAGTGCAGCAGAATCAAGATCGGTGCATTAATGCTTTGGGACCGAGGTTGTCTCTATCACCGTACTTTTTTATTATTCGTATACTTTACCGTTTTTCAGCAATTTAGAAAAATTCCTTTATCCAGACAAGTATTCAGGAATGTAATGATACTTGGTCTAGCTATTGACCAAGATCTTTCTTGAGTTATTGATCAACCTCGAGGTTGTCTTGACCTGGTACCTTACATTTGTTCATGGAAATGATAGCAATCGTTAAGTCTTCCATTCGTGCTTGGTGCTATCTAGCGTTGCACATGGCATATTGTCTTTACTCACCTGTTTCTGTTTTCTCACAATCATCAGGTTAAAGATTGTTCAATAGACATTTGGTATTGTCTTCCCTTCAAGTGGTGACCTGACCACCACCGTCAACTCATATACTAAGTACGTCATAGTTTTTAAGTTTTCCTGTGTTGTATTTGTATATGGAGCCCATCGGTTCTGCATTGCCATTTTTAGTAAAAAATTGCTCTAAACTTCTTTGGCTTGATAAATTGCTGCGTACACGACATTGGAAATAAAAAGCATCATATTCGGTCTGGGGCCCTATTCTTGAAATCGGTGAAAATTTTCGTAATCGGAATACAATTTGCTATGAAATTCTTTATATTACTAACATTTTTCGTCGGCTACTTTAATCATTTTTTCAAATTTGTATGCAAGTTTTCTATGTTATTGTTTATTAACCTAAATAGGGGGCAAAATCGGTGGCAAAGTGGTTAGCATGCTTGCTCCAGCGACCGGAGGTCCCGGGTTCGATTCCCGGTGGTGACAAGGAAAAATTTTCACGGCTGGTTTATGATTAATGAATTAATCACTCATTATCCGAAATGAAAATATGATTATGAAACCTCATTTGAGGCGGCCAAATCCCTTGATGGGATATAATGCCAGAAAGAGAGAGAGAGGGGGCAAAATTATGTTTCTTAATTTTAAAAAAGAGGAGAAATTTAAAAAGATGATTAAAGTAGCCGTCGAGAAATTTTAGTAATATAAAGAATTTCATGGCAAATTGTATTCCGATTACGAAAATTTCCACCGATTTCAGGAATAGAGCTCCTGAACTTAAAACCAATCAAATGTCGTGAAATGCATTATGCCCCACCTACTATTTGCATATTTGAGTTGAAATATTTTTGTTGCTTTGTTCCTGTTTTAATACATTCAGTACTATACCATGGTATTTTTCCGAACTAACTCCCGATGTTACGCAGTCTTAATTTATTCATTTCGACACGACACATAATGTTATTTCTATCCGCACAAGGGTTTCAATCCCTCTTGCAAAAGTTTCGGAGTTTATAACTAGTACGTTTGATGGTAAGATCGTTTGACCACCACTGCAGTTTAGATGTTCTAATACGTTTTCGGTTGACTATCTCTTGCCTGAATATGATATTGATATGATATTGACAAAATAGAGCGGGCTTTGACCAAAACAGACTGCATAACCTATTCTAATTAGCGTGCTTGAGTGAAAATCTCGGATGCGGTGCATACTTTACTCCGTGGTGTGTGGTTAAATGCTAATTGCAGCAGCACACTTTGGTGCCTCCGTCTTCTTTGGTCAGACCTTCTGGCCATGCCCAGAATCACAGCAGTGTTCATATATTTGATTTTAGCTTTTTCGACTTTGTATTTTGCAAGATTTTGAAATGTGCCCAAATTTATTACATTTGAAGCACCTTGTGACCATAATAAAATCTTGTACTCTGCATGAGGATCAACCAATATATATTCTGCGATTTTCATCGCGGCATCTTCTGGCTTTGTTTAGAAACTATGTTACAAATCCTCATTTCTTATGGTTGCACTGTTCAGAACTAACTCCTTTCCTCGCTTCTGATAGCAAAGGTAGACTCCTTGGTAGCTAGTGGTTTCATAGTGACAACGCTTGATGATTGCCATTGAGGCGTTGGGATGTTTTTAACACCTGTTTGGATGTGTTTGTCATGTGGCTTAGGTTTTCCTGCGACTAGTGTCTGCGCGTATATAGCTCTACTTTCTTTTCGCATGTAATTTAACAGCGACTCAAATCTTCTCTAGGCACATTGTGAGGCCTGCCTCGTGAATTGAGTACAAACACTCAAAAATCTTATTTCTGCCTACCACAGTTATTTTTCTAAGAGTACGTACCTCACTCTGCAATGCGGGGGTAATGCCCCATTTAATGTTTGAGCAATATTGTCTTGTCATCTCTTTCAGTTCGTTTTCGTTTGCACTTTGTTGTTTGGAAATGGTGACCCTGACCCGGAGGCCATTTTACACCGTCCTTAGCTATACGTTTGTTCCTGCATTGTTAGCCGTATAGTGGATTTTTATTCCACTTTTTAGATGGAACCCATACTTCGTTGCATCCCGTCAACCTCGTAGATGTACACAGTTGAGGATACAGAAATAATTCCTGTATTTTAGTTGGGAACGCATATCCTTTTCTAAAATTGACAAATACTCTTTGATATTTTTATGTAGCGGGCATGTAGATGCGGTCTTCATTCCTCCAGTTCCTCCTGGTTCAAGATCGCAACGATAAGTTCATATAGATTAGATACAAGAGTATCTCCTTCATGTCTTACTAATTATGTGGGGATTCCGTCAAGACCGGGTGCCTTTCTATTTATAGCTCAGTAAGTAGAGTTTGGAAGTAGGATTGCCAAACTGAGGGAACATCCTCTGGGCGATCTTGGAAGGGAGTCCATAGTAAAATTTGTAAAATTAGCAAAACAGTCTCTTAAGCTTCCGTCTCTTAGCTGTCATGTTATATGTACCAACCAAACGATACAGGGTTAATGCTTTAGCATTTGGATCGGAAGGTACCGGGTTTGAATCCTGATAGGGTCAGGATGTAAAGGGATTTTACATCAACTGATTACAATCGGTGGTGTAAGCACAGTTATGACCCTCGATCGGAGTGCACAATTTAAGGGCAGATTTATCTTCGATGCCAGTACTTTAGATTGGAACGCCTCTTTTACGTGCGAGCACGAAAGGCTTTTTTGTATCGACGGGGGAGAAAAAGTAGTCCCACTACGACAACGAAAAGCACATAAAATCATGGGTTAAGCCCGATCATGCATCAACTTCAACCGTCAAACCGAATATTTATGGCTAGAACCTGTGCATCTGGTGTGATCAGATCGGAGTGATCAACCATGAGCTACTCCAGCTTTACGAATTCATCACTGGAGAACGTTATGAAAAACAATTGGTGCAATTAAACCCAGCATTGAAGTTCAAACGCCCACAATATACTAAAAGACATTTCAAATTTATCTTTCAGCAATATAATGCTCGGCCACGTGTTCCAAGAGTCGTCAAGCAAACTTTGGAGAGGTTTCAATGAGATATCCCACCCAACCCGCTATATTCACCAGACATTGCTTTTTCTGGCTACCACTTGTTCCGATCGATGGCTCACGGCCTGGCTGAGCAGCATTTCACTGCTAACGAAGCAGCAATAAATTGGGTAGATTCTTGGATCGATCGCCTCTAAACGAGGAATTTTTTCGATGTGGAATCCGTATGCTGTCTGAAAGATGGAAAAAGACGTAGCTAACGATGAACAATACGTTGAATAAAGTACATTGTACCAAATTCTGTGAATAAAGCTTCGAAGTTATAAAAAAAACCTAAAAACTTATTTCTACCTCCAATAGTTTTAAATTTAAAGATTTAATTAATTCAAAACAGAACTAAATAGTTCCAAATGTAATGTAGAAAATTTAATTAATTTGATACAGATATATTATTGGTATATCGCTTGACGGAAAAGATCGCCAGACAGATTTTACAAAATCGAAAATGAGAAAAACAAATTTTTACCATTGGTCATTGGTCAGTGTATCATTTATTCTAAACGTATGCAAAACCATAAAACATCTGGTCAAGATGCATTAAAATTTTATAAGATTATAAGGACATATAGCCCTTCTCTAGAATTTTACGACGAGTACAAGAGAATACCCCAATGTATAGTTTAATCCACTTAAATATTGAAATTATTTTCTCTTGTGTTTTATTTATTGTTAGACGCTGTTCAGGATAATATGCTACACGTACCTAGTGGGTATACATGTTAAATAATTTCAAAACATGTTATTTGAATCAGAATTTCTTAACAGCAATTGTTTGAGCAAATCGATTTTTCTAGAAAAAATTTTGTTTATCGTTTCTCGATAATATTGCTGAAGGTGGATTTATCCATTTTATTAAAGACACCAATTTGTAATCTTCCTTGTGTGGATTATTTTCAGTAATCTACAATTTTTAATTTCTAATATCGTTAAAAATATAGAGGTTTATGAACCATCCTTGAAGCTGTGTTTCAATGCAGCTTTAATGCAAATTCCATTAAGCATGTTTCAGATAGGTCGCAGTTTATCCAAAAATCTTAGATAACTTCAATCAATAGAAATTGGAAGTGACATCTTAGAATGAAATTTCAGCAAAAACGCGCACTTTTTTAAGAATGTTAGAGCTTTTGGCGATAGAGTATCGTACAATAGCCTGCTAATAATTATACTTTGTTAAGAAGATTATACAGATTATCTAGAAGATTATCTAATATATCCGTATTTTTGCAAAAAAAAAAAAATCGTAAATTTGTATTTCCAATTGTAAACGATTTGATTTGTTGCTTGTTTCACATGTTTAACGGAATTGGATTTTTTAAACACTTTACACCAAAATTTCACAATTTCAACGGATACTCGTGTTCTCTGCTAATTTAATGCAAAATTATATTAAACCTATTCGATCTTGGTGATTTAAATGAGTCACTAACTACTAAGAACCTTTTTTTGTTGAAAGAATCGCCTGTGTCCATCAACATAAATTCCTTCAAAAGTAATAAATTCATTCCAACTCTTCTCTAATATTTCGATGCCTTTTCTGTAGAACGATTTATCTTTGGCCTCAAAATAGGCGTTTGTTTCGGCTATAGCTTAAGCATTGAATTCAGTTTATCCCTGGAGTATTTTTTTGAGGTCTGCGAACCAGTAGTAGTCGCTGGGGGCCAGGTCCGGAGAATATGATGGATGGGAAAGCAATTCGATTTTCACTTCATGCAATTTTGCCATCGTAGCAAACAACTTGTTACACGGTGCATTTTCTTAATAGCACTTTTTTCTTTTGCATTATATGGTTTTTTGCAACTTCTTCCATCAAACGCACCAATAACACGTCTCACAGGCGACTTTCACAGGCCGCTGTCTGCTCAGCCGACTGACAATCTGATTCCAGAGTTTCATTTCATTTTCTTTCATTGTCTTGAAAATAATAAAAATAGCGTTACTATAAGAACTGTAACTTGTAAACTATAATGGTCGAGTTTTCCTATGACTCATCTTATAAGTCAAAAGCGCAAAAAAAAACATTCAGTACTAGCATAAGTGATATTGTTATACAGTTATAATTATAGTTCTGAAATTCATCGTCCTGGTACGTGCGATAAATATTATTAAATCTTAAAGAATGCCACAAAATTAGCCGAATTATATTAATACTAACAATTACCGCCACAATTTCTCTACCCTTATAATTAAATGGTATATCGATTGAAGGGGTTTGTATTTAGAAACAATTTTCTTATTATCAATTTAGTTCAAGTATCGACTATAATTGAAATACTCACTGTTAGACGAGAATTGATCGTCATTCTAATCGTTGTTCCTAAAATGAAAATATTCTATTTAATGAATCGTACAATTTAAATATTTATAAAAAAATCTTCTAATAAAAGTAAAACCTGTTAGAAAACATAAGCAATTAAACTTAAGAACTTACCAACAATAGTGTAGCTACTGTAATCAACTTGTCTAATAAAATTATTTCGATTCAAAACAAGGTTACCAACATAAATTTCAATTCTAAAAACACGGATGTTGCGGGTATATAGATTGCTGTACTGCACTGTTTTTGGTCAGTTGTCGTTGGTGTTAAAACGCGAAAATTGTCGTAGTTGATCGCAGGACTACAAGTTTATAATTTATAACTAATTAATAATTAATAAAAAAATTTAATGTATATACATTTACAATATATAAATATCTATATAAATAAATTGTACAAATTAAAACGTTTAATTTATAACGTAATATACTATATGTATTGTGTAATTAGTCGGACGAGAAAATCTACGTCCTTTACCAAAAATAATTTCTTGTTCACAACGTGGTGAACACTCACCACAACGTTATACTGATATGTGGCACTATTCTGGTAGTTCCCCGAGAATAGGGAACCGGGGAAAGAATTTTATGTATGTAATATAATTTAAACATTTTGTTTCTGGCATACTGAGGTAAAAAGTAAGAGTTAATTTTTTTAAAAACAAAATTAAATTGGGAATAATTTTCCCTGCAAATTTAGCAATGGAAAAATTATTCCCAGTTCATAAATAGTTACATCAAACTTTTCTCCGGAAAGGCCGGAAAAAAATATTTGCAAATAAATTACATATAAATTCACAGTCCCTAGTTCCCTATTCTTGGGGAATTATCAGAATAGTGCTACTGATGTTGAACGTGGATTTTTTTTTATATCGGTCACAGCGCCGGTAACAAAGTTGCAGATTGGCCACAAGGCCGACAACCATTGTTAACAAACTAACTTAGTCGGCATAGCCGGATTTCCGATAAGCCACATTGCCAACAGATCTCATCGCCAACCGAACCACTTCGCCGGCACGCACACCACTGAAAGCCTATATTATTTTTTTTTTAAATATGACCGGATTAATCCGAATTTGCGCGCGCAGATGTGGAATTTTATTTTCACCCATTTTAATTAAGATAATATTTTTTTAGGATCAAGTTTTTCTGGCTAATTTTTATTTCGGTGATTTTGGGATTGGCTTCTGTTATTTTGCTTTTCGGCTATAAATTGTTTGGGATATCGAGGATGACCCACCCGTTAGAGATGTAGTTATCGGTGAACTGTTTATTAAGAGCCAACCATGAAAAATTAAAAAAAATTAAAAATTTTGACGACATACTAATTTTTAATGACATTACAGCCAAACTAGTCCCAAGTAATGCGTATGCCGTAAATATTGTTGTATATTGAATGTCAGCTAGTTGTTATAATGGCAGCTTTTTATTGTTTTTTAGATAGCACGATACATATTTTCATTTTTTTAAGTTTGGACGCAAAATTTCGCTCAAGTAATTTTTATTAAGTGACAATTCATATTTAACGAAACTTCGTTAAATTTTTTAATAAATTGGGCGAAAGCACAGAAACGGCATTTATCGCAAACATAATTTTTTTTAATGTTTGTATGGATACCCGTTTAGTGATGTGGGTATGGACAATGTGAGTGATCACAGGATGTGCTTGTTGAAGTCGTGAGTTCGAGTTGAAGTACTTGTGCCTGCTAAATGGGATTGTCGGATTCCATTTTTTCATTCCAATTTAATCAGGAGATATAGCATTTGCAAGGTGTTAGACCAATTCTGTTCTCAGCAACTTGGTTCACAAACGCATCGCTAAGGCCAGAGACAACTTGCCGCATGTTTTATTATTGGGATTTAGAATCAGGTTAGAGATTTTTGAAGATACTCAACAATTTCGCTGAAGCACCTTAGTTGATGTTCAAAACTACTACTATGGCGCTGCTGAATTTTGCGACATATCATTCAAATGGTTTTGAAACATTCGCAGCACTTTAGTCATCATCGCACAATTTATTTGTATGGCTTGATAAAACTAAATTTACAAAATCAATTTACGTATGATGATTAGCATATTTCTTTAGTTTAGCAGGTTTTGAGTTAAAATTCTCACTTCATTTGGATTTTTTGTGTTCATTGTGTCAGGTCGAATCACAAACCCATATCGCCCTTGTCGGCCAAAATTGCTATCGGCGATGTGGTTGTGAACGAATTCCTATCGGCGATGTGGTTGTGATCTGAACGAACGGCAAAGTTATTGTCGACACTATAGGTGGATGGGATTTGTTCATTCCAAAAGAGGCACATCCCTTCCGTTTTGGCGTGTAATAACGTGTCGCATGTCCTCTGCACCTTCGCCATAATGTTCCTGTATGATATTTCTCCAGAGCTGGTCACCATACACTCAGACCATACTGAAGTACGGGCCTTTCACCTGCCGTGCAAAGCCGGTGCACCAGCTCCGGTTTTAAGCCCCATTGCTTTCCGATGACATTTTTACAAGAGTAGAGGTCCAACTGAGCTTACTGTGCAGAAGAAACCCTAGTAATCTCGCCTTATCAGAAAGAACCAGTATTGTACAATTCTGACTTGGAAGAACTATTGCTGGAATTTTATATCTCCTAGTAAAAATAACCAGCTCTGTTTTAGATGGGTTAATCCCCAACCTCCACCTCCTGGCCAAACCCGCAGTGATTGATGATCATGTGCTTACCGGAGACAGCTATCTCCAGTCCCAATTGTAGTCCACCGATTACTTCATTCCAAGGAAGGAGAGAGAGAAGATCTCGATGGGGTGTCCCCCGAATAACCAGAAGTTGGAAGCTTCCTCCATCCCTGCTATTACCCTCCTGTTATCTAGCAAATGATTAATTATCCTGGTTACTGGGTCTACAATCTCATGTGGAAACAATCCTTCCATAATTACATCCACCTTCACATTGTTGAAAGCGCCCTCGATATCGAGAAACGCCACCAGCGAGGATTCTTGAAAATCCTGTCACTTCTCAATTCGCCGAATCGTGGTGTGTAATGCCGTATCCACAGACTTACTCTTATGGTATGCATGCTGAAACTGTGCCCAGTTTTTGAGTATAATTCTCGAATGAATATGGAAATCCTGCAGCCTTTCAACGGGATGAACCAAAGCTTCAAACAGCCTTTGTAGATAACTTCTAGGCAGGGAAGCAAGACCTCCGAGTTCTCCTGAATTTCTGCTGGTACAATCCCATCCAGACCAAAATGCTTAAACCTTTTAAGAGCCCATTTATCTTTCGCATATTCAAAATATCCTGTGTACACAATTGTTGGATCTCGCTGTCAACCCTACACTCAAAATCATCCAAAGGCCCCGTAATCGGTGCATCCTAACTTCGCAGGAAGTGAGTTTCAATCAAAAAATCAAGATCTCTTTACTGAAAACTGTCAATTTGCCATCCGGTTTTATCAGATAACTTGGAACAATTGGACTGGTAGAGAGAATCTTTCTGTCCGAGACCCCTTCCATTCTATCACAGAAGGGCCTCCACGAATTCCTTTGCGCCTTCCACGTTTCCCTTTTGTATACTCTGAAGCATTCCTTATAGAAGTCCCAGTCTTGACTTTCTCTCGATCTTGTCGCTTTTTTTAAAGAAGACTCACAAACTTTTCGGCACTCCGCAAATGCCGAGGTTCACCAAACAGGTTATTGATGTACCCTCAGCTTTGTTAGTGAGCAAGCTTCCCTCATTGAGGTATTGCAAGCCCTAGTGAGAGTATCCACTATTGAATTCCGTTCACTACCCACCCGTGTCTGGGAGTCCTGGAACTCTAGTTGGAATGATGTCCTC
The DNA here is from genome assembly GCA_932526605.1 of Nephrotoma flavescens. NCBI lineage: Eukaryota > Metazoa > Arthropoda > Insecta > Diptera > Tipulidae > Nephrotoma > Nephrotoma flavescens. Next base: position 98,517,894 of record OW052220.1, on the reverse strand, counting down.
CAATACCTCCCTATATACACGCCATACTGTCCTCCCGGGATTTCTGAACACGGGTGGGTAGTGAACTGATTGAGTTGTAATTTGGCGATTAAGCATAAACATTAAGTAACGATGGTCAGAGAAGGAATGCTCCTTTGCCATCCTCGATTCCCTGATCATAGGTGAAATAAAACCAGATTAACATCAAGAACCTCCTGTCTATTACTAATAATAAAGGTTGATACCTGACCTATATTGCTAATAGTGAGGTTAGTTCTTAAAAGATATTCGAAAAGTAACTAACCCCTGTCATTTACGTCCGAGTTACCCTAGATGGTGTGGTTCTCGTTCGCGCCACATCCTAGGTATCTCCCGCCTTCCTCTTTTCCGCATCACTAAGAAGTACCCCCAATATATCTGGCAGCACTGACTTCTCCCGGTCCAAGTATGCGGCTGGAAGCCAGATCCTCCTCTTCTCCGTATCTATGCAGACCGCAGTTATGTCCCAATTGCAATACTGTGGAAGTAGGAAAACATTTAAGTTATTTCCCATCAGTATACATGATCTGCTTTTTTTCATCCCAAAAGTGTAAAATAGAGTGTACCCCTTCGCTGGCAGATCACAGATCTTGTTATTTTTGATCCAAGGTTCTTGGATCGAAACTATTTTCTCGCCTGACTTAGCAAGTCTGAGAAGAGTCTTCAGCGCCGCCGAAGCAGCTTTGGTGTGATGCAACTTTATCTGCACAAACCTGATCATTGCTAGTAGTATTCTCTTACCTTAACTGCTCCTGACTATGACAGCCGTATTGCGTCAGTTAGTTGGACCCGTCGGAGTTGACGATATCTTCCGTCTCACTCCCTCCGCAGTCCTTAATCTAAAGGAGGTCCACATTTGCCACCTCAGAGTTTTATGTGTCCCCTTTTCCACAGCCAAGGATTAGTTAGTCTCTACGTTCGCCTGTTAGCCCCTCACTTGGGTTCGCCACCAGCTTCGATGTTACGAACTCGTGCTTCTTGAACCCCTTGCAGTGACAGAGCGGAAGCCGAAGTTTATAACTCCTTGGTTTTTGCCAGGGGAGCCAGCGATTCCTTATTGATAACCATAATGGCAGGTCTGAAACTTCCCTTAGGCTCCTCCTACTTTACGATCCTTCAATTCCCTGTCGGAAGGTTCAGATTACAAACCTGGATAATTCTCAGGGATTAATCCAAGTTAGACGACTCCGTGGGAATCCAGACCATTGCCCTAGGTCTGCACGCTGTCAGCTTTAGTCGTCGCTGATGCCATCCCGCGTCTCTCAAAATATAGGTGGTCCCAAGTTTTGTTCAAGGGCTCTGATACAAACTAGGGTTGAGTGCATTAAACACCAACTTCCATTTTTCGCCGGTGATGCTTCTATTCTCACTTATGGCTCTCGTCCACGATGGCTAGCGCCACCTCCCCCTCTTTTAAAACGTCGCTGAAGAGCTTATCCTCTTTTGTGCCTGGCTTACCGGAAACTTGGTACGTTTTCCATACTTCTCTTCGCTAGATCTCTGTCTACTAGACCCAAGATCCTCCTTTTGTGCTTTGCTCACATCAGTAAGGATCACTTCACCCTTACCCTTAGTTGCTGGCTTGCAAGCCTCGGAACCAGTGTTAGATCCCTGACGACTAGAGTCGCAGACCCCTCCATAATTTATTCATTCAACCCACGAGTATCGGAGAAAAAGATGGTCCACCTGTGCAGAGATTCTTATACTCGGGTACGGCTAAATACAACTGGAGGTCGCCAGGTATACAGAGGGCCCCGTTCTGGACGCGGTTTTAGATGCGTCCCCAGCCTGGCTGACCGACCCCACACCTATAGGTTACTTATTCCACCCATTCTTATTTCAAGAATGAGAACCTGGATGCGATGGCGTTTGTGAGGCAAGAGATTTTGCTAAGTGAATAAAAATTATTTTTAGTTGGCGTAAATCAATCTAATTCGTATACTTGTGAAATATACCTGCGAACGTTGTACTATTTTGTCGTTTCTGAAATTTTTAATAAAAGCCAATATTCAATTTCTGAAAAAAATTAATTTATTCCTTTATTTTTTTCTAGAGAGATTTTCATTATACTTACCTAAAGTGTTATTATCATGTACATCAGACTTAAATTTACCCTAAATGTTGTCACAATTTCCAAGATAAAACCAAACAAGAGTTTGCAATTTAATCATATAAGCACACAATAACCAATTATGAATTATTATCTTGGTGTACATCAGTTAACCTTTTTTTTATTTGATGTTTTAATTCCTAATCTTCTACCGTTCACATTCTTCACAAAACCCCAAAAATATAACAATAACGAGTTTCTTACATTACACGTTACGATGTTACCAACCATCATCCAGGGTACAAAGACTAAAGTGTAGACATATAATTTAATTGTTTTACTACCAAAAAAAAAAAAAACATTTTCGTTTTACGAACGAACATAACCAAACACAAAATGACAGTAACTGAAAATATTTATCCTTTTTGTATGCCGTGGTAGTCAGACGAGAAACCATTTCATTGAACATCTTAAAAATGTGTTCTAACTCCTCGCACTCGGTGTAATGTATAGAAGTAAAAATAATTAGAAATAATTTTATATTGAATTTAGTTAATTTGGAAATATTTATTATCTCCTGTAATTTTTTTGTACCGTTTCCGTTCCTCTTTGTATAATTTTCATTTTGTCGTTATTGCTGTTATCTGTACACATTTGGGTTTCTTTATTAGTCTTTTTTCCAGAAAAACCTAATTAAGAAAAATGTGCACACAAAGTTAACAAAACTCATACACACACAAATAATTAAATGAAAATTGCCAACACGGATAAGACGATTATATCAAATAACAATGAATTATAATTGTAGTTAATGTGTTTGCCGATGATAAAAAGACAAATGATTTTTTGTGCTTGCCACGTCAGTTTATTTAGTTTATCTTCTGCAGACAATTTATTTGTCTTGGCTAATGTGCGTCCATTTCTCTTCCTCTCTAGTTGTTAGTTTACCTCTAATTAAATAATTAAAATGGGTATTATTCTGAGGTGGCACTTGAGCACGTAATTTAAACCATCACATATATCCTAATGTACGTACAGGTAAACGACACATACACGTAAAAGGAAGCTTAATAAAAATATATAATTAGACACGTGGTGCGTATCAATATATAAACCACTAATTAAAACCACTTGCTACATATATTCCGACAAAAATCCATAATTAATTATGAATAATATAACATGAGTATGTTATTAATATTATTGTTGTTGTAATTAATTATGGCAAACACGTTATTATATTAGACAATTACAAAAGAATAAAATAAACTAAATTAAATAAACAAAATATTTTGATAAAACAATATTTGTTCTTAAAATTTGTTTTTGCCTACATTATACTCAAAGTCGTAGTCTTGATGTTATATAAAATTAACGATCCTTGTTACGATGGGGTACAACAGCAAAAATGTTATAAATTTTTAATTTATTTGGCGCAGTGCGATGGGTACAGCAGATACGAGTATTAAATATGATTAATAGAATTTAAATTATTATTTGTAATTTATTTTTCATACAAAAATTTTGTTATAATTTATTGCTCTATAATTTTATTTGTTTAAATAATTTATGTATGCATAATTTCCTCTTGATTGCTGCTGGGCAAATTTTTGATGTGGTGTGATATACATATATCACATGCCCTGATTGGTTTGGAATAATAACCGTAAAGCGAAATATTGAATTCAGTGAATACCGGAAAACTTTTAGCGTTCCTTCTTAAAGATTCGACAGGTTTATTAATAAATTCTACATTTTGAAGCGGGTGTTATGTGACACCCACATCGTATATTAATTGTGCGATATAAATCGAGGGTTCAGTGAAATAAATCTCTAAAAGTGTTGTGTTTTACTGGTGTACCGAATCTTGGTGCTACATTTCTCATTCCGCACATAACACAGGTTAGAATTAATTTCCAGCCAAATTCAACCAAGTTTGATTTATTTGTCACTATCCACTTGGCACCCCTTGCGGCATTGATTTCCGCAGCTCAGTCATATACAAGGGAAACGTCATGGGTGTTGGGCTGCGTAGATATCAGCCTTGACGACCATGATAAAGGGACAATTAGGAACGGAACTAATTAGGGTGCAGGACTCCGAAGTACTGAATTGGCATAATCAACCAATTCCGTGGCTAAATCAATCGTGGTAGTGAAATTCAGAGTAATGTTTATATTTCACCTATAAATTCGGCATGTGGTCCTGAGTTCATTTTATGTTGTTATGTTGTTCATCAGAAATGGTGAAACGAGACTATATATCTAGAAATGCCGCCAATGAAGCAGTTGGTATGCCCGTCACCAATTGAGCTTGAGATGTTAGTATGCCGGTGATTTATTAATATTTATACTTACGAAAAAAGCTGAAAACATTTTTCAATTTACTTTTAAGGTATCCAAAATTTGTGAGTTGAAAGCTTCATAACCATTTTCTGAACTCTTACTTCTTTTTATTTTAATTAAATAAAAAACTAGAATGCAGCTAATGCACAACCACCATTTGCTAGTATTGCTCGTCGACTCCCCTCTCCGCACTAACAATTTGGCCGATATTTATATGTAAACAATCGATCGATTGAGTGATTAAATTAACATTTTTAGAACAGAAAAGTTCTCACCGAAGCTATGTTTTAAACGAAAAATGTAGCTAAACAAATTAACGGAAAGTGTAGCTACACAAATCAACGAAAAGTGTAGCTACACAAAAGTATAACAATTTTGGCAAAGATTTGATATTTACACTCTTGCAAGTTTTAGACCTAAAATTTAAACAAACCAAATATTCCTCAAAATACTTGCTTCATTACATCCAATTCCATGATCTCAAAGATGTTACCAATAATGTAGGCGAACGGAGAAGTGTGTGAAATTATCCCAGTATTCCATCCAAGAAAAAAAGTATGTTCATCAGGCAATACTATAATTTAGATTCTACCCCAGTACTTTTAAGATCACCCAGAAAATTTTGAAATGACACAAGATACGTTAATACTTGATCTGAAGTGTTTATTTTTCAAATATTTTTTATATTTGAGCTTGCAGTTAATGCATGAATTATTAATTTAAAATTATGGTTCCCGGGAACCATAAGTGTCGTGACCGGTCTCTTCTGAACTCAACACGGCATCATGTCCGGTATCCAAAATAAAAATCACATGACGATCTGTATGTTAAGATTGCCGCTAAAACATCCTTGGATGGCTCATTTTAAATTAAATGTACATATTATATTTAAACGAACTGTTCCCTGGACTTCAGATTCATAACCGATCTCATTTTATGAGATCGGTTATGAATTTGAAGACCAGGGAATCATTTTTAAGAACACAATTCGGATTTAAATTATGGTCCCCAGGAACCTGAAATGACGTTTGCTGTCTCTTCTTATTTCGGTATTGGGAAAATTGATTTCTATATTTCAAAACAACGATAAACTTTGGAACCTAACCATCGACTAGTATAGAGGTTTGAACTACTATAGAGTTTTGAAATTAAATAAATACAACACAGAAAAATCATTTTAATGGCCACAAATGTGACTTTTTTGAAAGATAATTGTATGCCATTCGATCTCTCTTGCAACATTGCTGGTCCTATTTCGTCAATAACGCATCGAATATTCGCTTCCAAGTGTTCAATACCCCCAAAGTTGCCAGGTCCCTTGTGGATACCTGTCTCCGTTAACTGTAACTTTTTCACTAGCATCATTTTTGAACACATATATATGGTCGATGATTCCTTCGGTCCATAAACCACATTGAACGACAACTTTTTGAAGATGTAATGGATTTTGAACAATGGCTCGTGGATTATCTTCGCTCCTTTTGCTTGTTGACGCATAGCCATTCAGCCAAAAATGAGCTTCATCACAGAAGAATATTTTGTATGGCAAGTTTGCATCGATCTGATTATTGGCTTCGGCCCGAATAGAAGGCGCGAGCGATGGTCTTATTTGTTGAATTCCTGCTCAAGTTGAATTTTATAAGCATGTAAACCAGGATCCGTACGCAAAATCCACCGTAAAGGTTTTAGATCAAATCTCAATTCTTGTACACGATGACGAATTGATTCATTTTGGAATCTTTTTAATGCTACGCAATACAGCTGCCACCACCTCCTCAATGTGCGCAATATGTGGAGTCTTCCGGGAGGCGCGTTATAATTTAGAGTACGAGTTGTGCGAAAACGATCCATAGTTAATCGAAATAAATACTCTGATGGACGATTATGTCGACCATGAAATGGACGTAGCGGCAAACCAAACAAATCCACCCAAAAGATGTACTACTTTTTTGCATATACAATTTTTCAAATAAAAGGAAATAAATTTAATGTTTATACAGATCGTTTATTTAATGTTTGAAATTATGCATAGAAAATAACGTCTGCAAAATGTTCGCCTCTATTGGCTTTACACGTAAGTTATGTTCGGTTAGGTAAGAGTAACTGCTAACGCACAATTAGGCCAATAATGGCCCATTGTGATACCACAGGATCCAATATCTCCTTACTCCCGCTGAAACCATCCGGAGCTACTTATATAACGTAAAATATTTCGCATTCCACAGTCCGCGAGTTCAGAAAGGCTGTCCATATCGTACACACCCAAGTACTTACGTCTTTTGTATGCCAGTGCCGGACACGAACATAGGAAGTGATCTAAAGTTTCGTTTTCCTCTTTGTCCATACAACTTCTACAAACGTCATTCGTCTGTAAACCCAACCTTCTCGCATCTTCTCCAAAAAGGCAATGTCCACTCAGTATCCGTACGACCAATCCTAACTCTCGTTTTCCCAGGGATACTAGTGCATTGGAGCGCCGCAGGTCCAGTTTTGGCCAAACCTGTTTTGCTACCCTGCACGTGAGAGTGATGGTCCACTGAGCGCTACTGAGCGCCAATTTGAGCACTGCTATATGACTCCCGAGACCTACCCTTTCCGGGTGTATCTGGAGAGTCAAACCATACCTAGCTAATTCGTCTGTCCTGCAGTTTCTCGCGACGTCCGAGTAACCAGGAACCCAGACTATCTGGATGCTTAAATACTCGCTCATCTCATTAAGAGATGATCGGCAATCCAGCGCAACCCGTGACTTCAAACAAACCGAATCTAGTGACCTGACCGCCGCCCTACTGTCCACATAGATTGCGATATCCCTCACGGATACGACTTCGTCTATCGCCACCACTTCAGCCTAGTACACGCAGCAGTAGTGAGGGAGACGAACGTAAATATTACATTAAGCCTCTCACAGAAGAATCCGGCTACTACATTGCCGCCTAGTTTAGAACCGTTCGTGAAAAATTGCAGTGCCTCGTTTTCCAGTATTGATCCGTTCCTCCAGGATTCGACAGATGGTCCGAAAACCTTTATCGAAGCACAACGTTGTTTTAATATAATCTACACTCGCCAGTTCTTCCCTTAGGGGCAGCCGACCGAGGGACAGCTGAGAGTCTCGTAGCAACATTAGCTGCCATCTGTTCGATGGAAAAATTCGATTTTAATAAGGTGGAACATAACCTCTATAGCGCGTGTAGGTGTTGACCTAAGCGCCCCGCTTATAAGCATACAGGCCGTTCTTTGCATCTTCTCCATCATCCTTATATATGTTAACTTCTCCAGAGCTGGCCACCACACGCCCGCCTCGTACATCAGCACAAGTCTTACCACTGCCGTATAGAGCCAGTGAACCATCTCTGGTTTCAGATCCCATCTCTGGTTTCAGATCAAACCTCTTACCAATGGGCGTTCCTACATGAGTAAAAGGTTACATTAGCCTTATTCTCCCTTTCAACAACGTTAGGCTTCCAGCTGAGCTTACTGTTCAAGATTATGCCAAGAAATCTCGCTCTTTCAGCAAAAGCCAATCTAATGCCGTTTACGGTAGGAGGGCTAACTACCGGAATTTTATATTTCTTAGTAAATAGTACAATAGCTCAGTCTTGGAAGGGTTGATCCCTAATCCGCATTTGCTGGTCCATTTCGTAACGATCAGGAGTGCATTCTGTATAACATCCCTAATCGTGTCCAGATAATTGCCTCTCTCTCCAGTTCCAACAGCAATCAATTCATCACAAACCTCTAAAGAAAGGGGTCATTACATCTCCTTGCGGAGATCCTTTAACTACCCGCCGGTAATAATCCTGCTTACCAGCATCTATCTGATTTATCAACCTACGTTCAAAAATAACAATCTTTCCATGATCGCCTCCGTTTTTTCATTATTAAAGGCACCTTCAATGTCGAGAAATGCTACCATACGAAACTCTTGCGAGTAAATTAACTTCTCAATCATGCGTATTAGATCGTGCAGAGCTGTGTTCACCAACTTTCCGTTACAAGTTGTGACATTGCCCAATTCCTTGGCTCAATTTTTGATCGAGAACCATACATATACCAACCTTTCCAAAGTTTTCAACAGAATGGATGATAGAGTTAAAGGTCTCAGGTCCTACGGATAAACATGCGAGCTTTTTCCCGATTTTGGGATAAAGACCACTCTGACATCCGTCCGTTTCCTAGGAATATAAACCAGTTTCAGACATCCCCTGAAGATACCTTCCAGCCAGGGGAGGATGACTGCCGATTTCCTTTGGATCATAAAACCGTTCAGCGCCCACAGTATTTGTTCCCAGTCTACGATGCCCTCCACCGCTATTGAATGTGTTACTTGATGAGCTCCAGGCTCCTTCGAGTCATCAAAGCTTCCCGGAAAATGGGTCTGGATGAGGAGCTCCAATGATTCCGCACTTGAAGCTGTCCATGATCCGTCTGGTCTAATTAAATAACTAAGACTGGTTGAGTTAGTAGATAGAATCTTCCTAAGGAGAGAAGTCTCAAAGACATCCTCCATTCTACAACAGAAGAGTCTCCAAGACCCCGATTGTGCCTTCCTCCACTCTTTTTTGTACTTTCTTAGGTCCTCCTTATATGAGTCCCATTACCGAACCTCTCTTGTGTTCTTACCTTTATTAGAAGCTGTCCTACACACCCTCTGATATGTTCTCAACTTCAGTTTCTGCCTGCCCCTAGGCTTTATCAGGAGGCACGCAGCATTAAATGAAAGATTGCATACTTTTGTGATAATATCAACCATTATTCTACTGTCGCCGGAGGTCCAGGGACTTCTATGTCGATTTTTAACAATGAATGTCGGCTCTCACCCAATATTGAAAACTAAAATTGGACATTAAATCCACTAGATGATTAATACTTTCTTTTCTATCAAAAAAAAAAAAAAAAAAAAAAAAAAAAGTTTGGTATTTAATAAGTAATGAAAAAATAACTTACCCCCCTCGTTAATGTCTGTGATTCTCCAGATTCTGTGTTGCGCGTTTGCATCATACGAGTATAACACCTACCCTTCGTTGATCTGCTTCCCGGATCAGTTCCTCCAGGTTATCCGATGGAACCTCCTTCTATATAGATTGAGGCGAGCCATATTTTTTACAGCCAGCCTCAACGCTCACTGCTGTAACATTCCCGCTACTAAATTGAGAAAAAACGAAAATATTCAAATTATTTTTTGCTAAAACACACGATCTGAACTTCTCAGAGTTACTTGAGTAAATAATTTATACTCTTTCTACCTGTTATTGTTAATCCAAGGTTCTTGGATCCCAGATTTTCTCTCAGGATTCTCAAAAAAATGGATTTTAGTGGGTTGTACACATCTCTCCACTTCTACGACGTGATGATCCCATCTCCCTGACTTCTGTCAATGACGGCTAGCAGTAACTCGTGCTCCTTTGCACTCCCTTGCACTTTAGCTCGCTTGCTGTCACCTGCTTCCAGCTCATGCTGGGACCTCTGACTTTTAGATACAATGACTTTTCCGAGCTATCGCAGCTGACAGTTTTTTTAGCCCCTGCCACAGATTCTCTTTGCTCTACTGTAAGCTGCCTTTCAACGGTCGCAGCCAGTTCCTTTAAAATTTTGAACGCCGACCGTCTCTCTCAGAAGGACCCGTTTTTAGGGCTACCACTCATTTCTTGGGGACCCGGGAGCATAGAAAAACTTGACGTCTAGTTCGCTGTGGTTTTATGGCGCCATTAGTTTGCCCTTCCATGCTGGGTATCATAGGCAGTCAGAATTTAGTGAACTGAGGTTAGCCACACCCCAGTTCTCTCAGACTCTCCTTCCAGCACAGCTGCGGTTAAGGGTTTCTTATTTAATTCACCGCCCACCTACCTATCGATAGGCTGTCCATTATCCACCACCTGTGACCCCCCAGTTATAGTTATGTAACTATGTATGTCCGCGACATTTGGTTAGGGCTGTCACGATTTCCCACCAATTGAAGGGATACATAAAATACATAAAAGTTATATTTATAATTCTGGGCTGAATGCTTCCAATGTCATAACAGATTATCATGACACATTTTACTGTCGCGACAGTGATATTTTGTCGAGCGGGGATATGAAATTTTCTCGATAGTTATAGTTTAGTGTTGCTGTTTGAACTGAATATCAGGCTCATATAAATGAACAGTTTAGGTCTGACTAGGCTACCAAGCAATTGTAATATATCTTAAAAATACGGGCTATAAATGTCATGACATTGTATCATGATACTATTTACCGTTGCGATAGTAACATTTTTTCGAGCTGGGACAGTAAACTCTCACGATATTAATAGTTTAGTGTTGCCATCGCTCCAGTTGACGATATTTGCACAAGCTTTAATAGCTTGAATTCGAACTGGTCTTTATGTTGACTGGTGTGCTGAATCTAGAAATTTAATTTACAATGAATGCGTTTGCGATTGTTGGTATGGAGCTACCTTTTATGTAGTAGAGTTCTGGTCACTGCACAAAACGATCAACGCAGGTACAAATATAAGTGTATCTATTAGATTGGTTCCAATCTACCTAGTGGAATCTGAAATTTCTCGTGAGATAACTTGGTATGTCACTTTGGCACTTTGCTTTTTTGGCAGGATAAACAAGGTTTCGCCCAATGTTTTAAATGTTTTTTCATACTAGGCCAGAAGTATGTGGAAGTGACGAGCTTGCTAGTTGCTAAGAGAGTAATGATCACAGTTCATGATCGCATGCTTTTGCTTTTGCGATGGTTGTGATTTCAAAACGTGTTGTGGCGGAGTTGAGCTCGTGGTCGGTATTGTGAAACATTTCTGAGACCAAATGGCTTTCGGAAAAATCCAAATAAGCCAAATGGTGTAGTAATTTTGATTTTATGAAGATCGTCGGATGTGATTGGAATGAGATGGTATGGTTTCACTAGATCGATTTTTGACAACATCGAGCATCCCTGTAGTAGCATGGAGAAATTTTGAATATGTGGGATAAGGTATAATGGTCAGGAATGTGTTAAGCCTTCTGTAGCCCGCATATACGATTTCCAGTCATTGTCTTTCTCTTCGCCGTGTGAAGCAGAAAATTTCAAGGATGAATAAACATATGTTTTTCAGTTTGTTTCATTTCCGTTTACATTTTTGAAAACTGGTCTGGACCGATACTGTTGCAAAACAAATTTAAAATCGTTTTAATATAATGATATACTTTTCATAATATTTGCAACAAGCGAAAAAGCTCATTTAAAAGCTGTCTCTTCCGGTATACCGATTTTCGCCAAACATCACCGGTATACTTACCAATTTATAGAAAAGCTTTAGTATGAAGTTTCAACGGAATAAAACTCTATACTTTGTCACTGACGGCTTACAGCCAATCCACAGATTCGCAGAGGCCTCTCTCACGGTGATGTTTTGCCGGCTAGATCTCAGAGTAATGGAATGGGTAGTGAGGAAATTGAGGCTTCCGTGCTCGTGGCCTACACCGTGGAACAGAAAACAATCAAAATCAAAAGCAAATAATGAGAAAACGGTAATTAAATTAAGTCGACCAGAATTTCCAGAACGAAACTTGAGGAACGTAATAAACATAATAATAACCGAGTGTGTTTATCCGGCAACGACCGGATCTCCCCGAATGGTAAAAAACTACTCTGCTGAAGAGCTCCCCCCGAATGACTAGGGAAATCTCTTCAACAGACCAGGCCTCTCTTAACCCGGAGAGACCTCCAGCTAATTCTCAACCGTGTGGATTTTACGGTTGCTTCCGAAAGGACGATACATATTCTGAACTCGCCACTCCAACCCTGTGGATGACCTGCCAAGGGGATGACGGTGAGTGATAAACCTTGCCTGTAAATATGGACCTGACACAGAATGGAGTCTCTCCTCTCACCGACCCGAAAATTTTACCATATCATTTTATTATTTTAGAAGTACCAAAAAATAAAATAAAACCAAAGGGAGAAACTAAATGAGGCTGAATGCCAATTTTTAATTCAACAATTCAACAAAAAAAAGGAGAAAAATCAGGAGAAAAACAATATAGCGGATAACAACGCAAAAATAAATTCAACAACACGTCCCTTGCCGGTTTTGAAAAACCGTAATGGCGCTCGATTACACAAAATATGTAAATGAAAATTAAAAGATTAAAAATTTGAAGCAAAAAATTGAATACTAACAAAATATCAATTTAAATAGACCAAACAAAAGAATTTAAATAGCACTTAATTATTAAAAAAAAAAAATTGAAAGCTGAAAAATTGAAATTAAGATAAATAATTATACAGTTAGTGTTGCGGCCTTGTAGCCGTCATGGAACAAGTTATGCCACACCCGGACCGTTGCTGCTTGGTTGTGCCGATATTCTATCTCCACCGTTGAGGCCCTACCGCCGGTAAACACTAAATTAGAATGGTCTTAACTGGCCACCGTAGATAGTGGGCGTTGTTTCGCGAAACCTGGAAGTTTGGCCTAGAAAGATTCAAAATAACACTTTAAAAAAAACTCTTCACACTTTTTCCACTTCCAAAATTAGCCTTTACTTTTTTCACATTTCTAAAACTTTCTTGATCAAACCAAAACGAAACCAAAAAAAACAAAAAAAAAATCTCCCACCACACAAAAATTATAGAAAAATATTGTACTCTCTCTCACCCGCATTAGCCAAAAAAAGAAAACACAACAAAAATACTCTTCGATAACGTTTTCGCTCGCTCACACGCACAATACGTACACATTGGCCTCGATCCAATTATTCTCTCGACGTTGATGTAATAGAATAGGGTGCGCCAAGAAAACAGAATAGAATATTAAAGCCTATTCAAATGAAACTTTTTAATGTATGAGTGCCGTTGGGTAGATGGCTCCACGTATTCGATTATAACGAAATATATTTTTAAAAATGAAAAATTAAAAAAAAACAAATTGAATCATGTTGTGCCCCTCAAGTAAATGAAAATGTAAGTAAATGAACTTGAAATAGGTCCACCGGAAGTGGCAGCCTCCATTGGACCTTTTTTGTTGTTTGTAAATATTTTGTATATGATTTACAAGTAAACCGATTAAGAACTAAAAAATTCTTAATTAATTTTACATCAACATCAGCCTAAATCAGGGTTTTCAAAATTTAAGAGGAAATGAAATTTTTTTTTTAAGCTTTTTCCTGAATTTAAGAAGTAATAATGGTTTTTGATTATACAAGACAATTTTTATTACTAATTGTTAATCAATTTTTTGCTTCGAGCTTAATTGTCGTGTATTCGCAATCTATGTACGACTGTCGTCAAGTTCGGATGTTGGCCACAGCAATTACACCCTTCCATTTTTAAGGGCATTTTAATGTAAAATGCTTCCATTTTTCAATAAAAGTGTTAGCCCGTGTAATAATCCGTATCGATAGCACTCCTTCTAAAGAAGTATACCGTCGCATATGCTGAACTATTTTTTAACGCTGCGCGCTGTTGGTTACAAATGAGGCTAATATTGTTAGATCGTGCTTGACTCGTTCAAGATTGTAGCGTACTGAGCGCGGGGTCTCGCGGGTAGAGAACAGTTTAGCCAGTCTACCTGGCATGCCTAGCCATGTGTTGAACTCCAAGAGAAGAGGAACTGCAGTGCAGTCCCTCTCTAACTTTTTTTCTTTTTATGTGTAGGAAGCCCAAAACGCCGCGACCGCGTGATAGGGTAGAGGTGTGAAGTAGGAATCAAACGAAAGATAAATTTGGTGAAAACAAGATGGACTCACCTGGCTGGACGTACTTACCGCTCTCGCCCCTTCTCATTCTATTTCGGACGATTATTGCTGGATTCGAAATGCTGCTCCTTCCTTTTTTTGTTTTTCTGTCTTCTTTTGTTTTAATGTCGATGGCCAGATTGTTCTTGGACGACCGATAACAATTTTTACTTGTCCCACACAGTAAATATTGCCGATGTATATTTTTTCATTATTTTTATTTTAGCAAGCTTTTGCTTCCATATCATTATCTATAAAAAGATTTTTTTAAGCTTTTATTTTTTATGTATTTCTATTTATTTTTATTTCTAATTCTTATAGGAACCGAATAAACTTCCTTATTATCCTTCTCCCTTACAACAATACTTTAGTCTTTTCATATTTTTTCTTCCCTTGCTTTTTCATCGTGACGTTTTTCACACTCCACTCTGACTAGCCGGAACCAGGAACCTCACTTTTCTTCTCCTCTCATTTCTTTCGCTCTCTGTTTTATATGATTGATCTAAAAAAAGGTCTGATCCCTTGAGCATCTCATCCAGCTGCCATTTGCTGTAATTCTCCATTTTAGCTCAATTGCTGTATTTTTCATGACGCACCAAACAAATCGACAGCTGTCAAATTTTACACAAAAAAAATTAATTTGACAGAAGCGCGTGCATCTGTTTGTATATACATTTTTTTTGCGTGTGGGATCTCCCGACCACCGGTGTCAATGATTCCAGATGAAATTGCACAATATTCGGGCTCCCAATGGAAAGAAAAACAATAGAGACGCCCGACAGCTCAAAAATCGACCCTTTAGTGTGGCATGAGGTTCAACGCAACTCACTCAGCACATTCAGTGGGTCATTGTAACGGGAGATGAATTGCATGCGCGCACTTCGTATTACCTGTTACGACCAAGCGACCGTCACAAGATGCCTTCACACTTTGAAGAAATTCCCTTAGCATTAACAGTATTAAAAAAAAAACAAAAAACAAAAACAAAAAAGAAAACACT
This sequence comes from Nephrotoma flavescens, assembly GCA_932526605.1. Lineage (NCBI taxonomy): Eukaryota > Metazoa > Arthropoda > Insecta > Diptera > Tipulidae > Nephrotoma > Nephrotoma flavescens. The sequence continues at coordinate 98,502,772 of OW052220.1, read as the reverse complement.
ATGGTCTCTTGGTTAGAGATGGGAGTATTATTTTTAAACCATGATTATTCAAGATGCCTACACAGTTTGATGCACAATTGCACACTATACATGTACATCTTAAATAGTGTATGCACGGCCTAAAAATACTAGTCTCATCTATGGTCAACGGATCCGTAGTGATTTCTGAATGATTTCTGAATATTTAAATTTGGCTTTTAAACTTATGTCGAGGGGGCGGTTTTTCCTTATTTTGCCCAAATAATGATCAAGAATTTTTTTAATCTGCGTATGCATCTTTAAAGGACCAAGAATAAGCTAAAATTATTTGGGCCATCTGTAGTCAAGGGCTCGTATTTAATGTAAGGCCTTTGGTGGTTTTTGTTTTATTTAATTCCATTAATAACAAAAAAATTTCATCGTACTATGCGTGCATCTTGAATGAATTAATCATCATTTAAAAATATTACTCTCATTTATAACCAAGAGACCATAGCGTTTTCTGAAACAAAAATATTAAAATTTGGACATTCAATGCCTGACTGAGGAGATTTTTATTTTAATTAGCCTTATCAATGCCAAGAAAATTTTTTTTAACTGTGTGTATATCTTGGATGTCTAAAATTTTTAGTCTCATCTATGGGCCAATAGCTCTTGTAATTTTTGGAATAGAAATATTGCATTTTGACCAATCAACGTAAGACATCGAGTGGTTTTTGTTTTATTTAATCCTGTTAACGCTAAGAGGATTTCTTCAAATTACGCTAATTTAAATTGAAAATAATTCTACAATTTTTAAAAAATATTCCAATAAAATAAATAATTTTAAATGTGAGTCGATAAAATAAAAATTTAATTACAAAATATCCAAATGAAATTTTTCAGCGCAACCTACAAACTCCATTTAGTTCAAAATACCTAAACAATCTCGCAGCACGGCTTACAATTTTCGGTAGAAATTTTCCACACGTATTGAAAACTGCTAAAATTTGGAAGAATTTTACGGCACGAAATCAACTTTTGGCCGAGCTGGTAAGCAATTACAAAAATATAATCAAAAATTTGGAAAGTGTTGAGGTAAATTTTCTTTAGGCAAAGGAGACTCAATTTGGCTTCTAAATATTTCTATATTTCTGGCATTTTGTCAGCAATTCCAATAGCTCTATGGGTAATTACACATATTGATAGAAATCTGTAGGTAATCAAATAAATAGTAACTAACACCTCAACACTAAAAATGGAACAATAAAATTTCATTTCACTAAAGGCAATAACATTTTTATTCTTAGATTAACTAACACATTTTGTAGCTAGGTGAAATTATTTCTAAAGATTAAAAAATGTATAACACTTTTCCGCACAATTTATACCAAAGTACAATGAACTCTAAACGAAATTTATTGAATTTCGCAGAATTCACACTTAAAGAGCACCACGAATCTGAAACTTGGTTCGGAATTCTACAGTAACTAATATTTATTAACTTTATGCGTATGTATTTCTTGTTATTTACAGAGCCATTTGGAGCGAATTGTTGAGCGGCCATCTCAGTCCCGACAACCATTATCCAGACGCTTAAGTCATAACGTAAACGTTGAAGATATTCTACAACAACAGGTAGTATTAAGAACCAACATTTAATGAAATATTGCAGTAATTTTTTTATTTTTTGGCCGTTTAGAAATCAAGTGATCGGTTTACAATGCTATTCGAGTTAGAATTAGATAATCAATCGGCTAATGTATCGCGACCGACTGTCGATGACACAGATAATTCAACGCTGGCCCAAATTGCACAGTACGTGTCGTCAACTGGAGTTATTTTAAATATACATGAGTTGGATGAATGGCTGAAGGATAAGCCTGAAATTCGGCGGCTAGACGAAACGAACGCTAAAAATATTCTATGTATGCCAATTTTTAACGGACAAAAAACTATTATTGGAGTTGCACAGCTAATCAATAAGGTTATAGTTGAGGTAAGTCATATTCAGAATAAAAATTATTAAATTTTATACACAACCCACTAGGCAAATTACACACACACAAACGAAAAATTAATTTTGCCTTTTCCATTTAATTTTGTATTTATGAATTAATTTTATAGAATGAAAAGCACAATAACGAAAATGACTCAAAACCGCACAGTAAAAAGGTAAATCGATTTAGAAAAAGAAAAATTATAATTTATATCCAAAGGCAGCTTTTTAGTAGCTTTATATTTTCAAATGCAGTTTTTGTAGTTTTTTACGCGCTTGCATACATAACTTTTGTACAGTTTATTATTTTAAAATTGAAATGATATCGCAATAAAACGCGAAAAAAATTTCCGCAAACATAACAAAATCCATTAAAACCAAATTAAATATAATAAAATTTTGGCAAATTAAATTTCCCATTACAGGATTTTCGTGTTAAATGAATAAACATTATTTTTTTGGAAAAGCCCCGTCTATCTTTATGTTTAACGCGCAATATCTCTTGCAGCTAAAATATTTTTCTCATAAATATTATAAATTTTACTAATTAATTTCAACAAATTAACACTGTCTACTGCCGTCAGTCTTCAATGTTGATGGCTAGATCAAATTATGTGAAGTGGATGTCTCGTTTTACCTGTTAATTATAAAATATATATTTTTTAGATTTTTTAAAATATCTGGTCAGGCTTTTTTTATTCGTGGAGTGAGCAATTATTTATATTTCGTACTGAGCTTTTCTAAAGCTTTTCAAGTTACACTTGTTAAAGTAATTTAATAAAGATGCAACTCAAACTTAATTGATCATTCATTATTCATGGTTTCGATGGTCTAATAGACCACAGCTAATTGGCTCACAAAATTTTTACAAACACCAGAAAGACTAATGAAAAATTCTCCACAGCTGATGCTTGGAGAAATATTCAAGGGTAAAATAAGTTTTGAAAAGGTTAATTTAATCTTTTTATCTTAAACTGCACGACGTCTAAATTTTCTACTAATTGAATGATAGTTCATAAAAATTATTGTGTGACACAAAGTGACACAAAATAAATCCTGCATAAATTTTCTATAGCTAAAATAATTCTCATTGATAATTGATTAATTTAAAATTAATTTGCAATTTAGAACTAAATGCTAGGCATATTTTGATTTATGATTATTAGTGACATCTAGCAATAACTGGTATGAACTAACCAGTTTCTAGTGTCAGAAAAACAAAAAATATTTAAACAAATAAAATCATAACATCATAATAAAATCATAATGAGTTACAATATTTGTCCGGTAGGTGGGTGCGCAATACCTAACAATAATAATTGAAGATTTGAAACAAAGTTCCAAATTGTTAAAGTAAGTCGAAAGTTTGTTACGGACGGCTCAGCAGCCGACCCGCACATTTCATCTAAGCACACACAGAGGCCTCACACGGTGATTTTTGTCGGCTACATCTCAAGGAGAAGTGCGAAGGGTCATGGGGTTTGAGGCTTGCATGGCTCCTGGCCTACATCGTGATTACAGAAACTTGAACAAAATAAAAATAACGCAAATAATAAGTAATCAACCCGGAGTTCCGCCGAAATTTGTCGGCTGAAACTTGAGAAACAAACAAAATAATTATAACTGAAAGAGGTGACCTGGTGTGCGCATCCGTTCCAATTCAAACGGCGCCGAGCGCTGGTTTCGAACTCGGATGCGGGCACCAAAGGACTGCAAACACTACGCCGACACGGAACGGAATCTCCGCTCCCATCACAGTCTACCCGAAGATTAACAATTCGTTTTATATTTTTTTATTCACCGGAGAGGAGATGGAAAACACAAACTCGTACGAAATAAAATTAGAAAAAAATAAAGAACCGCAAAAAATGTTTTGGGGCGAGGCCAATGTGCATTACAGTCGCGCGCACGACAACCGCACTTCGGTGCGAGATTACAATAACAAATTTAATATATATAAAAATGAAATTAAAATTTAAAAAAAAGATTAAAATTAAAAATGGCAGTTCAATACCAGTTATATATATAATAAGATAAAAAATATAAAAATGATACCTGAAAACCTCATGGAGTTCGCATGGCCTCACTTGCACACGTAAATAATCGGTTGGGCTCGGGCTCGCCAAAACCCGGATATAGAAGCTCACTGGGGCGACCTTTTAGCCTTTGGTAAATTTTACCCAGCAACCAGTGTTGGGCGTCCTTCCGCTTTTCGTAAAATGGGCGTTGTCTCACCACACGGTAAATTGAATGGCCTCACCTGGCCACCCAAAAAAAACCTCGTTGTGCGTTCTTCCGCCGTTAATCGTAGATGCGGCTAGCGTTGGGCGAAGAACGGCGGGCGTCTTCCGGCCCGTTGTTTAGCTGTTTTCTTTGTTGGATTGGTAGTATTTAATTTTAATCCGTTTAATCATCCCGTTTACAATTTTTCGACATAAAATCTTTACTCTCACTAATGTTTAATCAAAAACAAAAGAATAGGGAAACGCAATAAAATATGTCAACTCTTGCATGGAAACTCCATAAAATTGTGCAGAAAATTTCACAACTCGGAGAATGCGGCAAAAACCAAACTCACTTTCAAAATTAAACACACTCAATTTAATTTTCCACAAATGTTGTTTTTTTGTTTATTTTTATAAAATTTTCCGAAAATTTTCAACATCAACTTTCAAAAATTCAAAATTCATCAAAATTCCTCTAGAGCGCATTTCTTCGCACACACACAAGTAACACGTTGGTCTCGCTCCCTCATTTACTCGACGATCGCGCGGCTTTATGGTATTGAGAAAAACTAAATATTTGTACAACAAATGACACGTGTTCGTACACAGGTGGCATTGCTATAAGACGGAATACTACATTAACATGGAATATGAAATATCAGGGATGAAATATCCCAACGAAAGTAACTAACCTTCAAAATTACGTTTAAAAAACTGTTGTAGAGAGTTCTGAAGTTAAGAAATGTTTCCCAACCTTCTCCAGTAGTTACATTTATTCCCCATCAGAGGCCTAATCGACATGAGTGCTGGAAAAATTTCCTGCACTCCTATTCTTTAAATCAGTGGACATTTCCGCATTCGAATTTTGTTTTTGCTTTAAAATTCTTAATTTTTTGCCAGCCACTTTAATCATTTTTTCAAATTTGTTTGCAAGTTAATAATTCCGCATCGATTTACCCAGTCGGTTTCAAATTTCAAAAAATGATTAAGGTAGCTGGCAAAAAATTCGAAAAAAATAAAGTATTTTAAAGCAAAAAAAAATCGAATGCGGAAATTTCCACCGATTTCAAGAATACCTAGTTCCCTTGGAAAATTTTAAAAGCAACAATCGACGAACCGCTGTGAATGAAAACTTTTTCAGACATAACTCTTTGAATGATAAATATTAACAAATGTTTGAAGTGTGTACGAATATTTCATTCCCCCAATTTTCTTACCCCTTAAACATGAAAATTTTTTAACCGATAACTATTGACGACCTGATTAAATTAGATCTTATCCGGACATAATACTTTAAACTTTAAGTTATTAAAAAAATTTGAAACTTACAAGTAAATTTCATCCCCATATTTTTTCCGAATTCCCAACATAAAACTAGGCCAGGATAATCTGCCAGTGATACTCATCGACGAATCGCTTGAGTTGAAACTTTTTCATACGTAACACTCTAAACGTTCAAATTTTACAAGTTTTTGAATTAAGGCACTTGTATTTCATTCTCCCCAATTTTCCCGAACTCCTAACATTAAATTTGACCTTGAAAACTTTCAAGCGACAACCATCGATGAACCGATGCAAATGATATCTTTTCAGGCATAACACTTTAATTGTTTAGTTTTTACAAATTTTTAAAGTTTTCAAGTGCACTTCACTCCCCTCAATTTTTCTGAACTCCCAACATGAAACTTGCTGTTGATATTTTAGCGGTAGAACGCTATGTGAACCGATTCAAATGAGATGTCTTCCATCTCTTCTCCACTTTAAACTATAAGATTTTACAAATCTTTATAGTTTCAACGTGTATTACGCTTCCTCCAACTTCCCCAAACTCTCAACATAAAACTAGACCAGGATAATTTTAAAAAGACAAATAATTGACAAATCGTTTTAAATGAGTGTTTTACACTGCCCCTAATTGTCCTGCATTTCTAACATAATACTAGACTTGAAAAATTTTAAAGCGATAACCATTGATGAACTGATTCAAATAACACATTCCCAAAAATAACACTTTAAACGTTATGTTTACAAATTTTTGAAGTTTGCACGTGTGTTTAACCCCCATATTTTTCCGAAGTTCCAGCATGAAATTTGACCTGGAAAATTTTCCAGCCATAAACATTGACGAACCAAGTGTAATTCACTCCCAAAATTTTCCCGAACTCACAACATCAAATAAGACCTCGAAAAGTTTCCAGTGAAAACTATTCACGAACCGAATCAAATAAGATTTTTTCCATAACACTTTAAACGTTCAAATGAGATGTTTTACAGACGTACACTTTAAATATTTAGTTTAATGAAATTTTTAAATTTTTATTAGATTTTTTCGGCTTTTTGGACCAAATAATATTTTTAATGGCATCTTACAATGTTTATGACTATTTTAGTCACAGAAAACAAAGAGACCATTTACTCACAATATGTATACCACAAAAAGTAGAAAAATGCACTCCCCTCATTTTAAACCCAAAGAGAACGTGTAAAAATACACAAACCCTTACAAAAATTAGAACTTCCTGAGGTCTCTTTTGTCAGCTTGGTTCCGTACTGATAAAAAGTTGGTCTACTTATCAGATTGCAATGACCAAACTGCAAAAATTCAACTCTCGCTTTGTACCGATAGTACAAAACAAGAACTTATTGATTTAGCGAATTATGCTACCAAATCAGAAACTTCTGAAAATTCTCACTATGTATGTGTAGTAAGCCAACACAATAGTATAATTAAGAAGTTTTTAAAATCGTCCATGATATTAATTATAATTTTTATTAAATTTTTTCGGCTTTTCGAGTAGATCAACGTTGTATCAGTACGAAACGAAGCTGCCAAAAGAGACCTAAGGAAGTTCTCATTTTAATTTTTGTTTTTTTTATCACTGCAATCTGTTTCTGTGAATAAAATAGTCATAAACATTGTAAGATGCCATTAAAAATATTGTTTTGTCTGAAAAGGCGAAAAAATCTAATAAAAATTATAATCAATATCACGACCGATTTTAAAAACTTCTAATCAAATTCGCCTTCGTTGGGGTTTGCTGTGCCTTCGTTGGGCGTTGGTTTGCCAAAAAACCGTTGAACACGTTGGGCGTTGGTTCGCCTTACCGCAGAATAAACGGATAGCCGCTTGGCCACACGTAATGCGACGCTTTCTTAATATCGTTTTGGCTGTAAATAACTCCAGCAACGCAAACCAAATCAAAAGGGTGTTTTTTTTATTTTTTGGTATTTATCGAGAATTTTTTTTTTTTTTTTTTTGTACGAAATAATTTAAATAATTGTCTGCTTCTCCTTTTAGAGTGAAATACACATGCGCACAAAATATAACACAACCAACGTTATTTATAACTTATGCAAATATATAGAATTATATTTAATTTTTAGACACCATATTTTCTGATAACAATTATAATTTTGAATTACGATAGCTGCGTTTTTTTTTAAAACAATCGACTAGAATTCGCGATAGCTATTTTCAAATTTGTCTAATCTAAAATCAAAAATTTATTTTTTTTTTAAATTAAATAGTTTAGATTTAATAGGAATCTATGTATAACCAAAAAAATCCATCACAAAAGTTGTTTGGTTTTCTTGTAATATCGTTGTTCTGTATAGTTCTGAACAAATTTGAAAATAGCAATTCTGAACTCTACTCGATTGTTTTCAAAAAAACGCAGCTGATAATTTTTATTTGTTTATACTATACTGGTGTAAACCGGGTATGAACTGTTTTATACAGAATTCCAAACTGTTTACCACTAGACCCATATCGGGTTTTTCCCAACATTTGTTTAATTAAATCATCAAAAAAAAACTTATGTTTGTTGTTGTTGTTTTTTTTTGTCTTTTTTTTAACTTTATTCTTTTATATAGTTTATATACAGAAATTCAAAACCCAAAAAACAATTTGAATGCTACAAACTCGACAATTTTTTCATTCAAAAAAAAATTTGTTTATTTGAAAATTTAGACAACTTTTATCAAAAACAACGACTTGCAAAACTAATCCCGACTGGTTTTTTCCAAATTTTCAAAAAAAAACGACTGTTCATTATCTAATCCAAAACGAGACTGACTAACAAAAAAAAATTCTCCCACCGCAGAACGAACGCCAAAACGTTCTATACGAATCTTATTCCTTCCCAGCAAACAAACGCTGATAGCAGAATGAAATAGATGGAAACATTTGCACACGTCGAAGCGAGAAAACAAATAAATTTACTTCGGTTTCTTCTATGTACTGCATTTTTACCCCCACCTAATCTCTTGTTTATCAATTTCATTTCAAAAATTGTTATTTCATTTCTATCAGTCTCCAGATTTCAGCTGAAGGTAATAGACGTCTGTAAATGTTTTTCAGGTGGAAATACATGGATAACATATAAAGTAAGTATACAAAATTAAAAAAATGTGTAGTTGTATCTGAATGACAATACACATTGGTACATACAACAAAAACCAAACACAATCAATAATATATGATTCTGTTTGGTTTTGATACAACAAAATACATTAAAAAAATATTATTTTCTGGTAAACCAACGGTTAACAACAGTTACATATTATACTCAAATCGAAGTGAAAGAGAGATAAATTAATTTGTAGGGGAAATAAAGCCGAGTTTTCGGTCGGCAACAATACGAATAGCATGGAATTAGGTGCATCAATTTGAAATAAAAATCGAGCGCTCTAATTATATGCTGTTTATGCGCTCTTTGTGCGCTGATTTGTACTACTGGGTTCTCTGTTTTTCGTCTACATCAATTCGTATTGATGCAAACGAGACACGAAAACGAGACATAAGAAAAAATATTCTTCTATTCGTCTCGCTCTCTCTTTTAATCGATGATTGCGCAGCCTTATGCCTACCAGTGGCACTATTCTGGCTTTCCCTGGGAATAGGGAACTGGGAAAAATATTTTCATAGCATTTTTGTGTAAATTGTATTTTCCTGGCCTACTGAGGAAATAAGTTTGGTGTAAATATTTTCGAAACAAAGTTAAATGGGAAAATATTTTTCCCTATAAAAATTTTGTGGAACAAAAGTTTCCCAATACACTTTGTTTTGAAAATATTTGCACTAAACTTATTTCTTCAGTAGGCCAGAAAAATACAATTTACACAAAAATGCTATGAAAATATCTTTCCCAATTTCCTATTCCCAGGGAAAACCAGAATAGTGCCACGAAACACGAAAATTAAAAAAAAACGTCCAACATGGTGAAAAATATTTTAGTACAATCAAGGTCACGTGTTCGTGCACAGGTGGCATTGCTATCAGACACAACACGAGATTCGCAATAGAAATAAATAACCAAGAATGTTCGTAGGCTGACACAAAAAAAATTGTAACAGCATATTTATCGTGTACTATATAACATATAGTTGTAGTATATCGTTGTAAAGGTTTCGAAAAATGCCGTAATTTTTGCTGAGCCACCTTAGTACTAAAACCTGCCATTGTCGCCCTGGAAGCAGTTAGAATTTTTCTCATTTCCATGTACACGGTGTCCCAAAATTGGCAAATCAAACGAAGCAGGATGATAAAGGAGATTATTTCCAACAAAAACAGCCAAGTGAAGTTTTTTCGAATTGTTGATGGTGCAAAAGTTATTCCACTTTCAGTGTTTTTAGTGAAATCTCGTGCGCACCCACCAAAAATTTAATGAAAAGGAAACAAAGAATTCTTTTGTTTAACTTTCTTTTTTAATACAAGATCTAGAGGAGTGAGCTTTTCCAATAAAATCATTTTTATTAGATTCATTATTTTCTGTCAAATAAAAACTTTGGTTTTATAATTTTCTTTTTTTTCAAAAATTTTTGTTGTTATTTAAATGACGCCAGCGGGAAAAGAATGTTCTATAGAAAGTTGACCCACTATCAGAAAAATATGCGACACTAATGCATATTTTAAAATGGTATCACATACCGGGCTATTCACCACAATAGAATGTTTTTTATCAATTTTTTTCACAAAGTAGGTCATGCTTATTAAAAAACGTACTTAACAAAATTTCGAGTTCTAATGGTTTGTCATCAATAAAACAAAATGAATAAAATGATTTTTGTTTATTAATTTTAAATATTATTACACGGATTTTCTACGGCTTTTTCGGATTTCCACAAAATTTCCCGATTTTGTTCCGGTTTTGTTCTACAATTTCCCTGTTTGTTTCGGATTTTCCGAATTTCCCTGGATTTTTCCCGGTTTTCTCGGGTTTCTTCCAGATTTCCTCCGAATTTCCCAAAGATTTCCAGAATTTCCCTCGGATTGTCTCAGATTTTTCTAAATTTCCCGGTTTTCCTCCGAATTTCTCGAAATCCGGGGGAAACCCGGTAGAAATCCGGGGAAAATCCAAATCCGAGAGAATCAGGTGGAAATCCGGGAAGTTCGAGGGTATTCCAAATAATAATATTTAAAATTAATAAAAAAAACATTGCTTTTTACCGACTGTTTTGTTAGAAACTTCACATCTGTCATTTTGTTTTATTTGTGACAAAGCATCTATTTTAGAACTCGAAATTTTGGTAAGTGCGTTTTTTAATAAACACGACTTACTTTGTGAATAAAATTGATAAAAAACATACCATTGTGATGAATAGCCCGGTGTGTGATACCATTTTAAAATCTGCATTAGTGTCACATATTTTTCTGATAGTGAGTCAACTTTCTGTAGTCCATTCTTCCCCGCTGGCGTCATTTAAACATCAACAAAAATTTTGCAAAAAAAATTTTTTTTTACAGAAGATAATGAATCTAATGAAAATGAGTTTATTACAAAGACACACTCCTCTAGATCGTATTAAGAAAGAAAGTTAACAAAAGAACTTTCGGTTTCTTTTAAATTAATTTTTTGATAGTTGTGCATGCGATTTCACTAAAAAATACTAAAAGTAGAATTACTTTTGCACCATCAACAATTCGAAAAGACTGTTTTAGGCTTTTTTTGTTGGAAATAAGATACGCCACTGTTACCCTGTATTGTTCGATCTGCCAATTTTGAGAAACCCTGTATAACCATGTGCAAGTTCATTTAAAAGCTGTTGAAAAGTACAACAATTTTACTCATTTTTCGTCTTAGTTCATAAATTCACCATTTAGGCGCTGAGAGCTAATTACGTCGTTTGGGAAAATGTTACAAACTATGGTGATTCAACATAGTACTTGAAACCACCGTAATAGCGGTGGGAGCACTTGTGTTTTTTTCATTTCCTATATCATCATGTGGTATATCGTTTAAAAGGTCTTGGAAAAAGCAACAAATTTATTGTCAGCGCTTAATTGATAAATCCTCCTTATCGACGCTGATAGCAATTATTTATTTATATGTAGGTATTACATATCATTGAAAAGATTTTTATGAACGTCACAAATTTAAGTAAAACAGATTTTTTTTTGTTATCTGGAAATAATTTAACAACTCTTCCATTTTAGCAAAGTGGACAAATAATTCCGGTGGTACAGAGTATATAAATATCATATATCATTGAAAAGATTTTGAAGACGTTTCATACCGCCCATAAAATCACTGAAGCAATTTTATCGATTTTTAATACTTTAACGTATTTTGATTCACTAAATATAGTTACAAGTTTTCATCCAGATGTGGCTGGTATTTTCGGAATGTTCCATAAATGGAACAACAGTAAAAACAAAATATTTTTTTTTTCTATTTGCAAATAATTTCAAAATTTATGTAAATACAGCTTATTAATTTTTGTTGTGAAACTGCGGTGAACATTTTAAATGAATTGGAATGTCATAACCATGGCTTCAGCTTCGGGAATATTTAAATGTGGTGTTCTTTTTGCAGACATGGCAGCACTTTTGCTTACTGTTTGCTATCTTTATTGTCATGCCGCTGATTCGATAGTCTAAGAGTTGTATCTAATGACGTCCTCGTCATATGCCCAATTAATTCAGTATTATTGCTTATATCTGTTGGAGTTGATAACAATGCCTAAGTTAACTCTCGACGAAAGGCCAATAGTGGCATAGGTTTTTCAGATACCATCTTAATGTAAGCACCAGGCATTGGAAACTACGGCATCCAAACTATTCACAAGGCCAACCATTTCTTCCCTTTAATTTTTATGCGATATTGGGAAATAAATCTTCAGGACAAGGTATTTGAATGTAGCGTTTTTGTTTCTGCGGAATTATCGTTCCATCTTAGACCAACACATTGATTATAATCATCAAAAGCTCCTTGATAAAATCCTTGTTCTTTTTTTGAGTTCTCTTTTCTGAATTCTTTTAAGCCCAGCAATGAGCATTTTCCAGTTCAGTTATCGCAGACAGTGCCCGTTGCAAAATAGCCATCATTGTCAAAATTGTCAAAATATACGCGACGGTTCTCCGGCTGTTCAACAATTTCTAAAAGATTTCGTACTACATTTTCTCCTAGCCTTCTTTCTGGATTGAAAGTCTTGGATTTACCGGCGTGTGGAAAAAATTTATATAAAAATCCATCTGCAGAGGTCATGCACCAAATCTTTTAACCAAATCTAATAGGCTTGGCACGAATGAACATTTTGCAGCTATAACGTCCGTGATATAGCCACGTTGATTCGTCGCTAAAGATAAAATGTGCGAAAAAATTCCAAATTTCGAACAACTACTGGATATCATTCTCATATGTTCTCACTTTATAAAATTTATCTGAAGCATCAATTTTATTGTTATCTGCTAAATGCAAGTTGGATTTTATTTTAAAAAATATACTTCGTGGCATTGCATTTCTTATAATTTGGAAAAAGCACCAATTTTATTATTAGTCCTTTTGTTGATAGTTTTTGCGCACGTCCCTAATTATTCCTTTATTACAGAATATATAAGTGCTGCATGTTATTTTAAAATCTTGAAGAATGTCTCAAATTTAGCTAAAGCGAGCAAATTTAATTAGCCTGTACGATGAAGCCAGTATTACTTTCGACCTTACCTATAATATTGGCTTATGAAAACATTGCACTCATTCTCCCTCCCAACCTGGAGCGAAATCTTACTATTTCTTAATTTTCCTTATCCAATCAGTATTTAATTTTGATAAACAACACGTTACGGTTACAGTATAGTGTAAATCAATAAAATTTTATTACATTTTTCGATTTTAAAAATCTCACACGTCGTATCCAAAATAATAAATTCTGTAAGCCACATCAAAAGTTTTTTGTTGTTGCTGCAATGCTCTGTAAATATGCCATATGTATTTTATGACACGTAAATAATGTGTAGTACCTTTAGCATATAGCAAATTCATGAAAACACCATAAATCCAAAATAAATAAAAAATAACAAATAATTCATTAGAATTACAAAAAAAAAATATATTTTTTGATTGGTCCTACCGAATAAATGATTACAAAATTTTTTTAAAGCGGAAAACATAAAATTTTTCTTTCGTTTTGAAATACTGTGTTTTTGTTGTTAAAGGATATACTACTATATATGAACGGTTCTATTTTAAATAAGCAAAAACGTGATCGGAATTAAGTTGACTTCGGTTCAGTTTTCCATCATCCGTTCCTCTTCATTATACGCAAGAGGTAAACTAGATCCTGTATATGGTTAGATAAACGTAACAAGAATGGTTTTAAATTTGTTCATAAATATCTTAAATAAATATATTTGTTTTTTCTTAGAAATGCTGATAAGAAATCTATAAGGATTTAATATGCAGGGACATGATGTGGTTCGACTATACTAAATCAAATCAATATAAATATATAAATTAAATTTATAATTTGGTGCACATCTCAAAACGATATTTGTTCCTAATTAGAAATAATTAAATTTATTTTATCCCTAAGGACATCAAGACTGAGACATGCGCATCTCGAAAGGTACAAAAAAATTATTTTCAAGTAGTATTAATATTCTCCAAACACGTTTCATATTTATTTTAATAGTAAACAATATTTATTATAGTACTTGAACGTGTACTTAATATTCAATGGATCAATAGCATTTCAAGCTTTTATATTTATTATGTTTTGTGTAGCGCGTTGTGCGCTCTAATTAGAATAAATTAGAAGAAATTAATAAAATAACAGAAATTTTATAATTCGCTGTGTGTTTACCCTGTGCACATAAAAATCTCTTAAATCGTTTAATTTTTCCCAAGATAAATATTAAAAAGAATATTCTTTCAAATTATGACTAATTCGTTTTTAATTAAGAAATATGAGGTAAAGCTTTATGTGCTTTGTATGTTATAAATTGAAACACGAATTAATAATAAATCCGAAAGCGAGAAGCTATGCAAATATCGGTTCTGTTTTATAACGTAAGGATTATATATATGAGTAGAGTATAGTTGACACTGTGCCGAGATATTGATCAAACGGAATCAGAAAATATATAAAAGTGGCAGTTCCAATATCAACAAAGCATTAAGTGTTCTTTTTATATACATCAACTACTTCAAAGTCGGTTTCGATTTTTCATTTCTATATGGATTTTTAGTTTTCCATTTTCTTTTTTATATTTTATAGTACATACTTCGTTTGATGAAAATTTATTCAAAACAACAAAAAACAGTATGCTAATAACAAAACACAAATGGAAAATCTATAACCGTATACATTTATAATAGAAAAGCTTATATATGGAGAATGGAACATGACACTGACAGCAGCACTTTTATTATATTTTGATTTTGAAAATAATACTGAGCCTTGATTCATTTTATTTTGTAGCCAAAAGAAAATCGAAAATAATAAATAATGGAGAAGTGTATTTATTAAAAATCAGTTTTCAATTTTCAGGCGACACATACCTTATTATGCAATAACGTTAGTGTATTTGTTGTTTTCATATTTATGTAACTATATTTATGATCTGAATGATAAATGGCAAAATAATCGTGTCTCTGATTTGTGTGACTTTATGAAAAATGTTATTTTAATGAGTCTGTAGTGGTTGCTATCCGTGAAATTGTGGCACGTAATTTCCCAACGTAATTCCCAGTGGCTCGGTACGTCATAGGGTGGCGAGTAATAGAAAATTATACCGGCAGCGACCATCAGTACCTAATGTACACTGTACTGAGGGGACTACGACGGACCACTTCCAGTAACCAACGGGCGATAGGATATAATGTAAAGCAGCTGTCGCAACAAAATCTGATGGCAAGCATTGAAGCTGGAAAAAATACTGTACTGCAGGAAACTGGATCACCTGAAAAAGTGGCAAGGACCACAATGCGGTTAGTAAAACAGGCATGCGATGCAGCAATGCCGAAGAAAAATAGTCCGGGAGGTGAAAGAACTGCGGTTTACTGGTGGACTACGGAAATCGCAAACTTAAGGAGACGTTGCCCACACTTGAAACGGTTAGTCACCAGGGCCAGGAGAAGAGACGGGCATGCAGCAGAACACGAGCGAGAAGAGTATCGGACAGCCAGGCGCGCGCTCAAACCAGAAATCCACAAAAGTAGGCGCCAAAAGTGGGAAGAGCTTAAGCGTGACGTGGACACGGAACCATGGGGCTTAGGGTACAAGATCGTAATGCGAAACCTTGCATCACAAGTAACCAGTCCTATAATGGAAGCGACTAAAATGTGGCATATTGTCAATTCCCTTTTTCCGTACCAGCAAGAAAGCGGCCGGCCTCCCTGCCCCGATAAACCGGAAGAAATACCACTGTTTACCACGGAAGAGCTAAGAGAGGCAGCGTATTCGCTCCAAAACAGAAAAGCGCCAGGGCCAGATATGATTCCAGCAGAAGCTCTAAAAGTGATCACCCGACATCACCCAGAGGTACTGCTTAAGGCGTATAATCATTGCCTGAGAGAAGGAGTTTTCCCAAAGGTTTGGAAAACCCAACGTCTGGTGCTAATAAGCAAAAAGAATGGCAACCCGAATGCCCCGTCAGCGTACAGACCACTGTGCATGCTGGATACAGCGAGGAAACTGCTTGAACGCTTACCAAAGCCAAGGCTCGCTGCGGCAATCCAGGATGCAGGAGATCTCTCCCCTAGACAGTATGGTTTCCGGAAAGGACGGTCCACGGTCGGCGCTATAGATGAAATGGTGAAAAGTTTTCATAAGGCGCAACAAAGAAACCATTTCTCAAGAAAGACAGTGCCGCTTGTGACCCTGGATGTGAAGAACGCCTTTAATTCCGCAAGATGGTCCAATATATTATCAGCGCTTACACACAGGTTCCAAATACCGGAGTACCTATTGAGAATGACGCACAGTTATCTCCAAGATAGGGTGCTTATTTTCGCAACGGAGGAAGGGCAATGCAGGAAGGTGATAAAGGGTGGTGCTGCCCAAGGGCCCATTCCTGGTCCTGATCATGGAGATGCCGGACGATGCTTTTATGATGGGCTACGCGGATGACATTGCGGCAATAATTAGCACTCGCAACATTGAAGAAGCGCAATGGAAATTAAATCAGATGATGCGGAGGTGTACGTGTTGGCTTCAAGATCACGGTCTCACCCTAGCCACTGAGAAAACCTAGCTAGTATTACTTACCAGACGCCAAGTAAACACCGAGGTAACGTTCCAAGTCAACAATCAAGAAATTATGACCAAACTACACGTAAAATACTTGGGAATGCACTTGGACACCAAAATGACATTCTGCGAACACATAAAACAAACCGCAGAGAAGGCAACCAAAGTCTCATTTGCATTAAGCAGACTGATGATCAACATAGGCAGTAATGTTGCAAGTAAGAGGAAGCTGTTAATGTCCGTTACAAATTCAATCCTCCTGTATGGATGCGAAGTATGGGCCGACGCACTCAAGATAGAAAAATACAGAAAGAAAATG
Source organism: Nephrotoma flavescens (assembly GCA_932526605.1). NCBI lineage: Eukaryota > Metazoa > Arthropoda > Insecta > Diptera > Tipulidae > Nephrotoma > Nephrotoma flavescens. The sequence goes on along the minus strand of OW052220.1, from coordinate 98,485,803 downwards.
GTAACCGTGCAACGCCGTGGTACGCTCAGAATCTCAAGTACATACAGGACGGTATCCGAGTCCGCTGCCTTGGTCATCGCCGGTAGAATCTCCATCAACCTAATAGTACTGAAATAACAGTACTGCTGCAAATGCAAGAAGGCGACAAACTATACAACTATGGCAACAAAGATGGCAAACAGATGGACGGCAAAATTAATTAAAAATTTGTATGATTGGATGGATAGGAAACATGGGGAAGTCAACTACTTCCTCACCCAATTCCTGACGGGTCATGGGTACTTCTGCATGTACCTACATACAATAGGAAAACTCGAAAATTCCTTATGCATATACGGCGACTCTGATATCGATGATGCGCAGCGTACATTTTTCGAATGTATTAAATGGAGGACAGCCAGAGAAGATCTAACCAGAAGTATCGGTCACACAACACCTGACACTATAGTGGAAAATATGCTCGACAATCCTTTCAACTGGGAAAAGGTGTCTAAATACTTGGAGGAAATTCTACGGCTGAAGAAACCAGATATGGATCAGCATGTCACAGTGGGAAACTAAACTCGTTAAATAAAGAATATCTTAAAAGGTGGAAGTCTAAAGGGCACAAAAAGTACACCGTTCCGAAGTAATACGGAAAGTAGTTCCGGAGCGGGTTTTTGTGCGGGAAAAATTATAAATTATGTACTGTCTCTTAAAATTTTTATAAAAAGAAACAGAAATAAATGTATAAATAAAAAAAATAAAAAAAAAATAAAAAAATATCCCACCAAGGGATTTTGCAGCCTCAAATGAGGTTTCATAATCATATTTTCATTTCGGATAATGAGTTATTAATTCATTGATCCTAAACTTACCGTGAAATTTTTTCCTTGTCACCAACGGGAATCAAACCCGGGACCTCCGGTCGGAGGAGAAGCATGCTGACCACTTTGCCACCGGGGCGTGATAATACCCTAGCGTAAAAATAGCTATGACATCTGCAGCCTTCCCTCGATTAGACAATATGTGTGAAGGTACACCTCTATGCCTCAACAATTGTCATGTTGAAAACGTTTTATTTACCTGATTTTCTCCTACAAATTGTGAGGAATAAACTCTACGCGTGTCTGAACTTCCCTAATCTTATTTTCGTCTGTCAACTTCTTCTTCAAGATTTTTCATCGCTCATTTAAATCCTTGCATTTAGAGCTCCTGAAATTGGTTAATTTGATCGAGTTTCAGATGTTGCTGATCAAATGTTTCATTTTATTCTATACGTTGCTTAGCAAAATGTCCATCTTGTTTCTCTCGTAGTTTCTCCAATTAGGTGCTTGCTAGGTGTTGGCACCTTACATTGAATTTACCGTTTATCCCCTTTAATTAAAGCAAGGGTGCCTTCATCATATCAATTACATCCTAGGATGGCTTCTGTTCATGGTTATGTCTATTTAATCCATCGCTATCTCATTTTTTACTTTTACCTGGTGTACAAGTATTAAATGCGGATTTTTTCCTAAAAAATATGTTAAATTCGGAGAATGATAAAAAGTGCTTTATTCAAAGTATGCTCCATTGCTTGTTATACCTCTCGGGAAATTTGTGTGTTATTCAGTAAAAATCTTCCCCTTTTCCCAACTAAGGCGCTGCTGAGCAACTATGCATGACCCATTGATGCAAACAATTGGTAATCAGAAGGAGCCACGTCTGGTGAGTAACCCGCATGACGCAGAACTTCCAGAGTGATTCCAACGTGTTGCGAACCGATTTTGCCGGTGATGGAGCATTGTCATGAAGAAAAGCAGCGAACGGTTCAAATCGATCAATTGTTGTTGGTAACGATAAGCGATTGGTCTCGTGGTGGATGTGGATGGTATGCCCTGGATCTACCCATAATTGTGTAACTGTACGATGCAAAACGACTTTCTTTTGAACCGAGCAAGCAAAATATCACATGTGTTTTTCCGCTTTTCCATTGGCCTTCCGTTCAACTCATGAGATATCCCATACCGGTCTTCTGAACCTTTCTCATCTTTCGCAGCTAATTGGAAACAGTTTCGCCAACATTGCTTGCAATTCCACATTTTCGTATTTTTTGGAGGTTTTCCACGTTTCTGGTCTCAACATCGAAGTCACCACTTTTGAGACGCCGAAATGATCGTTCACGTGTATCTTGCGATTGAGCATGTGAACCATAAGCTTCTCGAAGTAACTGGTATGGTTCATCAGCAAGTTGTTTCAAATGAAAGCAAAATAATACTGCTGTCCGTATTGAACACAACAATACAACATTATGTACACATTTTCCAAATTATCACTCGTGCGCATCTGACTCTTTTTGATGACACAACAAACTAGCACAGTGTCAAATGTTTATAGCGCAAATTGCATTGGTGCACCATCTGTTGCCTAAAATTCGTATTTCATACTTATGTACACCTGGTACTTAGTATTGCCCACCCCCCTTGCGTCTACAACGATTCGCATGCTTTTACCCATTTACCTTATTAAGGTTGTTACGGCCGGCACTCAGCCAACCCACAATTATCAACTAGTCATGCAGAGGCCGCACGCACGGTGATTTTGCCAGCTAATACTCAGAGTATTGACTCGTGGGGTTTAGAGTCTTGCATGACTATGGCCTACACCGTGTTTACAGTAAATTAAAAAAATGTCACAATTTAAAAATAAATAAAAAAAACCCACAAAAAACCCACAATTTAAAAATAAATAAAAATGACAAGACAAAAAAAAAATAAAAAACGTTTACGGAAAAAGTAACGGTTCTAATGATATAATATTTTTAATTTTTATTTAGTTAATGTGCACGTGCAGATCTTCATAGCCAGTGTTTCATTTACCATATAAAACAAATTACCTTCTCAGCTAATGACACTTACAGTGTTATTAATCTATTTTTAGATGAATCCCAATTATGTAATATGTGTGTATATATACGTATATACACACATATGGATAGTATTTTATTTTTCATTTGGCTTTGATTTCATAAAATGCTAAAATTAAATAACACCTGCACCTGCAGCTGCACATAATTATTTTTTGTTTTTGTTTTTAAATTGATAAAATGACTTTTAGTTCAAACATGGAAGAAAGAACGAGAAAACTAAACTGTGTATCTTTTTTTCGTTCAGATCGAAATTGAATCTCAAGCTAAAAGAATTTTAAAATTTAGTTTGCATGTTTCGTTCATAGAAAAGAGTCATCTAGTATTATGGTCAGTGATTAAAGCAAAAAAATATTGCTTCCCGCAAATGCTGTTTTGTTGGTACGAAACTCGACATGTTTAAACGGGATTAAAAAATATGTTGTTTACGCTTTCACGAAAAATGACAAACTTAATTTTAATGTTGAATGTCAACAATTTAAAACGACTTAGGTATCGTTGTAAACGAATGTTTAGTACTAAAGTTACGCCATCTCTTAGAAAATCCAAACAACTAAGTTATACACCCAATATGTAGCATTAAAATAATAATTTTTCTTTTCTAAGCCGACCAGTAGGCTTTGGACGTGATAGATAGATTATGGTAAATAACATTTTCAATTAATATATTATGTTATCAAATAATAATGTTTTTCCTCAAAAATTTTTCCAATTTAACTAAGGTCCGTTAAAATCCGGAAGACATTACAACCTATCATTTTTTTCACACACATTTGTGTGAGTTGGACTTAAATTGAAGCAACAAATTTTTTTCTCTGTGGAAAAAGGGATATATGATAAAATAAAACTTATAATTTCTTAATTAATGATTCCTGTGTAATTCAACTTAAATATTTAAATAAAGTTGAAATATAAAACTTTAAAAGTTTAAGTTTAAGATATAAACTAAACAAAATAAAGTGAATTAATTGTTCATTAAATAATTAACGAATGTATAAAACAATCAAATTCAATCCATGTTTTCTCAACACGATATCCAGGACACTTATCCGGTACTTGGTTGTATATAGTCCAATCAATCAATCTAGCGGGCCGTCTTGGAGTGTAGTTGGCTTCCTTCGAGCGTCTTCTTACTCTCCAATGACTAACAGGTCCATCTCGAACTTTTCTTAGCTCCTGCTGCGCATCGTCGCCGTGATTTGGCGATTTCGCAGTAAAGTTCGGACTGTAAATCGATCGTCCCTCTCAGATGTACACCTAGACCAGCTGGTATGTGATCTCCGATTAATGGTACCAGTTTCCCGCAATACTTCTGGATACTCTTGAGACAGCAGATTGTTGATGTTAAGCTGACGAACGACTTCTCTTGATTGCGTCCTTCTTGCAATAAAGCAACAACTTTTTCTGGAGTAGTATCCATGATTCAACGAATGAAACTGGAATAGATTTGTAAAGGTCAATGTTTGATAAGTAACTGATGGCAAATATCGTCAACGTGGTATACAGGTGATTGCAACACGCCAATTGTTTTCACCGAAACATCGCATTTTGCTTCGTTTGCTATAATTCGAAAAGTACTGTATAGATTTGGGTTTTACGAAAATCGGTTAAGCCATTTAAAAAAAAACTACGCCTCTTTGTGTCATTTCCGTTCAAATTTTTGAAAAACTGAAGTAGTCTGAAAAATTAAACTTAACCAAAATTTTGGTAAACTGATTTGTGTAATCTAAAATCATAATTCCTGCATAAATTTCTTAAAACCAACAAGGGCGAACACTTCTTTAAAATATTAACTTACTTAATAACCATGGCACAAGTAGCATGATGCATTGTGCATCATTGTGCACTAAATGATTTTTCAACCGGAACCTTATAATTCCAGCCGGAACCTGATAAAGTCAGCCAAAACCATACAACGGCCAAACCAACTATGGCATTAGTAGCACGATGCATTGTGCAATATTGTGCACTATTAAATTTTTCAGCCGGAATCTTACAAATTCAGAAATATAGGATTTTTCGGAAAAGAACCTTACAATTTCAGCCGGAGCCATACCCTCTACAGCCAAACTAAATATGAAAAAAGTAGCACGATGTATTGTGCATCATTGTGCACTATATAATTTTTTACCTGGAACCTTATAAATCCAGCAATATATGATTTTTCAGTGGAACCTTATCCAGCCGGAAACGATGGTATAGTAATATGCAGTCAAACAAACTACATCACAAGTAGCACAATGGATTGTGTATCATTGTGCACTAATTGCTTTTTCAGCCGGAACCTTATAGTTTCAGCCGGAAGCAGATAAAGCCAGTCAGAACTCTACAACAGCTAAACCAACTATGACACTAGTAATACGATGCATTGTGCATCATTGTGCGCTATATTATTTTTCAGCCGGAACCTTACAAATCCAGAAATATACAATTTTTCGGGGAAAAACGTAACAATTTCAGCCGAAACCTACAGGCAAAATAACTAATGCGTAATGCTTCTTTCGACGGTAAATGTGCGGGCTCTGGATCATTTTCTTGAATTAAATCATTAGCTAGGTCGGCTTACACCTTATAAGCTGATGTATATTTCAATTTTTTTGCGTATTTTTTGCTTTCCTCCAATCCTATTCGTCTCTTTTTTTTTATAATGAATTGCGTTTTCATCAAATTTTTTAATTTGAATACGCGTTAGTTAAGTTCGTATGTTTGCGCTGTAAGCGTTGCTTGACACGTGTTGAATGTACAACGGCCATTTATAAAAATATCACCAGATATGACAACCGCCCGTTTAAACGCCCATGAGCATTCTTTTCGAAATACCCACCATATCCCCACCTCTGCATTTAGCTTATCAGACCAACTAGCCTTTACTAGTGCGCGCTGTTTTTGGCCACTGTTGATGTAATGTATTTCAAAAAAAATTTCGAAGATATGTCATTTTCAAATAATGTTTCGTTTTTAATAATTGATTTATCCATATTTTGCGTTTGTTCATCGCTAGTAATGCTCTTAATGGAATCGTTAGCAATAGGCAAATGATCGCTTTTATTTTCTTCTTCGTCTTCATTTAAATTTTCAAAACTTGGATTTTCGTCAAATGAAACGTCTTTATCACTGCAAGCAGAATTTTTATTACCTGGATTTTTAGTCACATTTTGAATTGTTAGTATTTCGCCTAAATTTCTCACAATCGAACACTAAATGGCCTTTCTTGACATCAAAGGAAGTTCGCGGCATAATTCGTCGTAAATTTTGTTGGAATAAGGTTTTACTCTATCATTAACGAATAGTTGGTTTATATATTTTTTATACACTTTTATTTGTTCGGACACATGAATGATTTCACCATTGTTATAACTTCAAATTGCAAACTCGAATTGATTTAATTATTAATAAAGTCGCGCTCATTTAAGTTACAAATTATTCCCTCCTCTCCTAAGCAACTCCGTCTAACATTTATCAAATTTCTGAGCGTATAATTTCAGATCCTAACTGTGTTTTCATGATATTCTCCTTTGTATATCGAACGGTGAATATTTCGAATGTTTATGCATATCATTGAAAGACATACTTGCACAATTTCTTGTCAAATGTGCAATAGTGTAGTGCATATAATCATATACGAATTATTTATGTACATAGAAGCGATCGAAACCAATTCGTAATAGACGAAAAATATAAAATGGTAGTAGGAATTTTTGGCTCCTCCTCCTCCTATCATTTTATATTTTTCAATAATGAATAATGTCTTATCTGCATTAAAACTTCTAAAAGTCGAACTTCTATAATTCGAATTATTTCTTAAATCGAATTTCAATATATGGCGTTCATTATGTCTATCAATACTATTACGAAATACAGTAAAACTTCTATAATTCGAATCACTAGTTGCCAAAATAATATGTTTGAATTAGAGAAAATTCGAGTAAAAGAAGTGAGAAACCAATTTTACTGTAGTTATTCGAGTATATGAGTATATACAGTCGAAACTCGAGTATCCGGGACGCTACGGGACCAACAAAAATCCCTGTTAATCAAACGAAAGTCCGAATGAACAAGTGACTCATAGCGTAAAAAAATCATGGATAATAGAGAAGACGGATAATGAGATCGCCGCAAAAACATATAGTGTACAACCCATTGTCCTACTTGTGCCATAGTTAGTTTGGCTGAAGAGAATACGGTTCCGGCTGGCTTTATTAGATTCCGGATGGGCTTATAAGGTTCCGGCTGAGAAAACAACTAGTGATCAATGATGCACAATACATCGTGCTTCTTATGCTATAGTTGGTTTGGCGGTAATATGATTCTGGCTGGCTTCAACAGGTTCCGGATGAAAAATAATACAGTGCACAATGATGCACAACCCATTGTGCTTCTTGTTTGATAGTTGGATTGGCTGGATATAAGGTTTCTGACGAAAAATTGTGTAGTGCAGGACTCATAAGGTTCCGGTTGATAAGTTATATAGTGCACAATGATTCACAATGCATCATGCTATTTGTGACATAGTTAGTTTGGCAGTAGAGGGTATAGTTACGGCTGAATTTGTAAGGTTCTTTCCTGAAAAAGCTTATATTACTCTTGATTTTTTAAGGTTCCGGCTTTAAAATTATATAGTGCACAATAATGCACAATGCATCGTGCTACTTGTGCCGTAGTTGGTTTGGATATAATATGGTTTTGTCTGGCTTTATCAGATTCTGGCCGGAATTACAAGGTTCCTTCTAAAAAATTTTATTGTGCACAATGATGCACAATGCATCGTGCTACTTGTGTCATAGTTAGTTAGGCTGTAGAGGGTATGGTTCCGGCTGAAATTGTAATGTTTTTTCAATAAAAATTGTATATTACTGAATTTATATGGTTCCGGCTGAAAAATTATATAGTGCACAATGATGCAATGCATTGTGCTACTTGTGCTATAGTTGGTTTGGCGGTAGTATGGTTCTGGCTGGCTTTATCAGGTTCTGGACAGAATAATAAGGTTCCGACTGAAAAAATATATAGTGCTTAATGATGCACAATGTATCCTGCTACTTGTGCCATAGTTGGTTTGGCTAATTTATGGTACTGACTGGCTTCTTCGAGTTCTGGAAGAAGTTATAAGGTTCCGGCTGAAAAAGCATTTAGTGCACAATGATACACAGTCCATTGTGTGTGATACATGTGATGTATAGTTAGTTTGACTGTATATTACCATACCATCGTTTCTGGCTGGAATTATATGGTTCCACTGAAAAATCATATATTGCTGGGTTTATAAGGTTCTGGCTAAAAAATTATATAGTGCACAATGATGCACAATGCACCGTGCTACTTGTGCCATACATAGTTTGGCTGTAGAGGGTATGGTTCAGGTTGAATATGTAAGGCTCTTTTCCGAAAAATCCTATATTTCTGGATTTATAAGGTTCCGGCTGAAAAATAGAATAGTGCACAATGATGCACAATGCATCGTGCTACTAGTGTCACAGTTGGTTTAGCTGTTGTAAGGTTCTGGCTATCTTTGTTAGGTTTTGACCGCAGTTTTAAGGTTCCGGCTGAAAAAGCATTTAGTATACAATAATGCACAATGCATCGTGCTACTTGTGCTATAGTTAGTTTAGCTGTAGAGGGTATTGTTCCGGCTAAAATTGTAAGGTTTTTCCCCGAAAAATCCTATATTTCTGGATTTATAAGGTTCCGGCTGAAAAATTATATAGTGCACAATGATGCACAATACATCGTGCTACTAGTGTAATAGCTGGCTTGGCTGTTGTAGGGTTCTGGCTGGCGTTATCAAGTTATGCCTGGAATTATAAGGTTCCGGCTGAAAAAGCATTTAGTGCGCAATGGTACATAACCCATTGTGATACTAGTGATGTAGTTAATTTGACTGTATAGTACCATACCATCGTTTCCGGCTGGAATTATATGGTTCCACTGAAAAATCATATATTGCTGGATTTATTGGGTTCCGGCTAAAAAATTATATAGTGCACAATGATGCACAATACATCGTGCTACTTTTGTCATACTTAGTTTGGCTGTAGAGGGCATACCCTCTACAGCCAAACTAAGTATGACAAAAGCAGCACGATGTATTGTGCATCATCGTGCACTATATAATTTTTCGACTGAAATTGTAAGGTTCTTTTCCGAAAAATCCTATATTGTTTGGATGTTGTTTGGAGTTTGGATGTTGTAGGCTTCTGGCTGGCTTTATCAGTTTCTGGCTGGAATTATAAGGTTCCGGCTGAAAAATCATTTAGTGCACAATGATGCACAATGCATCGTGCTACTTGTGCCATCGTTATGTGGTTCCGGCTGATATGGTTCCGGCTGGTGTGGCGGACACTAGTTTCCTACATCTTTGCAATAATTGATAGAGAATCTACGGAAGCTCTCCGGTATACGGATTTCAACCACATTTCGGTGAACTAGTTTTGTTTGAAAATTAATTTACAATCTTTTGGTTTGCATTTTTTAAAAAAATTAAAAAAAAACCATTAAAGTTTTATAGTAGCTGTCACTTCCGGCGGACCGACTTTGACAAAAATCACTGTTATCACAGTTATCTCCCAAATGAACAAAAAATGCTTTATCTGGACTATAGAGAGACTAGAAAACAAATTCCAGTCTGCACAGATCACACACATACACACACTTTCTTCGGCGAAGAAATCACGAACAAAAATATTTCAGCAACATAATCTTGAACTTTCAACCCAATTTTGTATTAAAATAGTCGGGATGTGAACTAAATAATCTGAAACTTTAAATTTAAGTTCTTCCTTACTAATATCTTAGAGATATATAAAACTTGCATGTTCAAATGAAGTAATATAAATAAAACACAAAAATATACTAAACACAAAAAACTGAATTCGTGTATCATCTTAATCTTCGGAAATGGATGATAATGGCGATCTAGACATAGGTGAAAATGTCATCAATATAGAAGTTAAAAATTCATAGCAGAAAACACGAAGGTGTGCCTTGCAAGCACTAGGTGGTTAAATTGCGCTCACACGAGTACACCAAAGGACTAGCAAGAGCTCAATCACGATCTCCAGAAATGACCAATAATTGGATGTGTAAAATTTAATGAGTACACATATGAAAGGCTAACAAAGGGCATCAAAATTGTAACTTAAAAGAACGTCAGTATACGCCTAGAGGATAAAAAACTCCTATACAAATTGTTATTCAGGTCTGGCAACTTCTCGAAGTTGATTAATAATACACCTAACTAACCACCTAGTGTTAACAAAGTACGGCTTCAGATGTTATTTTAGTTCAAATTTAAATCCCCGGAGATCGTGATTCAAATCAGGCTAGTATATGAACTTCATCTTTGAGTCACCCAACTAAAATTTTCTAGTGCTAACATAGTAAGATTTCAGTTTCTTGCTGTGAATTTTAACTTTTAGTGTACTAATGTTATTTGAACTGAAATTTCGATTTATCGAATATTCCGGAGATCGTGCGATTCAGGTCTAGCTAGTCCTTTGGTGTAATAATGTAACGCTCGTGTGGGTTAAATTTATGATTCTCCAACAATCATCAAAATATAAATCGGTTTATTTAAAACTGAACCCATGGATTCAACTAATATTTTCAATATGATCAGCATACCCGATTACTTACCATGTCGGGAGTATATAGGTTTTCAAAGTTTTATAGATTTTCTAAAAGCAGTTAAGTTAGAATATCCAGCGCCCTAAATTAAATTACGATGACTGCGCCAATCGTAAATTATCAGCTACGGTATACTGTGCCAAATTACGCCCGAGAAAAAATAACAGGGTTTTTTCTGTCCCCAACATCTGGGAAGCCTCAATTGATTTTGTGACCATTTTAAACTATTGACAGCTCTTGTTGTTGTAAAAGGATAGTATTAAGATATAAAAAGATAAACAAAACCTTAAGTCGAATACGACCGTTGATTTCTTATTTCTAGTTAAAATTACAACTTTAATATTTTCATAAGATGTATACTAAATATGATTTATGACCTTAACAGTTGATGGCATCGAATAATTTATATACCACATGCATGATTTATATACGAGACATTTGACTATAAATTTGTCCTCTCCGTTGTAATAATTCAACAACTTTAACTGTAATTAATTATACCGAGAACATTTATGTGTATTTTAGTTGAAATAGTTTTCAAAACCATTAAACAATTATTTGCGATACTAAACACAATGATAATAAATTTCACTCTTGACTTAAAAATTTACTATCGCTACAAATTTCGTATAATTTTCGTAACTGGAAGAACAACAACAATTAATCCAATGCTTTTAAAGTAGCTTAGTTCTCTAACAAATTTTATACAGCTTACAGCAAAAAAATATAAATTTAATGGCTTAAATAAAACTCTACGAATACACGAGTAACGTTATAATTTATTATAGAGCTTTGCATGAGTTTTTTTTTTATTTCAATTTAGCACTTGCCATAAATTTACACCAAAAGTTACACAAACTTCAAAACACACAAGAAACATGAATTTAAACAAAATAATAACAAAAATAAAGTACTTGAATTATTTTATTTACTATTTTGCATTGCCAGGGAAACGAATTAAATCAATTTACAGATTCAGATGTATCGATTTTTGAGGCGTTCGCCATTTTCTGTGGCCTAGGTATTCATAATACGCAAATGTATGAGAACGCGTGCAAACTGATGGCTAAGCAAAAAGTTGCGCTCGAATGTTTATCGTATCATGCAACGGCGCCACAGGAGCAAACATTGAAATTGGTCCAGGACGTTATACCATCGGCTGAGGCATATTCACTGTATAGTTTTAATTTTAGCGGTAAGTACCGCGATATCCGATAATTGGTTTAATTTTATAATAATCTTAATCTTATCATTTTTTGCAGATTTCGATTTAAACGATGAAGACACATGCCGTGCAACAATACGTATGTTTCTACAATGTAATTTAGTTCAACAATTTCACATTCCTTATGATGTAAGTATTTTTGTGCAAATACATTTTTTAAACAATGAAATCCCCCTAGCTGAAGATCTTCATACTCGTATATTGTTATACCAAGGTAATTTGATGAGTTTGGATAGAATCAACAAATAACAAAATGAAATCATATTAAGAGACTTGTTGCGTATAGTGTTGTTGTTATTGTTTGATGCAACATTCTTGTTTTAATAAATTCATCAAAATATGAATATTTCATTTTTTAATATAACAAAAAATGGATAAACTCTATGTACTTGTACAGTGCACTCGTCTACGAGTACATAAAAGAGTTTGTAATAAAATACCACCATCAACAGCAGCATCGAGGGCGCTCAGAAGAGAAAATGAAAAGTTATTCTTTCTGGCAAACTAAATAAAAATGCACGAGAGCTTTTTTATGCTTTTCCATTTGTGTTCTATGCAAATTGAAATTTTCTTTGATTTATTAATGCATATTCATATTATAAAGAAACTAAATATACATAAATTTTATGTTTCCGCATTTTTTTATTTATATAGGTTTTATGCCGCTGGGTACTCAGTGTACGGAAAAACTATCGTCCAGTAAAATATCACAATTGGCGACATGCTTTGAATGTCACACAGACAATGTTTGCCATGATGAAAACGGGTAAAATGGAACGTTTTCTAACCGATTTAGAAATATTAGGAATGCTAGTGGCATGCTTGTGCCATGACCTGGACCATAGAGGCACCAATAATTCGTTTCAAACAAAAACTGATAGCCCGCTAGCGATACTGTACAGTACGAGTACGATGGAACATCATCATTTCGATCAATGCATCATGATATTGAATTCAGAGGGGAACAATATTTTTCAGGTGAGCTTTTAATATCTATTGTAATATTTATGTTTATATATTTATTTAGAAATATAATTTCAAAATTATATAAATATTATTTTTAACTGGAAATTTTCAAATAAAAATATGTTGTGTTTTATGGTTTGTTGAGCAAATAAAATGAATCGAATTTTTCGATTTTGTAAAGCTTCCATATTTCGATTGCTGTATTGTTGATTTTATTCGTTCGAATTTTGTTGTTGACCTATATTCATAGATATTTATATTTACCTATTCAGAAATGTTTACGAATATTTTATTATTTGTATTTAATCTTATTTAGTCTTGAATGGCTTTAGAAATATATGGCATTTTAATATTGGTTTTATTTCAATAATAAAATGAAATATAAAAATCCCACATAGCCGGTATAATAGGAGTTTACAATTCGAGCAATTGTTGACTAATAAAACATTTACTTTAAATACGCTCTAACTACATTACAAAGGGTAGATGTATGTGGAAAATTTGCGAATGGATCGCTGTTAAAATTTAGATTATTTTAAAAAATCTAGACACGCTTTTATCGGTCACCAGATACATATTTTTTCTTTAGTGTTCAAATCACAAGTCTTCTGCGAATGATTGTTGAACGATTCTGGATCGGTAAGAGAAAAAGTTATTAAAATATTCGATAAAGTGCTAACTGTGCATAGTTTCGTTAAATTACTTCAAAAGAAAAAATATAATTTTATGTAAGTGATGTGCCCCTTGATGGGATATAGTGCCAGAGCGAGAGAGATGTGCTAACGCAGCTTCCATTATCTTCACATAGAATGTCATTCTAAAATGAGAAACTCATTGTGTATACCTTAACCACTCGACCACCAAGTGATATACTTGATTACAGTAGATTTCGTAACAATATATTTATCTAGCTAATTTATACTTGGATCCCTAGTCTTCCAGAGGATCGGAGTATAGCATTAACCAACATTGACTTGATGAACCTACTACAAATGAAGTCGATGAAGTTAGCTCGAGCCATAATTTTTTGGTCGATTTCTTGGATAAGTGTAATCATCCAGAAAAAGTGTAAATACATTAAAAAATGTAGCACCATCCCGAAAAACAATTTATACATGAGAAAAACAAAGAATATAGAAAAATAATATTATTTAAAAAAAATACTGTGGCCCTATTCTGGTTTTCCCGGGGAATTGGGAAAATAATTTGCTATAATTACAAACTGCACTTATTCCCAAATATATATTTCCCGTTCCCAAATGTGTATTCTGGCAGACAGGGAATACTTTTTTTGGGAATTTTTTTATATGTAAATATTTATAAACTAAAACACGTATTGCGACCTTATTACAAGTTTAATTTATTTTTAAATATAATCAAAATATTAGAAGATACGAATTACAATTCCCTAAAAAAATAATGGGGAAAAATTAACGTCAAAACTGCTATAAAATGGAATTGTTTTTTCCCAATAAAAAAAATTCCCAAACGCCAGAATACACTTTGGGGAATAAAAAATTCCCAACTGCTAGAAAAACGTCACTAATTCCCAATTCCCTATTCCCGGGGAAAACCAGAATAGGGCCACTGGTAAACATTTTTTTTTAAATTTATTTAACCCGAATAGCGATTTCTGTACTTGTTATGGGTCCTCATTAAATTCTATACCGCAATGTCTGGAGATAAAGTCACGAAGCGGCATATATGACCAGACAGGCCACGATACTAGCTAAGATGAAGAATTGGCCTCAAGTCCATATCAAGTGGAAACAACGTTTTTTTAAATTTATTTATTTAACCCGAATAATTTGTGTTGTTACTATGGCTCCACATTAAATTCTGTACCGCAATACCTTGAGATAAAGCCACCAAGCGGTATATATGGTCAGATAGGCTATGATACTAGCTAAGGTGTAGAATTAGCCTCAAGTCCATATCAGTGATAATTTTTATTTTCCCTCTCTATCTTTCTTTCCTTCTCTGTTGATTTTTACCTTGGGTTGTTTTTTTTCTTTTGGTAATTCAGCGATTTCTTCTTCTCCCTCTTTGTTTCTTAAATAAAAATATATCATGGCGAATTATATCCGGCATTTGGTGTACGTTCGCCATTGATTATTTTTTTTGTTGTTTCTCTCTCTCCGAGTAAATAAAATGAATTACTAAATTTTTATACGGGTCGGTGTGATAAGAGGTGAATCCTATTCTGTGTCGGTTCCATATGTACAGGCTGGGCTTGCCACTCCCCTTCATCCTCTTGGCAGGAAATCCACAAGGTCGGAGTGTTGTCTCCAGCGTTTGTGTGCTCCATTCGGGGCGACCATAAAATCCACGTGGTTTCCCCGTTGCACTTCGGTGGTATTATGTTGTAGAGGTGAGAATTGTGGGAGTATCGTTGGGGGTCTCTCCGAGTCAAGAGAGACCTGTTCTGTTGAGGAGACGTCACTCCCCTCTAATCCGAGCCATCCGTAACAAGTTTTTTTTTAAGTTGAAAATTCCAGGACGGTTAACTATCAAAGATAACACCGATCGGCCAGTTTGACAATATTTATTCTTTCGTGAAGGCCAATAAACTGGTTTTAGACGGATTAAAGTAACAACATGTAGGGCACGCGCAGATAAAACCTTTGAATGTTTACACGAAATTGTTAAATACTAGTCATCACCATAGCTTGGTACAATAAAGTCAGATTGCTGCAGTTTGACTAGTAATTCATCAATTACTAGGAGCCAAAACACTACCCTGAGTTCAACCTTTCGAATCTCCAACTGAAACTAGAAGACCAATCCAGGTATTGCAGTATAGAATTTAATGTGGAGCCATAGTAACAACAAAAATTATCGCAAAGCGTGTTAAACAAATAAATTGAAAAAAAGGTTATTTCCACCTGATATGGACTTGAGGCCAATTTTTCATCCTAGATAGTATTGTGGCCTGTCTGGCCATATACGCCGCTTGGTGGCTTTATCTCAAAGTATTGCAGTATAGAATTTAATGTGGACCCATAGTAACTATACAAATTATTCGGGCTAAATAAATAAATTTAATAAACGGTTATTTCCACCTGATATGGACTTGAGGCCAATTCCACATCTTAGCTGGTATTGTGGCCTGTCTGGCCATATATGCCGCTTGGTAGCAGGTATTTCGGTACAGAATTTAATGTGGACCCATAGTAACTACACAAACTATTCGGGTTAAGCAAATAAATGTAATAAAAGATTATTTCCACCTGATATGGACTTGGGGCTAATACTACATCTTAGCTAGTATCGTGGCCTGTCTGACCATATATGCCGCTTGATGGCTTTATTTCAAGGTATTGCGGTATAGAATTTAATGTGGACCCATAGTAACTACACAAACTATTCAGGTTTAACAAATAAATTTAAAAAAAGGTTATTTCCACCTGATATGGACTTGGGGCCAATTCTATATCTTAGCTAGTATTGTGGCCTGCCTGTCCATGTATGCCGCTTGGTGGCTTTATCTCAAGGTATTGCGGTACAGAATTTAATGTGGAGCCATAGTAACAACACAAATTATTCGGGTTAAATAAATATATTTAAAAAATGGTTATTTCCACCTGATATGAACTTGAGGCCAATTTTTCATCTTAGCTAGTATCGTGGCCTGTCTGGTCATATATGCCGCTTCGTGACTTTATCTCCAGGTATTGCGGTATAAAATTTAATGTGGACCCATAACAACTACAGAAATCGCTATTCGGGTTAAATAAATTTAAAAAAAAATGTTTACCAGTGGCCCTATTCTGGTTTTCCCCGGGAATAGGGAATTGGGAATTAGTGACGTTTTTCTAGCAGTTGGGAATTTTTTATTCCCCAAAGTGTATTCTGGCGTTTGAGAATTTTTTTTATTGGGAAAAAATAATTCCATTTTATAGCAGTTTTGACGTTAATTTTTCCCCATTATTTTTTTAGGGAATTGTAATTCGTATCTTCTAATATTTTGATTATATTTAAAAATAAATTAAACTTGTAATAAGGTCGCAATACGTGTTTTAGTTTATAACTATTTACATATAAAAAAATTCCCAAAAAAAGTATTCCCTGTCTGCCAGAATACATATTTGGGAACGGGAAATATATATTTGGGAATAAGTGCAGTTTGTAATTATAGCAAATTATTTTCCCAATTCCCAATTCCCCGGGAAAATCAGAATAGGGCCACAGTATTTTTTTTAAATAATATTATTTTTCTATATTCTTTGTTTTTCTCACGTATAAATTGTTTTTTGGATGGTGCTACATTTTTAATGTATTTACACTTTTTCTGGATGATTACACTTATCCAAGAAATCCACCAAAAAATTCGGGCTCGGGCTAACTTCATCGACTTAGTTACTAGGCGTTAGGCCTCACATTTGTAGATGTATGTGAAGTTGGCCCGAAAAACAACTTCTCAATTTCGGTGTGTTTCTTTGCTAAATTCAATACCATCCCGAAAAATAACATAATTGTTATGGAAAAGGCATATTTCATCCCGAAATAATATTTTCTTCTATTTAAGTAATATATGTTTGTTAATTAATATGAGAAAGCTAAATTAATCGCGAAAAGTTACCAAATTGATAAAGCCATATTATACAAATAATAATTTAGTAATACTTAAAAAACAAATGTGTCACATTGTAAATTTTGCTAGTAAATTGTTGAGTTGCTTATAACGATTACATATAAGATACAAAACTATTATGAACTAATATAAACTTAAAACAAGACTTGTTTAAATATTTATTTGCATAATGTAAAGTAATAACCTCATTCGCAATGTAACAACAGTTAAACATCAGTACAAAAATTTATACTCAAAATTTAATTGCTGGAATCCATTAGCTATCCCCCTCGAGATTATTTGCTCAAAAATTAGGTTCATCCATCCCAGATATAACGCCAATAGTTCATGCTTAAACGGCGGATGTAAAGGTGTGATCTAAAGCAAAATCTCAGCACGGGTTGCATTGAACTTTTCCATTCTATATAAAAAATCGGTTAAATTAAAAATTTAATTGCTGGAATCCAGGAGATATCCCCCTCGAGATTATTTGCTCAAAAGTTAAGTCCATCCATCTTAAATATAACGCCAATAGTTCAAGCCTGAACGGCGGATGTAAAGGTGTGATCTAAAGCAAAATCTCAACATAAATTGCATTGAACTTTTCCATTTCATATAAAAAATCGGTTAAATTAAAAATTTAATTGCTGGAATCCAGGAGATATCCCCTTCGAGATTATTTGCTCAAAAGTTAGGTCTATCCATCTCAGATATAACGCCAATAGTTAATGCTTGAACGGCGGATGTAAAGGTGTGATCTAAAGCAAAACCTCAGCACAGGTTGCATTGAACTTTTCCATTTTATTTAAAAAAAACTCGGTTAAATTAAAAATTTAATTGCTAGAATCCAGGAGATATCCCCTTCGAGATTATTTGCTCAAAAGTTAGGTCTATTCATCTCAGATATAACGCCAATAGTTCAAGTCGGCGGCTGAGTGCTTTGAACCCAGAACAGATTGCAAAGATTAAAAAATAAAATACTTGTTATATATTTTGAATCTAGAATTTAAATACAATAAATTTATTAAATTAAATAGGTTATGTTGGTTTTATTTCGTCTCCGATTGAATTTGAATTGGAGAAGGATGAATATGTTTTGAATAAAGGTGAATTTGATTTGAACAAAGATGAATTTGATTTGAACAAAGGTGAATTTGATTTGAACAAAGATGAATTTGATTTGGAAAAGGATGAATATGATTTGAATAAAGGTGAATTTGATTTGAACAAAGGTGAATTTGATTTGAACAAAGATGAATTTGATTTGGAAAATGTTGAATATGTTTTGAATAAATGTGAATTTGATTTTTATAAAGTTTGATTTGATTTGGAAAAGGATGAAATTCTTTTGGAAAATGGTGAATTTTATTTGGAAGTTGATGAACATGATTTGTAAAAGGTTAAATTTGGAGTGCAAAACCTATATTACTTAAATAGAAGAAAATATTATTTCGGGATGAAATATGCCTTTTCCATAACAATTATGATATTTTGTCGGGATGGTATTGAATTTTGCAAAGAAACACACCAAAATTGAAAAGTTGTTTTTCGGGCTGGTTTTCCGGGCCAACTTCACATACATTTTCACCTAATGTATACGCAAATATACAAATCGAGCCAAGAGTAACTATTTTTGTATTATGAAAAGTTCATAAACTTAAAAATGTGTATTAAAATGCAAAAATAATTAAAAATACATACTCGTAAATTGCTTCTAGCAAAAGTAGCTAATAATATAAAAAATATAAAAAATTAATGTAAATAAAGTAACATCAAATAAAAATTTAAATATTTCAGTCTCGCAGTTTTCAAAATCACGTTCATTTTTTATGGAAATTTAAAAAACAATTACTTTCTTTTAGTAGACAAAGATGTATAGAACATTTTCCACAGTAAGCGTGCGTGCGAATCGCACAGATTTTCAACTTGCATCTAGTTGCCTCTTTATTTCCACTAAATTTATTAGACGTATTATGAAATTTATCCGATATCGTAAAATCCGATCCGCCGCAGGTATTCATATTATGAAATTAAAAAAAACTCCTATCCGCCGCGGATATTGAAAATTATTATGAAAATAACAAATCCGAGAGTTAGCGGATTTTACGAACATACAAATGTCATATCCGATTGGTATTTCGGGTGGCGGATATCGTATATTACGAAAGAAGAAAAGTTTGTTTTATTTATTTTTTGTAAATTTTAATTAAAAAAAAAATAGAATACAATTTTTTAAAATGTAATTATAAATCATATCTACTATCCATTACATTTTATTAAATATGTGGTGTAACTACTCTTTTGATTTTGCTTTTCTCTCCTCTGTTAAATCAAAATTTATAAGTTTTGCACACAATACCGGCTCCAAAACATTTAAAGTTTCACTCAAAACAATCGATAATGCGGGTTGAGCCATGGCAATCAAGAAGTCTTGTCTCACTGATTGCTGATATGACTCTTCTGCTAAAAATCGAAGAGTAGTTGCCAATTTCAGTTTTGGTGTAATCGCATCCTTGTTTTTGGTAGCCTCGTAGTGTGGTTCGATTTAGTTCAAAATAAAATTAAAGAGTTCTTTCGACACTCGAAATAATTTGATAAATCTGAAATAGTAATATAATCTTACAAAAAGGGTTTAAATTTATTAGGTTTACCTTTTATTAGTCATAATAGGCCCATAATAGGCCCCCAGGATAATAGGCCCCCAGGATAATGATCAATACAATCATACCGAATATCCGGAATTGGACGAATTTCGCTCTGCGTTCTTCTTGAATGAGATGGAAATCCGAGGACGGTAATATCTGCTGGAGGATGCCCTCCTTTTCGTGAATTGGTGAAAGATTTCATCAGAAAGAGTGACACATGTAACCAGAATTCCAACAAATCTAGCATTTCATTAGCTGGTATGTTTTTTGCATATATCGCAATATCTAAAAAATGCGTCATTACTCGCAATGGCTGCATTTATATACTTTATTAGTTGATCTAAAACATCAACTAATCCCATACTGCTATTATATAAATTTACAATTTCCCGTTGTGAAACGAAAACATATCGCTTCAAGAATGCGCTCTATCTTTTTGATGTGTTTATATAACTCTTTCCCATAAAATTGGATGCTAGATAAACAGGTTTGTTATCAAGTCATTTGACCACAATAATTTTGTCTTCCTTGCTGACATATTGCTCTAAAACGCGGTCCTTTTTTTAATTTTGGCGGTCTTCCGCCAAAATCTGGCTTGTGAAATCGGTTAATTCGAGTTGCCCAATTGCATTTATCCCTCTATTTTTTAATATTTCCAATCGATTTCAAAAAATTCGTTTTTTTCCATTTTATTCGAGTTCGATCAGTTATATTTGTAAAATAATCTGTCGCATTTTGCATCTTATTTATAATTTCAAACTCAATACTTTCTAAAACTGTTACAGTTCCTTCGTTTGATACTCCTGCAATAACAGTTGCAGCCACTGTTTTCGGATAAGTGTTTGAGTTTTCGTCATCTTCGAACGCACTTGTATTGCTACAAAGTGCCGGAATATTATCGTAATCCGAAAAACAGATTGCTTCAGCTTGCCCCTCCTCACCATCATCAGGATTGTCACTGTCGTCATAGAGAATGACCAACATTTCGTAGTGCGTTACATATTTACGAGCAATCTACAAGCAAACACATAGTTTAATAGTGATAACCATCAAATAAAAACAAACAAACAAATCTACATGACCGTTGGTTATATTTGTACATCTACGTGTACATCATATTTAATTGAGAAAAATCATATTTGAATATGACTTAAGCAACAATTTGTTTTTAAAATATATACGTTATTGGATATTTAAATGTAAAAAAAACATTATTTGGCTTACCAGGATTTTTTTTTAGTTGCACTAAAATTGGGCTAAAAAATTAAGAATTTCCACTACTAAAAAACACGTGATTGTACCTTGACGTTTTGACCTCATTTTTGTAGTTTGAGGGGTATTTATTGTAATAGAATGATGAAAAAGATAGAAAAACTTAAACAAACATGCAATAGCGGAGAAAATATGAATTTCGCGAATACTACGTCTCTTTCAAAAGTTTGTACATATAACAGGTCTAAAAGGGTTAACTTCATAACACAAAACCTTTCTAGGAGCATTATCTCAACAATGATTAGACCTATCAACAGGTTTCTGCTCCATGTTATGCAATGGATTCAAAGTTCCCTCGATTATTTTGTTGTAGCTTACTTGGTGACTACAAAAAACCATGAGTCATAATGTGCTGCCATTGTCCAGGCCTGAAAAGAAATGCCTCTTGAAATACTTCGGACTTCTGCTGATAATTTTAATAAACGTTTAAGTTATCTATTGATGCTGATTGAAATTATTTTGATAATTAAAAAAAAAAATTTAACGAACATGTTATATCAATACAATACAATTTTCTAATGATCTAGTTCCAATTCTTTAGAAATATTGGAAATTAACTCAGTCTTCGTATGTTATTGTCACCTGGAATACGAAAATATTCTGTGTCGATGGTTTACAGTGGACGGTTAAAAAAATTATTCGTTCTCCAAATGAGCGCAACTATGCGTGTAAATTCCAGCACACCAACCATATAATTGCTCACTGAACATATAACTGAATAATCATTATATTCACTCCTTGTTAATAAACAAATAAATTGATAATTTTACGCCCAATTTACCAAGAAGCATATAGCATTTGCTTATGTAATCTATCCATCAATCACTTGCGATGTGCGGACAAAAATATAATACAATTTAATGTATATCTTATAAATAAAGCTGGTTCGTGAATAAAATAAGTTAGATGCTATCCAACACGAAAAATTAAATGTTTCGTTGAACAATTTGGGATGTGCAAAGATAAATCGAAAAAACGTTTTGAAATTAAATTCCTACTTCACTGAGTTATTTCCATAATAAAAAACCATAATAAAATGTACCAAAATGAAAATTTTAAATTCCATTTTTTCACGGAATATCATGAATGGAAGAAAAGATGATTTCCATTTTTCATAGATACATAAATAAATATGTAGAAGAAAAACGTACTTTGTCTAAACAACTTTTATGCTAATTCAAATCATAAACACGACTGTTGAAAACATAAAAATTACAATTTTCATTGTGAAAATGCTCAACAAAAAAAAAAAAAAAAAAAACAATTTGTATAAATTTTAACATATTTTCCTTTTTCCATTACAGGCACTTTCACCAGATGATTATCGGCGTGTAATGAAAATCGTCGAAACAGCCATTTTATCAACCGATTTAGCCATGTACTTTAAAAAGCGTAATAGTTTTTTGGAATTGATTGAAAATGGAGAATTCGATTGGCAGAGCGAGGAGAAGAAAGATTGTAAGTCGAACTTTATTTATTTATTTTATATTCTCGTCTTAAGTCCCACAAAAATAGAAATAACAAAATTATGTAATCTCTAAAATTGCAAATATGAAAATGGATAGCGTATAAAACTTAATTTAATAACCAAAATGTGTATAGAATTTTTTATATTTTCGAATTCGTTCCGCTAACCATTAAAACGAGGTTTTATGATTCAGTGCTTGATGGTCTCTGTTAGATTTTAGATATGTAATTCTCCAAAAAGTTTTGGAAAAAATATAAATAATTTTAAGGAATACTAAAATTTTTATATTTTGGCAAACCTCATACTAATATTTGTTATATAGCGTTCTTATAATGAATAATTTAAATATGACGTAAAAATATCTGTACCAGATATGTATGGTTCCATTTCTTAAATTGCTAACTTTTAAATCATAATCTTAACCACAATTGAAGTTGTTAAACTAATTAGACCTTTAAAAATACCAGAGCAAATTTTAACCAGTAACCAGTGTACGCGTATTTCTGAATTGTCTACATGTTGGTATCGAACTCACGAATGTTTTCCAACATTTTGGAAGTTAATCTATATAGGACAAATGAATAACTTTTTTCTCTTACCATAGACATTACATTTTTTGCCATATTAATTTGAACCACCAGCAAAAAATTCCGACATACAGAAAACTACTTTTTCCACCTGGCTCAAGTAATGGAAATTAAAGCTATATTTAGTAGGAAATAACAACTTCCGCCTGTAAATCAATCTATCGGCATAAATCCGTAATATTTTATTATATGTTTAATAGCTGAAATGATCACCGATGCCGCTATTAAAGTTATCAGGCGGTGTTTGTTTGCGCCAGTCGGGACAATTTCGCCAGAACGTGCGACTCGAAGATTATAAATAACATGCTTAGAAAAATCCCGACAACACGTTTTTAATTTATAAACAAATTAATTTCTTATTAAAAAATACATTTGTTATAATTAACCGAAATTATATAAAAAATGTATTCGTAGAATAAGGTGATTATGTCTCAAGATCTTATTTTGTCTAATTAATCTAAAAAAATATTTCTAATTAACAATTTAATTTATTACAAACAAATTAATTAAAAATCATCATCATCAACAAAATTAATAATTCCATAGCAATTATAGAGTTGAAAATATTTGTGTACTCTAAAATAGGAAAAATCCGTTGTGAACATGATTTTCACCTAATTTGGCATAAATTGATCAAAAAATTTAAAATCTGTGAACAACAATAAAATTTATAAACAAATTAATTGTTAATAAAATATTAAATTTTAACCACAATAGATATTTCAATAATTCATTCTTTTTATGTGGCTATACGTTTAATAGGCAATTTTTCGATGAATTGTCATATTAATTAAGTTTTGCACTTAAAAAACACATTTCACTTAACACTAAGGATCATAAAAAAAAACATTAAAAAACATTACAAGCTATGGTTACTTACATACACATTTGTGTGTAGTGGACATAAATTGACGCAAAAAAAATTATTTTGTTTTGGCCGGAAAAAGGATATGGTAGGAAAAGGCAAAGAACAGAAATAAAAGAAGGATAGATAAAAAATAGGCACTAAAAACTAATCTATTAGCCGTCCCAACCATCTGTTGTTTATACGGAAAAATTAATAATAAAAACGAGGAAGGAGGATAGCACGTAAGCGACTAGTCATCAGCTTAGTAAAAAAACTCAAGGTATATTGAAGTACATTTAATTACCCGACGTATTAGTCATATTATTACGAGCGTGAGAATAGAACAGTTCGTGCAGGATATTTTGGATAAGGAAAATGAATTTTGGGATTTCGTAAAATTCTAAGGTATCCAAACGCCTGCTTTTGGGTTGTATATGTAATATGTCTAAATTGTCCAAGCTAGCAATATGATTTTCTAAAGTTAAATGGTTATGGGAAGTTGATTGCTTGCACCCAGATAAATGTTTTTTAGCTCTAACTCCAAAATTGCGCCCAGTCTGTACAATATAGGAGAAACTACAATCATTGCAAAAAAAAAACAAGTGTTTAATAAAATGTGTTTATTAGGTATTAGAGTGTTTCGCCAAGTGCCTACGGCAAATAGTGTAAAAAGAATTAAGTTTTGATTTAGGGTTCTTGTTAAAATTTTAGTGAAAAATTAATAAACAGCCCAAAAAAGTCTCAAGAAATTATTTTCCAAAAATTCAAAATAAAATAAAGTTTACGAGTGCGGATGTTTCATGAACATTAACACATAATTTTAGAGATGTCAAGACTGTCAGCCTCGCCCTTACGGAGTTTGATTTAACCAAAGGCCTCAAACAAGAAAAACCTAAGATAACATACTTAAAATAAAACTTTATAAATAAAAATCAGCATAATAGGAGTTAAGCCGAGCAGGATTTCCCAAATGCTCCTCTACATTGCCAGAAAAAGACAGTGGTTTTTTGAAGTTTACTTTCATGGTGAAATTTCCAGGAAATTGCCGTATAAAGTAGTACCACGATGTCGGATCGGGCCATCGCTTCCCAAAAAGAGATGGAGCAGACAATTTCTATGTATAATAAAGCCTAACAGTCTAGTTTTAGATACATTAATTTACAAGCCCTTCTCAAGGCGCCACCAGTCAAATAGTAAGTTAAGGGTTGCGGGTCCAAAACGACTAAGTCATCAGCGTAGCTCTGGGCTGTAAAGCCCGATTGCTGTAGTTTAACCAGTAATTCATCTATGACCAATAACCACAAGAGAGGTGAGAACTCACCTCCCTGGTGTCACTCTTTGCTTAGCAGAAACAACATCCTGTTGTTAAGTTGTTATAATCCGACTTACTAGCCGCCGGGATGAAAATAATTCTTCTTCTGTTTCAAGATTGTGTAACAGTTTCAAAAGCAATGCATGCTTGAAAGAGTAGTGATCCCAAATGAGTAGAAATCCTTGCTACAATTCACCAAGAATAATTTCATACGGACCACCAGATTCCTATAAACTGTTTTTTTCGGTATGTTATTTGTAAGTTGAAAATACAAATTTAAAAACAATAAAATTTATAAAATAGAAACAAAACCGTAATGCCTCGGTCAAGTCTGAGAGGCTTTGTTATGACTTGCTTATGGAATTTTGCAAGATTTCAATGGAATGTACAATATAGATCAACATCAGCTCCTGTGCCTATGAGAATTTTTTTAGTTGATATTAAAACAAATATTATACATACTAATGCAACTTGTGGCTAATTTTAAATTGGCCATGAAGGACGGTCGCCTTTTTTCCCGAACTGAACTAATTTATCAAAAAAAAAAATAAGTGTGCTTTAGACCACACTGCTGAAGTAAAACTTCTAATATATATTAAATATTTATAATATAATATAGAAAAATTATAATATTGAAAAAACCATTGGTCACCCTTTGCGTTCTCGAGTGTCACCTAGCCGTTTATTTTTGATGCCACAAGAGGTAACCTTGTAACTTGGTAACTTTTTCAAGGCCATCTAGTCGTAATAGATAATGTTTATTTATGTGTAACAAAATGGGCAAAAAATCATTTTTGAAATCTCTTCGCATATAGAAAAAAATACTGTATATAAAATATATCACACGGACGAATTTTTTTTTTTGGTCACCATGTGCGTTCTAGAGTGAGTAAGTGAGTGAGTGACATTGATGTTATAAAATAGAAAAAAAAATGTTGGTCACCCTGTGCGTTCTCGAGTGAGTCAGTCAGTAACATAGAAGTCTACATTATGACTTTCCAATTTTCCAGTTTTTCAATTTTTCAATTTTCCAATTTACTAACTTTCCAAATTTCCTATTTTCATATTTTTAAAGTAAAACTTCTTTAGGCACGCTTGACTTTGGGACTAATCTGGTAAATGCGTTACGAAAAGTGTAATCGAACGAGGCGAACGAAACAATAAACGCAAAACGAAATCATTTTCCTTTAGTATCAGGATGTGGTAGTTGATACCATTTTATTTAAATAATTGGTTAAAAAAATTAGAAAATAAGAAAATAGGAAAATTGGTAAATGGAAAATTGGAAAAATTCGAAATTTCGAAATTTGCAAAATCGGAAAATTTGAAAATTTGTAAATTGGAAAATTATAAAATTGGAAAATTTGAAAATTGGAAAATAGGTAAATGGAAAATTGGAAAATTTTAAAATTGGAAAATTGGAAAATTGGAAAATAGGAAAATTGAAAATATGAAAATTGGAAATTTGGAAAATTGGAAAACTGGTAAATTGGCAAATTGAAAAATTAGAAAATTGAAAAATTGGAAACTTGGAAAATAAAATAATACGAAAATAGGAAATTTGGAAAGTTAGTAAATTGGAAAATTGAAAAATTGAAAAACTGGAAAATTGGAAAGTCATAATATAGACTTCTATGTTACTGACTGACTCACTCGAGAACGCACAGGGTGACCAACATTTTTTTTTCTATTTTATAACATCTATGTCACTCACTCACTTACTCACTCTAGAACGCATATTGTGACCAAAAAAAAAAATTCGTCCGTGTGATATATTTTATACACAGTATTTTTTTCTATATGCGAAGAGATTTCAAAAATAATTTTTGTGCCCATTTTGTTACACATAAATAAACATTATCTATTACGACTAGTTGGCCTTGAAAAAGTTACCAAATTACAAGGTTACCTCTTGTGGCATCAAACATAAACGGCTAGGTGACACTCGAGAACGCAAAGGGTGACCAATTGTTTTTTCAATATTATAATTTTTCTATATTATATTATAAATATTAAATATATATTAGAAGTTTTACTTCAGTATAGTGTGGTCTAAAGCACACTTAATTTTTTTTTATTTTCCAATTTTTCAATTTTCCAATTTACCAGTTTTCCAATTTAACAATTTACCAATTTTCCAATTTTCATATTTTCCTTTTTTCCTATTTTCCAATTTACCAATTTTCGATTTACCTATTTTCCAATTTTCCAATTTTATAATTTTCCAATTTTCCAATTTACAAATTTTCAAATTTTCTGATTTTGCAAATTTCGAAATTTCCAATTTTTTCAATTTTCCATTTACCAATTTTCCTATTTTCTTATTTTCCAATTTTTTTAACCAATTTTTAAAATAAAATGGTATCAACTAATGTTCCCACCTAGGGATTTATGAATTGTCATGGCACATCTTGATACTAAAGGAAAATGATTTCGTTTTGCGTTTATTGTTTCGTTCACCTCGTTCGATTACACTTTTCGTAAAGCATTTGCCAGCTTAGTCCCCAAGACAAGCGTGCCTAAAGAAGTTTTACTTCAAAAAAATAAACATTTTGGTCACCCTGTGCGTTCTCGAGTGAGTCAGTCAGTAACATAGAAGTCTATATTATGACTTTCCAATTTTACAGTTTTTCAATTTTCCAATTTGCCAACTTTCCAAATTTCCAATTTTCATATTTTTTTATTTTCCTATTTTTCAATTTTCCAATTTTTCAATCTTCCAATTTACCAGTTTTCCAATTTTCCAAATTTCCAATTTTCCAATTTTCATATTTTCATATTTTCCTATTTTCCAATTTTCCATTTACCTATTTTCCAATTTTTTAATTTTCCAATTTTATAATTTTCCAATTTACAAATTTTCAAATTTTTCAATTTTGCTGAGTTCGAAATTTCCAATTTTCCAATTTTTCCAATTTTCCCATTTTCCTATTTTCTTATTTTGCAATTTTTTAACCAATTATTAAAATAAAATGGTATCAACTAATGTTTCACCTAGGGATTTATGAATTGTCATGGCACATCCTGATACTAAAGGAAAATGATTTCGTTTTGCTTTTATTGTTTCGTTCGCATCGTTCGATTACACTTTTCGTAACGCATTTGCCAGCTTAGTCCCCAAGTCAAGCGTGCCTAAAGAAGTTTTACTTCAAAAATTTCAGCTCGGCCTGTATTCCGTGATCTCAGAATTTAAAATGGATGCTGAAATGGGTTTATGATTTAAATCCGGACACTGAAATGATTTTGGCAAGAAAGGCTTTTCACATGAAATCTTTGAAAGATGTGGTCTCATGTTAGAGGAAGAGTAGAGCCTTTTTTATCAAAAAGTATTAAATGACGCATTTGCAATACTCGTGTGATTCTAACCGGGACCAATTTACTTTCATCTATTGCATGTAACATATATGAACTTGTACAAAGACCCTTGTAACATGTAAGATGTTCCAGGCGGGTTGAATTATAGGTTGCCTCGTGTCTATATACACATGAAGAATTGTATCGAATGAGTTGCGGCCAACTGTCAGAAAAGAAACTGATTTAATTGTTATTCGATTTTAATTTGACTATGCACCAAAATGTCGTGCAACCGAGGGCGTAATTAGTTAATGGTATAATCAATGGTTTGAATAAAATGTTGTAGGTGGTGATGATGTAGTTCATTCTTCATTTTGATTTTGTTTGTTATCTCCCCACCTGTGGATGTATCGCATAAATATTATCTAACACAAGTTGTCATTCGGTGTTTGAGCGTTAACTAATTTGCTTATATACCGTGTGATAAAGTGTTTGAATTAAATAAAAAGTAAAACAAAAAAATATTAATAAAAAATTAAAATACACTTATAAGTTAAACAGTATTAAAAGTAAAATTATTATAATTTAATTGACTTTGTCAAATAAAATCTGCTGTAGTGTTCGTAATTTGGGTTATCAGTCGCGGTAAAGTGTCTCAGTATACGGAACGAAATTAATACTTTCCTCCTCCTCGGTCGCGCCTAATATTGATGTGTAAATATACGCATCCCACGACAATTATTTTATTTTGCGAGGTGAGCAAAATCAAAACATTTTGGCGGAACTTGGTAAAAAAAAAATTCCTGTATACAAATTTGCATTTTGCTTCGGATTATTTGGTACCGCTATATACTGCAATTATAGATGAAGGTGCGAATATGTTTGTTTAACCGCCATTAAAACTCCATCATCATCATCAAACCACCAACATCGATCAGTTATGTTATTAAATTATTATTTATGCATGTTTTAATTTATTAAACTCTTTAATTAACTAATATATTATATTACACTATATTTTTATATAACGGGTGATTTTTTTGTGGTTAGGATTTTCATGCATTAGTATTTGACAGATCACGCGGGATTTCAGACAAGGTGTCAAAGAGAAAGATGCTCAGTATGCTTTGACATTTCATAATGAATAGACTTACTAACGAGCAACGCTTGCAAATAATTGAATTATATTACAAAAATAAGTGTTCGGTTCGAAAAGTGTTTCGCGATTTACGTCCGATTTATGGTCTACATAATCGACCAAGTGAGCAAACAATTAATGCGATTGTGACCAAGTTTCGCACTCAGTTTACTTTATTGGACATTAAACCAACCACACGAATGCGTACAGTGCGTACAGAAGAGAATATTGCGTCTGTTTCTGAGAGTGTTGCTGAAGACCGTGAAATGTCGATTCGTCGCCGTTCGCAGCAATTGGGTTTGTGTTATTCGACGACATGGAAGATTTTACGCAAAGATCTTGGTGTAAAACCGTATAAAATACAGCTCCTGCAAGAACTGAAGCCGAACGATCTGCCACAACGTCGAATTTTCAGTGAATGGGCCCTAGAAAAGTTGGCAGAAAATCCGCTTTTTTATCGACAAATTTTGTTCAGCGATGAGGCTCATTTCTGGTTGAATGGCTACGTAAATAAGCAAAATTGCCGCATTTGGAGTGAAGAGCAACCAGAAGCCGTTCAAGAACTGCCCATGCATCCCGAAAAATGCACTGTTTGGTGTGGTTTGTACGCTGGTGGAATCATTGGACCGTATTTTTTCAAAGATGCTGTTGGACGCAACGTTACGGTGAATGGCGATCGCTATCGTTCGATGCTAACAAACTTTTTGTTGCCAAAAATGGAAGAACTGAACTTAGTTGACATGTGGTTTCAACAAGATGGCGCTACATGCCACACAGCTCGCGATTCTATGGCCATTTTGAGGGAAAACTTCGGAGAACAATTCATCTCAAGAAATGGCCCGGTAAGTTGGCCACCAAGATCATGCGATTTGATGCCTTTAGACTATTTTTTGTGGGGCTACGTCAAGTCTAAAGTCTACAGAAATAAGCCAGCAACTATTCCAGTTTTGGAAGACAACATTTCCGAAGAAATTCGGGCTATTCCGGCCGAAATGCTCGAAAAAGTTGCCCAAAATTGGACTTTCCGAATGGACCACCTAAGACGCAGCCGCGGTCAACATTTAAATGAAATTATCTTCAAAAAGTAAATGTCATGGACCAATCTAACGTTTCAAATAAAGAACCGATGAGATTTTGCAAATTTTATGCGTTTTTTTTTTAAAAAAAGTTCTCAAGCTCTTAAAAAATCACCCTTTATTAATATATTATTTATAAATCATATTCATAATTTATGATTGGTAGATTCCTGTGTGGTATACCATCATTATTTAATTCTACAAGGGTGTTGTTAGATATATATACAATGAACAGTTGATGGACCGCGGATCCTAATTGTTTATAATGATTTAATTAAGACTCGTATTTATGATTAGGCTGATGTATATTTGCTGTAAATAATTTTGTTTCTTTATTCCAATAATTAATTAATGACTAATGTGAAATTCATTTTTTTTATATTTAATTTTCTGGATTGTTTCGGTATAATGTTTCAGCCCTCCATTTTGGTAATATTCGCTGTACCTATACTTCTGCCTGAATGAATACCATTATAATGGGATAAATTTATGAATAGCATGGTCTAGCACATTTTTTTGTTTGTAGGAAGGGGCATATCAAATTTGGAAGCATGATTTTGCCAATGGGAAGGGAGACGTACAGATGGTCAACAACACCGTGACCATGTACTAAGAAAGATGATTGTGATAATTACGTTATGTTTCTTTTTACATTTTTTTGTCGATTCAGAGTTGTAACCACATGGCTTGGCCTCAAAGCTGTTACGGTGGTCGCACACATTAGACAGCTCTTAGTCGGATTGGGGGGTCCCGCTATCCACCGCTAACCAGCAGCCATGTTACAAAACAAAAACATTAACGTGTGCTCTAAAATCCCAAATTACAATCAAAATTAAAAGAAAACTCCAAAACGCATATAGAACCTTGTAATCACATAGCACCTCATCCCATTATCCTCCCGAAACGCACAACACTTTAACACATATTATATATTTACCGACAGGCCCGAGCAAATGTCATATGGTTTATATTGGAGAGCACACACACGAAAGAAAAAATTTTCATAGGAAGATTATTATCCGAACAAAACTAAATAAAAAAAAATGAAATTTTTTGATATCAAATAAAAAGTGCGTTAAGAAAAAAAAAAATTTCTAACTAAAAATTTAAAGATTTAAAAATAAAAGAAACGGTAATTTAAGAAAAGAGTATCATTCTATACTTTACAATTTTTGGTCGAACCATCCAGATTGATGAGCAGCATCCAGAAACTCCGCAAGTTCCCAATACTGGTTTACACCTCTGTTGGTTTCTCTTGCATTCGCACGCCCGTAGCAATGTTAATTGTATACGTTTGTTGAAGTGTATTGTATGTACCACCCTCTCGTATTTTGATTGATATAATTGCAGCATATGTATATTATATATGTTGTATATTATATATGTTGTATATTATTTTATGTTGTTGTTGGTTACTACCACACGTGAGTATTTATGTACGGTAATATTAGCTCCCAGCGTGGATTTATAAAACGTTTAGGAACACAAGTCAACCTTTGTGTTTTCGGTGAATTTTTGTACCACGAATAATAATACAACACCCAAATAGTTTATAATTTATTTATTAACTGTATATAGATTTTAGTATATTTATGCACACGTCGCACCATATTTCTCGATGCATAAAAATTTTTGTTTTACACCATTCAATTTTTATTTTGACTAAATATTTATTCACAATATAGTATAATTATGATTTTTTTTATAGGCAAACAAGCATATCAAAATATTAAACTTTTAAATGAACATTATCATTACATACACAGGTATATCTATATATACTTAATTTAACGAACTTTTTAAGTAAATTTTTATTTTTATTTTTAATTTATTTTTGGTCACAATATTATTGTCGATTTTCGACCTTTCTTGTTTGACATCTCCAACTAACTTGCTCTTCAACCTCAAAAACGATTTTTTATTACGGCTCGGTTGTCATAGAAAATCGCGTTTTAATTATTTTCCCCTTTGCCAATATCGACACCTGTACTAATTAGTACAATTTTAACCAGCTGATCAATTTCGGAATTGTAATGCAACACTGGGTAGGTAAGAAGGAAACACAATCGTGTATATGTTCAAAAGTCGGTAAGTATGAATAAAAATGGTTAAGTATGGAAATTTAGGTAAGTATATAAAATTGACATGAATTATTTGAACAAGAAAAATTAAACAGCAAGGAATTTAGGTAGGTTTATTTAATAACAACTGCCAGTGGTAATATTGTAAGATGATAAATTTAGGAATTTCGTTACAGAGTATATGGTATGGTTTGTAGGCACAGTTCAAATTTGCCTTTGTGCTTGGGGTTAATATCATTCTACATTTGTTTCATAAAAGACTAATATTCGTCAGTATGGACATCATCGCAGCACGACAAGATCTCTATGGCTAGTGACAAGGACTACGTCCAACCGACTTTACCTAGCTGGCAAATGTGCTGCAAGTCACTATTGTGAGAGCCATAGGGATATTCTGTTAACAGAAGGACAATTCAACCCTTTGTCCAAGCATCCGTTAAAACCTGAACGGTTCATGCTCATTGCCAAGCTATTCAGATGGCTCCCACTGACATCATATGGTTCCGGCAGATATATTTATTATTCCGGCTGAAATCTTAAATCTTGCGTATTCATCCATTGTGCAGACGCCAAATAGTTTCAAATTTTAAACATTTGTGACGGCTGACATTTTATTGTTTCGACCGGCATTGTTTTGGTCCCGGCGGCATAATTATTAATAGTGCACAATGGCCTAGAACGCAGCATGCTCATTATGTGCAATGATCCGTACCGTTCCCACTGACTTCAATTAGTTTTGACTGGAGTGGATGGGGAATTAGGAAGGACCAAAACAGGCTCATTTTCTAGTTTTCATATTGTTTTTTCCTTTAACTCAGATTTAGGGGAGTAGGGTGTCCACCCTTTCGAAGTGTGCTAGTTTTGATATTTCCATTAGAGCTCTGGTGTTCCAATTTCCAATTCTTGTTCTAGCTGATCAATGTTCTTCTTGAATTTGTTTCGTTCGTTTTCATCCAAATTTGTATTAACCCAGCCAATGGTTGCTTGACGTTGGTTATGAAGTTGCTGTCGACTAATGTTTTCCTGCCACTCTGCGACTCCCCACGTCTTTGCTATTTACCTTACACATATTTTAAACATTTTATATTTATGATATTAAATTATTTAATTATATTTGCAAAGCTTCGAGCCTGACAGATGCGAAGCGCCATCGCTTTCTTTGGTTTGTTTTCGGTTATCTAAAAAACCATATAATTATTGGAAGATTAGAGGCTAAGCGGTATGGTGCTAATTTATGCAGGTGCAATATGTAGATATTGACATTTCAAACATTTTGGTACACTACCATTTTTTTATGGTGAAATTTGGTATGATTCTGGAAAAATTTCTGGAATGCTGCCAACTGGAACGGAACTAAGCCACTTTTAAACTAACATGATACAACTGAATCTGGTGGATGAAAATGGGATTCTAATATAATTTTTAGAGGAAATTATGAAATATCTGAACAGATTATGATAAAATTGTGTATTGTGGATTAAAATTGGGTTCGATAATAATTTTGAGAAGTAGTTTTGGAATATGGCCAACTCGGACGGAGCTACGCTATTTCATAACCGATTTATATAAAATTGAGTATAGTTGATTGGAATGGGATTGGTTTTTGAAAGAAGTTTTGGCATGTGTAAAATTTCGTAGGGTGGATGCAATTGGAATTCTAGCCATTTACTAATCGATCATGATGAAATTGGGTATATGGTATATCAGAAAAGGATGAAATTTTTGTGCTTGATAGAGGAAGAAGAAGAAGTTCTGGTACAGGGAAAATTCATGTGATTTTTAGGAATTAATATCCTCCAAACGGTATGTGTATGACATTTTATGAGAATCTCTAATGGTCGGATTATATGGCCGGTTAATTACTTCACGATGAAAAAAATGTATCTCAATGGTTGATTAAATACTGTTTTTTTGATGGGAAAAATATCTTTCAAGCAAAGCAGTGGCTTGATAATTGTTTATAGAACTCTGCTCCATCAAAAGCACCTAACGAGTGTTGGTTTGCCGAATTTAAGCGTGGCTGTATAAACATCGATGATGCTGAATGCTCCGGGTTTGTAAAATTTGCGTTAGATAACTGATATCTTAAAGATATCAAATGGCTGTGCACACTATCTTGCATGAACATTTGCTCACGTTGGACCAAAATGGCAAGCGGTTGAAGATTCAAAGCACTGTTTCGAACTGTTAAACCGCAATAAACAGGATGTTTTGCGTCGGTGTTTGATAATGGATGAAAAATGGATCCACCACTATACTCCGAAATCAAAACATTATTCAGCTGAGTAAACAGCAGCCGTGAAATGAATAAAGTCGAATTAATGTGTAGTAAGCGTCTGATTTTTAGAAGAGTGCTGCTATTTGACATCTAGGACGAAACTAAACCAGACATCATGTAATGTGCTTTCATCATGTAATGTGAATTACATTACATACATTAATTACATTACATCATGTAATGTGAATATGAACGATGATCTATAACAGACAGTTTAACAATTTTTGGTTTGGGCTAAAGCTGGCTTGAAATTAGCAGTTTAAATAAATATTGGTCAAGAACGAGTGGAGCCTAATATTGTGTAATTGGGCATTTGATTAGGCCATTAAGAGTCATTAATTATTTGTATGTCAAATAATCTTCTTTTCCGTTCTAATTTCGGTTTTGGTCCGTTTTTCGATTTGGATTTTGCTATTTTTTAAATAAAAGAAGCCAAGTCCTGATGTATTTGGGTTCTGGTAACTTTTTTCTTAAGCTAGGGGTACCCATTATTTTAGTTGGATACGATGGAGTCTAAAAATTTTAAATAGACCATTTATAATTAGGTATAATAATAGCCTTATAATTACCCGTAGTGTATCTTGCAATGTTCTGTTGGATGGGTTCTTTTAGGCTCCCTGAATTAAAAAAGGCTGAAATTAAAAAGGTGGACTCAAGAAATGTGTTTTTATATGAAAAAATGGGACCATTTTTAAGTCACTTTTAACAAATTTTCTGACTTAACAAAGGTGTTTTACAAAAACAAATTTAATTTCAAAATGACACAAGAAAGGCATATTTTATGTCATTTTACAAATATATTTTTTAATTCATTTTCAAAATGAATTAAAAAAGTTATATTTTATTTCACATTATAAACATAAAATTTAGATTTGGTTTTAATACACATAAAAATGCAGGTGTAATTTCACATTTTTAAGAAAATGGTTTCTTGTTTTTTTTTTTGTTACTGTTTTTTGTTGTATTTTAGAAAAAGCTAAAAAACGAAGAAATACATTTTCATAAATTTAAATTGTGAATTTTTATTTGTGTATTAATTATGAATTAAAACATGCATTTTTTAATTCATTTTGAAATTTGCAAATGTTCTTTGCACATTTTCATTAATGAATGCATTAGTTGAAAATTTTAAATGTCTTTAATTTTCATATTACAGTAAAAGTTCGATTATCCGGCATCCAATTAAACGGAACACTCAGTTAACCGGAATTTAAATTATTATGATTTTGTTTTCTTTTTTCTCTTTCTTTTCTCTTTCGTTTGCATTTTTTAATTCATTTTGAAATTTGCAATTATTTCTTGCACAGATTCATTAATATTAGCATTAGTTGAAAATTTGGAATGGCTTTAATTTTCAAATTACAGTAAAGCCCAATTATCAGGCATCCAATTAACCGGAACACCGAGTTAACCGGAATTTTAATGTTTAGGAATATTTTTTGTCTTTTTCTCTTTCTTTTCATGGTTTTTGTTAATTCATATTGAAATTTACAATTGTTTTTTGAATTTTTGAGTTTTTTGACATTTCAATTAATGAATGCATTAACGAAAAATTTCGAATGGTTTTAATGTTCATATTACAGTAAAAGCCCAATTATCCGGCATTCAATTAACCGGAATTTACAATTTTTGGATTTTTTTTTGCTTGTCTTCTCTTTGAGAAGGGAAATTATTTATTTTATTATTCGGGGATTCATAGAAAATAAGCTTTCCTTTATTTTTTTCTGTTTTATGTATTATTCTATTTAAATTGAATGTGTAAAGTTGTACCCCAACTAGGGTTAGAGAAATATTGTATTATAAAATTTAGGGTACTTGTATGGGTGTATTCTATTACATAATATGTGTGTATGTATTATTTGCAATAAATTCAATTAACTGATGTATAAAAAAAAATATTTGCTTGTACATAATTTGACCAAAATAAACGAGGATCCTAAAAAATATCGAAATCAAGCAAAATTCTTGTAAAATTTCTAGTATTTACTGTAATATAAACTACAGTAAAAGCCCTGTTACAAGGAATGCTTGGGGATAAGAGCATTCCGGATAATCTAAAAATCAGGATAATTGAATTTTTCATTAAAACTAGAAATCTTTACGAGAATTTTTTTATTTCCTAGGTTTTTCGTTTATTTATTTTGAATTTATGTACCAAAAACTAATTTTTTTATACATCAGTTCATTGAGTTTATTGCAAATAATAAATACATACATATTATGTATACTATAATATTTCACTATTCATGTAATACGACTTTACACATTCAATTCAAATAGAATAATGCATAAATCAGAAAAAAGTAAAGGAAAGTATATTTTCTATGAATCCCCGAATAATAAAAAAATAATATCACTTGTGAAGAAGAAAAAGTAACAAAAATCCTAATAAATTAAAGTTCCGGTTAACTGAGTGTTCCGGTTAATTGGATGCCGGATAATTGGGCTTTTACTGTAATATGACAATTAAAGTCATTCCAAATTTTCAACTAATGCTTTCATTAATGAAAATATGCAAAAAACAACTGCAAAGATCAAAATGAAATAAAAAATGCATATGAAAGAGTAAAGAAAGAGAAAAAGCAAAAAAAATTCCTAAACATTAAAATTCACGTTAACTGCGGGTTCCGGTTAATTGGATGCCGGATAATCGGGCTTTTACTTTTATATGAAAATTGAAGCCATTCCAAATTTTCGACCAATGCTTTCATTAATGAAAATGAGGAAAAAACAATTTCAACTTTCAAAATGAATTAAAAAATGCATATGGAAGAGAAAAGAAAGAGCAAAAAAACAAAATAATAATAATAAGTAAAATTCCGGTTATCTGAGTATTCTGATTAATTGGATTCCGGATAATCGGGCTTTTAATGTTATACATTTTTACGTTTTATTTCGATCTTAAATACACATTTTATTTCTTTTTCAATGAATTATGATATGCATTAATAAAGTCAGCTT
The DNA here is from genome assembly GCA_932526605.1 of Nephrotoma flavescens. Taxonomy (NCBI): domain Eukaryota; kingdom Metazoa; phylum Arthropoda; class Insecta; order Diptera; family Tipulidae; genus Nephrotoma; species Nephrotoma flavescens. Next base: position 98,447,570 of record OW052220.1, on the reverse strand, counting down.
TTTTTTATTTCATTTTCATTACAGATTTTAAGTCAATTTTGAAATGAAATAAAAACGCTGGTTTTAAGTCCGAATAAAACGCAATTTTTCGCGATTTCAAGTCAGCCTTTTTTAATTCAGGGAGCCGTTCTTCTATACTTAGGGTAGTCTTTCAACCGATGTATCCGCTCTAACAAAATAAATTATCGGAAAATCTTTCAGTTGTCCATGCAGCACTCACTCACATTTATTACCTATTGCGTTTACGATATTTAAATATTTGCTTATTTATTATTCCATATTTCACAGCATGCCGCGCATATCTTTCCGTTTTCACATTTGCAATATAAAATTTAAATATCCAGTGCTAAATAATTATTTGTACATTAAATTGTGCTGATTTCATTTTAATATTCGGAAGCATAAATATGTACGTGTATAATATGTATTCAATACCGAATAATGTTTTTTCGCCAACGCACAAACAACAATAAAAATTTAAAAATTATGTATTTAAGCGACATGGGAGCTTTGTATTATTTTGATTTATTTCTGTTTTTTTATTATTATTTTTTTTTTTTTTTTAATAAATTAAAATTAAATTAAGCCGCCGCATAACATTTTGGAAATTTACGAATAAATTTTTTTTTTTTTTGTTTATTTATAGTGTTGTGCGGGATGATGATGACCGCATGTGATGTTAGTGCGATTGCAAAACCGTGGGAGGTGCAACATAAAGTTGCCAAAATGGTTGCTGATGAATTTTTTGATCAGGGTGATTTAGAAAAATTACAACTGAATACACAGCCTATAGCAATGATGGATCGGTAAGTAAAAACATTTCATTGGGATGTGTTCGACCCTATATTTTATTGTAAATTATTGATTTTGATTGAATAATGAAATCAAGTGACGGAGTGTTTGAGTTATTTTCTGGCTGTAAAATTTTTTTTATCTCAAAATAATTTATTTTTCAGATATTTTTGTGATTTTTTTACAACGAATCATTCAAATCAGACTCCTTTCTTTTTTTGTGCTTTTTTCGCAGCTGATTTTCACTCAATTTCTATAAAATGTCATTTAATATTTTTAGCTCAACAATTTTTTTTTTTTTTTTCAAAACGTATTTTAATTTTGATACAACAGTTTATTATAACAACTACATAGGTAAAATCATTCTGTCGTGATTTTAGATAATTCTGATATTTTATAGACGCCACGTTGTTAAATAAATTTTCACTCTGTTTATTCTGCTTAATCGTTTCATCGCACATTTCAAGCAAACATTGCGAATTCACACTTTAATTTATGTATTAGTTTAACATTGTTAATTGGATTTTAACAATTAGGAAACCTCCGTAATACCTCCGTAATTGTTTTTATTGTGCTAACTATACGAAATATAGCAATAGAAAAATTTAAAAAAAAAATATGAATTCAGTATAGCGAGTCAGTGAAACTAAACTTAACTTTCGACAAACTGTTTCATCCGCTTAGTTTCATTCCCCATACTATGCTACCACAGAATTATTATACAAATTGCATTAAGAATAGAACCAGGAGAAAATAACCGTTTACCCCTAATGAAACATTATAAAATAGAGAAAAAGGCTTACATCATGTTCAAAGCTGGTATTATATATGGCATTGTTGCACGATGAATTTAGTTAGCTGTAAAACGCACTATCGAAACCTGAGTCAAAATTTCTGGTAGGAGTATTAATTGCCATTTCCAGTTCCAAAACGAATGTTGCTTCGAAAAACTTCATGAACACTTTGCAAGAACTCAAATTTGTTTTGGAATTAAAAATGGCCATTAACACTCCTTAACAGAGACTCCTTAACAGAGACTCAGATTCCGATAGTGCATCAACCCGGGTACCAAAGTGTTCATGGCCATTAACAATACTTATCAGAGATCTTGACTCATGTTCCGATAGTTGTGACTAATATCTAATTAAATTCCTCAACAAAATTCCTCCTTTGGAACAATCCAAATACCATCCTCCAAACCAACTCCACAACTTTTTTCGAAGAAACTCAAATTTGTCTTGGAACTGAAAATTTTCCATTAACACTCCTTACCAGAGATCTTAAACCAAGTTCCAATAGTGCATCTGATAGCTAATTAAATTTCTCATTCGATGGGCAAAAATAACATCCACAAACCGGGTTCATTCAGTGTCTCCATGAAACTCAAATTCGTCTCAGAACCGAAAACAGCTAATAACACTGTTTACCAGGGATCTTGACTCAGGTTCCGATAGTGCTTCTAATAGTTAATTAAATTTCTCATCCAAAGAGTCCAAATACTATCCCCTAACCCGGGTCCCAACGGGTTCAAGAACTTTTTTCCAAGAAACTCAAATTTGTCTTGGAACTAAAAATGATCATTAACTTTAACTGAAAATGGAAATTCACATTCCTTAACGGAGGTTTTGGTGCAAGTTCCGATAGTGTGATTAATAGCTAGTTCCGCCGCATCATCGGACGAGTTTAAATACTATACCCTAATCCGGGTCCCAAAGTGTTTACGATTTGTTTTCGAGGAAACTCCAGTTTGTCTGGAAAATGGCAGTTAACACTACTTACCAAAGATTTTGACTCAGACTTCGATAGTGTGTCCAATAGCTACTTAAATTCTTCATTCGACTATCTTAAATACCATCCTCTAACCCGGATTTCAAAGTGTCCTAATGTTCGGAAAAATTATCCCTATCTTTCTTGTTCTTAATGTTAATTCTAATTGGAAGAATCGCGGTTTAGTTTAGAATAAAAGAGTCACCTGTTTTAGTTGCTTCGTTTACAAATATTTTGAATTAAAAAAATCCTATAAAAGTGACAAAGTTTCCCTTCTTAACTACAATCAGATCTCAGAACTACTCAGTTACTCGACCGATGATTTTATCCAATGAATTACAGTTAATTTTTCAAGGTTATTAATAACAAAACATTAAGACCGTTTTAAGGTCGATTTATATTTCTCATAACATCCTACATTTTCAAAACCTACAAAACATTATGCAACATTATGCAATGTAACGAAACATAACGCAATGTCCTTCGACATGATTCTACATCCTGCAATATGGTGTAACACCGTATACAACGTTGCATAACATGGTTCAACGTTATGCAACATCATGCAACACGTAAAACATTACGCGACATGATGCAACATGAAGGCCCATCCGGAGGACTCCTAAATGAGTTATCCAGAAATCAGAACTATTTGTAATCGTTTCCTTGCATTCGAAAACGCTGTCCCACCAGATTTTAACAGAATTGTTCAAAACAAATAAAATGTTAAACGAAGGTCCCATGTCAAATGGTACAACATAACGCAACATCGTACAATATCGCATATAATGGAGCAAACGATGCAACGTCATGCAACATAGTGCGACATCAAACAGCGTAGTGCGACATCAAGCAATATGACACAATATGGTGCAACATCACGCAACATAGTGCAGTGCAGCATGACGGTTATTTATATGGTTGCTTGCATTTGGAGTTTGGTTAGAATCGTTTCCTTGCACTCGAACATTCTGTCCCGATAAAATTTATCAAACTCGCCCAAGTCAAACAAAATGTTAAAAGATAGCTCCGGATAACTCTCTAAATGCATTTTCCGAGGTCTGGACCACTATTTGTTGATTTTCCCTAAATTAGCGCCCATCACAATCGACTCCTGATACTCGAAAACCCCCGCTCACCAATTAAGCGTGTCAAATAAAAATTAAAGATAGGGAATTTGTTCATCCTCTCAATTAAAAACCCCCGTTTACAAATTCTTATTAAAATCTGGGCCCCACCGGATGATCCTTTAAACAAATTTTTCTGAAGTCAAGACCTATCGCAAATGATTCCTGGTTCTCGAAAAAATCCATTTAATCAAATTCATTCGAGCGGGGAAGCAAATTCGAAAAACTAACCCGCGAGCCCCACTGGAGTACCCGTAAACAAATTTGTTTGAAACCAAGACCCATCGCAATCTATGTCTGACACTTGAAAATCCCCTTTTAGAAATTTTCATGACAAGCGTCATAGCTGTGTCCAAACTACATAATTGTACATTGTGCCACAAAGTTAACTGAAAAAAAAAACTTTTAAATGATAGAACGGTCTACTTTGAAGAAATAAGCAACATTTGGCCCTGACAACAAATTTCATAAATAACCAACCGGTGGCCTTTCAATAACACGTATCACAGAAGCCCAAACTGAGTCTTATATATGATAGAGTAAAACCCCTACGGCAAAGCCGTTTGGCATTCATCTAGGCAGTCAGTACCAGGGAAAGTTAAACTAATTCAAATAAGCCTAAAATCAATAAATGTCTAATCGTTTCTCGTGCGGTCAAAATGGATCGCCCGTGTTCTGCCACAACAATTTTACTCTATATAGTATCTGCCAAACCGATTATCCAACCAAAAACTAGTTAGCCTTCACTGACCAAGTGAACATCGTATATCGCATATCGACATGTTTCTTTCTAAACTTGTAAGTAACACGGTTGTCATAGTTTTATGTCTTAATACAAATGTATTTCTAATGCGCCCGTACCTCTAATTTATTTTACGTAGTAAAATAAAGTATAGTATACTAGTTATAGAAAATGTCGACCTCGAGATTTTTGCAAACGCAGTGGAACTTCATATTTATGTTTTTCATAAATTGAGAGATCTTAATGATTTTTAACCGAAAACCGAATTTTTCAAAATTTAAGCGGAAATGACGATTTTTGACAAACAATAGTTTTTTAGGAAAAAATTGGTCCCTGTCCCGAATTGATACGAATTGTGACGAATTGATTGATCGGTATGAAACTTCTTACTTAAATTTTTTCCATAAAATGGAAGAACCCAGTGCCTTTTTCTGACAGCGGTAGACCGAAGTAGCAGTTTTCGTATGGCCTTTTTCGCTTTTTGCAAGTGTTTGGAAACGTATATAGAATTTAAGAAAAAACGTTTAAAACAAAAAGAGTATAAAATAAATTTCACAAAATAAAGGTAATTTTTTAAATTCTACCGGAAATGACGAGTTTTGATAAAAAAACAGTTTATTTCGCCTAAATTCAAAATCTCTACAGTCCAGGTGGATTTCCTATTCAGAATCAAACTTCATATTTAAATTTGTTCCAATTATTAGGAGATGCTTACGAACTTTGGTGGCAATCTGTATACCGGAAGTGGAAGCTTCCATGGGAGTTTTTCCAATTTTCCAATGACTTTGCAAAGCTTAGCGTTTAAAAAATTGACATCGAATTAAATCTTTGTCGCTTTTTGCAAATTCAAATAAATTTAAAGAATAAAGATTCAAAATTTAAAGTTTAAATTTTCAAAAATAGTTAAATTTGTTGATTTTTTACAATTTAAGCGGGAATAATGTTTTTTGATTATCAAAACAAGAGTTTGGTAATTTTAATATTTCGCTGTAGAAATACAGTGTGGTGTATTCGATATCTTTGTACACATTAGTGGTAAAAAAAAAGTCTGGTGTTGGCCACAACATACTCATCCCTCCATTTTTAGATTAGTAAACTTTAAAAGTTAAATACAAATATTTTTCTCGCTAATATCGCTATTTTATTAAAGCAGAAGCTATGCATTGAAGTTATGTGGAACAGAGTAAAATTACGTAACAATTTGCTTGGAGTTTGAATGGACTTCATTAATCTCAAAACTTTTGTCAGAAACTATTTGTTCTTCATAAAGGAGAATTGATGGAATGTTACAGAGAAATCGAAAAAATGTCTATCCCCTTGATTGTTCCAAACAAATAATTGTTTGCTTAATGATTTTTCATCCGGTCTTGCCCAACTTATCCAAATTTTTACAATACGTATTCGATTTTTAATAGCCCTGCAACCATCATATGTAAATAAGAGCTAATATCATGATACTCGTATTTCCAATACCGAAATGACTTGAAAAAAATCAATATTTTCCAAAGAACAGTTTTGAAAAGAAAACTAAATAATTAGAATTTTTTATTCTCTTTGAAGTGCAGCTTTGATTTACATTGGTTTATTGATAGTTTGCAATACATATTTTGTTACCAGAGATACTTTGCTCTATGATATCAGTTTATCAATTTTGATTGGATAACATATCATGTTACATCACAGAGAAAATAGGTAGATTTTTACAACAAAAAAAAACATTTCTATTATTTCAAAATATAAATAGATATTCAAATCAATTTGTAGTTTCATTATACCGGGTGTTCATTTAAAAAAGATACAACCGAAATTTTTAAAATAAAAAATAAAAGTAGATTGGTACGGGTTTGGAAGCGAGCTACACATTGTATACAACTTCTCGAATTTCACGGTCAACTTGATTTTGAAATACGAACATTGCAAAATAAAATTCAAACACCATAACTCATCAGTTCCATATCTGTAGTGAATCACGGTTAAGTAGACTACCGTGTAAAACTCAGAAAAATTTTAAAAATTGGTATTGTTAATAAATGTATATAGATACAGAATATATGTATGGTGTACCAGCAAAATTATGGTAGTGGTTTTAGGTTTTTAGAAAACGGTTTCAGTTTTTACATCCTGTATTATCGTTATACGATAAACAATAGGATATTCATATTCGAGATACTGTGGGTGGGTTTTATTAAATACTGAAATGATTGAATTAAATTTTAAACACAATAACCAAAAACCAAATGTGTAATCTAATGAACCAATACAAATTTAATTTTGTAATAATCATCGAATGTGTGGTTGGAGAGGTGTTTATTATTGACACTTAATCGGATTAAACTCATTGATCTAGTTTTATTCCAATAGAACAATCCGAATATGTAAATACAAGCAATTTATTTATTATTATATATGAAGTTACAAAGTTTGTTATTTCCATATCTAAGACTTATTGTAAAATATTTATTTTTTATACAAGCATGAAAATTTGGTAAACGAGCAAAACGAGTTCAAAACGAATGAAGACGGCTTAGTTTAATGCCCTCTTTCGCACAAAATCTAGCATCCAGCAAGTTTGTGGGAAATTAAGGTTTTACATATCGTATTTTTCCGGGTGTATTTTTTAAATTTTAAAATTTAATTTTTAAATGTTATCATTCGTTTTCCATAAAAGATACTAAGACTGCGTACCTCGGGGTAAGAGTCGGGTTTTCGATCGGTTTGTCACAGAGTTTTTCAAAAATAACTGAATTTACCGAAAAATTTACTTAAAATTGACTTTTACCTTAAGTTTGGCACATAGTACTATTCTAGTTACTTAGTTCTATTTAAAATAAAGAGAACATTTTCCTCTGGATAAAATAAAGAGGTTTCGAATCAAATTCTAGTGCTAAGGCTGTGTGCCAAACTTAAGATACAAGTCAATCGATTTACCTTAAGTTTGGCACACAACCTAGATATTATTCTATGTAAAATATACTCGGTGAACAAAACTTCTTGAACTAAAACAAATAGAACGAAAAGTTACATTAAATTCAAAGTAGCCAGGTATCATGTAATTTCCATCATACCTTTAAGAAATACAAACAAAAATGTCATCACATTTTTTCATAAATTAAGGAATACAAATAACAAATTCATTACACGATACGTATTTTTATAAAATATTAAAATAAAGAAACAAAAACAATTTCTCGTAATAATTGTATAAATTACTCGCATTTTCATTCGATTTCAATCCTCCACAAAAAATCCTTATCCGGTCTGCCATTTGAGGTTGTTTCCATTTTCGCTGCATTCAATACAGTTGGTTCATTATCACTTTCGTGTGTATACTGATGACATAAATTTGTTGATCCTCACCTGAACTTGACCGCTGTTATTTCCTTTAAAAACGGTAGTTAATTTTTGGAAACCTTCTCTGGCACATGTTTTTAAATTGGTAAAAACCAGATTTAGTAAGAAGTCAGCAATCGTTTTTTCCTTCAGCTTTTTCTATTGAATCCACCAAGTCGTCTTTATAGGGCATTCCAAAATTGGCAGGTCAAACGAAGCATGATAGGGGAGCTTATTTCCAACAAAAACAGCCAAATAAAGTTTTTTCGAATTGTTGATGATCCAAAAGTTATTCCACTTTTAGTGTTTTTTAGTGAAATCGCACAATTAATTTAATAGAAACTAACGGTTCTTTTGTTTAACTTTTTTTTAATGCGATCTAGAAGAGTGTGCCTTTCCAGTAAAATCATTTTTATAAGTTGCATTATCTTCTGTAAAAAAAACTTTGGTTTGGTCAACTTTTTTTGTTTCTCAAAATGTTTTGTTTATGTGTAAGTGACGCCAGCGAGAAAACGATGTACTACAGAAAGTTGACCCACTATCAGAAAAATATGCGATACTAATGCAGATTTTAAATAGTATCACACACCGGGCTATTCACAAATTGTTTTTTTTCAATTTTTTTCACAAAGTAAGTCATGTTTATTAAAACACGCACTTAGCAAAATTTCGAGTTCTAAAGTGATGCTTTGTCAGAAATAAAACAAAATGAATAAAATAATTTTTGTTTATTAATTTTAAATATTATTATTCGAATTTCCTACGAGTTTCCCGGATTTTTCCCGAATTTCCACAAGATTTCCCGGTTTTCTTCCGGAGTTCCCCCAATTTTCCCGGATTGTTACGAATTTCCCGGATTTCCGCCAGATTTCTCCCAGATTCCCCAAATTTCTTCCGAAGTTCCCAGAATTTCCCCGATTTTCCCGGGTATCTTCCGGATTTCCCCCGGATTTCTCACATATTTCCAGGATTTCCCCTAGATTGTTCCGTATTTTCACGGATTACCCGGTTTTTTTCCGGATTTTACGGATTCCGGAGGAAACACGGTAAAAATCCAGTGGAAATACTGAGGAAATCCAAATCCAGGGGAATCAGGGGAAATTCGAGAGAAATCCGAATAATAATCACGTCGATTATAGAACTCGCCGGATTTAATGCGGCGGGAGTCCAAGCTCCATATAAAAAAAATTAAAATCATTAATTTAAATCAAGGTTGTGTTGAAAAACAGGTTTATTTTCATATAATTCAGTTTTTGCGATTCGCAAACCATTCGTAATGTTTTAGCTGCGGATTTCAAACGAACGGTTTTGTTTGATTTATGTAAAAATAAAACCAGTTTTACATGCAACCTTGATCAAAATTAATGATTTTAATTTTTTTTATATGGAGTTTGGACTCCCGCCGCAGTAAATCCGGCGAGTTCTATAATCGACGTGAATATTTAAAATTAATAAGCAAAAAATTATTTTATTTATTTTGTTTTATTTCTGACAAAGCACTTTAGAACTCGAAATTTTCTTAAATGCGTTTTTTTAATAAACACGACTTACTTTGTGATAAAAAAAATTGATAAAAACGTCTAGTGAATAGCCCGGTGTCTGATACCATTTTAAAATCTGCATTAGTTTTGCATATCTTGTGATAGTGGGTCAACTTTCTGTAGTACATTAAAAAAAATTGAAAAACAAAAAGACTTTACAAAACCATTGTTTTTATTTGATAAAAGATAACGCAGCTAATAAAGATGATTTTATTGGAAAGGCTACTAGATCGCATTAAAAAAAAGTTAAACAAAAGAACTCTTGATTTCTTTAAATTAATTTTTTGGTGAGTGCGCATGCGATTTCACTAAAAAATACTAAAAGTGGAATAACTTTTGCACCATCAACAATTCTGATTTTTTCTTGAGCTCCTCTATTAGCCTGCTTCGTTTGATCTGCCAATTTTGGGGCACCCTGTATATGACATTTACGTGTGTTTCTCAAGTTTTTTCCGATATTGCCATCTATCGAATCCAATTGCATGTAGAAGTGCCCTGGCTCAAAATATTTTGTTGTGATAGTTTCTATGCTTCAGTTCTGATTAACTATCAGCAATGCCGAATACAGAATCCAGTTTCTATTCTGAGCGGAACAGTTGTCAGCTCAAAAAATTAGTTTTGATACATTTCGCCTTGATTATTGAAAAATATCTAAAAAAGAAGACGTTGCGCGCAACGATGCTGTTTAAGATGGAGGAAATTTGAAGCAAGTGACAGCACTATCACAAAAGAGATTTTTTTTATATTAAATTTTTATATTCATTTTGTATCTCTTTTATCACTAAATAAAACATCCCAGTGGAATAAAATATTAAAAGTATCCTTAAAATGACAAATTAATTGTCTCCGAAGTAAAGGAACTCGGTAAATGAAATCTGGAAATTTAGCAATATGCCGTCATCCGTCATTTCGTAACTAATTACGATGAAATTTGGATGGTAATATTGATCAGCGATTTTAATGTAGGATTTGGACATAATTTTAGGATTTGATCAAGTTGGACTAAACTTAGCATTTCATAACCAATCCTTATGAAAATTGCTTTCCAGATTGTTTTTGGGCAAAAATCAAGAATCTAATCTGCGATGTCCTAACATCACCATTTTTCGATATTTTATCGAAGTCTCTTTCTGACAGAATTAATTTGACTTCCGTTTCGTTTATCAATTATTTTTTCTCCGTTGCTATCACAACCTACTAGAATATTTTTGAACAATTTCTTATTTTCATTCTAGAATCGAAAATAAATTATTTGGTGATAGAAACGCAGTATAAACATCACAATGTTGCAAACTAGCAGGCTGAAAAATGAAATAAAAATTGAAACAGAGACAAATTTTATTCTACAGAAACGAGAAATAACCTTTCATAATAATTATCGATAAATGGTGATATTTGAACACCAGCCATGATGATGTTGGACTTAACTTAGCCATTTTATAACCAACCCTTACGAAAATTGTTTTCTAGGTTGGTTTTTATTAAAATATAAATTTTAAATGAAAAAATAGTATCTCTACATTTTACGCGATTCAAATGTATTTTAAACAAAAGAGAAATCGGTTATTTCTTAATTAATAATTGAATAATTTGCATCGCATTCAGGGACAATTCAGACAAAATTTATTGATTAGAATTTTAACCATAATTTTTTGATTTTTTGCGGCCATATACGTTATTTTCAGTTTTTGGCCAATATCTTAAAAGCTTCCACTAGTAACCATAACAACTACTTTCGGTTGTTTTCCTATTAGCTCCATCCATAAATCCGTAAATCTATAAATTCATAAATTTTACCCAAATTTCCCATGTAGTCTCAGTATGAGCTAAGCTATTTGAAAAACAACCGAAAGTGATGGTTATTAGTGGAAGTTTTTGAGATTTTCGCCAAAAACTGAAAATAATGTATATGGGCGCTACAAAACCAACAAATTTTGGTAAAAATTTTAATCAAAAATTTTTGTCTGAATTGTTCCTGTGCGATGCAAATTTTTCAATTTTTTAATTAAGAAACCGACCAAATGGCACAGTGGTTAAAGCTTTTGCTTTTGGATCGGGAGATACCGCGTACCGGGTTCGAATCCCGAAATTGGCAGGATGCAAAGTGAATTTTCATCAACAGTCAAACAAAATAATAATAATATTTAAATCGCGTAGAATGTAGAGATATCATTTTTTCATCTAAAATTTATTTTTCAATGAAAAATATCAATCTAGAAAACAGTTTTTCATAAGGATTGGTTATGAATGGCCAAGTCTAGTTAACATGTACAAATCCTAAAATTTAGTTCAAAACTTACTTTAAAATCGCTGATCAATATGAATATGAGCATCCAAATTTCATCGTAATTAGTTACGAAATGATGGAAAGAGTTCCTTTACTTCGAAATCAATCAATTAGGCATTTTAAGGATAACTAAATATTTTATTCCTCTGCGATATTTTATTTAGTGAAAAAAAGATACAAATTGAATAAAAGATTTCCGTTGGTAATTATATAACAAAATAAATTCTCTTTTGCGACAGTGCTGCTACTTGCGGCGAGTAGTGCAATCCCTTTTTTGCCACTGTCAAATTTCCGCTTATCTTATACAGCATGAAAGACCTTTGTGAAGATAGCCCAAATTTCTATCCCCGAAAATCGAGAAAGTTGTTTATGGCAATACTATACATGTTTATGTATACTATTGCGATATTTAATTAACAATTATAGCAATAAATCTAAATTTTGGAATTTTATCAAGAAAATTTTGAAATTTTTAATTTTTTTTTTACTTAGTTTGACACTTGAAGAATTGTATAAATTGTGGAGAAGCGGGGGTTTGGGGGGCAGCCCCCATCTTCTAAGGTATACAAAAATTAAAATTACATTAAAAAATGTTTTGTATATACTGATAGTTGATTTTTTTAACATTTGTGGCACTATCAGAAGAAGCGATAAGAGCGATGGAAACTCTTTGATCTGTGTCTGCAAGGTTGACGAAGCAAATAAAAATACAAAAAAAAATTGGAAAAAATTTCCATACTCCTTACCTGATTTTTTCGATGTAGACGTAAAGTAAAATTACGCCAAATATACCGACAGCGAAAATCAAAAATAACTTTAAATATTCCTCCTTCACCAAAATGCAATATTTTTACTCTCAGCCCAGAAAAATGTTTGTGTCATGATAGTTTTAGCTGTCGTAACAGTAAATTTTCGGGGCTGAGAGTAAAAATGTCGTGATTTTTTGGGCTAAGAGTATAAAAAATGTCATGATAGCTATAGTTAGTGTTGCCATCGCATTTTTCGGGGATGGAATTTGGGCTATCTTCACATACATGCATGAAAGCAAGCAAGTTAGCTAGCATAGTAAAATAATAAATAAAATTTTAAATGGAAATTCTGTTCGATGTCCAAAATATGGTGGCCATGAGGCAAAAGTTCTCGACTAAATATTGTTCGTGGGCTTAAATTACTAAAATTTAACTGAACACGTATACGATCAATTTAACCTAAATGAACCAAAAATAAAACATGATATAGTTTTGTTCAAAATCGGATTACTACCTCATAAATTTAATTAATATTATTTATATTCCGAAAATGTTTTTATGATTTTTCTAATGCCACCATATTAAGTATGAAAATATAACAACAACTATGTAATTTAGAATCATCCTAATAACCACATAAAATATTGAAAATAATACTTCGAATCTAATCAATAATTTAAATCCCATATGAATAGACAAAAAATATTATGTCAGTTTTGTCTTGTACATATCCCTATACCTAACAATGTAATTTATAATTAAACCTAAATTATTTATCTAAATATGTATCTGTGATTTGATTAACATAATGTGATAACAGACATGATAATTAGAAAATTAACATTTTTCTTATGAATTTATATCGACCCGTTTTTTCACACAAATCTAATTATTTATTTAAAATTATAATCATTTAACGATTAGGTCATGTCATCCTCAATTATAAATGATAATGTTCGTAAATATTCATAGATAGGACGTGAACTGTGTTATTTCCTAATTATTTTTACGTAAATGTAATTAGCATTGGTGTTGCTAGCCCGTAACACGAAATTCCGAAATCGAATTCCTAAAAAAATAAAAGTAATCCGATCCGTGAGCATTATAACCAACAAAAGAGATTGCGCCAATGCCAAGTGCATTTCCGTTTAAAATACTAGATTTTGTCAGTAGCAGTAACTGCCGTAATCCCAGAGCCAATGTGTTTATGGTTGATAACACAGTTCGTCCTAGCCCGTGCGATACGTTGTAAAAAACACGGTTTTGTCCCATTCACTGCACTGATGATTTTTCGACAATTCCAATTGTTAAATGTATTGATGCTAAAACCGAAGAACGGAGCCTTCGGTGATGATTTTTCTTCACGGTTGACTCAAACTAACTTTAACAAATATTTCAATGAAAACTAAGAAAATATCGTTACGACGAAGAATTTTACTTTCCGAAATGAACAACTTTGGTTAGGTGAGGTGCATTTGAAAAAAAAACCAGAAGCTAATGAGTTCATACGGCGTTAGCATCGAAAAGCTCAAAATATATAGCAGTCAGCAGTTACATTGAAAGTTGAAAATCGGATCGAGCCGAAATTTTTTTTTTTTTTTTTTTTATTTTCTTTGACCATTCTCAAATAATCATCTGAAATTTTTTTCACATGGTTTAGAGCAAAGTAAATGAAATATTTTGACACAAAATATGGCGGACGCTATAGTAAATGGCAATTAATAAATAAATTTGTAATGATTTTTATTAAATAAATTGTAAAATTAATAATACAATAATTTATTATTTTTAACAGTATAATGTATAAAAATTTCAGTACAGTGTATAAAAATCGGCAAAAGACTTTTCAGATAAAATTTTATAAAACTTGTCAGTCAGATAAATTATTTATCTGCAATCTCGGACACAATAGAAAAACAGGCCATATTCTTCGATTGTAGTTGTTTTCCGCCCATTATAACTTAGTTCATATATGTTAAACGCCTTTGAATTTAGCTCGTCAAGTTTAAAAGCTCCTGTTAAAAGTGATTTAGATATGCAAATGTCAAATATTTTAACTTGTAAGCAAATCAAACATGAATCGAGTAATGCAGACAACGGCCATAAATCATAATCAATGAAGTTAGAAAGATGCTGTATTAGATAGGCACCATTATCACAAATAAGAATTTCTTTTGTTATTTAATTACCAGCGGACATTTTTGATTCAAGATATATCAAATTTCATCATTCATTCAGGATATATCAAATTTTGTCATTTAACAATATTCCGCCTTTTCGCCATTTCCTAACGAATTACGATGAAAGTTGGATGGTAATATTTGTCAGGGTCTTTAAAGTGAGTTTTGGACAAAACTCTAGGATCTATTCTTGCTAGACTAACCTTGACCATTTCGTAACCAATCCTTACGAATTTTTATTTCTAGATTGATTTTTGATTGAAATACAAATTTTAGATGAAAATATGGTACCTGAACATTCTCTCGATTAAAATGGGTTTTTGAGCTGGAGAATACTCAACTTTTTACTTTATGAATAGTTGTAAAATTTGTATGTATTTGTAAACATGGATAAATCGGACAAAATGTATCGATTAGAATTTTCAATAATTTTTTGATTTTCTGCGGCCATTTACTTATTTATTTCTAAAGAAATCTATTCTCTGAGTACAATAAAAAAAATTAAGCTAAAAATAGAAATCAAATTTTAATTTTTATTTAAAAATTTTAGAAATATGTTTGAGGATTTTTTAAGTTTTTGAGCTATTTGTCAGAAACTGAGAAGAACTTATATGGCCACAGAAAATCAAAAATTATAGTAAAAATTCTGAGGCGACTTGAAAAATTTGGGAGGAACTCATTTTTCAGTTTCTGACAAATAACTCAAAAAGTCTTACTACTATTTACTAACCAACACTTTCGGTTATTTTTCTTATAAATAAGGTTGAGAACAATTTTCCCAAATTTTTCAAGTTCCTCTCTAGCTCAAAATCCATTTTAATCGCACTAGAATGCACAGATACCATTTTTTCATCAAAAATTTATATTTCAATCAAAAATCAACCTAGAAACCAAATTTCATCAGGATTGGTTATGAAATGACCATATGCTTGGCCCAGCATGAAAATATTTTGTATACTTTAAAATCTCTTACCAATACTACCATCTAAATTTCATCGTAATTCGGTAAGAAATGGCGGAAATATGGAATACTGTTAAAATGTGAAAATTTCATATACCGAGTTCCTTTACTTCGGAGATCAATCAATTTGTTATTTTAAGATGTTTATTTTGTGAAAAAAGTGGTACAAAATGAATAAAAATTATCCGCTAATAATAAAATAACAAAATAAATTCTCGTTTTTGATAGTGCTGCCACCTGTGCCTAGTAGCGTAATCTATTATTTTCAGCTGAAAATCTTCCACGATCTTGAAGATTTTTACCTTTAATTTTAAATAATTTAAATTGTTGAGCTTGTATATCATAAAGTCTTCCAAAATAATCTTGTAAAAGTATAAAATTATTGTAATGAAATTTAGTACCGGACAATTTTAGAATTTTTTGAGCTAAAATTTTTAATGTATTAATTTTTGTAAGAGATAGGTAGCCAAGAATTAAAATTTAGATATCGACCAGACTAGGTATTTTTATGGTACCAGTCAAAAGATATTTTTCCATCCGGTTCACGAATTAAAAGTAAATCTAAAAATGGAATTTTGTGGTCAATTTCTTTCAACAGTAAATTTGGTTCTATTATTTAAAGTGTTAAATACATCCAGAGAAATTTCAATTTTGTCTTCGGGGATTGCCGTGATACTACGAGTATCTTTACATGTCTACATAACAAAAATAAAAAAAAGATTGAAAATCGAAAGAGTTTAAATCCTTTTTTTTTCAAAAAATTCCATCATTAAATTTGCGATTATGGGACTAATTGGAGAAACCATAGAAGAGCTAAAAAGTTTGTTTATAAATTTTGTTGCCGAAAGAAAAATCAGAATTAGTCAAAACAATTTGTAATACTGACATAAATTGGACTTTAGTCAATTTAGTTTTTGAATTTTGTTTTATACTCCCAAAAATGGGAAGTGATTGTACTTGGCACAAGCTGCAATGTAAAACTTCTGCAATCTGCGCTTTTTCGGAAACCACAAATTTTCTTTAATTCGTTCGATTGTCTGCGGAAACAAAGAAATTATTACCAAAATTTTAGAATAATTCCTGAAATTGAACCTTACATAAGAAAACTTTTCGAAAAATTAAAACATTTTAAATGATATTTTTTTTCAAAATTAAAAGATCCGATCCCATTAAAGAAAGAATCCAATCTTGCCTAATAAACTCTAACGATTGTAACATAATTTACACGGACCCAACAAAACAGTTTTTACGGGAACGGTTTTTTCAACGTAACCAACCATAACATTATCTGAAAGATGTAAACATTTTAGAAAAGCAACCTAATTTCAGAAAAAAGATCTATTTTGGTGTTGCTACATATAAAATCCAGTTCAAATCCTATTAACAAAATTAACGATTTTGCTTGCATTGGCAATTCATAAGATCTATTTTTACGATTTTTTTGCTTTCAATAATATTTAAGATGGAAACAGTTATTTTCAATTTACATTTTTTAAAGTCAAATTTTATATTGTAAAGTGTTTTTTCTGTTGATTCGATGTGACAATTTGTTGCCTAGCTAAAACAAAAATATATTTTTTTCTAGTAGCTAACGATATCTACAGAAAAATAGCTACATTTTAGATAGCTTTGATTTCGTTTTTATTTTGTATAGAAAATGTTTTTTTTTTTTTTTTGTAAAATTGTTTTATTATTCTTTTGAGAATGGAAAACAAAAGGTTCCAAAAGCTAAAGAGCTAGTAAAGATAATTATTAAAATTTTGAGCTTAAAACTGGTAATTAAACGTTATTAATTTAAAACGTTGGTGAAGTTTGTTCTAAATCTGTTCTAAAAAGCAGCAACAAAATATATGTGTAGTTGTGTTTGTATAATGTCTCGATAGAACGAATTTTAGAATAAATAGTTATATAAAAATATTTTTTAACAAAAATTTAAATTTTTTGAATTTTTCCGGGAATCTCCTGTTAACCAGCACGCGAAGTGGCTTATATAGTGAGATGCTATTGGGTCCTATCTAATAGGAAAATTCGTTTGTTTTGTTCAAACTGGGAGTTAAGGGTGTTTAGGACAGCCAAATTTGCCGTGGAGTACTACAAATCGAGCGCATAATTTTCTGGTTTTTTTCTGGAAAACTCGATTTGTAAATTTAACACTAAATTACTCGACGATAAATTTGGCTGTCCTAAACCCCCAATTTCATCAAAACAAAAGTATTTTTCTATTAGATAGGATCTCATAGCATCTCTCTATATAGGTCATTTTGGGTGCTGGTTAACAGAAGATTCACGTCAAATTTGGCTGTTCTAAACACCCTAAATCCCTAATTTGAACAAAACAAATGAGTTTGTTCGTTTCCCGAGTACTTAAAAACGGATCAATCAATGATTTATTCAGTTTATCCGATTTTCTTATAAATATTTTTAGAATTTAGGACAAACTTCACTATATTGTATGTACGCAGAGTATAGTGAAATTTGTCCTAAAAAAACGTATTATTTTAGGACAGTTAGGACAAACTTAACGCGAATAATTTAAATACATTATAGAGCAGGAGCCGTAGAGTAATAAAAATGAACGACATGGTACACGGTTTCTCCATACGCGATCCAAAGGATAATAAAATTTCGAACTGAAACGTAAAAATAAAATAATAATTTTTGTTGACGATGTCCTTCAAATTGACTCTCAAAGTGGTAAGTGTCGGTGTTAAAAAAAACGACAAGACACACGGATAGTTATTTGACTAACTTAATATAGATCTCCAATCATAAAAAAATCATTCAAGCGTCGAACAGTTTTTGGTGACCTTCAGTAAGAAAATGAGATTTGAAACAGGTGTTGTCGTTGTTAAAAATAGGCCACCACAAAAATATATTATAATTTAGTCTGTCTAACGATTTATTTTATTACTTTGAAATAAATTGTTTCCCAATGTTGATTGTTTACAAAATGAATAAAATTCGAAAATTGAAACTATTATTCCCCAAATTGAAATTATCAATTGCCAATTTGAAATTGTTTTGTCCCAACAAAAGGTATATTGAAGTTGAAAAGGTATAGACATCTGTCTAATATGAGTATGCCTTAAAGTGAAACAAATCCAAAATTGATCCAGAAACAAAGAGATATACATAAAAGTTTGATATGAATGTACAAAGCATAATATATATATCAAAACTTTATTATGACTTCCGTGTGCTAACTAAAATAATAATAAGTTTTTGTTTAGTTTGCTAATGGACGGAATCTGAACGAAAAGGTGCTTACTCGTATTTACATATTATGTAAGAGTTTTGTCAACACAATATTTATGTAATTTTATAAAACTATCTACACCGGAAACTACCATTTACGAGTTTCATAAATTTAACCGACTGGACTGAAAACCATTAACATTATCAGACGGAAGTTATTAAATCATATGTAGGAATGAGCCACTATATGCTTACGTACATGTAGAGAATTATTTGGACAAGAAAATCGTTTATTATGTGCATTTTATATACGATATGATAGTGTCCTGGAAATATTATTCTTATATATGTTTTAACATTATATGTATCATAAAGAATATTTATGTCTGCGAGATACGAGTATCTACAGCGTACAAAAAGAAATATATCATTTACACTAAGCGATATTAGCAGAGTCGCACATACAGACAATGCGAAAACCCCTGATTAGATGTATTCCGTTTATTTTTATTAGAGCAATGATTCGGGTTTAAAATAGATCGTCTATCCCAGTGGTTCTTAACCTTTTTTTACTCGCGGCCCACTAAATAATTCATAATTTTTTTGTGCGGCCTCCATTTTTTAATAATAATTTATATATCTATAATAAATAAATTTTTTTATTATTCCTTTATTTTTTATATAAAATAAAATAAAAAATAACTTTATTATTTCAATATCTACAATAAGCAAAATTTAGTAAACTACACTCGCGAGCAACTAAATCGACTCTAACCTCCGCGCACACAAAAATGGGTATATTATTAAAATGGCTTAGCCGATTTTCGTAAAACAATTTTTTTGATAGTTTAGTATTTATCTTTACAAGGACACCTTTATCACTAAAATCTAAACAGTATTTGCAATCAGCCACTTATCAGACGTTGACCTGAATAAATCTCTACTAGTTTCATTCGTTGTTTCCTCAAAATCATGCATGAATCCATCCATGGATACTACTCTAGAAAAAGCCGCACAAATTATTGCTTTATTGTCAAGTTATTGCTTAAGAAGGACGCAATCAATGAGAAGTCGCTCGTTAGCTAAACATGAGTCAATCTGCTGGCTCAAGAGTATTCAGAAGGTTTCAGGAAACTGGTACCTTCAATCAGAGACCACATACCACTATACCAGCCGGTATTGGTGTTCATTTGAGAGGAATGGTCGATTTATCGTCCTAACTTCACTGTGAAATCGCGATCTCATGGGCGTTGATGTGCAGGAGCGATGGAGCTGTTAGTCACTGGACAGTAAGAATATTATTAAAAAAATTATTTTTTTAAGCGTAAGTGTGTTTCTCCAAGTGCGTAAGGCAAATAGTGTAAAAAAGGAAAGTAAGAAGACGCTTGTAGAAAGCCAACCTCACTCCAAGATGGATCGCTAGAGGCTCAAAATTGACAGCAGGCCACCGCAAAGAGCGACTCGATTTTGCTCGCGAACACATAAATTGGGGCATCGAGTAGTGAAGGTCCGTTCTAGTCACAGACGATTGCATAATATGTCCCCATGGTAATGATAGGAGAGGCCGGGTCTATTGGAGTCCAGGGGTGCAACACAATTCCAATTGTTAAATGTATTGATGCTAAAACCGAAGAACGGAGCCTTCGGTGATGATTTTTCTTCACGGTTGATTCAAACTAACTATAACAAATGTTTCAATTAAAACTAAGAAAATATCGTTACATCTTGTGTCTAGAATTTTAAATTGTGTATACAACTAAAACAACAAATAAAAGTTTTTAATTGTGAAAAAGAGGAACAAAAATGATTAAGCAATTTCCGCTGGTTATAAAATTAAAACAGATATTCTCTTCTTAGCGTATTCTCATAAAAATGCTAAAAACTTAAATCATAAAAATCGAAAAACTGACAGATATTGTTATTGGTTGAAAATAACTTTAAAAATGTCGTTAATTAAATCAGAGGTAGTGTTGTGTAGTTCTCCAAATTTAAAACTATTAAATCTAAAAGCAACTTTATTTTACTTGCATCAAATTTGACGCAGAGAAATTTCCTCTACATATTTCCTTTCCTCTCATTAGAATTAAAACATGTTTTTTTCGAACTGAACTGTGACACAGGGATGCAAATTCACAAATAAATAAAATTTTCCGAAAAAATTTGACGCACCTAACAAAAATTCGACTTAAAGAGGATTTATGTTGGAATTTTAGAAGCTACCCAGGAAACATTTTTAAGATCCTTGGAATTTTACCTGTTTTCAAAAAAAGCGTAAAAAATTAATTTAAAATATCTGCAGACTATAAACCACGTTTTCTCTTTGCCATAGCGTTGCCTCTTCAGGCGAGTAGCGTAGGCAAATATGGCTTGCAAATTTCTGCTTTATATACATCATTTTAATCTATACTTGAAGTTAAAAAGCTTCAAATTGAGACTGACTAAACAATTTCAAATTAATAATTAAGAATTTTACTTTCCGAAATGAACAACTTTGGTTAGGTGAGGTGCATTTGAAAAAAAAACCAGAAACTAATGAGTTCATACGGCGTTAACATCGAAAAGCTCAAAATATATAGCAGTCAGCAGTTACATTGAAAGTTGAAAATCGAATCGATCCGATAAATTTTTTTTTGGTTTTTTTATTTTCTCTGACCATTCTCAAATCATCATTTTGCCATCTGAATTTTTTTTCACATGGTTTAGAGCAAAGTAAATGAAATATTTTGACACAAAGTATGGCGGACGCTATGGTAAATGGCAATTAATAAATAAATTTGTAATTATTTTTATTAAATAAATTGTAAAATTAATAATACACTAATTTATTATTTTTAACAGTATAATATATAAAAATTTAAGTACAGTGTATAAAAATCGGCAAAAGACTTTTCAGATAAAATATTATAAAACTTGTCAGTCAGATAAATTATTTATCTGCAATCTCGGACACAATAGAAAAACAGGCCATATATCATTCTTCGATTGTAGTTGTTTTCCGCCCATTATAACTTAGTTCATATATGTTAAACGCCTTTGAATTTAGCTCGTCAAGTTTAAAAGCTCCTGTTAAAAGTGATTTAGATATGCAAATGTCAAATATTTTAACTTGTAAGCAAGGCAAACATGAATCGAGTAATGCAGACAACGGCCATAAATCATAATCAATGAAATTAGAAAGATGCTGTAGTAGATAGCGGAGATTTTCTAGCGGAAATAATAGATTACGAAAGCACAAAATCCAATGTGGCACCATTATCACAAATAAGAATTTCTTTTGTTATTTAATTACCAGCGGACATTTTCTATTCATTTTGTACCACTTTTTTTTACAAAATAAAACATCGATCTCGAAGGATATATCAAATTTTGTCATTTAACAATATTCCGCCTTTTCGCGATTTCCTAACGAATTACGATGAAAGTTGGATGGTAATATTTGTCATGGCCTTTAAAGTGAGTTCTGGACAAAGTTCTAGGATCTATTCTTGCTAGACTAACCTTGACCATTTCGTAACCAATCCTTACGAATTTTGATTTCTAGATTGATTTTTGATTGAAATATAAATTTTAGATGAAAATATGGTACCTGAACATTCTACTCGATTAAAATGGGTTTTTGAGCTGAAGAATACTCGGCTTTTTATTTTATGAATAATTGTAAAATTTGTATTTATTTGTAAATATGGATAAATCGGACAAAATGTATCGATTAGAATTTTCAATAATTTTTTTGATTTTCTGCGGCCATTTATTTATTTATTTCTAAAGAAATCTATTCTCCGAGTACAATAAAAAAATTAAACTAAAAATAGAAATCAAATTTTAATTTTTTATTTAAAAATTTTAAAAATATTTTTTGAGGATTTTTTATTTTTTGCGGATTTTTTAAGTTTTTGGGGCATCGAGTAGTGAAGGTCCGTTCTAGTCACTTACGATTGCATAATATGTCCCCATGGTAATGATAGGAGAGGCCGGGTCTATCGGAGTCCAGGGGTGCATTTTTCGCAATGCTCTTTTGCTGAAACAGGCGGCGGTGAGCATGCGAACCGTTGTAGACGCAATGGGGAGTCTTTAACCAATTGTTTTTATTTTCTTGAATTTTTTGTTTTTAATTTAAATTCAAATATCCCCAATATTTTTTCATAATCATCAATTTTGGTTGCATTTGTATTCAAAATTCACTATAAAAAGTACTGAGCAAATTTTCATGAAAATAGTGTCTAAAAAGGCTAGTCAGGCTTTCAAAAAAATAATGTCTTTATGAAAATCTGTTAAGCCGTTTTAAAAAAAATTGTCTTTCTGTGTGCGCTGAACATTTGAGTCGATTTAGTTGCTCACGAGTGTATATGTATATCTAAACTAAATTTTGTTAACAACTTTATAATAAACTGAACATTTGTATTTATTAAAAAAAAAATCTAATTATGTTTAAAATTCGAAGCATTAATAGTTTCTTAGAATTACTTAGGCTTTCTGCGGTGTAAGTATAGTATATTTCGCTCATTTGCTGCAACAGTGACACAACTCAAAATTCACTCATTTCTAAGATATTCGAATCAAACGATTCCCAATAAATCATATTTTCATTATTTTGTCTCAAAACATAGTTTCTTATGTAGTTATTTCAAGCAAATTAGGTGAAATTCCATATCAAAAATCACTCAATTCGCGAATGGAATTAACATTCCAGAAGATATTCGAAACTATCCTAAGAAAACTTGGAAATTATTAAAGAATTATAAAATTTATAAGATCCGACTGAGGAAATAGGAATAGAAAAAAAATTGTTTTACTAATTAGAATGTATTTTTATTTACTTTTGAAAATCGCCGTTTTTACAAATAATTTTGAGTATATTTTCAAATCGCTCTACTGAAAAATTAAAAATTTTAAATTGTGTCACTCAGCAAGGGTGCAGCAAATGAGCGATTTGTATTTATTTCTTCTGTACTAAAAACGCTAGCTGTATATGTAGGAAGAAATAGATAAAAAATCTAAATAAAGAAACTTTGTCATTCTTATTTTACTTTTCAATACGATATTCGGTTATACATCAATTTTCTTTTTATTATATTCTGAAAGAATTTTTGCAAGTTTTGGCGGCCCCCGGCAAACTTCTTACGGACCACCCAGTAGGCCGCGGCCTCCTGTTAAGAATCACTGGTCTAACCTATCTGAAGATCGTTTAAGACCCGAGGGACAGAATACCCTGCGTTCAATTATGATGTTTTATACTTCAAGTGTGTAATGGGTTACGGAAGTTTCGGCAAATGTGAAAAATGACCGAGCAATAAATCAAGTGGGAAAAACACTTTATCATGTTTTTCAGAGCAAAGAGAAATTTTTCGCTACTTGGTAAAAATGACCATTTATACCATATATGTATGTACGTGGATGGATAAATCTCACTGTATGTAATTTATTTTATTGATTGTTGGAGAGTATGCCTAAATGGTACAATTTAACTTTAAGTAAATACGTACGTTATATGAGATAATGTTGCTCTTTGTTAAACACCGTAGCAGTAATATTTATATGATATACAAAGGCTCTATTTCTATGCTTGAGATAACGTTTGTCGAAATAAAAAAATTGCACATATACAAGAAAAACGTTTTATGAGAAAAAGTTAATGCTAGCTAATATGCAATAAGTAAACTAGCAACTTCGGGAAAGACAATTAAAAATTAATACGAAATTAGGAATGGTGTATTTACATTTTTTTTATAAATTGTAAAAATATTTTATTACAAAAGATGGGGATGGTGATTTGCCAACGAATTGTATATCATAATTTTGAAACTTTACAATCATAAATTCAAATATAATTGATGAACGTATGGAATAAAAATAAACCTTTACCATTAGTTTCTACTGCTAAATTTTTGGTTTCGCGCGTATTAACCGGTGTGAATTACTTAACGTTAATAAAAAGTATAGCTACACATTTTAACGAAAAGTATAAACTCGTGTAGATACAGTGTATAGATACACAAGTTATCAAAAGTGAAGCTACACAAAAAAGTTTGGAATTCGAAATAAATGGTTTAGTTAAAATTATTAAAAATGAACGAAAAATATTGACAATCACAGGACTATAATAATAAGTTTACCTTCTTTATAAAAGAAAAAATTAAAGTCCTGTGAGTGATGAATTTAGTGTTCTCCAGTTGTGATGGTGTCTGCAATTTGTAAAAAAAAAATTCAAGGCTATTTGCTTGTTGTGATTGGCGATATGGCTCTACAAATAGAAGCGTCTTTGACCAAATTCACTTAATTCTTCTATTAATTCAAAACATCTTCGGAATCATGATTGCCGAGTGTGGAATTTAATGTTCTCAACTTGGTATGGTATCTCAAATTTGTACAATAATTTCAAGACAATTCGCATGTTGTGATTTTCAGACTCACATTTCAGACACCAAACCAAGTTGAAAACATTAAATTCCACACTCGGCACTCATTGTTCCGAAGATTTTTTGAATTATTAAAGAATTAAGTGAATTTGGCCAAAGACGCTTCCATGTGCACCGTCATATCGCCAATCACAACATGCAAATTGGCTTGACATTTTTTTGTACAAATTTCAGACACCGTACCAAGTTGAGAACACTAAATACCACACTCGGCAATCATGATTAATGCTGCTTTGATAATAATAAACAACAGTAACAACGAAAGACATCAATCTCTACATATAAAATGATAAACGACGAACCTAGTAATAGTAATTTCAACGCGAAACCTGTTACGACGTGATTTTGATTCGAGGCACACGGGAAGCAGTAGTAAACTATATTAGTATAACAATATTACATTTACAGTATACTTTGAAATAATTTAGTATTCCTATCGGTACATGTTCATTAGGTCGCAAACACAGTAACGCAAATATCTCACAAACATACGAATTACATGGGCTTTTGATTTAATCTTGAAAAATCTTCAAGTTTTATTTGATTGCATATGCTCGAGTTTTTTGTAAGTCAAGCAATTGATGACCAAATAAGTGAACTTCTGGATAAAATTTTGGTCAAAAGGTATGTTGCGATTATTTTTCTCTCCGTGAGACATTAAAATTATGTATTGAGCGTTCTACTGAATAAACTAATGAACTTCTTCAAAAAGGTCATTAGTGGTAGCCTCTCCACTTGCTTTTTTAGCGGTAAAATCTACTTGTACTCCATTTAATTTTTTAAACTTGTATATACATTTCATTCTAGTAAATTTTTTAGAAGTGATTAAATACGCAGTTTTTATTTCCTTTTCTTTAGTTTAATTATGGGATGTTATTTTAAAAATAGGAAAACACAATAAAACTAATTCAATATGTGTACCTGGACTAAATGTATGTGACTTACAAAAATGAAGACGTGTTTTATTTTATGGTTAAAACTTAAAATATTAATCATAAATCACAAAGAATCATTCAAAATGCCCCTTAATAGATTATATCACACTGCTTACATGAATTTCCGTAAGAACTGCCTTATTATTATCTCAATGACTTCTTTACAAAAATTGTTGATGAATTCATCAATGCGTTATACAGCAATATGAGTTTTCATTGAAGGATTCATGATAAGCTCATCGATGAGTTCATCGATTACATTCCAGTACGGTAGAGAAAATTTGGTTTTAACATTTAAATAACAACTACACTTTCTTCTTTGTGTTCCTTCGCAGTCACCCAAATTTAAGCAGAACAATGCTTGCTTGACGCGAGAGCTTTGTATGCTAAGCCCTGTCGACAGTTAAGATCACTTGCACTTACTATAGCTAGCATATCATCATGCTACTATTTTAGCAAAATAATGGGTTAGCATTTATATAGTAAAGACTACAAATGAACTTATGTTATGAAGAAAAAAGAAAAAATATAAACCGAGGCAATATGATATTATAAAGGTATTATCGAGTTCCAGAGCATAACACGAATATTTTTTAATCATCTCTTCCTCCACTCTGTAGCGGACAAGTGGTGCAGTGGTTAAAGCTTCGGCACTTGGACCGAGGGTTCGAATCCCATCTGATGGAGTGCAAAATTCAGCGCCGAGCACCGTCCATGTCAATGTACTGGTTGACATGGAGCTTGCAATGTGCAGATGGTATACTGTAGTTGTGTGAGTAGGTGAATAGGTGAATGGGTTAATGATGTGACATGAATGCGTGGTATCACAATGGGCCAAAAAATGGTCTAAGTGTCAAACCACTGAAACCTAAACCTAAACCTTCCCCCACTCTGCACTGCTTGCAATGTATCTCTTGATCCTGCGTTCTAAACAAATGCTTGTTTACAGTACAGTGTCCAGTGAGGAGTCCCGGAAAGGATTTCGAGGTGCTTCATATCATATTTTAAAATCACCCGAGCTCCTTCCCGATTAAACCCATTATCAGCAAAATTATTCTTGATTCGTTTAATAAGATGAGGCACATCGGCAAACACATATATATTTTTTAATTGGTCTGCTGGATTTCGTAAATATGACGATTTCGTAGTTATATTAAGGTCACGCAATAAACCCTGATTTGTTCCAGTTTAAGATACATTGGAGTATCCCTGGATACACTTTGATTTTAGCACAATATTTTTTAAGGGCTATCACTGCTGGTGAGCCCGTGAAGTTTCTAACAAAAAATAACACGTATACGTATACGGCTCCAATAAGAAAACATGGCGGAAGCAGAATTCTTATTGGATTCAATTAGATTCCAATAGCTGCCATATTGAACTGTTTTAGTATTGGTGATTTACACTGTTAATATTTTATAAATGCAATTTAGTTAAAATTTTATTAAAAACTATTATTATATTAAATAATATTAAATAAAATCATAATTTACATAATAAAATACATTAAATAAATACAAAAGATATTAGAAAAATATGTAAAGAACTTAAAGAAAAAGTTAACAATTAAATAAAATTAAAGGTTTACCAAAAAGTATTTTATCATCTGGACCAATAACAAGCCATTTCCAGAGATTAGGGCAATATGCCACTATATAGATCGGATTGGCCTATCTATAGAGAACATTTTCCGGTATACGGTTTTTCCTAGCGGAAAAAGTGCAACCTTGTTAATAACAGTTTTCCACTATAAATTTTGAGTATTTTATCATCTGGGCCAATAAGAAGCGACTTCCAGAGATTAGGGCAAGATACCACTATAAAGGTCGGATTGGCTTATCTATAGAGAACATTTTCCAGTATAAGGTTTTTCCCGCAGCAGAAAAAGTATAACATTGTTAGTATCAGTTGTCCAGTGTAAATTATCAGTATCAGTTGTCCAGTGTAAATTATGAGTATGTGTCAATCTGGGCCAATAACAAGCCATTTCCAGAGATTAGGGCAAGATGCCACTATATAGGTCGGATTAGCCTATCTATAGGGAACACTTTCCGGTATAAGGTTTTTCCAAGCGGAAAAAGTTTAACGTTGTTAATATCAGTTTTCCACTGTAAGTTTTGCGTATTTTATCATCTGGGCCAATAACTTGCTACTTCCAGAGATACGGGCAAAATGCCACTATATATAATGGCCACCTGGGACGGAACTCGATCAATTATTAACAGATTATGATGGGATTGGGTGTGGTGGATGGAAATGGGATTTTTAAATGATTTTTGACTTGTTGAAATGGGATTTTTGGAAGAAGTTCCGGAATTTGGCCACCTAGGACGGAGCTCGATCAATTCTTAACCGATTTTGATGAAATTGGGTATATGTTGGATGAAAATGGGATTTTTAAATGATTTTTTGAGAAGTTCGGGAATATGGCAACCTGGGACGGAACTCGATCAATTCTTAACCAGTTGTGACGGGATTGAGTATGTTGGATGAAAATGGGAATCTTAAAGGATTTTTGGAAGAAGTTTCATTTATCAATTAAGTAGTTGCTATTAATAATGTTGCATTTTCTCTGGAAATGGCTTGTTATTGGCCCAGATGATAAAAATACTCATAATTTACAGTGGAAAATTGATATTAACCAGGTTACACTTTTTCCGCTAGGAAAAACCTTCTGCCGGAAAATGTTCTATATAGATAGGGCAATCCAACCTACATAGTGGCATCTTGCCCTAATCTCTGGAAATGACTTGTTATTGGCCCAGATGATAAAATATTCATAATTTGCAGTGGAAAACTGCTATGAACAAGGTTACGCTTTTTCCAATACTAAAAACCTAATACCGGAAAATGTTCTCTATAGATAGGCCAATCCGACCAATATAGTGGTATCTTGCCCTAATCTCTGGAAATGGCTTGTTATTGGTCCAAATGTATTTACAGTGGAAAACTGATATTAACAAGGTTACACTTCTTCCGTTAGGAAAAACCTTATACCGGAAAATTTTCTATATAGATAAGCCAATCCGACTGGACAAGTGGTGCAGTGGTTAAAGCTTGGCACTTGGACCGGGAGGTACTGGGTTCGAATCCCATCAGAGGCTAGATGCAAATCGAATTTTCATCAT
The DNA here is from genome assembly GCA_932526605.1 of Nephrotoma flavescens. Taxonomy (NCBI): domain Eukaryota; kingdom Metazoa; phylum Arthropoda; class Insecta; order Diptera; family Tipulidae; genus Nephrotoma; species Nephrotoma flavescens. Next base: position 98,418,420 of record OW052220.1, on the reverse strand, counting down.
CAACTACAATCGGTGATGTTAATAAACACAACTGAGACCCTCTGATGGAGTGCAGAATTCAGCGCCGACCCACCGTCCATGTCAATGTACAGGTTGACATGGAGCTTGCAATGTGCAGGTGGTATACTGTAGTTGTGTGAGTAGGTGAATAGGTGAATGGGTTAGGTGAATGGGTTAATGATGTAGCATGAATGCGTGGTATCACAATGGGCCAAAAATGGCCTAAGTGTAAACCACTGAAACCTAACCTAACCTAGGCCAATCCGACCTATATAGTGGTATCTTGCCCTAATATCTGGAAATGGCTTGTTATTGGCCCAGATGATAAAATACTCATGATTTACAGTGGCAAACTGCTATTAACACGGTTACAGTTTCTCCGCTAGGAAAAACCTTATACTGGAAAATGTTCTATATAGATAGACCAATCCGACCTATATAGTGGCATCTTGCCCTAATCTCTAGAAATGGCTTGTTATTGGCCCAGATTATAAAATACTCATAATTTACAGTGGAAAACTGATATTAACAAGGTTAAACTTTTTCCGCTAGGAAAAACCTAATACCGGAAAATGTTCTCTGTAAATAGGCCAATCCGACCTATATAGTGGTATCTTGCCCTAATGTCTGGAAATGGCTTGTTATTGGCCCAGATTATAAAATATTCATAATTTATAGTGGAAAACTGATATTAACAAGGTTACACTTTTTCCGCTAGGAAATACCTTATACCGGAAAATTTTATATATAGATAGACCAATCTGACCTATATAGTGGCATCTTGCCCTAATCTCTGGAAAGTAGCTTGTTATTGGTCCAGATTAGTCCAGTATTTACGGCGAAAAATTGCAATAATAATTCTGATATTTTTTCTTGTAAAGCTTTTATTTTCATTTACATTTATGTAAACTAATTCACACATGATTTTAGTTTGATATTTTAGTTGTCTGTTTGAATAATTTATGTATTTAATTAATATTTTGTAATTTTAAATAAATTCAATTTTAAAAATTATTATTATAATGTACTTCATTTGGAGAGTAATTTAACAGTGTAATAAATCACACTCAATTTATTCTAATAAGAATTTAGTTTTGAGTGGTACTAACACATATATAATTTTGAATTTTTGTTATTTTTTGTTAGAAACTTCACATCGGTCTGCTGGTAAGGGATATTTTCGTTTTAGAAGTAACCGATACGCTCGTGGTCCTGCCGAATGAATGGAAATGGCATTGGCAATATCGTCGTTTGTCCACTTGGCTCGTCGTTTGGGAATTCTAATTTGTTCAACTGGGTCTTAGTAAAAATGTTATCTAAAGAATTGATAACTTTTGCTTGTTTATAACAAGTTTATTTTAATATTGCGATCTGTTTGATGGAATAATCTCTATTGTTTGTGGTGCTTGTTCAGTGCATCCAACAGCTATCTTTGATAAACTGTTTTGAATCGGACCTTGTGTGTATTCAATGCTTCTACACACATGCCATCTTCAGGGCATTCAACCTTTTCTGGAGTTGTATTTTTGACCTCATTTGTAAACTCATCATCTAAATTTATTACTGAACTACCGCACAAATTTGGTGGTGAACTGGATTCGTCGATTAGTTCTAAAGTTGATTTGTCACTAGTTTGATGGTTGGTTATAGTTGTGCTGCAAAAATCCACAGATAAAGTAATAATTATATTTTGTTAATTAAATTACATATAACTAACCTTGATTGTAATGCTCATGTCTGCATTCTTACATTCTTTGGAGTTAACAATTCTTCTGCAGTTTGTGACACCAAGAAAAGCGAAGGAAGTGCATCTTTTTTAAGATATCGTTTTAATTTTAAACCATATTTCTCGTATAGGGGATTCACTTCAAAATCATGAAATTTAAAAGGCTTTAAACACACTCAAGATGTTTGCACATTAAGTCTATCACTTCTGCGACACAAAAATACCCACTTTTTACAAAGAAATGTATCCTTTGGGAAAGTATGAAAAGAAATTGCACCGTCTTGTACCTTATTTTGATTATTAACGTTACACCCATATATAGCACAACGCATTTTTATTATTAAACTAATATTAGATAATGTTATAAAATTAATCTTTAGACAAAATCACTATATTTATTATAAAATATGAAGAAATATTAAAATGACAACCGAAATGCATATAAAAACGTATAATCAAGTATCTTACTTGCGCCATATTGACACTTTTTGACAGAATGCGCGGAAATGAACGTAAATATAACCGAATGAATATATTACCTTTCTATATGTACTGTGAATTAGTGTAGCTTAGGCGAGTAATTTAATTAGTTTATTATTAGTGTATTTTTAACAAGCTTTGTAATTAGTGACACCCCAACCCGCAGCATACAACTAATTTGAATCAAAGCACCCGCATGTTAAATGTGTCAGAAGATTAATAAGACCAGATTAACGAAAGCACATAAAACCAACAGATTCAACTTTTCCAAATAATCGTGTCCATGGGACCAATTCGGAAAAATGTTATCTTTTCGGACGAGAAGAAGTTTATTTTAGACGGACCTGATGGATTCAATGTATATGGCATGATTTAAGATCGCATAAGAAGATTTCAATGAGCTGAAACTTTGGAAATGACTTCTTCATTAAGGACCGCATTTTCTTATTTTGGGGAAACCCCTAGTTAAAAATTAACAGTGGCTTTAATTGAATTTCGCACAGTGCACGTTCATCATTGGCATTGAAAAATTGGTTTTAGCACCTGTTGATATAATAGCAATTTATTTTCGGTTGACAATTCCGATTTTTTCCCGAGCAGCCAATACATTTTTCGATTTGATATTAAGTTCATCTTTTTTCTTTTAACGTGCTCTTTCCATCTGAGCATGGTATCTAAGGCCATTCCTAGATATTTTGTCTTATTTGCATACGGAATCTGCTGACCGTTAATTTTTTTTTTTTTTTTTTTTTTTTAGGAAATCTTTATTTCTGTATAATATTCCAACTAATCATATAGATTATTTAGTAATTGTTTTCTTATTTTAGTAGTCTATTCTTATGGGATGAGACCTTATGGTTCATCCCAGCTCTGCTAGTCCTTTGATTTAAGCGGCTCAGGGAACCACTAATTCTAAAGGCTTTGTTCTTTTTAGTCGCTTTGGTCCATTGGCGCGATCCAGTAGGTTCTGCAGCTCCTCGTTGTCATGCTGCTGCAGTAACAGTAAATGACTCCTTGCAAATTTGTTTATTTCATCGCTGACGTATTCCATGTTTAGGTCTCGATGGAGATTGTCATTTCTAATGTACCAATGAGCATTCACATTGCTACGTAGTACTTTGTTTTGAAATGTTTGAATGATCTCCACTGTAGTTTTTCTTGCGCAGCCCCAAAGCTGAATACCATTTTAGGATTTGTTTATATAACAGCAGTTTGATGTGCGTTGTCAGTTCGGAGTTTCTTCCAATAAGCCAGTGCATTTTTCTGAATTTTAAATTCAGTTCTTGCCTTTTCTTTTTAACATGCGCTTTCCACCTTAGCTTAGAGTCTAGCGTCATGCATTTACAGAATATGGAATATGTTATGAATTCAGACTAATCGGAATATATTCTTATTTTCCTATTTGTAAAGTTGATATGTGTTGATTTCGATTCGTTAAGTGTTATTCTCCATTGTTTTGTCCAGCTATCCACTATATTAATAGCATTTTGTAGTTTCCTGGTGGACTCAACGATACTAGCATCGGTTTTTATAACAACTGTGTCATCAGCAAACGTTCCTATTCTAGCTTCTTCTATGTCTGGTAGATCATTTGTATACAGGAGGTATAATACGGGGCCTAGAACACTGCCTTGTGGAAGCCCTTCCAATATTTTCTTCAGTTTAGAGTATTCTCCGTCCTGCCTCACCCGGAAGTAACGGTCGTTGATGTAAGACTTTAGCAATCCAAAATGTTGTTTTAGCAACTCTCGTTGGAGCTTAAATTCTAGACCGCGGTGCCAAACCTTATCAAATGCTTGGGCTACGTCTAAAAATATTGCATTTTTCCAGTGCCTCCTCAATACATAGGATTATTGATACATCCTATGTACCTGTTCGCTCGTTGAGTGCCTTTCTCGAAACCCAAATTGATGTTCTGGTATAAGATTTCTGCTCTCTATTGGCTTTAATCTCTTGAGAAACAGTCTCTCGAAAATTTTTGATGTTGTTGTTAACAAAGAAATAGGCCTATACGATGTTTTGTCGTTTAGTGATTTATTGAGCTTTGGAATCATTTTGATTTCCGCTACTTTCCACTGTCTCGGAACATAACATAGTCTAAAGATAGCATTGATTATGTGCTGTAGTTTCCTTAGTGATTTTTCTGGTAAAGCTTTTTTCGTTAACCAACTCTCTCACTTCAACTTTATACTTCAAGGTTATACTTTTTTGTAATATTTCTTGCTGATCAGTAGTACTTTCCCAGGCCGTTTTTTGCAAACTTTCAATGAGGTTTTCTAGTTCTTCTTCTATCGTGTAGGCGTTCGATATCTGCACGTGTAGGTTGATGCTTTCTTCGACTAGCTGTCGAAAGTATTTACAGTTGGTTTTGTTATTTGTTAATCTTGGAGGGCTTGCTTTCTTTATTACCGTGTCACTTATTGTAATTAAAACTGGAGAATGGTCTGACGATAGCCCTTCTTCATTTTCAACTGCTAAGTAGTTTTCGGAGATACCTCTTGATATATAGAAATCCAGAAGGTCAGGAATTTTATTTGGGTCCGTAGGCCAGTAGATTGGCTTTCTACTGGAGTGGAACTCACATTTTAATATTCTGCCTGCTTCAAATAGCTCCCTTCGTTTAGGTCTATTTGATCCCCGGAATATGTGTTTCGCGTTAAAGTCGGCTCCAATAATAAAATTATTTTACCAAGCGATTTAAGAAGTTTGATGTAGTCTTCTTATTTTGTGTTATATGGGTGGACAGTAGATTGCTGATATACTATAGCTCTTGTTATTTTTGGTTTCAATAGATACAGTAGCTACTGCATAGCTTCCTCCTCTATTTTTAATTCTTCGTGGTGTCTTATATTGTCCTTAACGAAGATTGCTGTCCCGCCTCTAGCTCTTTCTGCTGGATGTAGAGCTTGATAGCAATGATATCCACGTATTTTAACATACGACGTTCTGGTAAAATGACTTTCTGAGATTAGGTGCATATATCAATTTTTTTTGTGTTTAAAAATACTTCTAATTCTGAAATGCGTTGCGCTAGGCCATTTGCATTCCAGGTAGCAAATCTTAAATATTGTTTGTATGGACTAGAATGTAAGTACTTAATAACTTCTCTAGTTTTACTTGACGCATCCGTTATTCTTTTATCTTGGCCCATCGATGTATTTTCTACTAGTCTCTGTTCTTGTTTTTTCAGTAACTGAAAAAAATAATCTAGCGATTTTTACTTAACCTGCTAAGTAAATTATATCAAATAAAAAACCTCTTAACGAGGTAAATGTTCGAGTGATGAAAGCCGAATTCAATTCACAAAATTTCTGATATCAAATTTGTGCCGAAAAAAACAATTGCATTCGATTTTTCAACGATTTTTCGGAATGTTAGTGCATTCAGCGCGTTGTTGTTTAACATTCAAAAAACCGTTGACAAGTTGTTGTTTTTGACAGCTAGAAAGAAAAATGTAAACAAACGCGCCGAATGCACTAACATTCCGAAAAATCGTTGAAAAATCGAATGCAATTGTTTTTTTCGGCACAAATTTGATATCAGAAATTTTGTGAATTGAATTCGGCTTTCATCACTCGAACATTTACCTCGTTAAGAGGTTTTTTATTTGATATCAATGATTTTGGCACGGCAAATTGAAAATGAATTGAATTGCGATTCGTTTTATTGTTGTCAGTCAAAACAGTTCATACACACTCGATAGCACACAAGTGGCCGCTACGTGTTATTGTGCCTTAAGTCATATTCATACGACGGATAAAAATCCGGGATTTTTCTATTCCATCGTTCTAACCAATTACATCACGTAAATTATACAACAGACACGCTTTTTTCATACAAAAAGGTTGAAAAAAAAATCTGGGATAGAAAAATCCGAGATTTTTATCCGTCGTATGAATACGACTTTATACACAGACGCGTGGCATTGAAATTACGAATAGCGAGAGGCGAAGAACGAATTACGCATACTTTCACACAGCTGTCGGCTATGTGTTACGGATTCGTTCGTGCATGATTCGTTCTTCTTCTATCGATATTCGTCACTCCAGTGGCGTGCGTCTGTATATGAGGCACAATGCTCTATTCCACACTTGATCTCACAGAAATCATAACTTTTTTCTATTCTTTCCCCATTTACCTATGATACTGATTTTAATTGCGGCTTAAACAAATTTTCGGTGAAATCACACTAACACAAACAAAAATGAAATAAAAAAGACGGGAAAGGTCGGAACCGAACTCTATAAGCATTTTTGTTGCCTATATAGTAGCGTACGGTCTGATGTACGGTTTCTGGTGTGTGGTGGACGATTCTATTTTTTTATTTTGCATGCATTTTTTCAATCTTCATTTTGTAGTATTTTAGTAGATTTTATTTCAGAATCCTTTACCACATGCCACAAACAGGTCATGCCGGGTGTGATCTTATTACACAACCGGTTCTCGTAGGCTATCGGCTGAACATATGTAGTTTAGGTTTTAGTGCATGTTACAGAGTAGTAAAAATTGAGATCAGATGCATCTGTTTTTGGCAGAAATTCGATTGAGTAATTCAACAATTTTTTTGCATGTTTCTTGCTGTTTTGTCACTAACCGCATGCGGATACCATTCATTTTTGATCCCTTAACCAATACAATAAAATATACATATTTTAGTTTGTTAGTTACAAAACAAAAATTAATGGTAGCTACCCTCCCGCTGATATTCCATCTTCATGCGATGGGAGGAGTGGTAAGATCTATTTTTTTAAAGAAATCATCATAAAGATTAAAAAAGTCTCGATTTTATGCAAGGAAATTGTTCAATGTTTTTGGTGATTTTTTCGATCACATCAATTTGTCAGTTTTTTCATTTTTTTTTGTTATGAAAAAAGAGTCACTGGTAAAAATTCTCTTAGCAATGATAATAATATGATGTATTTATATTTGTTTCATTGTAATACGTTGATTCACTATCATTATGAACCGCAACGGACCGATATTAGGGTGCATTTGAGCCAAAAAATGAAATTTTGCAAAAAAATAAGGTGGCTTTTAAGTTATGGAGGTCAATATCTAAAATATACGAGTTTTCTGGGACAAACGGTTGATGTCATATTGTAGGTGAGATTTGTGGCTAGTAATCCTGAAAATATGAACCAAAAGTCTTGGGCTCATTTTTTAGCAATTTGGCCGAATGTGGCCGGCCGATTTCGCATTTTTCAGTTTTTTGGCCAAAATGACCCTCTAACATAATTTTTTGAATTCTTTTTTTTGCTATTTGATAGCTGGCGTCAATACCTTTCCAACGATATGCATATGTCCAGGGTATGTCGAATAGATTCAGCACTGTGGACGTGGCAAAATGGCCAAAAATGGCAATTCAGGGGCCGGCCGCGGCCAACATGGCGGCCAAATCAAAAAGTTGTAGAACAAAAGTTGCTTCGTCTTTTAAGTACTACAACCCCTGAAAATATGAGATCAAATAAAAGAGGTACGGACAAACAAACATATATACCAAAGCAAGATTATTTGGTGACGTCATAGAAAAATTTAAAATTGTCATAACTTTGGTCAAAATCATCCGTTTTGGACGTTTGAGGAGTCGTTGAATTGGTATTGACGTCTACAATCGTAATTTGCCAGTTAGAAAATAATTGGGGCATTTTTTGGGGCAGTTATACCCGAAAAACTGATTTTTTGGGGCAATTTTCGGAAGGTCATATCTCCACTCAATGTTGGTAGAAATTCATGCTTTTATACATTATTTAGGACTATTTTTCAAGACCTTTCCAATGGTATATAACATGATCCTGGCGGCCTCAAAGGGAAAAAGTTCGAAACTTGCTGTATAATATACTTCGTTCGACTTCCAGCACAGTAGGTGCTTTCGTCACTCGTTTGGACTGCCGTCCAAAGTGACATAATATTTTACATTATTTTACATTATTTTATTTAGTAAAAATTTAAAAAGTTCACATTACTTAGACTAAGTTAAAATAACATTCTTTGAAATGTAAAACCTTTTTGTCAAAATAAAACGAAACAAAACCTTTTAAATAGTTAAACGAACTTTATGATACGTAAAAAAATTAAATCAAAAAATCAGCATTATATTTTTAACAAGTAAAATTTACTTGGACAATGTAAAATAAATTTTTTAATAAAAATTTACACTTGCATAGTAAAAGTGGCAAATTGGTGTGTTAAATTTACTTCGGCAATGTTTGACAATAATTATTACATTATCTCATCTCGATGTATTAACAAATATTTTGTTATCATCCAAAACAACCACGATTTTATAGTGTGTATTTTACTTTGCTATAAGTAAAATCACCATATAGCTAAGAATTGAAAGATATTTTTTATATTATTTCTACTAAGCAAAACGTAAATTTTACTTAAATTAAAGTTAATTCAACATGTACACATATTTTAAGTTCAAACAACAAAATGCGAAGTAAATATTACAAGGTTTAGGTTAGGTTTCAGTGGTTGACACTTAGGCCATTTTTGGCCCATTGTGATACCACGCATTCATGCTACATCATTAACCCATTCACCTATTCACCTACTCACACAACTACAGTATACCACCTGCACATTGCAAGCTCTATGTCAACCTGTACATTGACATGGACGGTGGGTCGGCGCTGAATTCTGCACTCCATCAGAGGGTTATAGTTGTGTTTATTAACATCACCGATTGTAATCGATGAAGAAAATTCCATTTGCATCTAGCCTCTGATGGGATTCGAACCCAGTACCTCCCGGTCCAAGTGCCGAAGCTTTAACCACTGCACCACTTGTCCGGTCCGAAATATTACAAGCAACGAGATAATTTTTTTAGAAAATATTGTTACATAGCATGAAGTTAGTTTTACATCACAAAATTTGTGAAATTTACGTTGCGCTACTTAGGCTCAATTTCAACAGAGATTTTAAGTTAAATTTACTTATATTTTTTGTAAATATTACCCTAATATTTTTTTGAGTGCAGATGTGAATTGATAGCGTTTAGCTTCTGAAGTATTTCTTGCAGGACATGGGTTTCCTGACTCGGAGCGTTTGTGATATTTTCGTTCTGCTTAGCCATTTGTGCATATGTTATACCTTCTTTTACTTTGCCGCTATTTAGGGGGATTCGTTTTGAGTAGGATTGCATCCTAGGTTGAGAACTCTGACTTGTTTGATTTCTCTTGTTGTCTCTTATTCTTTGCAGCTCTTTCGCTACCTCACAGCCTCTGTAATTTGCTGGGTGATGATTAGCACAGTGTATGCATTTCACTGGTTCATTCTTACTTTTGTTGCATTCTTTTGTTAGATGTTTTCCAGCGCACTTTACGCATCTCGGTTCCCTATTGCAGTATTTAAGTGTGTGGTTATACGCCTGGTAGTTGTAGCACTGAGGTATTCTACTAGGTTTCATTTTTAATGTCTCAATCTTAACTTTCATATTAACGATTGCTTTGATTCTATATACCCTATCAATGCTCTCAGCGTTGTCAAATGTTAGCATGAAAAGGGGCCGGCCAACTTTGGTTGTTTCTCGTTCACCGTTTGCTTTTATAGTGACCTTTCTCTTTAATATGTTCACAGCGTTTAGAATTTTGAATCCTTTCTGGCTAAGTTCCTCAATTATTTCTTCGTTTGGGCATGTGTGATGTAGCCCTCTGGCCATGACTTTAATTGGTTGCTCAGCTTTGTTTTCATAATGGTAATTTGGGGATGCATTCTCAAGCCGACCATTGTATGACATCTAAGAGCCTGTCTAGTTCCTCTTCTATTTCATTTTCACTTTTGATTGGCACTTGAAGTTCTATTTTTTTCTCTACTAACTGCTTAAACAATTCCTAATTTGTTTTGTGGCCTTTGAATTGTTGAATTTTCTAATTTTTATGATTCAAAACATAACTATTTATTTTGTTATTTTTGATTTTAATGACTGATATTTTCTTTAATTATCTTGTTGTTCTTAATTACAAATTATGCTTAAAAGTGTACCATTCTTAATTTAAAATGTAACATATTTTTTTACACTTTTTGGCTGTTATAAGATTTTTAGTCAATTTGTCAGAAACTTCACACTGCAATTATAACGATAATTTTCTTATTCAGAATTTCGATGGTGATTTTATCATATCAGAACACTGTTTACAGTTTTCATTTAAATTTTATCGCGTTTTAAAATACCTCAACTGCCTTCTCTATTCCATCAAACATTTTGAATTTCTGAAGGTGGAAGTGACTTGTGAATATTCCATCTATCACACAGTTTAAATTTCTGAGGTTTTTAAATTCGTTAATTTTGAGTTCACCCAGTTTATCGATCTTCCAGTGTTCTTTCTTATTTTAGACTTTTATTTCCTAATTTAGTATAACTAGGTCAGATAGCAGAAAAATGTTCTACGTCTTGCATATTCAGCGGCCTTCATAATCTCCTTAGTTGGAGAATCAAGGATTAACATTATAGTTCTTGTTAATTTTTAACTACTCGTATTGTTAAGTAGTAGAGCTTTGATTTGCTTCATATCTAATTGCTGTAAATCTATTTAACTTTGAATTGTATTTTGCTTCAGACAACTTCACAAAATTAATTAAAAATGTGTTCATAGTAATTTTACTAAATACTGGCATATACAGCAAAAATTAAAAAAAAAGTTTATACCATACATCGTGCTCCAATGTTTTTGTTTTAAAGTGAAATGCTATTTTTCATCTTTAAATAAACAACTCTCCAGGAGACATCGCCTGTCATCCATTCTCCCATTTTTTTTAATTTGAAATATTTATTTCGCCCGGCAAGAAAAATATTGTTGGCGCAATTAAAAAAATTGTATAACAAATTAAGGAATATAAATAATCTCGCGTTTTATGTATTGTTGTTTATCCACGATGCGTTTAGACACCATCGACTATCCGTCGCTATTTTAATTGGTTAATACAAAAAGTAATTAATTTGTGTGCTGGTAAATTAAAAATGGTAAAGTTAGAATTTATTAAATTACTATACTTCGCTTCCTTTTTCGTTAATGTTTGTGTTTCGTATTATATTCATTAACCCCATTTATCTATCTGCAATACTTTTTTTTGTTGTATGTATGTATGTATTAGTACTTTTGTTCCACCGAAATTTAATTTTGTATTTCAAAAAATTTCAAAGACCAAACTTTTTTCCACAAACGAATTAATCTTTTCCACTCCATTAAAAGTTTTAAAAACAAAACAACAAAATGTTTTGCGAGCGGAACGATTTATGTAATAAATTTACAACTTTATTTTATTTTTGTAGCAACGAAAGGATAACGTAGCACCAACAACCAAAATACGACAAAATACACATAAATCGATCCTTTTGCTTGTCTTTAAAAACCTAACCGAAACAAAAAAAGTTTTGTGTGTGCTTTTTAGTTCTTATATCCTTTTGTGAAAGGTGTATGTATCTTCTGCAAATTTGTTTTTTATTTAAATTTTATTTTTCGTCTGCTCCTAAAGGTATGTGTATACGATATATGTGTGTAGTGAGGGACAATAGAAAAGAAAATTATTGTCTCGTTTTCCGTACCGTTGAATAATAAAAGAAAATTTATTTTATATCAGATTTTACTTTGTAATTTAATTTCTTAAATATTTATTAGGTTGGATTTTGTATAATGTATCAGGTATAATAAAAATGATGTATGTTTGTCATTATTGAGTGGATGTTAGAAATAAAATCGAACGATAATGGATTTTACTGTGATAGATGTGTCTAAATTGAAAATCTAATCCTCCTCTTTTTCTATTTTGTCTATCTTTTATTCTAGGGAACGGAAAGATGAATTGCCGAAAATGCAAGTTGGTTTTATTGATGTAATTTGTTTGCCTCTGTATCGTGTGCTATCGGATACATTCCCTTGGATTAAGCCATTGTACGAGGGTACAGTGGAAAATCGGCAGCATTGGCATGATTTGGCGGAAAAAGTTGAAATGGGATTGACATGGATTGATCATGACACAATTGACAAACCGGTTGAGGAATTTTCAGGTAAGATTTATATTTCAAATAATTTATAAACCATTTATTGTACAAATTCCAATTGCTCTCCAGTTAAATAGTAATGATATCAAATAAAATATTTCGGGTAGTTCATTTAAAATTTTAGCGACAAATATCTAATAAAAACTCGTGTCCTACTAAAAATTAGTTAAGGACAAAGTTGGTGTATAGCAAGAGCGGTACAATATACAATCTAATAGTTCCTATTTAATTAATCGTCTAATTACAACAGCTATAGTGCTATATTGTGTCCCCCTTTCTATATGCTAATTTGTTCGAAGAACACGTATTTTTCAATAGCATTTTAACCTGACCATCCAGCATATACAGTGCTGGGGAAAAAAATGGGCAAACATATTTTATTGCAAATTGGAGTCTTTCTTGCTAAAATTACAAAACTTTTGAAAGCAATTCGCTTATTGTTTCATTTTAAATACATGTATGATGTAATTTTTTGAAAAAAAAATTACCTGCAATTTAGGCTCCTGGAATATTATGCCAAAATATTCAAAATACGTTGATTGGAGTTAAAGGAATTGAATAAATTAAACACCTATTTTTTAATTTTTTTTTTCGTTTTTTATTGATTTACAGAAGTTCTATCTTTAATATTAATATTTTGTTGGACCACCTTTTGTTTTTATTACACCGGTACAACCCCGCAACTGATGAATTATGTAAAATTGGTCAAACAATTATTTTATTTTACGCCTACCGTTCTTGGCCGTCATTAGGGTGCAGATGTTTTATTGCCTGTAATTTTTTTTTGAGTATAAATAGTGCATATTTCCCAAAAAAAATGGGAAAAGTTATTGAGCAGTGTAAAAGCAATATGTTGATTTTGGCGCGAGAAAATTTAACCACGCGCCAAATAGCAGAAAGATTAAACATTCCTAAAAGTACTTATTTAATTTATTTAATTTATTTAATTTATTTAATTTATTTAATTTATTTAATTTATTTAATTTATTTAATTTATTTAATTTATTTAATTTATTTAATTTATTTAATTTATTTAATTTATTTAATTTATTTAATTTATTTAATTTATTTAATTTATTTAATTTATTTAATTTATTTAATTTATTTAATTTATTTAATTTATTTAATTTATTTAATTTATTTAATTTATTTAATTTATTTAATTTATTTAATTTATTTAATTTATTTAATTTATTTAATTTATTTAATTTATTTAATTTATTTAATTTATTTAATTTATTTAATTTATTTAATTTATTTAATTTATTTAATTTATTTAATTTATTTAATTTATTTAATTTATTTAATTTATTTAATTTATTTAATTTATTTAATTTATTTAATTTATTTAATTTATTTAATTTATTTAATTTATTTAATTTATTTAATTTATTTAATTTATTTAATTTATTTAATTTATTTAATTTATTTAATTTATTTAATTTATTTAATTTATTTAATTTATTTAATTTATTTAATTTATTTAATTTATTTAATTTATTTAATTTATTTAATTTATTTAATTTATTTAATTTATTTAATTTATTTAATTTATTTAATTTATTTAATTTATTTAATTTATTTAATTTATTTAATTTATTTAATTTATTTAATTTATTTAATTTATTTAATTTATTTAATTTATTTAATTTATTTAATTTATTTAATTTATTTAATTTATTTAATTTATTTAATTTATTTAATTTATTTAATTTATTTAATTTATTTAATTTATTTAATTTATTTAATTTATTTAATTTATTTAATTTATTTAATTTATTTAATTTATTTAATTTATTTAATTTATTTAATTTATTTAATTTATTTAATTTATTTAATTTATTTAATTTATTTAATTTATTTAATTTATTTAATTTATTTAATTTATTTAATTTATTTAATTTATTTAATTTATTTAATTTATTTAATTTATTTAATTTATTTAATTTATTTAATTTATTTAATTTATTTAATTTATTTAATTTATTTAATTTATTTAATTTATTTAATTTATTTAATTTATTTAATTTATTTAATTTATTTAATTTATTTAATTTATTTAATTTATTTAATTTATTTAATTTATTTAATTTATTTAATTTATTTAATTTATTTAATTTATTTAATTTATTTAATTTATTTAATTTATTTAATTTATTTAATTTATTTAATTTATTTAATTTATTTAATTTATTTAATTTATTTAATTTATTTAATTTATTTAATTTATTTAATTTATTTAATTTATTTAATTTATTTAATTTATTTAATTTATTTAATTTATTTAATTTATTTAATTTATTTAATTTATTTAATTTATTTAATTTATTTAATTTATTTAATTTATTTAATTTATTTAATTTATTTAATTTATTTAATTTATTTAATTTATTTAATTTATTTAATTTATTTAATTTATTTAATTTATTTAATTTATTTAATTTATTTAATTTATTTAATTTATTTAATTTATTTAATTTATTTAATTTATTTAATTTATTTAATTTATTTAATTTATTTAATTTATTTAATTTATTTAATTTATTTAATTTATTTAATTTATTTAATTTATTTAATTTATTTAATTTATTTAATTTATTTAATTTATTTAATTTATTTAATTTATTTAATTTATTTAATTTATTTAATTTATTTAATTTATTTAATTTATTTAATTTATTTAATTTATTTAATTTATTTAATTTATTTAATTTATTTAATTTATTTAATTTATTTAATTTATTTAATTTATTTAATTTATTTAATTTATTTAATTTATTTAATTTATTTAATTTATTTAATTTATTTAATTTATTTAATTTATTTAATTTATTTAATTTATTTAATTTATTTAATTTATTTAATTTATTTAATTTATTTAATTTATTTAATTTATTTAATTTATTTAATTTATTTAATTTATTTAATTTATTTAATTTATTTAATTTATTTAATTTATTTAATTTATTTAATTTATTTAATTTATTTAATTTATTTAATTTATTTAATTTATTTAATTTATTTAATTTATTTAATTTATTTAATTTATTTAATTTATTTAATTTATTTAATTTATTTAATTTATTTAATTTATTTAATTTATTTAATTTATTTAATTTATTTAATTTATTTAATTTATTTAATTTATTTAATTTATTTAATTTATTTAATTTATTTAATTTATTTAATTTATTTAATTTATTTAATTTATTTAATTTATTTAATTTATTTAATTTATTTAATTTATTTAATTTATTTAATTTATTTAATTTATTTAATTTATTTAATTTATTTAATTTATTTAATTTATTTAATTTATTTAATTTATTTAATTTATTTAATTTATTTAATTTATTTAATTTATTTAATTTATTTAATTTATTTAATTTATTTAATTTATTTAATTTATTTAATTTATTTAATTTATTTAATTTATTTAATTTATTTAATTTATTTAATTTATTTAATTTATTTAATTTATTTAATTTATTTAATTTATTTAATTTATTTAATTTATTTAATTTATTTAATTTATTTAATTTATTTAATTTATTTAATTTATTTAATTTATTTAATTTATTTAATTTATTTAATTTATTTAATTTATTTAATTTATTTAATTTATTTAATTTATTTAATTTATTTAATTTATTTAATTTATTTAATTTATTTAATTTATTTAATTTATTTAATTTATTTAATTTATTTAATTTATTTAATTTATTTAATTTATTTAATTTATTTAATTTATTTAATTTATTTAATTTATTTAATTTATTTAATTTATTTAATTTATTTAATTTATTTAATTTATTTAATTTATTTAATTTATTTAATTTATTTAATTTATTTAATTTATTTAATTTATTTAATTTATTTAATTTATTTAATTTATTTAATTTATTTAATTTATTTAATTTATTTAATTTATTTAATTTATTTAATTTATTTAATTTATTTAATTTATTTAATTTATTTAATTTATTTAATTTATTTAGTTTATTTGATTTATTTAATTTACTTAATTTATTTAATTTATTTAATTTATTTGATTTATTTAACTTATTTAATTTATTTAATTTATTTAATTTATTTAATTTATGTAGTTTAATGAATTTAATTTATTTAATTAATGTAATTTATTAATGACATTTAATTAATGTAATTTATTAATGACATTTAATTAATGTAATTTATTAATGTTCAAGTAATTCAAGTAAAATTAAGGTAATTACTTACTATTTCTTCAGTAGGAAATAATGCAATAATTTGATTTGCAAATTCTTCAACTTCACCAATTTTTAAACCCCGCTGATTAATATTAACAAACGACTTTACAATCCAGGAAACTAAATCAGCTTGATGTAATTTGTTCAAATAATAATTTTTTTCGTAAAAATTTAAAATAGCTAGCCCTTTCGTATTGCTTTTTAGTTTTCTGGAATCAATTCCTCAACGGTAGAAGTACCACCTACTGTAGCCAATTCTTTATCTAAATCAACTACATAACTCTATACAAAACAAAATTAATTATTGAATTAGAATCTCTTCAACGGAAATATAATACAATTTAGCAACATCTCTTGACATTTTATTTGATCTTGACCAAATTATAGAAACGACGTTAAAAAAATATGAATTAACACCAACTCTAAAAATATTTTTATTGTTTTAAGTGCTAGTAGCTTTTAAGCGAAAGAAACAATTTCATGTTTTGTCATACCGCGGTAAATTGGATGTGGCAGGAAAAACTAGATGTATCATGAAGATGGGTAGCAAAGGATAAAACACTTAACATGTCGGTATGACAACATATATCGTCATGAACTGGGTGAAAATGAGGTTGTTCCACTGATTCAATTGGATCATAAATGTCATGAAATGTAGGTACTGGCTCCAAATTGCGAACGATCAAATGTTACCTCAAAATCCCGTTCTCTTAAATATTGTAGCGATTCCACGGTTAAACCAAACTCTAGTATAAAGCACTCACCGTCTAATTGTTTACAAATTTCGAGGGACAATCCCCACGATAAAATTAATTGGCAAAGTTCAGTTTGCTCTTCTGGAACAATATTTTCTGATCTAATTTAGGTTATGTCTTCCATCACTAACAGTTGCTTCAGAAATATAATCATTATTATCTAAATTTAGATATTCCATGATTATAATATTATCACTACACTACCTTTTTACACAAATTGTTAATATTTCACAATATTTACACAAATAACACATTATTTTTAATATATTATTCACCGCGTTCGAAGATAAAAATGTGTCACACATTTTTAAATTTCAGAAAATAACTAAAACTCTATCAACGCGTTGCATTTTTTCTACTCTCTAAATTTCATTATTAAATAACTCAAGTTATTAGTTTCTATAATGCTTAATATTTTTTTTTTTTTTTTTTTTTTTTTTGAAAAAGAACGTATTAATTATCCAATGGATTTAATGTCCTTTTAAGGTCAATTAATACCCCCCTTTTCATTCACGCACACACCCACCCATTCACCTACTCACACAACTACAGTATACCACCTGCACATTGCAAGCTCCATGTCAACCTGTATACATTGACATGGACGGTGGGTCGGCGCTGAGTTCTGCACTCCAACAGAGGGTCTAAGTTGTGTTTATTAACTTTACCGATCGTAATCGATGAAGAAAATTCGCTTTTGCATCCTGCCTCTGCTGGGATTCGAACCCAATACCTTCCGCTCCGAGTGCCGAAGCTTTAACCACTGCACCACTTGTCCGGCTTATATTAATAAAACAATTCAAGTTATTGATTTCAATTACGGTCAATATTCATTTAGAAAATTAGATTATTAATTTACATAGCCACAATAGCTCAGGTTATTAAGTATCTATAAAGTTCGCATTAAAAAGTTTTAGTTTTTTTTCAATAAGTGTATTTATTTGTTTTAACTACTGGAATTATCTATGTGTAATAATAATTGTATGTTTGTAAGAAATATTTGGGAAACGGTTCGAACGATGTTAATGAAAATTGTTGAAAGGGGGTTTTTGAGAACCAGAGTTCGACTGCTACACGTCTTGATTTCGGGAAAATTCGAATAGGAGATTCTCCAATAGGGCCCGGGTTCCTTTTTCAATTTTTTCTTATCTTAATCGAGTTTGATGAAAATTACTGAAAAAAATTTATGCGTACTAAGAATTGATTCCGATTGGTCTTTCAGGAAAATTGTGCTTGCTCTTTTCTAATGTTTATTCCCAGCTCAAAAACTTTCGAGGGAAATTGCTGAAAGGTGATTTTCGAATACCAGGAATCATTTGAGATGGGGCCTGATTTTGCCTTTGAAATAATTGCTAAAAGGGGGTGTGTGACCGTATTATGGTCAAATCACAAATTTGATAGTTGACAACTACTAATATCGGGACTAAGCTAATTTCGGGCAAAAGCTTTTGTGAAAATTGTTTAAACGTGTTTGCAGAAATTCTTTCATTTTCGAGAAAATTTATTCAGAGGACCCTCCAAATTGCATTATATCGCGTAATGGTGCGTCATGTTGTACAATAGCACTATGATTTATGTATGGTTAATCTAAAAGGCTAGATGGAAAATATTTTTTGTTATGTATAATATTCGTTCGATGAGTAATGAATTGGGAAAATTCGTTTCGGTTATTCTTTTGTGATTCCGGAACATTTTGATACATTAATCTCCGGAGAAGGTACTTTAGTTTGTTTTATGAAATCTTTCGGCTTCTATGGGTTTGATACACATTTTTGAGAAGGGAGTTTTGATTAAGAGTTACGTTTCATTTCGTAATATAATTAATTCATTTTTGAGTCGGTTGGGATTGCTTTTGGATTACATCATGAAAAGGGGAATTAATAATTAGTTCTGCTAGAAAATTGTTAATTATGGTATGAAATGCGTTATTTCTTTGCATAATTGAATTTCCTTTTAATAATTAATTTAATCAATTATGTTTAGTTAATATTTATTATAAGTCACATTATTTGCATTATAACCTTAGCTGTTTGTTTCAATTATTTCTTTTACACATCAATAGATTTATAGTAATTTTTTCAATATTTTTTTCTACGGATTAATAATAACTCACTTTATTTGGATGAAAAAGTAAAATTATTTGTTTAATCGGTTATATTATATAAATCAATAACTTTGTAGTTAATATTAATATTTTCTGATAATTTAATTAAAAACGATTTATTATTGAAACAATAACTGTTTTTTCTCTGAGTGTGGGAAAAAGCCGATACCTCTAAGGCTTGAGTTCGCATGAACATTTAGTTTTAGCACAGACAGCCAATATTAACTTTTATGGGCACTACCATGTATTGTTCTGTATGTTTTGTCGGAGGCTGTTTAGGTTTCGATGGAGTCAGTATATGTTATTTGACCTCTTTCCCTAGTCTTTTCGTCTTTTGATTCCGTGCCATCTTGGTATAAGACCGGAGGGACCTCGTCTTGATGACGGATGAAAAGAGCACAGTTAATGGGCAACTCATTATACAACCCACATAAATTTGGACTTGCATTTACTTCTAGTAAGCCCTCAAAAAATCATGGATACCCTTTATCATGCCACTGTAACGAGGCTATTATTAAGCCTAATTATTATGTAATCCTTGGATATTCGAGCATTTCCTACCTAAATGATTTCTTATGAAAGGGGTTTTCAAAGGCGCCGAATTAAAAAAATTACTAATGTTTTAAATACGTTAGGCATTTTTTTTATAATCTTCTTTTCTTCTTACTCCTTACAGTAAACTTGTCAATCCATAAAAGCCTCTTGCTGTGGTATGGCTACTTGAAACTGAAGAGCTCCAGGTATCCGTGCTAGTGACTAAAGTATTCCCTTGACCATTCATCGCTTGAATTAAGTGAAGTATCCTACTTGTTGGATTGAGGATTTTTTATCAAAGTATTAGGCCAAAAAAATAAGGCCATAGTTCCTTTGAAATTATGCCAGAGTTTTACCCGGAATTTCGGATCCCTACTCAAGCATGATAATACCACTAAACAATTTTTATTTATTGTTCAAATTTGCAGATCTTTCAGAATGGCAACCACTTTTAATGCAATCAAACCTGCGTATAGTCCTAAAATTCCATTAAAAGAACCACACACAACTTTTATTTTAATAATTTTCTCTGCTTCGTTACAGAACAGATAATTTTAGTCCAACCCTAGGTTTCCTGATTTTAAAGATCGTAAGTGGACATTACAGTCTTTACAAACTAATCTGGCACTTTTGGTATCTTTAGCAAACATTTTTGGTGGAAATATGTCTACCCCTTAGGAACAATGTCAAACCGGAAGGGCAGGATAAAAGTAGTTTACACAAGAAAGAAACTGACTTATTTCGCGCCCGCATAATTAGACATATTTATGCCTATTGAAAGTAGTATTTTTATTCCTGCTAAAATTTTAGGGCCATCAGAAGTTGTTAAGAGGCTCAAAAACCTAAATTTTGATTTTAAACTAGACAGAGGGATTATCGTTGGTCAAAAGAGACAACTATTAGATTATCTTCTACACATTGACCCGGATGAGGCAAACCTTTTAGTAGGGTGTCTATAAACTGGGACCAGAAAGACAAATTGTACTCCTCCATGTGATATTGCCTGGAATGATTGGATTTCAGTTTATATAGATAAATTTAAAGTCTGCTGTGATGACCTTACAGCAGTTAAAGTTGAGTTAACATATTAAAATTATTTTCGCTATTAAATTCATCTCATCGTAACATGTGATGTTAATGCAAAATTTAAATCAGTTTCTTATAGAGAATCGTTAAATTACAAATAAAATTAGGGGATCACAGAAGTATAAACTCTCTATAAGTCATCTCGATCTTCAGCAATAGAGAATGCTTGTTAATAACAGTAAAGTTCTGAAACTATATGAAGAGTTTGTTGTAAAGTAGTAACGAGCCTTGCAGTGAATGCACAACTCCAAAGGGCCATCTATAGCGATCGTAAATTCACCAACGAAGTTTTGGAGAAGAAAGATTGGACTTCTACATAAGTTATCCGACTTTACATCAATCAAAAACTAGAGCTCCTCCGAGTTCTAATCGGGTTTCTCTTCAAGTTCGAAACACCACATTCAGTGGTGTTTTTCCTGCAGGAGGACCGGGAAAATATAGGTAACTCTGTTCCGCCTTTCCAAAATTTCATGCAAAAATCGCATATTGACAATTGTGTCACAAAGCTAAATAATTCGCTAAGGCATTGTGATTTTACCTTGTATGTAAGTTCAAAGTAGTTTCAACATTTTTTCTAGTTTGATCACTGCTGTCTGATGAGATGGTTGTCGACGTTGTTTACATTGTCGACGTCGCAGGGACGCAAACAATGGCAACATAATCTACATAATAGTAATTTTTCTCGCCCATCGCTAACTAAATGAATATAGCAGAAGTCATGAGATACTCCTTGGTCGACATTATCTTCGTGACTTATAGTTGGAAATAATTTCCAACTATAATAATTTCTAACTTTGGCTCGGCCAAAGTTAGTTGAGTTGACAATTGTTGTTTATGATTATGTAGATATAACCATTTTATGGGATTTCGTTTACTAGTTAGTTTTAATTATGGGATCCCATTTAACCATAAAATTTGTTCACAGTTTTCATAATTTCATGATCGAGACGTACATGAAGTTATCCCCGGATTCTATCCCCGAAATTAAAAAAAAATAATCAGGCAACACTAACATAATTATATCCCTCTAACTCATGTGTGAAGTTAGCCCCGCCCCGTTTTATATTATATTTCATTACAAATAGACTTCATATGTGAAGTTATCCCCGAATTTTATTATATGAAAAATAAAAATGTTTATTAAAATTATTTTAATCCAGAAAACACAAAAAATAAATGTTATAGTTTAATAAAATGAAGTAAAATAATTTTTAAAATGGCTCATAAATTTGTCAGATTTGAATTATAGGACGGAACATACATATTTCACATTTAAGAAACACATGAAAAAAACGTACCGTTCCAACCTAGCGAAATTACGCTCCAAGCAAAATATTTCCATATAATTTATTTTAGACCAAAAGTGATATTTTAATTTGACATGTAAAAAGTATTAATTTGTCGGATCAGAGCTATATGGTTTTCAGATGTTCAGACCCTAACGTCACTTTTTGCGAAATATGAATAAAATCGTACTGTTGCAACCTTGCGAAATTAGGCTCCAAGCAAAATATTTCCATATAATTTATTTTGGACCAAAAGTGATATTTTAATTTGACATGAAAAAGTATTAATTTGTCGGATTAGAGCTATATGGTTTTGAGATGGTCAGACAATTACGTCACTTTTCGCCAAATATGAATAAAATCGTACCGTTGCAACCTAGCGAAATTAAATATGCATAATTTCGCTAGGTTGGAACTGTACGATTTTGTTCATATTTGGCGAAAAGTGACGTAAGGGTCTGACCATTTCAAAACCATATAGCTCTAATCCGACAAATTAATACTTTTTCATGTCAAATTAAAATATCACTTTTGGTCCAAAATAAATTATATGGAAATATTTTGCTTGGAGCGTAATTTCGCTAGGTTGCAACAGTACGATTTTATTCATATTTCGCAAAAAGTGACGTAAGGGTCTGAACATCTCAAAACCATATAGCTCTGATCCGACAAATTAATACTTTTAAATAAATTAAGTGGAAATATTTTGCTCGGAGCCTAATTTCTCAAGGTTGGAACGGTACGTTTTTTTCGTGTGTTTCTTAAATGTGAAATATGTATGTTTCATCCTATAATTATAATCTGACAAATTTATGAGCCATTTTAAAAATTATTTTACTTCATTTTATTAAATTATAACATTTATTTTTTGTGTTTTCTGAATTAAAATAATTTTAATAAACATTTTTATTTTTCATATAATAAAATTCGGGGATAACTTCACATATGAAGTCTATTTGTAATGAAATATAATATAAAACGGGGCGGGGCTAACTTCACACATGAGTTAGAGGAATATAATTATGTTAGTGTTGTCTGATTAATTTTTTTTTAATTTCGGGGATAGAATCCGGGGATTACTTCACATACGTATGAGCGAGGTCCAAACCGATCTCATAAAGGAACGTCATTTTTATTATATCATTGATCATCATATCCCGCTTCATTAAAATTTGTTGAGATCTGGCTTAGATCCTTAACGCACAGGGCTGTGTCATTCTGACTACAATTTTGTACAATCAAGTCCAGAAATCATTTTGTAATCCCAGATGCCTTCAAATTGATTGTCAAATGGCTTAGCCTCTTTCATCGATTACTAGATTGCAGAAAGTTATATATTACAAACGTCATAAATAAGATACTAAATACCACGCAACACCAATAAAAATTATAAAACTGCCCGCCCGAATGGAAATTTGATGTAAAGTGGTTACCAACACGTTTAACTGTTGTGAACGACGCCTCAAAGAGATGCTTGGCTCTTCACGAACATGTTACTGTTTCACGAGTACTTGCAGGTGATCCAGTTTCTTCAAAACGTTCAACAATTTTTTCGAATTCCAATCTTTGTATGACATCCATGTTGACCCAAATCATCACGTAGTTTACAAAATGTTTTTTTTTGCACCACGACTATTCTCGTAATAAGTTTGGACTAGCAAAACGCGTTCTTGTCTTTTAAACTAACACATGCCTAAAATGACATAGTTGAAATATTTTCGGATTGCCCCCACACCAATAGTTCTTTCAATGCAAAAATATTCACGGAAAAATAAATTTTGTCAAATTGATTCTATGGCAGCTGATGTATTTCTTCCTTAAGATCTATAGTAAGCTAGTTAAATGTGGACCAGCTACATAATCTCAAATTATACTGAATTTGATAATGGTAACGGATGCTAGATTAAATCGGGCATATAGGCCAACTGGAAAGTTTATATGATGTATCTATTTTCATCACCGCTGAAGGTTATGATCGGCTTTTATTTAATGGGGAGAGGGGAGGGAGTTGCTTATCTGACCATTGTCTTCTCACTCCGGCAATCCGGACAATTGTTTCAAATTATTTGCAGAAAACACAATACTATTCACCTCTCGGTAATATTTATATCCCATTTTTACTCTACTTTCGGCCAAGGCATAGAAATCGTATTTCTTCTCGTTTCGTTATTGCATGGTCAAAATATTAGGGTTTTTTATTATTTCGATGAGAAAGAAAATTAGTAGCCCTGGCACAAAAAGGAAGTGAACTTAATGACTGAGACTATTTTTACAAATCACACTAACACACTACATAATTTTTAATCTTGTACACTTTGAAAGTGGATATATCGAGTAATAGCACTTTCAACTTAAAAAAAAACCGTGAACAGTTGTGTCTACCTTTGTGAAGCGATGCAGTAAATCCTGTTGTTGCAAAGGGAAGAGCTACTTGCTCGCGTCCTCTTCCGAAAGACAACAGTTTTGTAGGGAATAGTTTGGCCAGAGCCAACAAGGCCGTCTAAGGAGAAAAATCGAGAAATTTGATCGTCATAATTGAGAGCATGGAGGACGTCCTCAAATTCATCAGCTTCTCGCTCGTGAAGCAACAAACTGCGTATAGAAGCACTCTTCATCTCATGGATTCATTCAGTGCAAAATGACAAAAGTGTTAATTTCTATTTCTGTGACTTTCAGTCATATTCTGAAGTTATATGTTTTATAAAGTTGACAAATATTAAAAATACAAATCAATACTTAAAATCTAAACGGTTTTGTTGTAGATCGATTTGCTTTCCCATGATCGTGTTATATTTACAACAATTGTATTAAATAAATAATATATTTATTTCTTTTCTTTCAGCCTGTTCCGATGAAATTAAAGACATCGAATTCACCGTTACCACATTAAATTGTAGTCACACAAATGACCAAAAGGATGAGCATCATACGCCATCGCATGAGCGGCGGCCTAAATTTAGTAGTCTAAGAAAATCAAGTAATATAGGAAAAGTTGTGAAAGCAAAATTAGCAAAATCATTTTATAATAGTACGTTTGATAATCATCATAGCAGCACTGAATCATCACATGCCCACCACCATCAGCATGGTGGTGGTGGTACAAATACGACCAATAACAATTCTGAACCATCGACCAAACATTCAACAAAACAGCAGCATCATACAGCGTCCATAGATATGAAAAGTAATAGTTCCAAAGATCAGTTGCTATCGTTGGCCGATAGTAAATTTAGCGAAGAAACCCTAGAACAAAGTGAGGTGTCGTCACAGGTAAAAAGTAATAAAAGGCGTTCGAAATTGTGTCACCTCTTGTGACCAAAATGTTATAAATCGTAAATAATTTTATTTTTTATAAATTAATTTTAATATATTTAATTATGAAACCACTATACTAAAATTTAAAATTTCGATAGTGGCATTATGGTAAACAAACATAAAGAACACTTTATGCTTCTATATGGCATCTTAACATTTCTTAAACAAAATAGATTTTTAAAACGTTTGAATGTCATTTTTTAGGCTACGTACGACACATACACACACACACATATACACTTAAACGAACTTAATAGTAACTTTTTTTAAACATAATTTCATTTAGGTAAGTAAACGAGTAGAATTTTAGCCTAGCTCTTAGAGATCACCATTACAAATATTTAATTTTGTGAATAATGTTTTTTATAAATTGGAGAATATTTTTTTATATACATAGTAAACTTTTTTAAAACAACAAATTGATATTTAAAGCAATATTTAGTTTATGTATTCCTAAAATACTGTTTTTAGATTTTTTGTAACGTAATCGTCACCACCCGTGTGACAGAACTGTTTACGAAAATTATAAATAATTGGTTATAACTTTCTGATGGCATGTATTGCACCTGTCAATTAATTTATAGCATTAACAGTCACATAACTTACCATGATATTAAAGAGTGCAGAGATGGGTTTTACTACTGCTTAATTTACATATATATAAATATCAAAATAGTAAAATTAATACCCGATCATTTTTCCAAAATACTAAATCATTGTCAAAATTAGTTTTTAGTTGTATAGCCGAACACGGAACGAAATGGAACCGAAATGAGAGTAGAATTGGTATTTGATTATTCGTTTCTACGCACAAGACATCTCATAAATTTTTTTATCTAAATTTCTGTTCTGGCAAAGGCAAATATGGCCCCGAAACGTGTAATGTGATTTATAAATTTTTTGCATCAGTTCTCATCAATCCTGCCACGATTTCCAGTTCATTGATATTCAGAAATTTGTCATATATCAGGGATGAGCAAATATGGCCCCAAAACGAGTGAGTTGTGATTTATAAAATTATTGCAACTCATAAAGCAAATCTAGGTCACAATTGGTTACTCCACAACTACCACAGATTGTTAACGAAATTCCTTTTCAAGCATATAGAACCACACAAAACATCTGTAAGAAAATCTATGCTTAAAAAGTAAAAAAATTAACAACAAGAAAGTTGACAAGGCTTCCGTTTCCAATATTCCTAAACTATTCATTTCAGCATTGAAATGTGCAGACGGTGCTTTGTTGATGGAACCATATTGGATTTCCATCGCAATTTCTTGGAGAAAAGTGGTTTTCAGAAACCTAAAGAGAATGCACGTAAATAAGGCCACCTGGCCCGACTTAATTCCATATTGACTAAAATGTTTCTCCTTTCATATTTTTTTTTAGCGTGAGGTCGGTGAAAATACATTTACGCACTCTGAGCCAGTTTTCCACATTACTTCAAAGTATTCTCTTGAATTTTCTCTCGAAAGAGCTTCTACGCGGCGCGTCTATCGAGGTCCATTTTCTTCATCTTTAATGCACTATTAACAAATTGTTTAGTCTGTCTCAACACGTCCTTTTCGCCAACCATCTTTCCTATTGCAGTGTCGTTGGCTCAATTTTCTCTAGTCCCTTCTTTGATGTACCCAATTCTCGCACTTAAAAAATGCCTGGGCAATAGCAATCAGCATTCCTTCGTCTTTTCTTTGCCAAGTTTCTGTAAATACTTTCTTAAGCAGCCGTGGCCACTCAGAAATTGGGTAATGTAATGTAAAGGGCTTGCTTCGGGGATGAGCCTCGCAGTCCAGTTCACTTTGGGTTCGCTCTCCCAGGATAGTTGCCGGTGTTCCATCATGTGGTTTCTTTCTTCTGCACTAGCTTTTGTTCTGCCAATCTGTTTTGTTTCTCGTAAATGTTTTTGCGCTCAAAAGGAACCCATTCGGTATGCCGACGGGATGCTTAAGGCCCGCACTTCTGCTCCCTATAAAGGTGCTGATTGGACTGCCAATATTAATAGAGCGTTGCTTACTAGATTTTATCCTACTGTATTCGCCATTAGTCTGCACAGAGCCGCGACCCATAATTGGAAAGGGTGGAGGGTAGTGGTTCTTGACTTGCCAACTGTAACCCTTGTACTGATCCGCTCGCTACCAGCGTAGTCTTTTTTTAAAATAAATATTAAAAAACCTCAGCAGGTACCTTGGTACGTTAAACTAATATTCGTGTGCGAGAAGGATGTTCCCCATCTTTCCGACATAAATATGTTTTTCACATTCAACCTCATGGATCTGGCTGTGCTTTTGTTTATGGCTCACTTTAGCTGCATTCTGGCGGTTTTATGCGCTAGTTCTGTTTGGTTTAAGTCTTCTTTGTTTGCCGCGCGCTAGACCCTGTCCACCAGTTCACGGGCTACTTGCTTTGTCGCAGCATCTTAAATGGAATGGAAGCCTCAGCATCCAATCTTCCTTCTGTCCTTCGTGTTTCTATGCCTTTTCCCAGTACCGTCGCAAACCAGACGGTGTCCAGCTTATCCAAGTTCCGCCTTTTTGGTTTTTCTTACGGAGCAACTTGTCGCGTATACTGGTGTTCGCTTCCATAGTAGTCCTCCGTGAATGTCCAACTTTGGATAAATGACACCAGGATCTCGGAAGAAAAAGTTGTTGTTGTTTTATTGTAATGGTTTTGTTGGGATTGTTCCGTACATTGGTCTATTTCAGTATATCTCGAATTAAAAAAAAAAAATGGGAAGAATTTAGCCTTAAAAGTTGAAATAATTCCTTGATCTTGAGACTGAATGAGAGATGTTGTATATAGAGGCAGAAAAATTACTTCAACGTTGGGGTGGCTTAAATCAGCTGGATGACATGGTCATGGAGCATTGTCGATAATTAATAAAATTTTGAAACTTAAGTTCTTTTTTTAACATAATGTTCTACTTCAGGAAAAAACATTTTCACAAACCACTCCCGAAATAAAATGGAAGTCATCCAAGCTTTTTTGTTCGCTCTCCAAAATATAGGAAGCTGATTTTTAGTAGTGCTTTTAAACGCACGCTCCTTTTAATGCGCGATGGATGGCTAGTGGTTTGGTTACCAAATTTATTTACCAAAATTAAATCAAATCAGCATAAGTGAAATACCACATAACTCGAAGGATACCAGTACATATGTGCAATTCAAGGTAGTAATTATGGGATTTTCAATTTATAAGCTACGTAACGGTCATTTAGGTGCACACCCATTGTTATACAAAACAATTGAACTTATCGGTACACTTTTATATATTTTTGTATTGATAATTAAAAATATATTTCAGTATTCTATTTTATTCTCAGTACACTTATCATATTAATTATGGTAATCAAGTTCCTACTATTATACTTACTCATGTTAATTTTTTCTCACTCAACACAAAAAACGGTATTTTTAATTCCTTTTAACTCATTAGCAAGAATTCATAATCACTACAAGATCTTTTCTTATATATGAATAAATAATTCAATTATTAATTATAATTTATTGTTTAATTAAATTTTACACAATCTTTTTTAACTTAAATTTAAGTAACTGTATATAATAACCAATTTTCAATATTATGACTGTCCAAAATTCCTAATTTTTTCATCTTGCTAAAAAAAAAATCCAACAAAGAAAATCTCGAAAAACCCAAAAATCAAGTTGACCTGCATTATCGGTCAATCGATATTTATACTTGCATGATCCTTTCGTGTGAATGACTAATTCGACCTACACAATACTGTAGCCAGCATTTAGGGAATTGTACGCGCTGAGTACGCAGAAAATCTAATCGAATTCCCATAAATTCAGAAAACTTAGAACGAGGTCATTCGGAATCGTTACAAATCATGGGGACGCCCCACACCCTGAAAAGTCTCAAGCCGGACAGAAATTAATTTCACAAAGATCCTGGTTTTATGATTTAGTGCTTCTAGTGTAATAACATGGGGGCTGAAATTTAAGTTCGAATGTCTTTTATATGGTACGTGCGTAAACTTTTCCGTTCCAGATTGCGTAATTTATATGCCACGTTTCTGACTTTGCACTCAATAATTGCAGGCCTAAACTTAGGAGATAGTTTGTGAGCAAATTTATTCGCAGCATCGCTTTGTACAAACGACCGAGCAAACACCGCTTGTCCGTTAACAAATTCGCGGTTACTGCTTCGCAAATTGTAATGCTTAGCCGAGCAATAGTAAGATAGTACAATGATAAATATTCGTATAAGAACAACAATTGATTTTTTATTAAATATTAAAATATACAGATACGTATGATTTAAAAAAAAAGTTGTTTATTTCGTAAACAGTAAAGAATTACACTAAATTTAATTAGTATTTCAACAAGGCAAAAAATTAAGATACTTCTAATATTAATTCAGTTTAAAAAAATACTCCAAATTGCTTAAATATTCGTATAGGAACACTTCCAATTTTTCAAAAAAAAGCTACATAATAACAAAGAAAATTTTAAATTAATATTTCGTATAATGCCCTTGTTGTTTATTGATTTCAAATATGCGCTCTGGCATTGAATTTGACATGTTTTTTAAAGTTTCTGCCTCAATTTCGCCCCAACATCCCTTAATCTGCCTTAAGTCAATAACCGTTTTAACTTGCCAACCATTTTCTTAAACCTTCGCTGCAAGTATGCCTCATAAATTCCCCATCGATTGTAATCGGGACATTTATTTGTTTTTGACAAAACCACTCCATTGTGAAAGCATTGTTTTGTTAAAAAACAAATCATTGTCGTTGTAGTCCTTAAGAAAAGTTATCAAATCGTTTTCTAACAAATCATTGTACATGTCTGAACTCATTCAGGAGGTAATAAAGCAAATTGGTACCTCGCCGCCATAGTGAAAAGCTCCCCTCACCATTACTGTACCTCTACCGAAATTTCTTTTATACTGCAATATATTTTCATCACGGATATTGTGCCAGTAGCAAGGGTACTGGCCTGGGCCGTCTTGGCTGAATTTTTTCTCATCCGAAAAAATCACTTTTTGCCATTTATCTTTAAAATGCATGTGTCGCTTGGCCAATAGTAGTCGCATTTCAATATGTTTATAGGAAAAGTTAGTCTTACTTTGCGATTTTGCCTATTTAATATTTTTTGGTGTTCAAGTGTTAAGAGCGATATGTTGTTTTGTAACAGGTAAGCCCAATTTTGGTTTAATTTGTTTGGCACGTGACTTGTCACGAGTTGCTTTCTTTCTTATTTTGTCAATTTGAAATTTGGGTAACTTACTATTTTCTTTTGTTACATTTTTTAAACCACAACTTCGAGCCTTTCTTAGGAAGTCCAAGGTAAATCCTTGCTTTTTAAAAATTCTGATGGAGATTTTTTCTTCATCATTTAAGAACTTTCCCTTTGGCATCAATATAATAAAATATTATTACAATAAAAAATAATAGAAATAAAATTCCATTTTATATGCATCGTAATATACTTACTGAATAAGATCGAATATCAAATATTTAAAACAAATATATATTTATTAAGAGCGTAAAAACACGTTTTTATCATCTTGTTACAGGATGGCTACTGCCATCCCGCAGATTTCATCTAAGCGCATGCAGAGGCCTCCACGGTGATTTTTTGCCGGCTACAACTCAGAGAGAAGTGTTATGGATCGTGGAGGTTGAGGCTTGCATGGCCTACACCGTGATTACAGAAATTTTTAAATAAAAAAAAACGCAAATAATAATAATAATAATGAACCCGGAGTTCCGAAATTTGTCGGGCAGAACTTGAAGAACGAACAAAACTAAAAATAATAATTATAACGGAAGAGAGGTGCCTTGGTGCGCGCATCCGTCCGAATTCAAACGGTGAAAGGCACCGGTTTCAATTTCGGATGCGGGCACCAAGGGACCGCCAACACTACGCCGAAACGGACTGGGAATGCCCCCTCCCATCATACCAAAACCAAAGAAATTTAGCAATTCATTAAAAAAAGTAACTGGAATCACGACAACCAAAATATCCTCGAAAATGGAGGAGCGAAACCAATGTGAACCGAGCGCGCGACATGTAACCGTTATGCGGCGCTCGATTACGAAATTTTTTATATAAAAAAAAAATTTAAAAAATAGGAAAAAATTTAAAATAACAAAAAAATTAAAAAAAATCGTACCTTAACTACTAAAAAAATGTGCCGGTGCGACCTTGGGCGGTCGTCCGTTGCGGGGCCTTTCCCCAGTACCAAAAACGAATAGCCGGTTGGCCACCCGTACCGTTGCGGGGCCTTTCCTCGATACCAAAATAGAGTGGCCTCAACTGGCCACCTGAAACTCGTTGGGCACCCGACAATTATCCTGGTGTACCACTCACAAAATGGCGGCACCCTTGTAGTAAGATGCGGCACCGGCCGAAAGAAATTATAAAACAAACGCCGCACTGCTTATCGATCTTTGCCTCTAACCGTTACAACGTTGGGCGTTGAATTATCGTAAAAAAAAATGATGAAGTGTCCGCAGCTGGCCACCTGTAAATATTTGTTGCACCGGTAACATGTACCACCGGTAAAACGGCGCCCTTGAAATTATTTGTCACAGGTGGAGCGTGGTACCGCCGAAAATTCGTCGCAAATTCGGCCTTGCTGGACCACCGAAGCTATTATGGGTGGATTCGCCGTTACTCAAAATGTGGGGCGTTGTCTCCCATGAAAAAAATACGCTGAGTGCACTGTAATGTCTATATCACACAAAATATATTTTTTTTTATTGAGTTAATTTGCACTTTCTAATCACTGTGAAACGCTTAATGAACGCAATACAACTTAATCGCTTCTTAGAGTTCTGGTAAACAAAGACCTTTACAATTGCTTTCCCAGCCTATACATTTTACTGGAGTGTGGTCATACGATTTATATAGTAAGTGTTTGTATCCAGCTATTGCCCAGTTTTAAGAGCAAAACCCAATGGTTAATTTACCACTCAGTTTCACAAAATCTTAAACATGGCGGAGTATTCGAAAAAAAATATTATTAAAAATTTACGAATAAAAGAAAATTTTATTTTTAATTTTTCAAAACTAAATGTTTATCACCATGTATTTATTTTCCACATATGTAATAATAATTATTAAAAAGTATTTTATCCGCTTTCCATGTCCGCTAAATATACCATTTGAACGTAAATATGGCCAAAAATTCGTTGCGGTTGTCCACTAACTGTATTGATAACCCGCGGAAAGCTGTGAAATTTATGGGTAGAATCGCTTAAATAATTTTTGGAACCAGCTCCTAAAAAATGTGTACCAAATGCCAGTGATCCTACAAACTAGTACAATTAATTAACATCGAAACATGGTGTGAATCTTCCCGGTTCATTATGTAATCATTGCTGTACATAACACTTTAAAAGCATATTAAATGTAGGCTATGCACCCGTGTTCGATTACAATAAAAACTTTCAATAAAAAGCTCTCATTCAAAAATAATTTCCCCAGAAAACTTTTTCTATAAAATACAATTTTATTTTTTATACTGCAATTCACTAATGCTGCAGCACAATATAGAAATCAAACTTTATGCATACAAAAAATATAATTACGTAATAATCATAAAAGCTCAAAATGAAAAAGTTCAATTTTATAAATTTTTTCTCGGTGTTGGTATAAAGAAATAACGTAGACAAAGTTCTAAGCTTTTATACTTTTCAATTACTCCTTCTTGTAAATATTTTTTCCTTTATGTAAGCAAAGCTCTCATAAAATTAAATTTGTTTTATTTAATAACAATAATTGAATTTGAATCGAAACAATACGTAAATTAACTGAAAATTGTTTGGTGTGTCGATATCACACCTCATCAAATCATATTATACGGTTTGATCTGTTTGGTTGGTTTACATACATATATGACCCGAAATTAATTTCCATCAAATATGTGTCACATGTCCTTATTTTATTCGTATTTATTCGATACTCCAGTATCATGGTCGATTTGAATTACGTCCGTTTTCCTACACCCGCATCACAGCAGCATCAGCAAACACCAATAATAAATCAATAAAAATAAAATTATCCAAAATTTTTCCCTAAGGTGGTTAGAAATTTTTTGATTTTTTGTCTATATCCCCCGAATTATTTATGTATATTTGTATTTCGAACACTTATTTATGTATTCGGCGTACAACAATATCCAATATTATTGTTATAACCGATTTTATGGTTAAACGTGAATTTCTAACGATAAATCGAATATCGAATATTTTGTAAATTCAGGTTTCATATTCGTTTCTTGACTGACTGACTGACTGTTTATAGTGTAGTATGTGCAAGGTGGTGGGTGATAGCATAACGGTACAAAACTCATATGGAAACATATTATATGTATATATGTTTATGCGTCCTGAGTACTCCTATACATAGCGAATACATATGTGATGTCAAACCAAATATTCAATTCGCAATAAACGAAAAAATCTAACTTTTATCTTTAATCGAAAAACGATTGTTGAATATGAATTTAATGCTTTTTGGTACAGAAACGAACAAGATAATGTGCTTAAGTTGAAAAAAAATGTTTTTTTTTTCAAAATTGAGTTTTATTATTGTGAAAAGGTGTTTTTCAAAAGAAAATTTGTTTAATAATGTTTGATTTTTATCAATTTATAAAGTTGTATGCTGATTTATTCAATCAACATTGTTTGATAACTTCATAATGATATTAAGATGCTTCTAGCGACAACAATTTTTTTATCTCCTTAAAAAGTTATGGTTGGTCAATCAGGATTTCGTTAAAAAAGTTTACATAATAATTTTGAACAGAAATCTTTCATCAGGAGCTTGTAACTTAATTGGGTTATACAGCTATCCTTACTTTAATTTACTTAAATTTTAGCAAGCGCGACAGTGCTTGAAGTAAAGCATCAATTAGCACACTTTTCACGATTAATGGCTCAATATTGTAGGAGATCTGTATGCGCCAATGATGTCAATTCCATTACAAGTGATTCCCCAAACATTACTAGTTCAGTTGGTTCCGCCTTGAAATGTGTGAGAGTATATACTGGTTACTTGACGATGTATTTCTGGTCGAACGTATATTCGGCATCCTTTGGCAGTGTTTCGCACTTCATTGTCTTGTGAACATACTTGAATATGATCTCCAATGACATAAGTGTCATTCTCGAGTGTCCAAGTCTCGGCAAAAATTAAAATGTCAGAGTTGACGAAGACTTTGTCACTAGAGTATATCTTGTGATGCGCGTTTAGTGACTGGACATTGTGGAAAATGAGTTGACAAAGCTCATCTGTTCGAATTCGTAAGTGAAGAAATGTTGACTTCTCCTGCTTTGTGCTGAAGGTTTGTTTGTCTTCACAAATGGACCGAAAATTGATAGGTGTCCAATTCCAAAGAGATTCAATTCCCTGAGCTCTCATAATTCCAATTCGCTTTTCTCGTAGTTTTCGACCACATCTCGGATCATCAAACTTAATCCATAAGACCTCAGTTGCCAATCGAGTGAGATCAGGCTTAATGCGACCTTGCTGGATTCTTTTCAATGTTCCGATTACGCCATTTACTAGCCCGTCCAATAAATCTTGATTTACTGTCATCATGTATCGACTCTCTCGTTTCAGCAAGAGTTCAGTGGGAAGTCCTTGTGTTTTTGACAGTTTTTGTTTCAATACCCATTTAAGAATTGATTGCTTTGCTGCGGGTGTTCCATCACCACAAGGATTGTCGAAGGCACGGATAAAAGCTTGTAGGCATTCACTTCATCATTTTTATAAAAAAGATGAATAGAAGTGCGTGAAGGTGGAATCGACCTCAAAGCAAAGCAGCGACTTTTGATTAAATTAACATCGTCTGTTGTCATTGTTCCAGAAGCCATGTTATTGAGACAATTTGCGAAGATGAGATCATCTCTCTGACGCATAATCTGAGTTAACGTGTGTACTCTAAATGTGCATCAAAGAGGACGTCCTCCAAATGTTCCAGCAATAGCGTTAGTCGGATCTCCGGACATCAAGGAAAAAGCTTGTACAGACCTTAATTGGTGAAAGTCTCCTACTGTGATGACAGAGACACCTCCAAAAGGAAGCTGTTCAATAAGAACATCTCGAATTCTCTTGTCTATCATCTCAAAGATATGTGTTCCAACCATGCTTATTTCATCAATAATGATTATTTTGAGCTGTGAAAAGGTGGCAGACATAGTGTTTGAGATGTCAGCTGACAACGAGGTTGCTGTTTTGTTGTTGATGGGCAAGTGAAAAGCACAGTGACAGGTGGTGGCGCCAATATTGAAAGCCACTTTTCCTGTAGGAGCAAGAAGGAGAATGGATGGTTTATTTGGATCAAAGTCAAGTTCTTGTAAGTGAAGCCGGCGAAGGATTTGGTAGAGTACGCGAATGACAAGCGACTTTCCAGTTCCAGCTCCTCCTTTGAGATACGCTAGTAGAGGAGCAGCTCGGCATCTCTAATTTGATCTTCAAGGTATTCATCTTCCAAAAAATTGATTTTTTTTCGATTTGGTTGAATAACTTCAAGATTTTGCTGATATTCAGCTTCATCACTTTCCGATCTCCAAGGCAAGTAGAGAAGAACTTGTTCTCGATAGTAATTTGTTGGATCTCTAGACTTGTTATAGCGTACGAAGCGTATAACTTTCAGAAACGTGCGTCTACGAACAAATCCAGAACCATCGTTAAGTCTCATAACAGTCGAATGCTCATCTTCAATGTCGTTGTTGTCGTTGTCATCATCCACATTTTCATCAACTTGCCCTGCAATAGCGCGTTTCCGTTTAGAATATACATACCATGCAGCAAAGTAAGCAAGGCATGCATCTTCAATATCGGTTGGACGGTGTTCATGGTGATCAAGAAGACCTTTGACAAAAATAGTCTTTAACATTGATGTTCTCTCGGAAAGTGAGCAAGAAGGAATGAAAATGCATTGTTCAGATGCAAAACTCATGGGCATTTGCAGAAGGTTATAAGAAGCTTCTTGAGCTGAAAGTTCGCTGTTCACATGGTGAGCGGCTCCCAGTTCTCGCAGTGGTTCTCGAAGGGTGGTTTTCGTTTAGCATTCTCAATAATCTTCTTCAAAAGAAGTGCCACTCCTCTGTCACTCTTGTTGATGTTATCAATGATGTAACAGCAGCATGCGAAGGCATCAAAGATGTACTGTATGTCCATATTTGCTTTCTGAAGAGAAAGTAATTTCTTGTTGTAGTTGTTGATGAAGATTTCGCACGGCCGGCGCTTAAGAAATACTTTTTCTCTCTTGAGTGAAGAGAGAATGGCACAAATGTAGTGAGCTGGAGTACAGTTGACTTGAACGAGCAAGTCTTCAAATGTTAAAGAGGAAGCTGGAGGGTTATCAGATTTGAAATTATCAAGGTATGCTCGAAATCATTTGTGAGAAAGTTTGTAGATTGGAAGATTTTCTTCATTACTTTCAAAGCGACGAAGAATTGCTGTCGCATTCATTGGGAAGAAAGGAATTCCAAATCTGCACCCTGTATTTTTGCTTCTTCCCTTTCTGCAGGTAATGGAATGAGTATGAGACTGAAGAGCAAGAAGACGTGTCATATTATCGGTAGTAGGATAGTCGGATGAGCAGGTAACGACTTCATCGATGAACTCGCAGACAGCCGGATCGAAGTCTGAGTTATCAGCATCGAATACAGGTGTGTTGGATAACCACAAGATCATGTGCACATGTGGACTTCCTCGTTGCTGAAATTCAATCCGATGATACTTGTGAAGAGTCTTTCGACTACCGAGAGGCCCATTTGCAGACGAAAAAGTCTTCATCAATGCTTTGAAGCGATTGTCGAAATATCGAGCACAAGTGATAGGGTCTCGTTGAATTTGTTTGCCGAAATTGCACGCTGAGCTTTAGTTAATCGTGGAGGAGCCATCGTAAATGATTCTACAAATAATGATAAAACAATTATTAATATATGTTAACATCAAACAATATGAATTTAAACTTACATAGTAGAAGTGAGTCAATTATACGTCATAGATATGGGAAATCCGGATCGTTTTCAATAAAAAGCTAAAAAAAGAAAAGAAGAGAAGTTGAATTATTAAGTTTATAAATTAAATTTTTTCCGTTGTTTTTTTCGAAACGAAAAGCTCATGATTCCAGTATGTTGTATTTGTTGCTAAGCAACAAGTAATAATAGTACAAGAATATTTTTTCTGGCCTAGAATAATAATTGAAAATTTAAAAAAAAAGTAGACAGCCACATCTGTGTGACCTCTATTTTTAGAAAAAGTTGAATATCTCGAAAACTACTTGACCTAGAGTTCCCAGATTTTAAATGTGACCTTTTTATAGTAGTATGAGAGCTGAGAGCACGCCATTTTGAGAGTTTTTGCTGTGATAGTGCCAACAGACAGACGGCCTAAGTCTTTGTATAAGCTTGCTCGCAAGAGCGAGCGCTAAAAGTCATACTATGGTTATATTACATTTCTCAGCACGATATATTAATTTATATTAACAAAACAAACAGTGATTTTGGAATTAGGTAAAGAGTAGTTTAGTAATGAAGTTCTTTATTATTAATTTTTTGGAATAAAGCAGCTTATAATTTGTGTTCAAAATAATTTATTCCACCAGTTATATAGTATTTAATTTTTAAGAGCAGGCCTTTATCCTAATCTTTCGCTTAAAAATTGGTGAAATCCTTTCTTCAAATTCAGCCCACTTTTGTTTCAAGCAGTGTTCCTTACCAGAGTACAGCAAATCAAATTCTAAACCGGATTTAAGTTACTAGTCTATGGCCGGCCATCTGGATGTAGCAATATATCCCACCTTATAAAATTCAACCTTCAAAAATAATTTGTGAATTTCAATAATTCTTGTTGTCTTCCAAGGTATTCCAAAGGGTCTTTATCTTTAATATAATTGTCATCGATTTTACCAATTTCGCTTAACGTTTCTATAAACTATATACGATCAAATATAAAATATCATAATAATAAAATATGCCAAGATAATGATTTTTGATATTTCTTAACACGTTCGCGGACGTGAATGCTATAGCATTCATACACCTTTTTCATTTTTTAACACTTTCGCGCGAAACAGTCATTCAATTTTTTTCTTTTTTAAGAATTAAGACGACATATTTGTTAATTCTCAACAATACATTCCTTTCCGCGACGAAATGTCATTGCAATCACAAAAGTTATCAAATTTGTGTTAAACACATTTTGAAAGCGTCCGCGAACGTGCTAATACCGAACCGTATGTTTTGTGAGTTTATTTAACTTATTTTCTACGACTGTTCTATGCGGTCCAGCGAAAAGTAAAATAAATCCTTTATGTTGTAGAATACTCGTAATGTTCCATAATCATTCTCCGAATGAGAAAAGATTTGTATTTTTAATTCCACAATTAAATTTAATTTTAAGTTTACAAATTTATAACAGTATTTAGCAATAACGGATTACGGGATAACCCTATATAACTATTTAATAATTGAACTATAATTACAACTATGAGTAATCTAGCAATGCAACCATTGAAAATTAAAAAAATTTAATAGTATTTTTATAGATATTTATTTCATTACTTACCAATTCCTTCACTTTCTGATTCATTTTTCTGACGTTTCGGGTTTTCAAAGTAACCTATTTTATTTAGTTGTGGCGGCTGGTTTCGATATTTATTAATTTCCTGTTGGTCGCTGCTTACCAATTGGATGATAATACCAATTCTGTAAAGCAATGAAAAATGGTTTACTGGTGTTGTTTTCAAAAATTTCAATAAATAATTTGTCTTCTCCGTCGTTCTCGATATCTTCCGCAATACTGCTAAAATCGTCATACGCCATTGACAGGTTGTTGGTATAGTGGTACTCCAAGACACAGTCCAGTAACAATTTTCTGCCATAATCGCCTAATTTCAGTGAGTTTGTACTCTAATAGGTTTTGAAAAAATTTTTACCATTGTCTGTTGGTTTTTAAAAATTGTTTTAAATCATTTAATTCAAAGTGAAAAAGTTGTTAACTTACTGCTTATTTTAAATCCAGAAATAGGAAATATGTACTTCCAAATGTATGTGTTGATAATGAATTGGATACAGGCCGAGGCACTTGTGGTGTAGTGCACTGCGAATGTTCTAACCATCTGGTAATCGAACTGGTCGAGACGCCGTGGTTTCCGATAATAATTCGATCTGAATTTTAAATTCCTAAGAAACAGATTTTTGAGGTCATTATTATACATTTTTTACTATTAACATGCAATATTTAGAAAGTTATTAAAAAATTTTACATTTTTGTGCCGCCATTTAACTATTTTGGACCGAACCCGTGCCCTTTGACTTCCATCAGTGGCATTCGGAAACATGACGTCTAAGTCAGGCGCAGTTAGAATTCTGAAGTCGTCCGACCGATTATATCAATCCACTTTAAATCGAATTACCCGAAAAAATGCAAAAGACCCCATTCGTTGAATATTACTTCGAACTAATGATGGTTAGGTAATTAATTGATTTTTTCCATTTTAAATAATTTTTTTAGAGGTTACATTGAACTGGTATATTTCTGATTCTAGTGAAGGTATCGTTGAAAGTGCTATCACTTTAGAAAGGCCTTAGATAGCTTTCAATTATTCAATAAATAATTTTATGCAGTACCGTTATTTTAAGAGTTGTATTGAAATGAATGTAGTTAAATATTTTTACCTGTAGGGGACGCAACTAACAACACATAAAGAAGTGTAACTCGCCGTTTGAAAGGTGAAGGTTCCACCTTTCTAGTTATTAACATTGTATATGTGTACCAGATCCAGTTTGGCTAGTACAGTTGTTTTCTATATTGAAAGTAGTTCAAAAATCACGTGTTTTCATTTTAAAATAATGTACCGGCTAAATTAGATTTTGTACATGTTGTATAATAAACCGTCTAACTTTAAAAATTTTAAACCGATTTGCAGCTCGATTAATTTTAAATTGAATGATTTTGCTGATTGCTCCATGCTTTTGATGCGCAAATGGTGACCATTTGTTCCATTATGAACATTAGTAATCCTTGCCTTTCGCAAGGAGGTAAATTGTGTGCACTAATTAAAAACAATTATTAATAAAATTTTCTATTTTTGAAAATAGGGCTTCGAGGACCTTCTTTTACGTTTGACATACTCCCATTGTGTAATGTAATTATCAAGTACCACGGGGTGAGCTATCTGTTAGTCCTTTTTTCATTCCAAGTCAAATTTTATTTATTCATAAGGAAAGGTAGTTGTATGCCATTTATGTATGAAAAATAATCTCGTTCATATGCCCACCACGGCTTCTTCTACAGGCCTGCATCCGAACGTCTAAATTTTCGACGGCTTTCGAATGTTGTTTTTAAGTTGTTTGTGGGTGATTAGCATACACCTTACCTTTCAAACAACCTCACAAAAAATAATCAAGTGGTGTTAAATCCCGGCTTCTTGATGGCCAAGGAACTGCACAGTTTCTTGAAATTATGCGATCAGCAAATTCTGTTGACAATAAATAGATTGTTGCATGACTTGC
This sequence comes from Nephrotoma flavescens, assembly GCA_932526605.1. Classification (NCBI taxonomy): domain Eukaryota; kingdom Metazoa; phylum Arthropoda; class Insecta; order Diptera; family Tipulidae; genus Nephrotoma; species Nephrotoma flavescens. The sequence goes on along the minus strand of OW052220.1, from coordinate 98,377,397 downwards.
GTGGCATGTCGCTCTGTCTTGGCGCTGGTTGCGTGAATTTTTGAGTTATTTAAATTTTGTATGGATGAAAATGAAGATGCGTGGTTCTTCACCGACATTTTCACTAACAGTTGCCACTGCATCCGGAGTACGAACTGGATGAACATGTTGATGCCGTCTACGACCTTCCACTGGACCAGTTTCTTCAAAACGATCAATAATTTTGCCAATTGAAATTTGTGACTCCATGATGATAAATGGCATATTTTTGACTTTTCATACGCTAATGAAATTTTTAGAACAGATAACAAGTATTTAAATTCGTCGATTGAAAAAAGACCAACAGATGGCCCACACTGTATAAGCAAATTTGATTCTGACGTGTTAAAACATTTAGGCTCATGAATGAAACATGGATCATGAAGTCTTCAGCTCTAACTTCACGATTTTATAGCGACTTAAACATGTCATTGTGCTGCTACCAGACACATACTCGTCTACTATATTCTTGTTCGTTCTCTGTCCAATTGGACACTGTTGCCAGAAAAAGTTATTTAAATAGAATTTCTATGTAAATTTTATCTCCAATTCTCTATTCCAGAGGTGTTACCAGAACTGGCCTCTTTAAAATGCTGTAATGTAAACTTGTTACGTGTCAAACAATTTAAAGTTTCAAAGAAAATTTCACATGAGAATATCCCAAATTTCGAATTATCAATTTAAAAAGAAAAAAAATTTTAGGTTTTAAATTTTTGGATAGTCAGAATACAGTTTGGGAGTACTGTACTGTGAAGAAGTTGTGGAATATACAAGTCTGGATCGTAACTCGTCCATTCATTACCTGTTTATGAAAAGATTGGGTATGGTGGATGGAAATAGGCTTCTAAAATGATGTTTGGAAGAAGTTCTAAAATATGGCTTCCTGTGCCGGAACTCGGCCATTTCTTAACTACTATTGGTTCATGAAGTATGTTGGATGGAAATTGAATTTTAAAATGCTTTTCGAATGAAATTCTGAAATATAGCCCGATTATGAGGAGATTATGTATGTTAGATGGAAATGGCATTATAAAATATTATTTTTGAACGAAGTTTCGAATATGACAACTTTGGACGGATGAAAATGAGATTCAAAAAAGATTTATAAAGAAGTTCTGGAATACGGCCACCAGGTTCAGAACTCGGCTGCTTCTTAAATGATTTTAATGTTATTCGATATGTTAGGTGAAAATGTCGTTCTAATTTTTTTTATTTAGTTTAATTTTGGGAGATGTAGAATTAAGAGGATGTGACTATGTCTACTCTCTTCAAGATAACATTAAGTGAACGATATGGAGATGTGCTCGCGCCTACTCTTCTTAATATGGCACTCGAACACGATAGAAGGTGATAGAAGGTTATAGATTATAACCAAACCCCGTGCTTTACTCAAAATTTGACCTCTTTACAGTTAAAAAGATTGACGGTTTAAATTTCATAATTAAACCGTTTACAAAAATTAGAGAATTACAAAGAAATTTCGCGAAGAGCGGTGTACCGGACATAGCAAGTTTCATATGATCTTTTGGTTTTTTCAAATATTTTAAACAGCCAAGCATTTACGAACACCTGGATTTTATGAATTGTGAAACCTTTACATACCCGGATTTCAAAATCCCCGTTTCAAAATCCTGGTTTTCAAAATCCCGGTTTTCAAAATCCCGGTTTTCTTTTCTTCTAGTTCTAAAGTCTCGATGTTGAAAAAAATATGTTTTATTTTTATTAATTCGGGCCGGCTGGAATAATAATATTTCAACATAAAAATAAGTTATCGTGCCTAAAAATTTACTAGAAAAAACCAAGGATGCGAAATCAGAGGCGGGAGTCGGTTTCGTGAAGTCGGTGCTATTTTATCGGAGTCAGAAAAAACTGAACTGCAATTCCAATTTCTTGAAAAATAAAAACGACTATAACAAAACTAAAACAGTACACAGTAAAAAAGTAAAGGATCGGGATATATAAGTCGGGTCGCGGTGCTCCCTAATTCGTTAGAAAAAAATCCATTCCAGTCAGTGAAACATTTTGGTGGAGGAAAATTTTATCAAGCAAATTCATTAATATTTGATAAAAAAATTACGGCCCATCGAGATATTTGGTCCTTTGACATTCAGCCTTTTGATATCATACCGAGTAAACGCTTCAATAACTCTCGCGGGAATCGCTCCTCTCCCTCCGTTTAGCCCTCCAAAGGCCTTTAGAAAAAATTCTAGGAGAGCGGGGTTCAAAAACATGTCGGGCATAAAGGATCAGTTTTACTAGTTTTATTCTAAGTGATTGATTCATATTCAAAACTAATTTTTAGATACAGGTCTAGAATATGGTCGATAGGGATGGAACTTGACAATTTCTTTACTGATTATGTTAAAACTCTACAAGTAAGGTCTAAATGGGATTCTAAAATGTTTTTTTGCTAAAGCTCTACATTATAGCCATTAGCGACAAAACTCGGCTATTTCTTGACAGATTATGATAAAATTCAACATATGTGACTGAAATAAGATACTAAAATGATTTTTGACTAAGTTCTGATCGTGTCAAATTTAAACATAATCGGTTTACAAATGGCCAAATTCCATCTCTGTTGACCATATTCCACAGCTTTATCAAAAAATCATTTAAGAACCCCATTTCAATCGCACGTGACGAATTTCAACATAATCGATTAAGAAATGGCCTAGTTCCATCCCTATTGACAATATTACAGAACTGTATTCACATTTTAAAATCCCATTTAGATCCCACATGCAGATTTTCGACATAATCGGTTAAGAAATGGCCAGGTTTTATCCCTATCCGCCTTATTCCAGAACTATATCAAAAACGCATTTTTTAAATTCCATTTAGATGATCCCCAAACCACAGGTAGAATTTCAACTAAATCGGTTAAAAAGTGGCGCAGTTTCATAGCGTAGACCATTTTTTAGAACTTTATCAAAAAATCATTTAAAAATCCATTTCCATCGCACGTATCGATTTTGAACAAAATCGGTTAAGAAATGGCCAATTTCTATCCCAAGTAGCAATTTTCTAGAACTTTATTGCTAACTCATTTTTGAATTTTGTGAAAAAATCATTTAAGAGTCCCATTTTCCCACAAGCCAAAATTTAAAAATTCAAACCGGGATTTTGAAAACCAGGATTTAAAAATTACAGTTAGATAACAGTTAGATAAAATAAAATAGTTTAAAATTTAAATAACAGTTATTTAAATTTTAACTTCTGAAAATTATTTGAAAATCCTATTTCCATCCGACTGACCTATTTTCACCTTGATGGATTAAAAAATGGCCGATTCCGTTTATTTTAATTAAAGAAATTTTAATTCACTCAAATTTTAATTCACAAATCGAGGTCTAAATCATCATTGAATGACAAAAGATCATCTTCAACAGTAAGCCATTTTATTTTAGACAGATTAATATCTCACAAAATCATGACACAATCGAATTGAACTGCTAGTTGGTTTGAGAAAAATGAACATAGCTCTGCGTATATCAACTGAGGATCCGTATGTAAAGCAAGTTTAACATCCAAAATCTCGAACACGTTACTATCCAGAAGTCCGCAACCCCTCGCCATTGATTCAAGATGCGAATACCGATCGTGACTGAAAACATAGCAGTCCGAGTGAAATACTGCGGAGCAGCTGGTCGAGCGGTGTTTTTTTTACATCATACAAATCGTAATACCACGATACATACTCATTTTCCAACATCGATATAAGTACATTTCATGGGGTATAGAGGCACATAATCGGTTGAGGTTGCCGTAGATGTTGTGCCAATTTCATAAAGCACACTGAGGGGGTTCGATAATTTTTAGATCGCTGTGTACGAACTCAACAACTAGAACTTTTTCCGGTCAAAATATTGGATCTGATGTCTTTGCAAATAGTTCCTATGGTATATTGATTCTAAAGCTAATAAAAGTTAGTCTTATAGTTCTTTTGAACGATCGTTCTTTAATACAGATCATTAATCAAGGTTCACTGGATTGCAATACTCCACCTTTTTACAGATAAAGCCAATATCTTGTCCAGCTTATTGTTGAAGGATCCAAACGACCACGTAAAGTTGCCTAATCTTAGGCACCGCAATTGCAACAAGATCCAAGGACAAGTACCAGCATCTACTGCTGATGGCATAAATATGATCGGCGAAGGAGTCGACATAACCCCATACCTCGTTAGTTGCCTCGATGATGATCAGAGTGACGAAACAATGGTTGAAATTTCATTCAGTTTTGATGAGAGCGATTCAACAAGTATCTTATATTGTCGAGAATGTAGATAACGCCAACAACCTAAGAAATGATATTATACATTAAATTTTGTCATCGGTATTTCGTAATTTTACGTTAGCCCGTCTAAAAAAAGTTGCTTTCTATAGGTATTAGATAATTGTCTTATCATCTAACCTCCCAATTATTTATTAGTAAATATATGAACCGACCCAAACGTTGACCAAAACTAATTCACCTCAACGCACAAGGTTAGTTTTGTGAACACATTTAAAATTCCATCATAAATAAAAACCAACTACCGCCTTAAGGGACGTTGAAAATTAATTCATATATTTTTCATCGGCCCATTGCCGATAAAAAAATACTTGGCAATACAATGAACAAGACATTTATAGTTAAATTCAACACCACCTTATTCTAGTTTGGCCAAAGGTCAGTAGATGACAGCAAATTGTTATAATTTTTTCTAACATTTGCTTAGAAGATGCATTTATTTTTTATTTTATGTGGATACGTTTAGAAAAAATTGTATTTAGTCTAAAATTAATGGTTTTACTGTAAGCCTTACGCCGATTTTATTTTTAGTCTAAATTTTTGACTAACTTAACTCACGATTAGTTCATACCAGCAATTAATAGATGGCGCAAAACAAACTGCACACGACTTTTAGTTAAAATATTTCTAACTGGAGACTAATAAATCTGAACTAATTTTGTAGTCTAAAACAAACCGTTTTTTTTATTAGCGCTCGATAGATTGTATCCGGAGCACGCAATTTTCTGTGTCAAAACTTATATTTAGCGGAATATAGACAAAAACATTGGAGTGGGTCACACATTCTATATTACTGAATTAATTAAATTGCCGTTAGATTACACTAGTGATTTTGCTGATCCATAATACGTACTGGTCCAAATATTTAGTCCTAAATTGCGTACTACAATGTTTACTATTCACCATCGATACTAAATACTTCAACAATTGATTAAATTTAAATGAAATTAGGGAATTAGAATAAAATTTTAGTGCAATATGTTTCACTATTGATAACTTCTACGAACTAACATGAAATTAGTTAGGCGATGATTTAGCCGAAAATATTGGTTTCAGGCACAAAGTAAATTACAAAAATTGTAAAAAGTTGTTTTTGTATAAATTCCCGACTAACTAAATTGATTATTAGTTCATACTAGATATAGATAGATGTCTCTAACATCCATAAATCAAATTATTGCCGTGTTTCCATTTCCATTATCGCGCTATTTTGTCATATAATTAATTTATTTGACTCCAAACTAATATTTTTCATTTAATTTTTTAGTTAAAAAATCGATATAAAAATATTTTGCTCTATCTATTTATCGTGCGCTATCGGGAATTGCTATCCATTCCAATTGGAAATTTGAAAAAGCCTTTGTTTTTTACAACCCTTAAACCATAACAAACTTATGCTATGTTTTTTATTCACTATCTAGGACGGGCTATTGAGCGCTAAGAGTAAAAATTATCTATTCGAAATTCCGATACTCCCCGTATTGTCGCTGTACAATACAAATTTAAAATGAAATATACCAATTGCCATTTATTTTGACATGACGTTATAAGCAAGATTTCAGCTTGCTGCGTTTTAAATTTTTAAACTGTGTGCCTCAGAGCAATTTTTCGATTAATACCAGGTTTCCATCGTCGATAGCATAATAGAATAATAGTGTAATACTATTTTACTATCAAGCACTGCTGGTTTTCCATCGCACGGTTTGAAATAAGCTTATTCGAAATGAGCGTTTGATAAAAAGGATATTATTAGTTTATTTGACACGTATTATGTAATAATAATATATAACGATAATCAGCCAACAAATTGTTTCTCATTGCGGCGAGAAAATATTAAAAATGGTAATGAATAAGCTACAAAAATTAAATTTGTTTTTACACTGTTAAATTTGTAACGTTAAAAATAATATTTGCTACGTATTATAATTTGATAGCTAGTATACTGAAATATTTTAATAAACTATTATACTATCAACTTTGGTTTTCCATCGTAATACTTTAATATTATAATACTATTATACTTGTATACTATGACGATGGAAACCCGGTATAAATTGCCGACTAAACTAAATTAAAGACTAATTCATATCATTCATTCAAAGGTGGCACTAGTATCTTTTAAAAATGCCTGTGATTGTAAACTAAACTAAATTATGACTTTTCATACGTCATATTGTGTTCAACAACACCGGTTAATTATTATTTAAAATCAAGAAAATAGAAAAAATAAAAACAATAAGCATATGGGAATCGCATTATTCATGGATGTGATTATAAATTACAATTGAAATTTAAGAATGAGAGTATTTTCTTATAGACATTTTTACTCGTATGTATTCGATAAAAAAATAATACCAATGAAAATGGCAACTAAATAGTCAAGCAACCGCATCAGGAAGCTAAATGATAAAAACTGGTGGGTAATAGCATAACTACTCATTAATTTAGTTTAGTCGGCAATTTAGTCGAAATAATCGCTCTTAGGCACACAGTCTTATTGTAAGATTACAAAATAAAGGCCTTTTCAAATTTCCCATTGTTTTTTCATTCAACTTATTAGTTCGGAGTTAAAAAACTTAATTATATGCAAAAATAGCGCGCTAAATAAAGGTTTTGACATAGACAATTTAGTGCTTCGGATACATCTATTGGTCGCTAATACAAATATGGCAATAGTTTGATTTATGGATGTTAGAGACATCTATCTATAACTAGTATGAACTAATCGGCAATTTAGTTAGTCGCAAATTTATACAAAAAGAATTACTTTGTGTCTGATATCAAATTTTCGACTAAATTACTGTCTAAAATTTTTACTGTCTTTCTAAAATGTTAGTTCGTACCGGTTATCAATAGATGGCGTAAAATATAATGCACTGAGATTTTATTCTATTTGCCTAATTTTATTTGACTTTAATCAATTGTCGAAGTATTTGGTATCAATGACGAATAGAAAACAATTTAGTATGCAATTTAGGACTACTATTCGTTCTTGCCACATTCGCGAACACCCTTTTCACACGGCGACTACTCAGAATGTCACATACAATAACTCCGGTATTAATGATGATATTTTAAATCTGACTGAAGCCTCGTGTCTTAAATATTTTTAGAAATTTTCTGCAATTGCTAACTTTTTTTTCAAACAGTACTCAGTAGTACTGCAAATACAGTAATTAACCCATTTGGAGGAGTATAATGTATATTAAAATAATACTACATTTGAAGTGTAATAAAATCCACAATTCGTTTAGTCATTTATTGAAAATTAATAACTTTTAATAAAACCTGTAATGAAAGGTAACAAAGAGACATTTCAATTTTAATAACCAATAACAAAATCATTGAACATTTAAACAAAAAATCAAAAAATTCACATATTACATAATATAAATAATTTTTAATTAGTTTGGTCTTGAATGTTTGAAGATTTATGTCGCGTTTCGAAACACTTCAAGCATAAAGGAGGATTATCGGGATATTGCTTGCACTGATATGCGGTTTGCTTTCGCTTTTTGGGCCGTGTGCAACATTTGCAATCGCGAAAATACGTTTTTCTTTTTCAATTTTTGGGTAAAGAATTTTTTTCCAAAGAATGGTGGTCGAATGGAAATGTATTTTTTGACATTATTGGACTATCCACAATAAGGTTTACTGCTAGACGGTGTCCACTGCTAGTATTTTCAATGTGAGAGGAGGGAACATATAAGTGATTACCGAAGTTGCAGGAACGTTATTTTTGGATTTTTTTTTTTGAAAATAGAATAGGAATTAAATACCGATATATCTATTATAAGAAATATAATTTTTTTTATACCATCTTACGGTTTTCCTATAACACGAGTAATATGACACTAATTCATCCAGTCTAACGACTCCAGATATATTTTGATTATATATCTTAATTTCGACGGGCTTCGTCCGCTCTTTACCATAACTATTTCTTGTAGTAACCATTTCTCGCTGATATGCGGTATTTATACATAGAACTTCCCTTTTATCCTTCCATTTTGAGATATAAACAGCCCCATTTCTGACCCAAATTTGTTCAATTGTTTTAAGCTTCTTTTGATTTGCTTCCTGAAACTTTTGATTAAATAATTGTGGATTAAAGTTAAAATATCTTAAAATCGGCGTCCTGACATGGTGTTTGGAAAAACCTTGTGATGTTATAATGCATGTCTCGAAAAAAGGTTTCGTATTTTCGCTCGTTTCAATTGCCCTTGCAATAGCAAACGATAACAAATTTTGACATTTCAGATATAGCAACTGGCTTGAATTTTGCAGTTTTCGAAAATTGAGTCTTGTGCTCTTTACTGCAAATTCTTTTGCCTTCCGCATTAGTTGAATCTTATAATAATTTGAACAACTCACCACCAGAAAAATGTTAAACACCTCCCTCGGCGAACTCCCACTTATTTGGCAACCTACCGTATTTTCGTTGAACTCAAAATTGTGTATCTGCGCTAAGGTTGAGCTTATTTTCGTTTTCCATATGTTCGCCTAGTTCTTGCGGAACAGTATCCCCATCTATTTATTTTTCACACCCGGCAAACCCAGTGCTACTATTGTTACTATTTTCTTTGCCACTACTACTGCCTTTGCCGATATAATCGGGATCATCAAGACAAGTCAATTGAGAAGTCAATTTCTTCTTTGGAATCGCCACTATCCAGTTCTTCTCTTCGTAGCTGTTCATTTTACAATATTTATAAAAAAACACCAATAAAATAGGCGCGCTCAAATCGTCACTTTTATGAAGACTAACGTGTTTTATATGGAAATCACCACTGCATTTGCAGTTGTGTCATTAATTTGCCAGAACATGGTAGAAATATAGGTATACTACAATGTACTTCATTACAGATGGTAAAGAGAAAAAACAATTCAAATGAGAAGAGCTAATTCTCATAAAACAAAACAATGTACAAAGAGAAAATAAAATTGTTTACTTTAATATCAGTGGTGACCCATTGGAAAGCTTTGGATGCAATAGCACTGGATGTCCGCGAATGTGTTACTAATTCATTCATGGATGACGCAATTTAATCCGTCTCTGACATTTAATAAAAAAATGGCTAACTAAATTAAGATTTATTGACAATATTTTTTATGGACAGAATGGACATTTATTTGGACAGAAAACTTGTATAAAAATGTATGCGATTTTCATATTTTGCTCTCCATTAAACGTAAAAAAACAAAACCTTCCATTCACATTTTCTGCTCATACAAAATATCTCCCTATATGAACTAACCTTTACTTTAGCTGGTTGGAAATTTAGACAAAAAAAATCGACGTCAGGCACACAGCATTTGATGAAAAGAAGTAACGCAAAACAAAATTTTGAAGACATGCATTCGTAGTCGGTTTTCGAACATGCTGCTTATGCAATACCCAAATATTAAATATGTTGTTTAAAAGTTATCTAACAAATTTTATTCAAGATATTGAAAAAATAAAACAATAAAACTTATTAACATTGCAATGTATAATCACTCAACTGATCAAACGGGAGTAACTTTATGTAAAAGTCGTAAACAAATAAATAAAATTAACTTTAATAATTTATTTTAAATTAATTTTATTTACACGGTAAAATTGCAGATAGACACCCCTATAGGAGCGCTTGATGATTTACAATTTTTATATTCTCCTCTGCACTTAAATAGATATATGTACTGGGTTTTTACTTGTTGTCCGAAAAAAAATCATATTTTATGCATTTAAAAATAAATTCCCTTTTTGTAAGCGACACAGAAATAATAAACTTGCAAACACGTAATAATAAATTAAAAATAATCTTACACCCACAAGTATTTCAAAAATTTCATTACTGGCAAATCCCTAATCCCATTTACTTTGAAATAATTACGAATCTACCAAATAAAATTCAATAACCACATAATTTTAAAGCATAAAAATATTCATTTTCATACAGTAAAATAATAATACATACAATTACAATTATCAATATTAAATACATAATTCCATTAATAATTTGTATGTCAATTAAAAAATTAAATGTTAAACTAACATAAAATAAAATTCTTAATACATCACATAGAATGTATATAATACATAATTTATATTGATAAGGATATTATGATGATAAAAATATGTGACAGACATTTTTAATTACATTTATGTACTCGTACTAATATAATTAAATATACATATAATGAAATAACAAAAAAAGCCACAAACTTTTCTATAGATAATGTGCATAGTTTATAATTTACATTATGAAATGAGATCAAATTAAATTTTATTAGATTTTGTACTTGAGTTGCAAAAACGTAATTGAAGCTTTTATGAGATTATGTATTATGCGCTTTTTATTATTAAATTTTTGGCTTATTCACGACACAGCACACAAACACAAAATAAATATTAAAAATTCACACTTGCAGCAAAAATAATAATTCAATTACTGTATAATAAAATAATTATTAATTAATGATGTACCAAAAAAAACATAATAATAAAAGTTTGTTTATCTCAAAATACAAAACCACACCTACATTTTTCTGTTTGTAAATAAATTTTATGACGAAAAAATCAAAAAAATTGTGATTTAATTATTAATAAATAAATATTGAAACAAAAATAATTATTATGAAAATGTATTAAAATGTTAATAATTAATTTTATATACTATATATAATATTACAATGTTTTAAAATTACAAAAAAAAAAATTAATTAAAAAATACAGTTAGAGATAATTATATGAAAATTAAACATTTAATTAACATATACTAACAAACATTACGAATATTATTAAATTTAATATGAAAATTAAATTAATGAGATCAATTAACATGTAATAAAAAAAATTATTATAAATTATTAATAATTAAAATTTAGTTGTATAAATTTATTTATTGTGATTTTAAATGAATTTCTAACAGCAACCAATTTATTAAAATAAAAATTCAAAATTAATTAATGAAACATAATTATTAATTTACCGCGTTTTATTTGATTGATTGAAAAAAATTTGCAACCCCAATTCTTTACAAACATGACAACACCTATATCCACGTCGCCGGCCAAAACATATCCGACACAAACATCACCGGGGACATCCTTGTACCTCAATATAATTGGCATTCACTTAGACTTAAACCACTTCGTTGTCGCTTGCATTCCACATTTCACATTCCACAATTCCAAATACTAAGCAAAAAGAAAAATAAAATTCCTGATTTTGAATTTTTGAGCGAATAAAATTTATTGTCACAGATTCTGTATGTTTCGGTTATTTTGCGTTACTGTCGTAGCTCTGTTTGCCGCAATATGCCATATGCGCAGGTTCGATTAGATATAACCGCCTTCCATATGCAAACCGGTTAATTTCGTCTTTAATATGTTATTTTCATTACCTATAATCAATTTGAACCGGAATTTCAACAATAAAATATATTCAACTTTTTTGCAAAAATCCCTGATGGTTAGCCTTACTGATTTTGAACGGATAAAATTTATTGTCACAGATTCTGTTTGTTCCGGTTATTTTGCGTGACTGATGTAGCTTTGAGTAGATCAGCGTTTAAGTTGCTGCAATAAGTCACCTCGTTCGCCTGTAATCCAGGTTCGATGAGATAATATAACCACGGATTTCGAAATACGAAATTTGTAATAACCACACTTTCCATTCGCAATCAACCGGTTAATTTCTTCTTTAATATGTTATTTTCATTACCTATAATCAATTTGAACCGGAATTTCAACAATAAAATATATTCAATTTTTTTGCAAAAATCCCTGATGGTTAGCCTTACTGATTTTGAATGGATAAAATTTATTGTCACAGATTCTGTTTGTTCCGGTTATTTTGCGTGACTGATGTAGTTTTGAGTAGATCAGCGTTTAAGTTGCTGCAATATGTCACCTCGTTCGCCTGTAACCCAGGTTCGATGAGATAATATAACCGTGGATTTCAAAATACGAAATTTACAATAACCACGCTTTCCATTCGCAACCAACCGGTTAATTTCGTCTTTAATATGTTATTTTCATTACCTATAATCAATTTGAACCGGAATTTCAACAATAAAATATATTCAATTTTTTTGCAAAAATCACTGATGGTTAGTTAGCCTTACTGATTTTGAATGGATAAAATTTATTGTCACAGATTCTGTTTGATCCGGTTATTTTGCGTGACTGATGTAGTTTTGAATAGATCAGCGTTTAAGTTGCTGCAATATGTCACCTCGTTCGCCTGTAATCCAGGTTCGATGACCAACCACACTTTTCATTTGCAATCAACCGGTTAATTTCTTCTTTAATATGTTATTTTCATTACCTATAATCAATTGAACCGGAATTTCAACAATAAAATATATTCAACTTTTTGCAAAAATCCCTGATGGCTAGCCTTACTGATTTTGAATGGATAAAATTTATTGTCACAGATTCTGTTTGTTCCGGTTATTTTGCGTGACTGATGTAGTTTTGAATAGATCAGCGTTTAAGTTGCTGCAATATGTCACCTCGTTCGCCTGTAATCCAGGTTCGATGACCAACCACACTTTTCATTTGCAATCAACCAGATAATATAACCGCGAATTTCTAAATACGAAATTTGCAATAACCACACTTTCCATTTGCAATCAAACGGTTAATTTCTTCTTTAATATGTTATTTTCATTACCTATTATCAATTTGAACCGGAATTTCAACATCAAAATATATTCAATTTTTTTGCAAAAATCTCTGATGGTTAGCCTTACTGATTTTGAATGGATAAAATTTATTGTCACAGATTCTGTTTGTTCCGGTTATTTTGCGTGACTGATGTAGTTTTAAATAAATCAGCGTTTAAGTTGCTGCAATATGTCACCTCGTTCGCCTGTAATCCAGGTTCGATGACCAACCACACTTTCCATTTGCAATCAACCGGTTATTTTCTTCTTTAATATGTTATTTTCATTACCTATTATCAATTTGAACCGGAATTTCAACAATAAAATATATTCAATTTTTTTACAAAAATCCCTGATGGTTAGTTAGCTTACTGATTTTGAATGGATAAAATTTATTGTCAGAGATTCTGTTTGTTCCGGTTATTTTGCGTGGCTGATGTAGTTTTGAATAGATCAGCGTTTAAGTTGCTGCAATATGTCACCTCGTTCGCCTGTAATCCAGGTTCGATGACCAACCACACTTTCCATTTGCAATCAACCGGTTAATTTCTTCTTTAATATGTTATTTTCATTACCTATAATCAATTTGAACCGGAATTTCAACAATAAAATATATTCAACTTTTTGCAAAATCCTTGATGGTTAGCCTTACTGATTTTGAATGTATAAAATTTATTGTCAGAGATTCTGTTTGTTCCGGTTATTTTGCGTGACTGATGTAGTTTTGAATAAATCAGCGTTTAAGTTGCTACAATATGTCACCTCGTTCGCCTGTAATCCAGGTTCGATGACCAACCACACTTTCCATTTGCAATCAACCGGTTATTTTCTTCTTTAATATGTTATTTTCATTACCTATTATCAATTTGAACCGGAATTTCAACAACAAAATATATTCAGTTTTGTTGCAAAAATCTCTGATGGTTAGCCTTACTGATTTTGAATGGATAAAATTTATTGTCACAGATTCTGATTCTGTGACTGATGTAGTTTTGAGTAGATCAGCGTTTAAGTTGCTGCAATATGTCACCTCGTTCGCCTGTAATCCAGGTTCGATGAGATAATATAACCGCGAATTTCAAAATACGAAATTTGCAATAACCACACTTTCCATTTGCAATTAACCGGTTAATTTCTTCTTTAATATGTTATTTTCATTACATATTATCAATTTGAACCGGAATTTCAACAACAAAATATATTCAATTTTTTTGCAAAAATTTGAATAGATCAGCGTTTAAGTTGCTGCAATATGTCACCTCGTTCGCCTGTAATCCAGGTTCGATGACCAACCACACTTTTCATTTGCAATCAACCAGATAATATAACCGCGAATTTCAAAATACGAAATTTGCAATAACAACACTTTCCATTTGCAATCAACCGGTTAATTTCTTCTTTAATATGTTATTTTCATTACCTATTATCAATTTGAACCGGAATTTCAACAATAAAATATATTCAATTTTTTTGCAAAAATCCGTGATGGTTAGCCTTACTGATTTTGAATGGATAAAATTTATTGTCACAGATTCTGTTTGTTCCGGTTATTTTGCGTGGCTGATGTAGTTTTGAGTAGATCAGCGTTTAAGTTGCTGCAATATGTCACCTCGTTCGCCTGTAACCCCGGTTCGATGAGATAATATAACCGCGAATTTCAAAATACGAAATTTGCAATAACCACACTTTCCATTTGCAATCAACCGGTTAATTTCTTCTTTAATATGTTATTTTCATTACATATTATCAATTTGAACCGGAATTTCAACAATAAAATATATTCAACTTTTTTGCAAAAATCCCTGATGGTTAGCCTTACTGATTTTGAATGGATAAAATTTATTGTCGCAGATTCTGTTTGTTCCGGTTATTTTGCGTGACTGATGTAGTTTTGAATAGATCAGCGTTTAAGTTGCTGCAATATGTCACCTCGTTCGCCTGTAACCCAGGTTCGATGAGATATTATAACCGTGGATTTCAAAATACGAAATTTACAATAACCACACTTTCCATTCGCAACCAACCGGTTAATTTCTTCTTTAATATGTTATTTTCATTACATATTATTAATTTGAACCGGAATTTCAACAATAAAATATATTCAACTTTTTTGCAAAAATCCCTGATGGTTAGCCTTACTGATTTTGAATGGATAAAATTTATTGTCACAGATTCTGTTTGTTCCGGTTATTTTGCGTGACATGTAGTTTTGAGTAGATCAGCGTTTAAGTTGCTGCAATATGTCACCTCGTTCGCCTGTAATCCAGGTTCGATGAGATAATATAACCGCGAATTTCAAAATACGAAATTTGCAATAACCACACTTTCTATTTGCAATCAACCGGTTAATTTCTTCTTTAATATGTTATTTTCATTACCTATAATCAATTTGAACCGGAATTTCAACAATAAAATATATTCAATTTTTTTGCAAAAATCCCTGATGGTTAGCCTTACTGATTTTGAATGGATAAAATTTATTGTCACAGATTCTGTTTGTTCCGGTTATTTTGCGTGACTGATGTAGTTTTGAATAGATCAGCGTTTAAGTTGCTGCAATATGTCACCTCGTTCGCCTGTAATCCAGGTTCGATGAGATAATATAACCGCGAATTTCAAAATACGAAATTTACAATAACCACGCTTTCCATTCGCAACCAACCGGTTAACTTCGTCTTTAATATGTTATTTTCATTACCTATTATCAATTTAAACCGGAATTTCAACAATAAAATACATTCAACTTTTTTGCAAAAATCCATGATGGTTAGTTAGCCTTACTGATTTTGAATGGATAAAATTTATTGTCAGAGATTCTGTTACTTCCGGTTATTTTGCGTGACTGATGTAGTTTTGAATAGATCAGCGTTTCAGTAGCTGCAATATGTCACCTCGTTCGCCTGTAATCCAGGTTCGATGACCAACCACACTTTTCATTTGCAATCAACCAGATAATATAACCGCGAATTTCAAAATACGAAATTTGCAATAACCACACTTTCCATTTGCAATCAACCGGTTAATTTCTTCTTTAATATGTTATTTTCATTACCTATTATCAATTTGAACCGGAATTTCAACAATAAAATATATTCAATTTTTTTGCAAAAATCCCTGATGGTAGTAAGCCTTACTGATTTTCGGATAAAATAAAATGGATAAAATTTATTGTCACAGATTCTGTTTGTTCCAGTTATTTTGCGTGACTGATGTAGTTTTGAATAGATCAGCGTTTAAGTTGCTGCAATATGTCACCTCGTTCGCCTGTAATCCAGGTTCGATGAGATAATATAACCGCGAATTTCAAAATACGAAATTTGCAATAACCACACTTTCCATTTGCAATCAACCGGTTAATTTCTTCTTTAATATGTTATTTTCATTACATATAATCAATTTGAACCGGAATTTCAACAATAAAATATATTCAACTTTTTTGCAAAAATCCCTGATGGTTAGTTAGCCTTACTGATTTTGAATGGATAAAATTTATTGTCACAGATTCTGTTTGTTCCGGTTATTTTGCGTGACTCATGTAGTTTTGAATAGATCAGCGTTTAAGTTGCTGCAATATGTCACCTCGTTCGCCTGTAATCCAGGTTCGATGAGATAAAATAACCGCGAATTTCAAAATACGAAATTTGCAATAACCACACTTTCTATTTGCAATCAACCGGTTAATTTCCTCTTAATATGTTATTTTCATTACCTATTATCAATTTGAACCGGAATTTCAACAATAAAATATATTCAATTTTTTTGCAAAAATCCCTGATGGCTAGCCTTACTGATTTTGAATGGATAAAATTTATTTTCAGAGATTCTGTTTGTTCCGGTTATTTTGCGTGACTGATGTAGTTTTGAATAGATCAGCGTTTAAGTTGCTGCAATATGTCACCTCGTTCGCCTGTAATCCAGGTTCGATGACCAACCACACTTTTCATTTGCAATCAACCAGATTATATAACCGCGAATTTCAAAATACGAAATTTGCAATAACAACACTTTCCACTTGCAATCAACCGGTTAATTTCTTCTTTAATATGTTATTTTCATTACCTATTATCAATTTGAACCGGAATATCAACAATAAAATATATTCAATTTTTTTGCAAAAATCTGTGATGGTTAGCCTTACTGATTTTGAATGGATAAAATTTATTGTCACAGATTCTGTTTGTTCCGGTTATTTTGCGTGGCTGATGTAGTTTTGAGTAGATCAGCGTTTAAGTTGCTGCAATATGTCACCTCGTTCGCCTGTAACCCCGGTTCGATGAGATAATATAACCGCGAATTTCAAAATACGAAATTTGCAATAACCACACTTTCCATTTGCAATCAACCGGTTAATTTCTTCTTTAATATGTTATTTTCATTACATATTATCAATTTGAACCGGAATTTCAACAATAAAATATATTCAACTTTTTTGCAAAAATCCCTGATGGTTAGTTAGCCTTACTGATTTTGAAAGGATAAAATTTATTGTCACAGATTCTGTTTGTTCCGGTTATTTTGCGTGACTGATGTAGTTTTGAGTAGATCAGCGTTTAAGTTGCTGCAATATGTCACCTCGTTCGCCTGTAACCCAGGTTCGATGAGATAATATAACCGCGAATTTCAAAATACGAAATTTGCAATAACCACACTTTCCATTTGCAATCAACCGGTTAATTTCTTCTTTAATATGTTATTTTCATTACATATTATCAATTTGAACCGGAATTTCAACAATAAAATATATTCAACTTTTTTGCAAAAATCCCTGATGGTTAGCCTTACTGATTTTGAATGGATAAAATTTATTGTCGCAGATTCTGTTTGTTCCGGTTATTTTGCGTGACTGATGTAGTTTTGAATAGATCAGCGTTTAAGTTGCTGCAATATGTCACCTCGTTCGCCTGTAACCCAGGTTCGATGAGATATTATAACCGTGGATTTCAAAATACGAAATTTACAATAACGACACTTTCCATTCGCAACCAACCGGTTAATTTCTTCTTTAATATGTAATTTTCATTACATATTATCAATTTGAACCGGAATTTCAACAATAAAATATATTCAACTTTTTTGCAAAAATCCCTGATGGTTAGCCTTACTGATTTTGAATGGATAAAATTTATTGTCACAGATTCTGTTTGTTCCGGTTATTTTGCGTGACTGATGTAGTTTTGAGTAGATCAGCGTTTAAGTTGCTGCAATATGTCACCTCGTTCGCCTGTAATCCAGGTTCGATGAGATAATATAACCGCGAATTTCAAAATACGAAATTTGCAATAACCACACTTTCTATTTGCAATCAACCGGTTAATTTCTTCTTTAATATGTTATTTTGATTACCTACTATCAATTTGAACCGGAATTTCAACAATAAAACATATTCAACTTTTTTGCAAAAATCCCTGATGGTTAGCCTTACTGATTTTGAACGGATAAAATTTATTGTCACAGATTCTACTTGTTCCGGTTATTTTGCGTGACTGATGTAGTTTTGAGTAGATCAGCGTTTAAGTTGCTGCAATATGTCACCTCGTTCGCCTGTAACCCAGGTTCGATGAGATAATATAACAGCGTATTTCAAAATACGAAATTTACAATAACCACACTTTCCATTTGCAATCAACCGGTTAATTTCTTCTTTAATATGTTATTTTCATTACCTTATGTCAATTTGAACCGGAATTTCAACAATAAAATATATTCAATTTTTTTGCAAAAATCCCTGATGGCTAGCCTTACTGATTTTGAATGGATAAAATTTATTGTCACAGATTCTGTTTGTTCCGGTTATTTTGCGTGACTGATGTAGTTTTGAGTAGATCAGCGTTTAAGTTGCTGCAATATGTCACCTCGTTCGCCTGTAATCCAGGTTCGATGAGATAATATAACCGCGAATTTCAAAATACGAAATTTGCAATAACCACACTTTCTATTTGCAATCAACCGGTTAATTTCTTCTTTAATATGTTATTTTGATTACCTACTATCAATTTGAACCGGAATTTCAACAATAAAACATATTCAACTTTTTTGCAAAAATCCCTGATGGTTAGCCTTACTGATTTTGAACGGATAAAATTTATTGTCACAGATTCTACTTGTTCCGGTTATTTTGCGTGACTGATGTAGTTTTGAGTAGATCAGCGTTTAAGTTGCTGCAATATGTCACCTCGTTCGCCTGTAACCCAGGTTCGATGAGATAATATAACAGCGTATTTCAAAATACGAAATTTACAATAACCACACTTTCCATTTGCAATCAACCGGTTAATTTCTTCTTTAATATGTTATTTTCATTACCTTATGTCAATTTGAACCGGAATTTCAACAATAAAATATATTCAATTTTTTTGCAAAAATCCCTGATGGCTAGCCTTACTGATTTTGAATGGATAAAATTTATTGTCACAGATTCTGTTTGTTCCGGTTATTTTGCGTGACTGATGTAGTTTTGAATAGATCAGCGTTTAAGTTGCTGCAATATGTCACCTCGTTCGCCTGTAATCCAGGTTCGATGAGATAATATAACCGGGGATTTCAAAATACGAAATTTACAATAACCACACTTTCCATTTGCAACCAACCGGTCAATTTCTTCTTTAATATCTTATTTTCATTACCTATAATCAATTTGAACCGGAATTTCAACAATAAAATATATTCAATTTTTTTGCAAAAATCCCTGATGGTTACCTTACTGATCTTAAACGGATAAAATTTATTGTCTCCGATTCTGTTTGTTCCGGTTATTTTGCGTGACTGGTGTAGTTTTGAGTAGATCAGTGTTTAAGTTGCTGCAATATGTCACCTCGTTCGCCTGTAACCCAGGTTCGATGAGGTAATATAACCGCGGATTTCAAAATACGAAATTTGCAATAACCACGCTTTCCATATGCTACAAAACGGTTAATTTCTTCTTTTAAAAATTCCTGAACCGGAATTTCAACAATCGAGAAGAACGAACGTCAAATTTTTTTAGGTAGAGGATCAAATAATTTGGAAATGATGCCTCTTGCAAAAGATAAAGAAACCAATCGTAGGAAATAGTATAGTCAATAAACTGCCGGTTAAAGCTTGTAACGTTTTACCTTATATGTACTTACCTTTGACCCAAAAAATCCATATAAAAATTTAGTTTGGCTGTTTTAGTTCGGTTTCGACAGTGTGCTCCTTCCCAATAATACTACAGCTACAGAGATATACTAAGTCCATACACCGTAAATATAGAAGGCATTTCATGTTCGCCGGTCTTGATTTTGTCAGTATTTTCTAGTTCATAATTTGAAGGAAACCACAAATTTAGCTGTCGCTTAAAATAAAATGACATTTATCTCGATTATGAAGCTTGATGTTGCAATATGTAAAAATCCTATCATAACAGTATTTATAATTTTTGGAGAACTTCCGCAACCCAAAATTATTTTCGCGCTGAGGGGTTATTTAAAATTAAAACGCGATCCAAATTTTATTTTATTTTTTATCAAATTAAATAATTTTAAAAATTACATAATATTTTTTGCGTTTTCTAAACATAAATTATAAAAACAAACAAAGTGTTTGCATGTATCTATTAAAAATAATAATACTAAAAAATGTTTTCCCTATCTCTCACTCTCTCTCTGCTATTTAGTAGTTTTGTAATAGTGTAGTAGTAATATAATAATTATAATTAGTTATAGTTATCTCTATTATTAAATTAGCATCTTCATTTTACTCGTATGATAATAAACTTAATACATATTATTACAACAATAGTTTTAAATCAAATCAACACCAAAAAATAACAAAAATTTATTAATATTACCAACCTATTTTATTAATTAAATAATTATATTAGTAAGATGTAATTAAATTAAAAGATAGTTACATAAAAAAATACAAAATATGAATTTATCAGGCCAATTGATTATTGATATAATATTATGGCGCTGGGGGAGAGTTATCGGGACTGTACAATTTTTTTACGTTACACACATAATAGAATTATTATTTATTATATTAATTGTTGTTCATGATTTTTTATAAGCTTAATAGAAAACATTAGTATACGTAATACAAATTGGAAGATTAAATTTCTTCATAAAAACTTTGTTTGCCGTTTTCTTAAACTTAAAAATGGGAACCGAGAAAGTTAATGAAAATATTTCTATTTTATTTTATCATTTTACATAAAAAACTCTTCAGTCGAATGGGAGAGCGGCAGTCACGTACGAGCTGGACGATCCAATATCGAAATTTCTATTACACGTAACCCACGAAAAGCCGGATCAGTTATTTGTAAGCCTTTCGGATTGTATACACGTTCGTTTTGCGATAGTATATATTTGGAAATTTTCCGAAGACACTAAAAAGTATTTGGGCCATTATATTATGTATAAATTTATAAATGAATCTGCTTACTTTTTCATAATGGGTTTCCGTACACATATACACTAAATACGCTGTTATACAGGCTAAACATCCTTCACAGTATGTACTACACGAACCCTTTTCCGCTTCAGCAAAATATTCATTTAATTTATTTATTGTTGCTTCGAATGTGTGCCGATCGATCTGAAAAAAATCGAGTAAGTTTAATACAAATAAGTAATTTGTCAAAATACGTATAATTTAAACATTTAAAAATATTCTGTCAACGGCAGATGACATGGTGTCACTTCGATGATTCATAACGCAATGGAATATGGTTATAAGCTGCGCTGGCGCAGTTGGATGTAAACTGTTCAACAATTTCGAGATTGGTTTGGGCGACAATGGTGGTGCGTTTTAACGCATTTAGACATCTTCCTCTGCGGCTATCTTAAATTGCAGATCTATGCAATTATTGCTATATACCGCAAACAACTGATGCCCTCAAAGTCAACATAACGAATGCCTTCCAATAAATTCAGCCAGATTTATGCGGTAACTTCCAGAAGACAATCAAAGCCGCGGGAGACATTTGTACGACGTTACATTCCATGATTAATGCCATAAAATATTCTTTCAAATAAAATGAAAATTGGATGGATATCTCATACACAATTTGTTTTATTTACATTTAAAAATCGAGCGTCCATATTGGAAGAAACTTTATAGGTATATTTCTTTTAATAAAATATATTTTTATGATCTATGATATTTTTATGATAAAGAACGTTTTTTTTTGGTAAAATATAGAACCACAAATTTTTAGGACATGACCTAATTTCATGTGTGATAATTCAAAATTAAGTAGAATGTAAAATTCTAATTCAGCTTGAATCGGAACCAACAATTATTTTATGCATTTAGTACATTGGGCGCTTTCAGAACACCCAACAGTTGGGAACATGTTGAGTAAAGGCGGATTCAGTATTGCGTTCTTTTGTTCCTTCCTTCCTTCTGAAATTTTTTTAAACCAACTACATTGGTTAACAATTACGTTTTTTTCGTCGTTAGATTGGTTTAAAAAAAAAATCCGAAGGAAGGAAGTAACGAAAGAACGCTACACTGAATCCGCCTTAAAATATGTAGAAGCCAACGTTAGAAAATGTTTAGCTCTATGAAATATTTAAATCAAATTGGCGATGATTTCACTAAACATCATATATCTTATTCACGTGGAACGGAGTGGAGTGGACTGAATTTTTAAATCTGGTCGTAGTATGAGTCTTCATCTGGGTGTGGATCGTAGTAAATTTACCATAACGGCTCTAGTGAGGACACGTTGAACTATTTTTTTGACATATCATTTTTCCCTGAAATTGTTTTGTTGTGACTAACGCGTTTAATGAAAATAATTTTTTCGATTTAGCGTAAAACAAAGTCTACGATTGACGCAATTAAAAAACAATTAATTTTACAACATCAAATGCAGTGTCAACATGTTCATCAATTTGGTGCCAAAAAATTTTGTTAACAGTAAAAGTTGATTTTGGAAAAGTTTATATGAAACCCAACCCAAAGTCACAAAAAATGCATGAGAAAACATGTTGTTAAATTTTACGCAGAACCAGTGGATTGCAAATTTTAGAATGACGAAAGAAACATTTGACTTAATATGTGCTGTTGTGGATGAAGACCTTACACCTAAAAATAATGCCGCTGCTGCAACTAATCAACAAAGTTTACCGACAGAAAAACAAGTAGCAATAGCATTGTTGAAAGTTGCTTAGTTTTGGCGAGTTTAGAATGGTTCAAATAATTTTTGGCGTTGAAAAATCAACAGTGCATAAATGCTTGCATAGATTTTGCCAAAGTTTGAATAAACATGTACAAAAATTTATTTTGATTTTGAAGAAATCTGCAATATCACACAGATTATAGGAGGTATTGATGGTACCCACATTCCTATACTGGTGCCAAAAGATGGATATAGGGACTTCGTTAACCGCAAATATTGGCCTTCGTTCAATCTGCAGGACGCTTGTAACGCACAATTAAGGTAAACCAAATCAAATTTTTTTCTAGCTATTTAATAATATTTTAAACTCTTTGCTCGGCAGCGATCTGGGGTTTTATTTCTGCATGCATACCATTCAACGATGTTATAAGTGACCCGAGATATTCAAAGTTTTGGACGCTACCACAGTTATGGTCGCCAATTTCGAGATTTGCCATGGTTTCTGGGTGTTGTTAAAATTTTGGTTTTACTTCTGTTCACCTCCAAACCAAGTCTTCTTGCGCAGCGATTGAGCGGTATGAAACGGTCCTTGATGTCGCTAGGCCTTCGGCCAAGAAGCACGATATTATCTGCATATCCAAGAATTTGGCCTGATTTATTGAATATACAGCGAGAAGTTTCAATGGTGCTTTTCCTCAATACGTACTCAAGCACCAAATTGAACAGCACAGGCGCGAGAGCATCTCCCTGTCGAACACCACATGTTATTTCAAAGGAGTCTGATACAGCTCCTTCAATTACAATTCTACATATAGATCCAGACGTTGTTAATTTACACAGGGAAACGGGTTTCTCTGGAATACATATGTTGTACTTCCAACATTTTTCTAAGATCATCCTCATGGTGAAACACTGGTCAGTGGTCGATCGTTTGGGACGAAAAACCCATTGATAGTCGCCAATGATGTTTTCGGCGAGATCGATGTCTGGGAAGTACAACATTATCCAACACTTTGTAAGCAGCGTTCAATAGAGCTATACCACGATACTTTTCACATTTAAGACGGTCGCCTTTTTTATGCAACGGACATATGAGCGCGGTCTTCCAATTCTCCGGCAGCTCTTCTTGGTCCCAAATACAGATGATGAGATCGTATAGACTTGTTGCAAGAGTACCTCCTCCGAGCTTAATTAACTCCACGGATATTCCATCGAGACCGGGTGCCTTTCCGTTTTTCAATCGACTACTAGCTGCGTCTACTTCCTCCACTGTGGGATATTCGACAAAGACCTCTTCAACTGTATGCGCTATTGTTCTAATGGGGGTTACGTCGTCATTCCGATTTCGCAGATTTTGAAAGTAGGTTTTCCATACTGAGAGAACATCAGCCAGGTTTTTTCTCAACTCTCCAATCCCGCTTTTGATGGCTGAACTTCCTGGATGGAAGTCTTTAGTGAGATTCCTGACGATAGCAAAACAGTCCCTTGAATTTCCTAGTATCGCTTGGAAGCTGATTTGTTCAATTCATGATCTTATATGATCGCGTTTTGTCGAAGGTATTTAATCGTGACTTTCCTGGCGCGGAGATGTTCTGCTTAAGTGCTTCTAGTGTTGCGAGCCAACCATTTTTCACGAAGCTTTCGTTTATTTTCGATGGCCTGTAGCTCGATTCTGGTTTTTCCTATAGGAAAATGAATTAGGAAAAATATTTTCATAGTATTTTGGTCACAAAATTGTTTTTCTGACATACTATGGTAAATAGTTAATGTTCATTTTTTCAAAAACAAAATTAAATTGGGAATATTTTTCCTATCCAATTTCGATACGGAAAAAATAATTCCTAAATTATAAAATTTTACATCAAACATGATTTCTCAGTAGGCCAGAAAATGATATTTTTGACAAAAATACTATGAAAATATTTTTCCTAATTCCTTTTCCTATAGGAAAAACCAGAATCGACCTGCTGGCGACATTGATCATCGAACCAATCATTGCGAGATCTCGGCGGTCTTCTTCCGGCAGTATTTTGCTCCACGGTGGTTATGGTTGACTGTATTGCGGGCCACTGCTCCTGGATGTTAGAAGGAGCTACTTCGTTGTTGCTGGGCCGCTCTAAATAGATAATGACAGATGATTGGTAACTCTACAATGACGCTTGGTCTTTTAGAGCATCGACATTCCATCGAACGGTTTTTTGTGCTTGTCTGTTGAACGTAGATGACAGTGTGCACTTATATTTAAATATGACAAGCACATGATCGCTGTACATGTCTGTACCTCTGTAAGATCTAACGTCAGATATGCTGGTGGAATGTCTCTTAGACATCATGCCGTGACAGATTTGGTTTTCTGTTCTTCCATCATTCGGTCTCCACGTTACTTTGTGGATTCTCTTATGTGGGAAAAACGTACTTGATGTACATTATTGCCAGGTCGGTGACGCGTTGGCAGTTGTTGTTACTAGTTAGGTGCCGGCTGTTAGGGCCGATGTACGAAGTATTTTCTGTACTCGTACCGATTTTTGCATTAAAGTCGCCCATGATGATTTTAATATCGTGGTGCGGTATATTATTGATGACTTCCTCCAGCTCGACCAAGAATACATCTTTGATGTCATTAGATTTATCTTCAGTGGGTGCTTGTAAATTGATGATCGTGATGTTAAATTTCGTAGTGCGAAGTCTGACCGTGCATATCCGCATGTTGATAGGGCGGAAATCGATGATATATCGATGATATATGCTTCACGCGCCGATGGATGAGAAACCCAACACCAAATTCTCCTCCGTTCTGATGGCCACTGTAATGAAGAGTGTAACCATTGGAGTTGGTGTCATGAATCCCACTCCCATTCCATCTAAGCTCTTGTAATGCAAGTACGTCTAATGTGTAACTCTTTGCTTGATTCGAACGGTTTTGGAGATCTCGTCTCTGAGGGCGTAAATAAAGGGCGTAAGACGACTTATGCCCAACCTAATCAACTTTTTCATACTTTCTGTTTTATTTATAATAAATTATTTATTTAAAAGTATTATTAATACAACATTATTACAATGTTTAATACATTTGCAAAAACATTCATAATAAATAAAACGGAAAGTATGAAAATGTTGATTAGGGCATAAGTCGACTAACGCCCTTTTAATTATAGAACTCAGATTTATGCCGCATGCATTAAGAAAATACACAGTCAGCAACATTCGCGATAATTCATCTTTTTACTGTGCTAGCTGTTTAATTTTGTTTAAATATATTAATTAAAAATGATATAGGATCATACAAAACCTATATGATTTCTAATAGAGATTTTGTGGCTTATGTAATATAAAAAACATGAATCTATGTATATCCTTGATTTTGTAGGCATATCGATCACACATGTCATTTTTTGTAGTTAAGTTAGTTTAAATCTGATCCACCAGCGGCGCTTTTCTTACTTTTACAATCGTCAATATCTTGGCTGAAAAATATCTGCTAATAATTCCAAATATATTTCTTATCGTTCATCTTTCCTATCCTGAATTTCTAGTTCCACAGCCTCTTGTTTTTCAAATAACTCTTGTTGTTTCTTAAATTTTTTTATTGTAGCGCGTTTTGTAGCTTCTCCATTCTCTCTGCGAAGCTTGTTATAATTTTTTCATATTTTGATCTCCCAACAGTACTGTTTTTCGCTAAAGTTAATAAAAAAAGCGTTAAAAGTGTATGCAGGGCGGCTGAGACCAATTGTTACCAAATGAAAACGCTGTAATTTTTTTAATTTTGATTATTTTTTATTGAAATTTCGTGGAATATGTTGAAAACATATTACATTTTATGAAAAACATGTTACTGCTCGATATGACCTCTTTGGCTCTGATTATTTGATTCAGTCTTCCATAGAAAGCATTGCATGCTGACCGAACATGATGAGATTCCAAAAATTGTCTTTTCTGATGAGAAAATTTTCACCATTCAACAATATGTGAATAAACAAAATGATCGTGTTTGGTTAGAGCACAAGTCCAACGATAATTTGGACACAAGAGTTGCTATGCGCAAGCAATCACCAGCTTATGTTATGGTTTGGACTGCAGTGACTGCAGATGGACGCACCCCTCTGGTTTTAATCGAACATGGAGTCAAGGTAAACCAAGAGGTGTACCGCCAAAAGATCCTAAACGATGCTTTGCTACCTTGGGCACGTAAACACTTTGGTACGAACCGTTGGACATTCCAACAGGACTCGGCACCGTCACACAAAGCTCGAGCGACACAGCAATTTTTACAAAATTGCGTTCCGCGGCTGATTTCATCGAAAGAATGGCCACAATATTCACCAGACTTGAATACCATGGATTTCTCTATATGGTTCATTTTGGAGAGTAAGGTGTCCACTAAAAAATACGAAAGTGTTGATGCATTGAAGTCAGCTCTTGTTCGAGAATGGAATAAAATTCCGCAAGCCCACGTTCGGCCAGCATGCAATGCTTTCTATGGAAGACTGAATCAAATAATCAGAGCCAAAGGAGATCACATCGAGCAGTTACATGTTTTTCATAAAATGTAATATGTTTTCAACATATTCCACGAAATTTCAATAAAAAATAATCAAAATTAAAAAAATTACAGCGTTTTCATTTGGTAACACTTGGTCTCAGCCACCCTGTATATGTATTTTAAAACTTCATTGTTCATTTACAATTATTGGTACATGTTTCACTGAAAACATCAATGGTTGTCTCATCGTGCTCATTTTGATATCGGTATGACCTTCCAACACAGTTTCTACTGGATGTGTTTCTGATGTGTGTACACCGAAGGATGAACACACTATATTAGTTGGACGATTTACAAAAAGCTCGCTCATTTGCTCGATATGTATAAATTTTGAAGCATCGCTTCAACTCTTATTTAGTTTTTTTTCTGAATAATATTTAGATTTTAAACTTTTATATTTAATTTGTGCTTGTGTAGCAGTTTTATTATATCCGCGTTCTATTAATTTTATCACAATGTTTTTGAATATTTGTTTCATATCTAATGGGTCTCATCATTTTCCCTCACACACTTCAAATTATCATTATATTCATTTTCCATTTCTAAATTATGTTTAAATTAATTAAAACTAGTTTTTTTTATCACAACTTCACATCATAATTCCAAATTAAAGCAATATCAAATGTCAAAATATACAGTCTACTCCACTACGCTATAGCGTTCACGTGGTACAGGTTTGCAAATCCACTACACTTCACTCCTCGAATTTTGAGTGGAGTTGATAATCCACTCCGCACTTCATTTTTCGGTGTTCACGTGGTGAATTTCCAAATCCAGTCCACTCCACTCCGGGCTACGTGAAAAAGATAATAGAGGACCTGAAAGCACCCATTGCACTGACTAGAAAATATTATCAAAAGCCCGTTTTTAATTTTTTTATGAATTCGGGCGCCCACAAAAAATAAAAAGCGGGCTTTTGGTACTTGGGATTTTGAAAAGCGAGGTTATTGAAATGTGGGATTTTGAAAAGTGTGATTTTGAAAAGCGGGATTTCGAAATTCAGACTTTTGAAGAGCGGGATTTGATTTTCTTATTTTGAAAAGGAGGCAAACGACCCCAACGCGTTATGGGTGTTAATGTAACTAAAATTTGTAACTGTGTGGGTTATCTGGTGAGAATCGCGTTTCGATAATTTTTTTTTTATTAATTCAACATTTTTTTAAATAAGTGAATTAATTAATGAAATCAAGGCCGGTGAATTAATTAATGAAATTTACCGGACAAGTGGTTAAAGCTTCGGCACTTGGACCGGGAGGTACTGAGTTCGAATCCCAGCAGAGACAGGATGCAAAGCGAACTTTTGTCATCGATTACGATCGGTGATGTTAACAAACACAACTAAAACCCTTTGTTGGAGTGCAGAATTCAGTGCCGACCCACCGTCCATATCAGTGTACAGACTGACCTGGAGCTTGCAATGTGTTGGAGGATACTGTAATTGTGTGAATGGGTGGTGTGTGCGTGAATGAAAAGGAGGGTATTAATTGAACTTCAACGGACATTAAATCAAAAAACAAAATCCACTCGTTTGGAGTAGAAAGCAGGATAACTACATTTAACGCGGCTACAAGCGTGCTGGTCATGAAATGCCGAAATTATGTTCGACACGAAGAAGATCACAGACAACAAACTAAAGTTTACTAAGACCACAAACTAATACAATGCTGTCCATCTTGGCAGCACAGGCGGGGAATGTCGACTTCATTATGAAAGACTCTCTAGAATCAGATAAATACGAGAAATTTGAACGAGTACTAATTAAACGCAACCACATGCTCGAGGAGATTATACTAGAAGTAGTAATTTTTAAAATTGAGTTAGATGATCGAATGTCGCTGAACACGTTGCACCGAATTAATTCAATAACTTCTTGTCTGTGTCGTGTCACTGATTATCTATTTCCTGTTCATGATAATTTTTTTTTCCAAATTGCTCTTAAGCTAATTTTCCAATTGTCAGTACAATATACATCATCTACCAAATAATTATAAAAAAGTTTTAATAGTTCTGCCCTAAAAACCTTTATGCTTCTACAAGTTGTTATACTTTCCGGTAACACATTATACATCGATATACCTTTGTCAAATATCGATTTTTTACTTCTAGATTGTCTTTTAAACTCTAAATAAAACTTATCATTATACATAGTATCATAACTATGCACATCCTGTCTCCTACACAACAACTGACATAAATACTGTGGTAACAAATTTTTATCAAGCATAAAAATAAAAGTCATTACGTTCATATACAACGTATTTTTCCACTGTTAACAACTCCAACTCCAGTAACATATCACAAATTCTTGTATATCTATCTCTATTTAACATAACCCTCAATGTTCTATCCATGATAACTTGCCTTTTATCTATGTCAGACTTATTTACAATGAAAAATATAGTCCTGAAATAGGTGATATGTGGCATTAAAATAGTGTTATAAACTACCTTTTTCACTTTTACCTATAACAAATTTTTATACACTGCTAATATACCTACTTTCATTGCTAACTTCGTTGTAACATAACTAGCATGTTCTTTAAAATTTAGCTTGTTATCCAGTATAATGCCTAAGGCCTTAAAACTATCTATCCGCATCCTATTACAGCATTATCTATAACAATGTTTCCATTTGCTACATTATTCCCTATATATATACATTTTGTTTTGACTACACTTAACATTAACTTATTTATACGAAGCCATTTTGCCACTACACCTAACTCTTCATTCATACTACTTATGATTTTGGCCAAGTCATTTCCCGACATATACAACAACGTATCATCAGCAAACAAATGAATTTTGCAACTATTTAGAATCTGTGGCATATCATTTATATATACTATAAATAGCAATGGTCCCAGCTTACTTCCTTGTGGCACCCCATACTTTACATCTACAGGATCAGAGCACACATAATTTATTTTTACATACAGCTTTATTTTTAGTTACTTAAATAACCATCCAACCAACTTAAAATTCGCCCCCCACACCATACTTGTTTAATTTTCCTAGCAACCTTGCCCTATATATTGTTCCAAATGCCCTTTTAAAATCAAGGAAAACTGCTACTCTCGATTTTCCATCCTCCCTCTCTCTCTCTTCCAATCCTCCCCCACCGCCTCTGTAGAGTGCCCGAGCAAATTATCCAAAAATATTGACTCCCGTATCTTAACCAAAATTGGCAAAATATTTATAGGACGATAATCCGACAACTATTCATAACTTTAGGCACAGGAACTACACATGATGCTTTCAAACTTGTAGGAACTACTGCATATTCCAAAGACAAATTTACTATGCGGCTCACATATCCTCTTTAAAACCCCCATAAATCCTTAAACATTTTACAGCTTAACACCCCCTCACATCCTGCCAATTTTATCGTTTTAACTATTGTATCTAGGTAGTCCTCTAGCACCATGCCCACATGCTCAATTATTCCTCCATCATATGCTACATCCACATTGTCTTGTTCCTCCGGTATCTCCCTTATAATATTCTCTACACTATCTACAAAATACTTGTTTAACCTATTCGCAGTGTCTATCTTTCCATACACCATCACTCCATCAAAATCTACCCCATTTATATCACTCCTTCCCTTAGATCCAGTTACCCTTTTTAATGTTTTCCACATCTTTCCCGGATCACCTTTGCACTGATCAATGTTTCTCTCATAATACAATCTCCTCTAACTCCTAATCACAGCAACAAATCTGTTTCTTTTCCTTTGATACTCCACCAACCATTCATTAACTGTCTCAGTCCCCAACTCTCCTTCATCACTCTAAATTTCTTATACGCCTCATCTCTTGCCTTCCTAACCTCTTCACTCTATTGGTGAACCATGGACAACTTCTAGCTATGTCCACTATTCTTAACTCGCCTGTTCCTCATATCACTGCTCTTCCACCCACAAATTTAATTTCCCACACTCCTCCTTAATGCCCCCAGTGACTTCTCGTGCACCATCCTATGTTCTTCTAAGTTCCTCTTCCACAACATTTAGATATATCTTTCCTTTGATCACCTTTTCCCCATTTACTTCCTCTCCCTTGATTATTATAAGCGAATGGTCTGAAATTTTTGAGGTGTCCACAACAATGCAATTCGCTTTCTGAAAATACTAAATCAATTGTCATTCTTGATGCATCCGTTACTCTGGTATTTTCCTTCACGAACTGTTTAAGCCCAAACAATTCTGTAATTTCTTTAAGACACTTAACATAATATTCTTCCGATATCTTCCAGTCTAGATTGAAATCACTCAAAATTATTATCTCCACTGCTCCCAGAAACATCAATTTCTCTAACCACTCACTAAAGGCAGTTAAGAATTGCATTACGCTAGCACTTGGTGACCTGTAACATCATATTATCATTCCTAGCTAAAAATCTTCTTTGTTCGTCCTACTTTTACCGCTAGCGCAAAGTTCTCCATCGGCTTTACTTCAACCTACTCACTAGTTTCACGGTCACATACACTAGAACTCCACCTGTGTGCCTGGAGCTAGAGTCACATCTATAATGACTATATACCCTTCAATTCGCAAAATAGTATCTCCATCATCTGTTAAAACATGGGTTTCTGTTGCACACAACACAGATATTTTAAAATCTCTCACTACCTCTACAATCTCATCCAATCTACTTAACAGGACCGACGTATTTACAAGCATTACATGCCCACTTGCCCCGACACTCCCACATCAATCTGATTTCGCCATCCGCTTCACTACTCTCCTTATTCTCTCTATATACTCTGGACACTTATCATCCCATGCTGAGTGCTTGTAGTCTATATTTAACTTCATTTTCTCCGCTGCCTCCGCGATGTTTACGCACTTTGGCTCCCTGTTACAATTACTACCCAAGCGATCCTCCTCTCCACACTTCCAACACAATGCCTTTCCTTTTAAATGGAAATAGCTTTATTGTAATCAACATGATGGTTTAGCAGCCACTCTAACCTAACCTAACATGATGGTTCACTTTGGTTCGTGATAAGAAAACAAAAATAATGAATTGCATTTATCATTGGACCTAATTTAGTGTGAATGTTTTTTTTTAATAAAATTATTAATTGTCGTGCAATGAATTTAATGTCCTTTTAAGGTCAATTAATACCCTCCTTTCTTCCTTTACGTAAACACCACCCATTCCCAAAATTACAGTATACCACCTGCAAAATTGCAAACTTCATGTCTGCATACGGACGGTGGGTCGGCGCTGAATTCTGCACTCCAAGAGGGGGCCAATGACGAAAATTCGCTTTGCATCCTGCCTCTGGTGGGACTCCAACCTAGTATCTCCCGGTTCAAAAGCCGAAGCTTTAACCACTGCGCCACTTGTCCGGTAATAATAATTTTTAAATCTTAAAAACAAATTTAGATGAGCGGTATTTTTGTTCTAAAATACTCGATCACTCTCACGAACAACCAATTAAATTAACTAACCTACAAAATCAGCTGAAAACATTATATATCATCAAGAATGGTTACCGAAGCATACCAAGTTTCATAATTTTGAAGTATTGAACGGTTTGTAATTGTCGTAAATGTTATGAACTTCGAAATTATAGCAGACAGAATCTGACTATGCCAATTCGATGGACCATGACCATTTGGAGTGAGTCTGATAAGGTGGGGTGAAATTATTTATTTTCCCCATGTTTTGTCGATAAAATCGTTCGTCAATCGAAATTTTGCAAGAAACAGAAAAATCTGAAGGTACTAATTCGTTGGCTATAGGTAGAATTTGGTTATAGGATTGGGATGCGTTGTCGAGCTATTCGAGATTTTGCCAGATAGACACTAATTTGACTCAATTAGATGGCCCATGCCCATAGGTGGATTTTGATTATAGCTTTCGAGTGGATCAAATGGGGTCAAAATTTGATTTTCCCTTACGTTTTGTATATAGTCGGTATCCGAGGTATTGCCAGATAGATACCATTTTGACATCAATCTATGCCAATTCGATTGACCTGAAACTGCCCAACGCTGAGACAGTTGGCTGTCGTCACTCGCAAGTCTGTTTTCACAGGTGAATTTGTGATAAGAGAGGCTTATGATTCGCCGCCAGAATAAATTCTTAACCATAGAATTATAGGGGAAACTTTTTTACAGCCATGAACTGAACGAGTGCTTCTTTCTTAATCGGACTAAATTTCTGCTGATGATCAACAATCGTCTTCGATGAAAAAGTTGTCGGATACTCCTATCCATCAGGGTACATATGAAAAATCACTATCCTTACTCCGTGACTTTAGGCATCTGTCACTAAAATAGTGGACAGTCACGATGATAGTGGACAAATGGAAACTTTTGTTTGTCGAAAATATTTTTTTTTGCTCTTTTGACCAAACAAACTTACCATTTTTCTTACGCCACACTAATTATCATGCGTAACCGATTGCGAGTCTTAGATATTAACAAAACGAGGCACCTCAAACTTTTCTGTCACTGAGTGCTAGTTGTACATATTGCGAAAGTATCAAGAGATATTGCAAAAGTATCAAGAGATATTGCGAAAGTATCAAGAAACTAATCAAGAGATTAGAAATGTTCTAGGCCAACTTGACTTCAGGATAAATACATAATATCATCTTGACTGAGAGGTTGGATATGTTTTGCGAATGTAAAATTATATCATTATGCACGTTCTGGGATCGGCACAAACAGTACAGGAACTCCCGCGAGTCCATCTACTCGATAAATGTGGAAAAACATCTGTACACACACTCTTAGTTAACAGCATTAACTGTTGTCATCTTCGCACAGGCCGATCCATTTCGAGAAGTTTACAAGCTCCAGCAGCGGAAGCACATAACAACGATGGTATGTTTACCATTTTTCATAGTCGATGTCTTACGACAACCGAAAACATTGCTTATTTCCTAATTGACCTTGACTGGAAATGTGAAACAGCTTAATAATGACTCCCAAATATATAGCTGCGCGGTGTTCAGCTGAGTAAATGGTGCGATATTTACCCAGATGACAAATTGTTAATTTAAACGTGATGACTTAAACAAACTGGGACAAACAATTAGTTACGCCGGGATTTTACATTCGTATTCTCCCAAATTACTGCAAGCGGTTTGCAAGCAATTTATTTGCAGGCTCAATAAAGCTGCGAAATTTGCGAGTTACGTTACTTATTCAACTTTTAAAGCGATTTTATATCAACTTATTTCGATAAAACTTAATTTTATCAGTTAAAATCTAAAGTCGATTTTGTCCAACACGATTGGTATAAAATGATAAGCCAAGACGTAAATTTATATCAAATTTCCGATCTCACGCTCACAATAGCTCTTGCTAACTAACATTGGGTTCAAGGTTATCTCTGCAAAGAAACTTACATTTAAATGAATAAGAAGCAAGTTACTTACCCTATTATCGAGTTCTGGTGGAAACCTTGTTTGAAATTTAACCGAACTTCCTTCACTATAGTCCCTTTGTATAAAAATTTTCATATAATTTGGCTGAAGGGCGGGCGTTGCGGGTTGAGACATTTTTCTATTGTTATCCATTACGTTTTTTTTTATTATATTATAGATCCCAATAATGAGTTTCCCGATAATAAATATTATTATAAATTCACATTCAAAATTATATTATAAAATAGAGTTGAACATGAAATTAAAGAGAAAGAAAAACCAAAATGAAGAGTAGAATGAAAATTTGTGGATGGCAATGAGTGATAAATAAAATACACTACTTTTTGTTTAACTAAATATCTATAACTGAGAACTGGGAGCACCAAATAAATTATATACAATTAAATTATACATAAATATAAAAAAATTAAACTAATTATAAATTTTATAGAACAATTTCACTTTTTTCTTGCGACAAAAACTATTTTTGCTTTCCTGCGATGACAGTTCATCTGTCAAACTTTTTGTCATGTTCGAATTGGTAGCCATTTTCGAAATGGTAGCAAAATGTTAGTTGTAAGTGTTACACGTTAGATGTCAGTACAATGTTGCAAGGAGATAATAACGTTTCCAATTAGATATCTTATTTCGATATAAAAAATTTAAATTATTTATTCAAAATTTTGTTACCGAATTTGCCACATTTTTAGTGATAAATGTTATTTGAATATGAATGGTATAACGTGTTAAACACCTCTTCAAAACGTTATTTGATGGAAACTAATGAATTTACGACAAGTTGGCTCTATTTTGGAAAAATAATGTTGCTTTGTTACTAAAATATTAACGCTGTATGGTACTCAACTTGTCAAAAACGATGTTTACTAAAATTCACTTTTTAACAATACTGTATTGGCTATTGACCTAATTATATCTTTAGGACGAAATTAAATGTATAATCTAACTATATTAATACATGATTATAAAAATAACATGATTAGTTTGACTATAGTTAGGCTTCAAAATCGATTGTTTTTTAGAAACGTACAAATCAATTTTCTTTTTTTACCTCAAAATCGCGAATAAAAATTTGCATCGGAGGTTAAGAATCATAAAATTGAGGTATTATAACATGATTAAAAAGATTGGTCTATAAATGGCGTGGAAAATGGAAAATTTTGTATAAAAATTGGATCAAAAAATTATGCTAAACGATGTTTTCGTTATACGCCGCAATGACGATTATATAGTTACTTTTACCGTTCCTAGATGACACATAAAATAAAATATATGTGAGCAATTAATGG
The DNA here is from genome assembly GCA_932526605.1 of Nephrotoma flavescens. Classification (NCBI taxonomy): domain Eukaryota; kingdom Metazoa; phylum Arthropoda; class Insecta; order Diptera; family Tipulidae; genus Nephrotoma; species Nephrotoma flavescens. Next base: position 98,341,106 of record OW052220.1, on the reverse strand, counting down.
TCATTAATTTATTATAAAATGGAATGTTTATAATAAATTATGAAATTAAATACTTAATTTTACACATAAGAACAATTTAAATTAAGCAATTAAAACGGATTGAACGCATCGAAAAAAGAAATATTGTTCTTTTTTTATGATTTAAATTATTCAAGACTTGAACCAAATTACGTGTAACTGTTTCGTCAACATTCAAGCTAATATTGTATAGTTACGAATTATACCGTAACACTTGATGGTCAAGTGGATATGTTGTACACCACTTAGTGTTAGCATCTAAACATTCGCGTGTTCAATTTCATGTGGTGGGGATGTCATCATTTTATTGAGCAATTTAAATTCTTAACATTTATCGATGATACTAGGTTTAAAATATGGGAGGAGATTGGATATTAAGATGGGGAATATTAAGCTAAATTACAAACGACGGCGATAGTCATCATGTAAAATACAGTAGCTAACAAGGTCGTTAATCATCGAGACAGGGGAATTGATGTCGTAGAAGGTTCGCGAATACAACTACATGCAAGTTATTTACAATTGCAATAAGCATACATTGCACCAGATACAATAAATGGAATAATCTCGAACAGCAATGCACAAGTTCAGAAGCGTCAATTTAGAACGCAGACACACAGTTGTGGTTTAACCAATAAACAGTGTAAGTTAAGTTGTAAAAGGTGAACAGTACCAAATGTAAACGTCGCTTTGAAATCCCATTTTTGAAAACCCCGTTTTTATCCCGATTTTGCTGAAATCTTACAAAAATACATTTTGATTAAGCACTCGGCAATTTCTTGACTGAGTTTGATCAAATTATGGAATGTTTTCGTATATGAATTTTCAAGAATCTTTTAAAATTTGGTGAAGCTCAATGGAACTTTTCCATTCTTTAAACAATAATTGTCAAATTTGGTATGCGGAATGGGATTTGGATTCTAACTTGAATTTTAAACTAAGTTCCGGAAATCGGCCATGCTTTTATTTAAGGAATTTGGCTTGGTCAAACTTGTTATGTAAAACTAGATTGGGATTCTTATGTACATGAATTTGGAGGATTTCCTGCAATTCGTCTATGATGTTTGGAACAAGGCTATATCTTAATGTATTAATGTGAAAGCTGGATCGGAATACTCATATAAATTTTATATGCGTTTTTGGTAATAATGATTGAAACTAAGTTATTTCTTACCATATTATTGGTAAATTTCGTATACAGAATTTAGATCTAGAAATGTTTAGAAAGATGGATTTGTTTTTTATGCAACCACTGTATATGGAGCAATAACAGAAGCAATAATCGCACAAAAGGAATTATTCAGCCTCTTTTCCACTACGTATGTGAAGATAGCCACGCCAATAGTCCACGCTAAATACGATAAGACCTTTAGGCCCGAAAAACAACATGAAACATCTCAGAATTACAGCCAAGTACATTGGTTGATGGAATTGACTCTATATAATTGACTATAACATTGGTTAAATCTGAGCCCAGAAATACTCCTAATCCCCATCGTATGGCAACTAAGTTATCGAATATAAGTCAGAAATGATCGAACCGAGTCAATTCTATCAACCAATGTACTCGGCAAGTCATGTGAATGAAATATGTGAGTTTGAGTGTGTTTAATTTGTATATGGTTTTTTATACTCTAATACCTATAAATTTAGGTATTTAATTATACGCAGATCATATGCATGTTATTTATACTTACCAAAGTAAATTAAATATTATGTATAAACACAACAACACGTCATTATTAAATTTATAATATTTTACACTACAGAAATATGTACTAGGATTTTCTTTAAAAAAAATTATGTTACTGTTTTATTAATGTACAACAGACATATTCCCGAAATTCTTCCAAAAATCCTTTAAGAATCCCTTTTCCATCCAGCATATCCAATCCCATCATATTCGGTTAACAATTAGTCGAGTTCCGATCCAGGTGGTCTAATTCCAGAACTTTTTCCAAAAATCGTTAAAGAATCCCATTTCCATCCAACAAACCCAATCTCATCATAATTAGTTAAGAATTGATTGAGTTCCGTCCCAGGTGGCCATATTCCAGAAATTTTTTGAGTAATATATTGATAATCCCATTTCCATCCAACATATATACCGAAACCCGTCGAGTTCTGTCCCAGGTGGCCATATTCCAAAATTTCTCAAAAAATTATTTAAGAATCCAATTTCTATTTAGAATATCCAATCCCATCAAAATCGGTCAAGAATTGGTTGAAATCTGTTCTTCCAGGTGGCTTAATTCCAGATCTTCATCCAAAAAATATTTTAGAATCCCATTTCCATCCCACATACCCAACTCCATCATAATCGGTTAGGAATTGATCGAGTTTTGTCCCAGTGGCCCTATTCTGGCTTGCCCTATAGGGAATTGGGAAAATTATTTTCATAGATTTTTGTCTAAATTGTATTTTTCTGGCCTACTGAGGGAACAAGTTAAATAAGAAAATAATTTTACCTATAAAAATTTTGTGCAACAAAAGTTTTCCAATTAACTTTGTTTTGAAAGTTAGGCCAGAAAAATATGATTTTGACAAAAATGTTATGAAAATATTTTTCCCAATTCCCTACTCGCAGGGCAAGCCGGAATATTGCCACAGATATACATATTCCAGAAATTCTTTCAATAATATTTCAAAAATCCCCATTTCCATCCAACATACTCAATCCCAGGTTGTCATATTCCAGAACTTCTTCCAAAAATCATTTAAGAATCCCATTTCCATCCTGCTTACCCTATCACATCATAATCGGTTAAGAATTGATCGAGTTCCGACCCAGGTGGTCATATTTCAAATTCAAAATTTCGTCCAAAAATCAGTTGACAAACCCATTAACATCCAGCCCGACAAACATTTCGGGTCCAGAAAGGTTTTTTAGTACTCATGCGCCCAGTCGAATATAAAAATGATAAAAATTATATCAGCAAATTTTCTATTTTGCTTTTTGTTCTCTTTCGTAAAAAAAACAATTGTACCACAAACACTGACCACAGCCACATTCGCCTGATTTGACTAGCGCGCGCGACATATAATAAAACAATGAAAAAATCTACAAATTCTCTCGTTCAATCAGTTTAGTTTACGAATAGGACTCTTACGTTGAAGTGTTGTGTTGCATAAATAAAATTATCAGTGCAAATTGGGTTTGATTTCATTATTTTAATTTAATAAAAATTCAGGTGAGTTAATTAGGTGATAAACTGGGTTATGGGGTGTGTCGTTAATTCTATTCCATTAGATATTAAGAGGTCAGCTTCGCCTAAATCTTTTAAAGCGTGCTATTTAGCGTGGCGCGCTTGAATGACAATGCATATAGCTCTATTTTTGTAATAGTATTTATTTGTATTATTTTTGTACGTAGTCTATAAGTATTCACTTCTTGCAGTGTTCTCTGTAACAAATGAGCTTGAGCATATTACGTTTTATGAAAAACATGTTACTGCTCGATATGACCTCCTTTGGCTCTGATTATTTGATTCAGTCACAACACGAGCATTGAAGGCCTTGGCCGAACGTGATGAGATTCCAAAAATTGTCTTTTCTGAGGAGAAAGTTTTCACCATTCAACAGTATGTGAATAAACAAAATGATCGTGTTTGGTTAGAGCACAAGTCCAACGATAATTTGGACACAAGAGTTGCCATGCGCAAGCAATCACCAGCTTATGTTATGGTTTGGGCTGCAGTGACTGCAGATGGACGCACTCCTCTGGTTTTCATCGAACATGGAGTCAAGGTGAACCAAGAGGTGTACCGCCAAAAGATCCTAAACGATGCTTTGCTACCTTGGGCACGTAAAAACTTTGGTACTAACCGTTGGACAATCCAACAGGACTCGGCACCGTCACACAAAGCTCGAGCGACACAGCAATTTTTACAAAATTGCGTTCCGCGGCTGATTTCGTGGAAAGAATGGCCACCATATTCACCAGACTTGAATCCCATGGATTTCTCCATATGGTCCATTTTAGAGAGTAAGGTGTCCACTAAAAAATACGAAAGTGTTGATGCATTGAAGTCAGCTCTTGTTCGAGAATGGAATAAAATTCCGCAAGCCCACGTTCGGTCAGCATGCAATGCTTTCTATGGAAGACTGAATCAAATAATCAGAGCCAAAGGAGGTCATATCGAGCAGTAACATGTTTTTCATAAAATGTAATATGTTTTCAACATATTCCACGAAACTTCAATAAAAAATAATCAAAATTAAAAAAATTACAGCGTTTTCATTTGGTAACACTTGGTCTCAGCTACCCTGTATTTTAGATAGTTCAAATTCAATATATTTTCCACATATATGAGTTATTATTATTATTCTAAAATTATTCTAAAATAAGCAATATAATTAACCTATATTATATTGCTAGTATGTTCATCATTGTCGAAACTACAGAAAATGGTCAGCGGTTGTTACAGCTCTTCCCCAAAAATGGATTGTCGGTGAAATTTTATACTGGTCTCAGTTAAAAAATATAAGTATTGCCAAAATGACCTCCTGTCGGAGTGCAAAACTCATAGGCCGACCCATCTTCCGTACCAGTATAGGCTGTCATGAAGCTATGCAATGTGCAGATGGTGATAAGATTGGACATACAGCCGTACGTCCTCAAAGTGGCTGGTAACGGCGTAAAAGTAAGGATGGAAAAAGCAAACCGCGAAAGATTTGGAAAAGCCTTGATCCAGAACAAATTGCAGTATGTATAATTGCAATATGACTATACCTCTGGGACGTATGTGAAGATAGCCCGAAAACCATCCTCAAACCATTAAAAATCAATTTTGGAGGTTTATGGGAAGCCGGAGTCAAATCAATGAAACAACATCTCTGAAAAGTAGTAGGAACTCACACATTAAGCTTCAAGGAGCTTGAAACACTTTTAGCTCAAATAGATCAAGTCGAATTTTTTAGTCCTTTACTTTTTTTTTAATAGGAAGAGCTACTATTGCAACAACCCAGCCTTATATCGGTGGTATCAAGACCGTCACAAGATATGGAATTTGCTGACCAAACTCAGCCAAAGCTTTTGGAAATAATAGCGCACGGATTATCTCTCAGAATTAGTAATCCTCAAAGATGAATAATTACCCAATATGCATTGGTCTCTCGCCAGAATCATCGAACTTCATCCGACACAAGATGGACTAGAGTTATGTATCGGACAACAACAACAGCGATGCGACAATATAACAAAATTGCAAGATGTGCATAATACATATTTTCATCTGCAATTGAACAACATATATATCAAAAAATGCATAAGGTGTTATAATAAATTCAATTAGCTGTAATAAAATCAAATCATTGTTCAACTTAATACAGTAAACATCTAACTTACCCATTTAATCATTTTTGTTACATTTTAAATAAATAAAGACACTCTTGGGAATTTTTCCCAAGTTTATAAAAAATAAAAGTTTCTTATAATATGAGTTATGTTTCTCTAGTCAGGAATCTTACCAAAGTATGCCGCCCTCCCTTAACTAACGAGTCTGAAGAGGCTGATTTTTTTTATAATTACGGTTGTCATCAGAGGAGCTGGAGCTATCCGATTTTTATATTTCGTTCAGGAGTTGACCTGCGGCCCTATTCCTGAATACAATACGAAAACGGAAGTACAAGATTCGTATCGTATTCAAGAATAGGGCAGCTGGGTTTAGTCTATTTATTAATTGTTTAGCAAGTAGTTTTATTGTTGTTTTTGATGAATATAGCTTAAAAAATTCGGTATTTTTTGGATGCTTTCCATGATGTAAGATTAATAATAACGTTATTAAGTCTTTTTGTCATCGTTCCTCAACTTCAATTTGTAAATGTTCAATTATACCCTGTGAAAGGGGCGTATTCATTTCTTTTAGTTTTTTGAATACATATATGTATAAGGGTTCCCTCAGCAGTTATAAGATTGGCATTTTCTTTACTAAGTTCTTCAACTGCAACCATTAAAGGTTACAGTACTTCCTTTAAAACGTGAGTGTCCTCGTCAGCAAATTTTTTAGAACCCAATTTATTTAATGCTGAGTTATAATTTAATGCTGAATTAATGAATTTATATATATTTTGTATATAGAACTCGGATACCCGAAATAATTACCCGGGTATTCGAGTAGTAAAATATTGACAAAAATACCCGGGTATCCGGGTACCCGATACCCGGGACTGGAAACCCTATCGGTGATGTTACTAAACACAACTAAGACCCTCTGTTGGAGTGCAGAATTCGGCGCCGACCCTCCGTCCTTGTCAGTGTACAGGTCAGTGTACTGTTTTTGTGTGAATGGGTGGTCTGTGCATGAATGAAAGGGGAGTATTAATTGACCTTCAAAGGATATTAAATCCACTGTACAATTAATATATCATTAAAAAAAACGAGAAAAAGTCTTTGTTTGTCAAAATTTTTTTTTACTACAGAAAGTTGACACACTACCAGAAACATATGCGACACTAATGCAGATTTTAAAATGGTATCACACACCAGTCTATTCATAACAGAATGCTTTTTATCAATTTTTTCACAAAGTAAGCCGTGTTTATTAAAAAATGCAATTAAAATAATTTCGAGCTCTAAAATAAATACTTTGTCAGAAATAAAACAAAATGACAGATGTAAAGTTTTTAACAAAACAGTCGGTAAAAGCAATGTTTTTTTATATTTTTTTTGTTTTTTAATCAATGCAATCGGTTTTGGGGCACAAGGCTCAAAAAATAATGTGTGAATAAATATAAATGCTTGAAACTTAGTAAAAGTGATGTTTTATATATAAAACTTTAGAATCGTATAGAAGGTGTTTAAATTTTTTACCTAAACAAAATGTTGGCAAAAGAGTTTCGACGAATTTCGGGTGCTACAATTATTTGCGGGTGCCGCCATTACCAACGGGCACCACAATTGTTTCATTAACGGGAGCTGTTTTATTTATATGACACCGCATTTTTTTTATCAACGGGTACCGCATCCTCAACATCAGCTGGGCTTGTCACTCATTATCATCCCCTTTGCAGGACATCCACAGGGTCGGAGTGGAAGGTCCAGCATATGTGTCGCCTATGGTGTGTAATGTGGGAGATTCGATGGAGGTCTCTCCGGGTGAAGAGGGGCCTGGTCTGTTGAAGAGATGTCTCTACCCTATTATGCCACATCGTTGTGGCTGGGCATCGGCTTTTCAGGGTCAATGGGTCATTCGGAGGGGTTTCTAGAGCAGACTGGGTACTTGTCTTTCGAGGAGAACCGGCTGCGGCCGGATGGCCACACCCGGCTATCATTATTTATCCATAGTTGCTCAAGTTTCATGCGACGAATAATGGGATCCCTTAATTTAAAAACAGTTTTTTCTAATTTGATTTTGTTGTTTATTGTTATTCTATTCAACGGCGAAGGCTAGCACGCAAGCCTCTATTTCCTACCCTAAGATCTAGCCGGCAAAACATCACCATGAGAGAGGCCTCCCCGGAGATCAGAGAACTTCCTCTAAAAATCATGTGAGAAACATATTTCCATCCAACATACGAAATCCCATCATAATCGGTTAAGAATTGGGAGCACTGAATTAATTTTGCAAAAAGTTGATTTTGAGTTGTAAAAATTTACGAACTTGAAATATAAAAGTTAGAATTTGTTTGAAGTTGTATTGAATTTAGTTTGAAAAAACACAAATTTGATTTGCAAGAAATTGAGGTTCATTTAGAAAAAATTCACAATGAAGTATAGACAGTTGAATTCTAAAAAGTTGTGAATGAACTAAAAACAATTGAATATCATTTACAAAATATGGCAGTGAAGTATGTCCCAAACTCCCAAATAACAAAAATAAACATATATATATATATATATTAATAAATACACTGTAAAAAAAATTCTTATAAGAATTTTGAGTGAAAACTAGAAAATAAACTCAAAAAATTATTTTGCATTCTTCATAATATCCCGGAAAATCTTTTCCATTTTTCCTCATTTGTAAGAAGTTTTACAGAAGATAATATTTCTATATATCTAAATGCCGGGTGTAAAAAATTGGTTCACAAAGCCACTATGTGGAAATTACACGATAAGAGGATATCAATACAGAGAAGACAATCAAGTGAGGTAAAGGACATTTGCAAAAATCGGGGATACTTCTGAAATTTGTTCTGGTAAATTAAGTCAATTCGTTAGGAATATAGTTTTAGTTTAAATATATTACTAAAATCGTGGAGTTTGTCCGAAAATGCTTATAAGGTAACACAATGAAATGAACCTAGCTTCCAAATATCTTTTTTAGTTCTGCTAAATTAAGTCAATTTTATTAGTTTGCGTAATTTTTGCTAAAATAAATTCTGGATATCGTAAACTTGGTGCTAACCTATATAAAATCGATTAGACTTGCGAGAGCGAGAAATGACACGCCATCCCCTAGATATGGAACTAGCTCTGGATTGTGTCAACCTGAAGCCAACATTTGGATAAAGTGTCATTTTCCGACAAACTCTATGATATTCAGAATTTATCTAAATTAAAACTACTCAAAACTATAAAATCATTAGATTTGCGAGAGCGCAAAATGACACCTTTTCCCTAGATATGGAAATGGCTCTTGATTTATTTGATTGTGCCAACATTTAGACATAGTGGAATTTTCCTACTCAAACCATAAAAGTCGATTTGAATTACGAGATCGAAAATAATATCACTACTTTCCTTTTGGAAAGGGAGCTGACTGTTACCCTAAGGCTATCATTTCATCTTAACCGAATTTTCCAACAGACTACGATTTCAGCTCCTGTTCTGAGTTATACTTTGTATTCTAACAAGAATTCATTTTGTTTCATTTTTAGTTAATTTTTAAAAATATCTGTTTAGTAAATAATGTTTAGTTTAAACATGATGTTTGAATTGTATGTAGTTTTAAATTAATTCATTAAACTCAATTAAATGACAATGTGTTTTATTTTGTTTTCTCTTGATTAATTTTTACTCTTTCTGTTTTGCTACCATCTTTGCAAAATAAATCGAATATGAAAAAAATGTGGCGCTTATTTTCGCCTCTTTCTATTATAATATAGTTATTTCGCCAAAATTTTAGTTTAATGATGTAATTACAAATCCAAGCTCTGCACTAAAAATTTCTTATTGGATTTGCATATGTATACGCGGGATTTTTTTAGGGACAAACTTCACAACTGTTGCAAAATTGTGAACTTAAAGTGCAAAACTTATATACGTACCGGTCGAGGTCGCACGATTCATGTACATTTTCGTCAACACGGCGAAAAAAGATGTTAAATAAAATTAATGACCCATACCTCCTCAGGTGGTGTACCATATATCACCCATACCCGAGAGTGAAAAGGTATTTATGTTTAGTTTTATATTTTCATTTTTAATGACTGAATTTTTACTTGTTGTTACTTTTTGTATTATTTTTTAATAAAGAATACAGTTTTGATAGAAGTTGAATATTTGCCCCGTCCTTTTTTAATCGAATCTTTATACTTCTATATTAAATTACCGGAGCGAGCAAAGTACTTTTTCATCTATAAACCCGTGATATTATGTGGAAAGTTATACCTTTGTCTAAAGCCCAGAGAGCTTTACGTAAATCAACCATTAGTGTGTGAATAAGAATTTATACACACCTAAGCAAATCTGTTTCCTTATCGCTACGTAATTTTCGTATCTCTTAGATTGCCTCAATTTTTTGTGATACAGAAAAGACAAATAAAATTTATTGATTTATAAATTTGGGTTCATATCTGTGAGATAGCCATGAAATGATAAAAACTTACATAAATTTTAATTTTAATGCTACAAAATGTATATTTCACCAAAATACCAAACATTTTTGAATTAAGATTTATTACATGAGATTATGTGAAAACACAAAGTTGTTACACGCGTACAAAACAACATTTAAGATTCTGTCCTATATACGGATGGCGTTTAATCGGAAAATATGAATACAAAATATTTTCGTTTTTTGTTGGAGAAATGTGGAAAACCTCAAATTGTGACTAAGGGTATTATCAAATAGACGCGAGGGGTGTGAGTTACTTATTTTTTTCTAAAAATAGCCTATATTCCTATAAAATAATCTCCCAGAATATTACGAAAATATTAACACCCACCATCAATACAGTGCTACTTGTAATGTTTGTTGATAATTTTGTATAACATTGGTTTGTGCTCCCCATAGCCATAAATAGTTAAATATATAACAACTATATAATGGATATACTCCAAAGCATCTTTAACGGTTGCTTTGGAAATCAATATACTTGAAATTATAGGTATTCAGTAATATTCAGATAATTAAAAATGTTAGCGGGGAAAAACCTAATTAGGGTTTTCTACGTAATTTAATTAGTACGCAAACAGTTATCGGGAAAAGGGAGAACATAAATCTCGAATACTCTCGAATACAATTATACTTGACCTTGTTTAATTTTCCTTTTAGAAACATACACAAATCTATCTATCTATCTATCTACAAATATAGTCGTGTCGTGAATAAAAAATATAATTCGATATAACCATTATAAAAGTGGCGATGAAGATACAAGAATGAGCAATAAAAATGATGATGACTCTCCAAGGAATCTGCTATCCTCCAGTTACTAACAAACCAAAATAAAATTTTGGAACAGTTGGCGTTAGCGACGATAACAAAACACGTGCCCCTATTTTTTCCTTTTGAGCACGGGAAATCTTCATGGGACACGTATCGCAGCTCAATCAGCACTTTTTGGCAAATGGCGTAGAGGACGACGGTAAAAAAGGGCGTTTTTTTCTGTCGAACGCCTGATCGTACTTGCTGGATATATTAAACAAACTGTTTGATAGTCTGACAAATAAGACGTTTTCAGAACTTATGGCTGGCCTCACGACCCATTTTGAGTCGAAATGTGTTTCACAAAAAGGTATGAATCTAACTAAACTTATTCCGAGTTGGTGACTGATTTGCGTAGTATTGCAAAAAATTGTAAATTTGTTTGCAAAAAAAATGGCTGCGCTTAATCATATGTAGATTTTCTAATCCGCGACGTTATCGTTATTTTACCACTTACGAACAGCTACGAAACTTGTGCCTATAGAAAATAGATCCAACTCTTGAGGGTGTACTCGAAACAGCAAAAGCGTATGAAAAAACGAACAAATGAAACGTTTATGGGTGAAAGTTCGTTGGTATCGCGAGTATTCACAACAAATAGAGATGTCACCTATCAGAGTGAATTCAATCTCCTCTCAAGAAAATCTAGAGAGTCGAGTGCGTGAAATTTATAATCGTCATCCAAAATTTTTTGATTGGTCAACCCTGGGTTATTGTACGACGTACAAGGCAGACATTAGTTTGAGAGAAAACGCAAAGCCCCAAAAAAATTGAATTGCAACGATTTGTTTCGCAAAACGTTTTAAAACCACCCCAAACTTTATCGTGGACTACGTCAATCGTACCAGTGAAGCAACTGAATGGTGGAATACGAATTTGCGCATTTTTCAAAGACTAATGGAGCAAATCACAGCTGATTTAGTACACAGAAAAAAATAAATTTTGTTAAATTGATAAATTGATGTTTATCATTTTTTAATAATATTGTTTTATTTATTTGATAAAGAAAGTAATAAAAGCATTCTAACTAGATTTATGTTATCAGCAAGATAAATTGGATAATAATTATCAAAATTTGTTGTCAAATTAATTATGTTATACAAAGTGTAAGAAATGTACAAATTTCTTATAATGCTTTTAAAGTTTTCATACACGCTTTGACAAATAATTTGTAAATTTTTTACATTCAAAATTTATTTAAAAATTTACAACTGTTTATAAAAGCGTGTATAAAAACTTTAAAAGCAACATAAGAAATTTGTATATTGTTTACAATTCGTATAACATTATTAATTTGAAAACAAAATTTTGTAATTATTATCTAATTTATCATGCTGATAACAAAATTTGGCTAGAACGCCTTTGATACAAATAGAACGCGTTTGCCACTTCTAATTATATTTTTGAAACATATGAATATATATTTTAATTCCCATTTTTTCGAGTCATGACAAACAGAGTCAAACAGAGCACTCATTTCGGCGATATAGCGATTAGTTAACTGTAAAAATCTAGTAACCGAAAATTTCAAAAAATTGCTAAAATTCAGTTTTATCGAAATCAAGAGAGGTTATAATGTTAAAATTCAATTAGATTTTTCGACTTTTGGTAACGTTGTTTACATTTCATTACATTTCATATTATAAATTTCTGAAAGATTTGAAAAGAAATTTGGATACCAATATCTTAATTCATCGTTGATCGAATTTAATCTTACTGGAGTAGGTATAAAGTAGTGTTATAGGTATAGTTGAGCAAAAGTATCGTCCTTCAATAAGAACAATACGAAAATTGTAAAAAAAATTTAGAAATTGTTATTTTCTGATTCCAGAGTTTGATTTATTATGAAAATCATCGGAAGTTGGTCGGTGGTCAAAATGATATGAGGTAGCCGGTTTAATGATATTTTAATTTAAAGGGACATCTTTAGTTAATTTTGATGGAAAATTATTATCTGAACAAGTTTTATATAGTTCCATAAATGTAGAGTTTAATATAATCTGATGGTGGTGCTAACTTAACTACCAGTGTTTTGTGCAGTTAAATAATTCAATTTTATTTTGTTAGTATAATTGTTAGAGTTCACTACAACAAAATTCAAACTTGAGAAATGATGTTTATTCATATTAATTAATAAAAATTGGCTTTAGATTTGTATTTGTGAAAAGTGAACTATTGGCTATCTTGCACACCTTCTATTTTAGCTTATTTGGCTATAGAATTGGCCCACGGACAACATGCACTCAAAAAAATCTCGTAGGTGAAATTGAATAATCGATTTCGTTGAACTTTGAAGAAACGATTTATTCAATTTGATGGTAATTACTACTGATTTGATTATGAAATATTCAGTTGATGGCAAAAAATAAAAATTGTAATTAAATTTTATTCAAATTAAAAAGAGATTTCTTCAAATTTGATTAATTTTTAGTTAATAATGCATTTGATTAAATTTCTTCATTTCGAAGAAATTATGATTGAGTTGAAGAATTGACGTTTTAAAAAATTCTACTAAATTTCGTTGAATCAAATATAAATGCATTCAATTTAACAAAATTGTTAACCACCTTTAGGAAAGATATGGTACTTTTGAAGAAATATCTTCAAACTGACGAAATGTCAGTTGTATTATTTTAAACCAAGATGAAACAACTTTACCGCATTGTGTATTTGGAAATATTTAATACGAGTGATTTTTATTTTTAAAGGAATATTATATAAAAAGACATTTATTGCGCGGTAAAATTAGGATAATAAATTAAATCAGAAATTAATATTTGAAGCCCGTGAATATCGTAATAATAAGAATAAATAGTTAAATAAACATTTGAATAGATGTTATTCGATTTTTATTATATTAAATTGTGGCCATTTTTTTGTGACAAAATGTTGTTTTACTGTTATTACTAATAAAAAAAGTGAATAAGTGTTGGATAAACACATGATAAACAAGGATTACGCATGACTACAACATCGAAAAATGTATTTCCGAAAGCATTATGTTGATGTTTGCTTCAGAATTTATGGTAATTATATTTCTAAGAAGAAACTATCCAACCCATCCAAATAAAAATATTATTGGATGGGTTGGATAGTTATAAATTTATTATACCTTATGTATAAATATATGTAACAAGTTATTATATGTTTAGTTCACTTCAAAACCCCAGAGTTAAACTTCAACGAGCACCTGGAAGCTATTACGACCAACAATTACTCTTAAGCGAACTGGAGCACCATTGAAAAGCAACGAAATGTTAAATTCACTATTTAAATATGGAACAAATGGAAGCAGTATAAGAAGCCAATGGACTACAAGTTGGTATGTATATAACAAACTCTCACACATTTGAATTTTTTATTTCATTGAATGATTTTTGGAGGTTTTGTTCAACAAACGGAATAGTAACTTACGTGTTATGTATACGAGAAATTAAAAATTTGCTTATTGAGCTTCGATTACTAAAAGTTCAAAATTACCAAATTAAATACAACTCTCGCGTACTACGTTTTTCTTAAATATATCTTGCTTTCTTTCCCTTTTATTTCTTGAAATTCTCACATAAATTTTTAACTTAATTTATATTTTATGTGCTTAATTTTATAGTCAACATATTGAATAACCGTATCACGATTCTAAACGACAAATCAAATAAAGGGCTCGACATTTTTGACACCTCTCAGGAAGCAGGAAAAGCAACTCAAAAAATAAAGGGCCCAACATGTTGCTGAATGTAGGTTATAAAATTCTAAATTTATTAAATTGCAACAATTATATAAATTATTTTTGTTTAGATGGTCGGTGTTGTGCCATTTTCCATTACTCGGAAAGAAGGAGTTGTAAAAGGAGTAAACAAAAAGAATCAGAACTAGATGTTCAATTAGTACAGTTCCCAAGGAAGTTTCTTGATTTTGGGGCGAACTATACTCTTATTCAACCACTGATTTTAATTACCAAAACTATGTTAGCCTCAACAGAGTTTATTGTTTATTTCGATGGTGTGAAATATATTTTAAATTTATTTATTCAATGTGTAAATATTTGTTTTAAAATATTCAATATTCTTAATTTAATATATCGATTAGCATCCTGCTTAGTGTAAAGGAATATTTAAAACTATTTTTTCAACATTAGAACAAAATACGATAAAAATTATATGCAGGTAAAATGCCTGAGATCAGTATTAGAATTATTTTTATGTGGTTAACACAATAAAAAATTAAATGAAGATATGTATTATATAATTTATTTTTGTACTATAATTTAATTTAGCAATAAAACTACAATTTTATTGAATTGACAAATATTTTATTCAAATTGACGATATAGTTTTATTTAATTCAACAATGCTTTCATTAAATTCAATGAATTAATATGGCAAAAATTTATTCAAATCAACGAATTTTTTATTTAATCCAGCAATAAAACATTCTTTAATTTGACGAAATTTTATTCATTTCGATAGCTAAATCTTAATTAAATTGAATAAATTTAGTCAATTTATCAATTGAATTTCTTCAACCAATTTATTCAGTTCGAAGAAATTTCGTCAAATTAAAAAAAAATATTCTTTAATTTTTAATTTGAATAAAAGTAATCAAATTGATTACCCACCTTCGTTGACGCTATATTGAACGCTATTTCTTCAATTTGACTGACGATTTATTCAGATTAACCACTTTATTTTTTTGGGTGTGTTATTGTTAATCTGGTTTCAATAATTTCTTTTTAATCAAAGAACTACTTCGAAGTTACGTCGGTGGCTTGAGAGATTACAGCCTAATACAACTGATTTGCAACATCTCAGATGCTCTGTGGATATCCTTTACAAAATTTAGCCACAAGGGAATAGTTAAAACTGAAATGAAATGTATGGCTAAAACAAGTGGCTTCATCGCCGAAGAAACGATTAAGATACAATATTTATAAGAGAATTTTAAGCGACCGACAAATTCATTCGGAAATCTGAAACATCCCTTTTCCCACTTAACTAATATCATTAAAGTTATACAGGATAATAGTAGGTTATCTAACGCTGTTGTGTTTAAGTTTCCTAATATTCCACTGAAATATATGCATTTCACAATTTATGGGACGCGGCACCTGCTTCTTGTTTTATTTGTTCGTAATTAATAAACCTTTTATTCGATTTCTAGAAATCGTATACATAATTTTGAAAACAAATTCTAAAAACTTTAATAATAATAAATTGAGTTATTTATTTGACACAGAAATTTATGATTAAACAATTTCTAGTTTCATCAATTCCTGGTTTTCAAAAAATAATAATCATTTTGTTACATTTTGTAAAACTATGAAAAGAGAAAAATTAGATTTTACAAAAGCACATTGTATTATTATTCAGTATCTAGATCAGTTATGGGCGGGTTGAATCATTGTGCAAGTTTTATATAATATTAGTAATTATCAAAATCAATGTTTTAACTGTGAAAAAATATTGTTGTGACATGGTGAATGCTATTTAATGTAAAGAGGATAATAAAAGCTATGTGTGGTAATTTATTGAGGTGTAAAAAAGTGCTTATACGAACATAACCTAAACACTTATAGTTTTCCGACAAAAAATAATACAAAATCATATAGATTTAGTTCGAAATACCAAACAGTTCAATTATGTAATACAGTACGTGCAACAAGAGCGTGTACGGCAAACACCTAAGTAAAAATAAAACTACATTTTTTTTTCGTTTTTATTATGAAAGTTTGTTGTATTCTCTAGGGCGCTATCAACTAAAACATACACTGAAAAAAAGATTGCTCAATTCAAGAAATGTGTATTAGATTATGCATTATAGGTGCTTCAATGTGCGCTAAACAAAGCTATTCTCAAGCTATTCTTATTTAAAGAATTAAGCGACAATAATTTGTTTACTTTTCATATAGTGAAATCATGAATTTAAAACATGACAAGAGAAAATGTAGTTACTTATATTCAGTACAATATTCTTAATATGATAAATCTATAATTTAAAAAATTATGAATCATTTTTAAAATTAAACTCAGTTTGTGAATATATTTTCTATTTTCAAAAATATGCTATTCATAATTTAAGAATTATGTGAGTTAAAACTGTTTAACTTTTTTAACAGGAATACTCAATTTGTGAATAAATATTCCTAATTCGAGGATGTTATAATTCTTACGTTCGAAAATTCATTTGAGACTACAATGCATATATTCATACATCTTTCTTGGTTTTGTATTAAGAATAAAATGTATTTTTTGTAGTAAATAATTCTCATTTTGAGAATAATGTGCAGGATACTCTTTTATGTTAAAATTCAACCAGCCTTAAAATTAGAAACTAACAGACATAATTTTATTTAATATTTCTTTTATTTTTTAATCAAAAATAAATGTACATAGTTATTTAATATATGTACATATATAAAAAACATAGTGTAATTTCAATGAAATAAAATAACTACGGTATTTAAGAAAATTAGATTAAAAACTAGACATTTAATTTAAAAATAACATATAGATTACATTGTAATTTATTTATTATGTAGCTATGTAGTATAATTTAAATCAATGATTTTTCAATTTATAGTAAAGGTAATTTTATGTAAATCAAAACATTCGTATTCTAATAATTCCTTTCCAATCATATACCCTTAAAATGGTTATCAAATTTAATTATTTGTATATTTTGTGCAACTATAATTAACTCATTGTGTTCGATCAAAATATCGACCATTTTAAACATTTGTTTTTTAAATTGAACATTAGTTTCATCAAAAAAGTATTGATTAAGTTTAAAATCTGTATTTTTATACAAAATATACTAACTGACTTGACTAGCTGAAAATTTTTATCAGGCTTATATCTAAGCTACTTTTTTTACTTTTATTATCGGCTTAAACCTTAATTACCTTAAAACTATTTTAAATGTGTTTGCTTACTAAGATGAAAAATATATTTTATTTTACAGTTAGATTAGCAAGATAATTGCCAAATTTCCAAAATGTTTTGTAATGGATCATTCGAATCATTTTCAAATCCTGTCGCTTCAATATAACTTCCAACGTCTAGGTTTCAATCCATAATTATGTTCTCATTCATAATGTTGTGAGCATTAAAATCATATGCAACTTGCGACTTTGTGCCTTTTAAAGATATAATTTATTTAATTAAACCATTACATATTATTAAAAATGTTTAAAGAGCTTACCTTAAGAATTTAATCTGCGGTTTGTTGTTTTTGCTGCAAAATATTTTTTGTAGAAGACGAATTAGTGCTATAATTTATTACAGCACGACTTCATTGCACTTTTAATTGTCATATACGAATAAAAAATAAATCATTCTTTACTATATTTAACATAAATATCGGCACAAAATGAAGGACCGATTCTAAACCATTACAATATGGTTCGCCATTTATATTAATATAATTGCATATAATTTGGTTACACTATAAACTTTAAAACACTTTTTAAACTCAAAATACACTGTATTATTTTTGAAGGCACGAAAGCTTGAAAATTTAAAACAAACTGACGGTCCAAAAGGTCCAAACAAGAACTTTAAATAGAAATAAAATTATAGTGATTTAAGATTCTATCGTGAAAATTGATCTCAAAATAAGAAAGCAAAAATTCCATTAATCAGTTGTTATGTTCTCAATTTGAGCACATCAAATGAAAATGACAATGAATCCGCGTCGTATTCTGATGTTAATTCCCAATATACACGAATCAAGAATAATTTTACAACATAAATGGCTTAAATCAAGAATAACTGTTCAAGATTTATGAATTTCAATGTTCTCATTCAAGTTCCAATTGAAAATAATATACATGAATTGAGTATTAGTACCTGGATTAAACCGTTTTTTTTATTAAATTTTTTTGCAGCTACAAAACCCAGCAGGTTATACAACAACTTTATACTACAGTTTTCTATAAATTAGTTTAATTTAATTTAATTTATGGCTCTAACAAAAGTACATTCATACAAAACAACAACTAACTGTTTTAATTTAAAAAGAAGAATTCCCGGATGCACGCAATCAGAGGCTTTTCTTTTATCTAAAAATATACACCCACAGAAGAATCTTTTATCTAAATGTCTGCTTAAAAAATCCGTTCAGTTAATACAACCGGCAGTCGTATTCGATGATTTTGTTGCTTGCACTCAGGAAATGTTCTAGTCTGCTTAAGATAATTTTCTCTAAAACTTTAGAGAGTGACGAAAGAATTTTAAATGAAAACTATCACCGTTTTAAATTTTTTTACACATGTATATAAACTGCAAAACGATTTTTCATAGATCGTAATCTGTTAATGAAAATTCCCTTTTGCATCCCCCTATAGTGGATTTGAACCTGGTACATTCCGAGCCAAATGCCAAAGCTTTAACCACTGTGCTGTTTGGTCGGTTCATATAAATATACCATTTTTAGGCTTAGCAAATCCAAAACATTAGAAGTTGAAATAAGCTCCAATTGCAAATTATATTTTTGATATCTTACGTTAAGGCATTAGGATAGTTCTAAGTAGTTTATGTATTTGCTATGATTTTTCATTTCAGCGTATCTAATTTTTGCTTTATTGTGTGGTTAACACATTACAATCACTTTTATTTTCTAGTTAGTGAGTGAAGAAAACATCTTATATAAGAATTTTTTCGGCTTTTCGGACAAAATATTATTTTAATGGACACCCATAAAATAAATTAAATAAATTAAATTCACGGACGATTAAAAAATTCTTCTTAAAACATCTTATAATTCATCATTTAATATGTTTTTGCAATGTCAAAATAAATTAGTAGTTAGTAACAAACAACAAAGGTTGAATTCAATTTTTGTCAATTTGAGAATAAATGCAAAGAAATTTACAAATAATATTTCAAGAAATTAATTATCTCCATTTGATTCTAAATTTTTTACTAAACTTGAGAGTAAATATTACACAATTTCATCAAATTAGGATGGTAAAATTTAAAGCAGAAAGTTCTTCAATTGATTGAAATAGACATAAGTGAAGCATAAATTATTTAAATTTCGTAACTTATAAATTAATAAAGTTGAAAATAATAATCTTATTTTATAAAATTTTGTTATTACTCAAATTGATCTATTTTTTCATAATTTGTGCAGTAAATGCTTTTTTCAAGTATTTTCGTACTGAATTTTTGTTAATTTTGGTTTTAAGTAATTGAGAATTATTTTTGCTTATTATTAGAATACGATTTCTCTCAGTGTAGTAAAGTCACCATTACTGTTAAAAATTGCCTGGCTCCTTTTGTCCATACTATTAACCAATTTCTCTGCATAGTGTGGTGATACATGTTTCCATATCTTTCGGACCACTCGCGCTAGGGCGCTCAAATTTTTTATGTGGTACATTTTTAGCTTAGTCTTCATGAGCGCCCATAAATTTTGATCGGATTGTAATTAGGTGCTTGAGATTTCGAATTTAATGTTGTGATGCCCTTTTTGAGTTAAAATTTCGAACAAAGTAGGCTATGGTGTTTTGGATCGTTGTCGTCTTGCGAGATCCAATTAGAGTTTCCCGCTCTAAACTATTTCAGGATAGATGGTAACAAACCTCGGAAATAAATTTTATTCATGAAAAGCGCGTTTAGGTTCCGTGTGGAACGATTAATTTACCAAAACATTGCTTGGTGAAGCATCCCCATGTATGGAGCTAGGGCGGTTGTTCCACAGATCGGACAACTCCTTTTTTTGCTTAGTTCGCCAAACGCGCCTTTTAACATTAAATCCCCATAAGGATGACTCATCGGTAAATACAATATTCGTAAAATCTTTGTTTTTATGTTCATTCGCCCACTGTATTCGCTTTTCTATGTATTTTTGTGCTGCCAGTTGTTTGACGAAAGTATTTCCATATACGCAGCCATGTTCCTTCGTATGATTGTTTTTGGTAAATTAGTACTATTTCTCGCCAATTTTGCCACAGCTGCATTCAGCGTAAGCGAAGAATTTTCATCAAATAACTGTATGATGTCCTCATCGTCCTTTGTTTGTTAGTGGTTCGGATTTTACCTCTATCTGGCAAATCGTCTACATTTTTACACATTGAATAATGTGTAATCCACTTCTGTACAAATGTTTTCGACTCTTTTATATAATTAGCTGCACTTGCAACCGACATTTTTGGTCCTTTCGAATGTGCACTTAAAAACACCGCTTCAAATCGTTTTTTATAAATCGCACTCATTTCTTTCATACGTGTTATCCGCTAAACAGTTGCAGTTAAACTAATGTTTGTTTTACAGCGCTCAAGAAGAATCTATAGAAAACCGATGTAAGCCCCGCCCATATTTGTTCCTTTAGTATTAAGTACAGTTATGCCGTACACGCTCTTGTTGAACATACTGTATATAGTAAATTAATAATATGTATATAGGTATATAATAAAATATTTCTAAAATCTTTAGAAGTGTGCTCTTTCATACATGAGATCTTATAGCGTATTTTTCTTAAAAATCAGTAATACGTTTTGCGTTCATACGGTGGGTTTAACGTGCGCCCAATTTTACAGCTTTTAAAATGGTTTCAATGCATGTCTTTTTAAGAAGAAATGTTCAAATGAACTACGAGCAACATGAGTGTGAAATCCACAGAAAAAATTTACGAGATGCAATGTATACCTATGTAGTGGACCAAAATATCCATTTACAGGATGTTTCCAACTGAAATTAAGGCAAAATATTCATAAACAATTTATGTGTTAAAGAAGAATTGTTTGTGTTAAGAGACAACTTGGTGGTATAATTTCTTGTAGTTTAGTATTTGGACGTTTCCAATATTATAGTTTAATCAAAAATATCATATCGTATTTCGCATAAAATCACATTCGTTCCTTAACACCGATTAATTTTTATTCTGGTATCACAATTTAGTGTCAACTTCTCCGATATTCAAAATGAAATTTTACTTGGTAAAAATTTTATTTTTGACCCAAAACTAATATTTCACTTAAAACAAAAATTATATGTTCAAAGATGTGGTTTTTAAATTGTTGTGAACCGTTTTCAAGAGATATAATTTTAGTTTGAAAAATTTATAAATCTTATTTTCAAATCCGTATTTAAGAGGTGCATTGCAACAAATCGAACAATAAAACTGGGGGAATAATACTTCACAATTTTTAAATTTTAAAAGAAATTTGCTTGTTCCGAACAAAATCAAAACAAATTACAAGGATTTAATCGAGGCCGATCAAATCCAAGTAAGTAACCGATGATAATTTAAAAATATTTTCTAATATATACATTTTGTAATTAACGTTAAATGTTTACTAGATGATGCTGAACTAATTGTACCTGAGGATGTTGAGCGTCATATGAAAGCTCTGAGCGGATCGAGTCACTCTTCTTGGCCAGAAATTGAGGAGCATTGGGCGGCCACATGGGCAAAGCGTATAAATGATTTTAAGGTCTCAACCGAAAATGCATTCAACAACTGGCACCAGTACAAAGAGCAGTTAGGCTATCGATTGGTTGGTTCTGTTTTAAAGGAATTATGCGTTTACGCTAATGGTCTCAATTTTATCATTTCAAGTAAATTTAGACTGTATTTTTGTATCCGCAGTATTTAATATTAAATATCCTGACGAAACGGAAATTTTATGCAATTTCATTCAAATTTTCTTTTATAATTTAAAAACAAAGTATGATAGAAAATCAACAGCTGTATTGCAATTGATCACAGATCTTACATAAGATTTAATAAGTAAAAAAAAAAATGAGTAGTGTGTTTTGTTATAAAAAAGTTTAAAATATTTATATGAAATGTATATAATGTTATAGAATCACGGTCTGAAATATGTAAAATTTTATTATTTATCTTAAATTGAATTACATTTGTTATGTATTAGATACTGAATTAATTACTATGTATACGTATATAAAATTAAAATTAATAAATAAATTGTTAATTAATAATTCCTTTTGCAGGCAATGCGTAATATTATTCGTTAAATCGATAAAAAGTTTTAATTTGTTAAAATAAATTTATTTTATTAATACGGAATGTTATACTCGTAGGAAATATAAAGATGTTCCATAAAGAAAATAAACCTTTTTTAAATTCGTTAAAAATACTATATTTTCCTTAAATTTGAGTTATCTTAATCGAGAGTGGATTGTATGTTGAACAAACAAAATGTATTTGTTAACATAAATGTTTAATAAATTAAAAACAAAATTTATGATTTCCTTAAAATCAAGTTATCGTATCAATAGAAATTCCCTTGTGAACTTCCTATTTACTTACAAATTGCACTGAAGTTTGAAAAAAATTGCAATACTCGTATAAAATGCTTTATCAACGTGGCGAACCACCCAAATCAATTAAAAAAAATCATTTATCATATTCATAAATTTCTTATAAATACAATACATTATTCATACTTCTTAACCGTATTTGCTTTTCCCCTTAAACTAATGAAATAATTTATCAATTTTAGTTCATGGGTTGCGTTTTTATCAATATTACTAATATTTTATGAATTTTACTAAGTTATTTTTTTCTGTGTATTTTGTGCAGTATATTTAGACGATCTCGTTATATCCGGCGCAAACAATGTAGTAAATTTGATTAATCCCCGTCATCGAACAAAGAATTTTCCGATTGGCCAACACCAGATGAACCATGGCAAAGAGTTCATATCGACTTCGTGCGTGACCATTTATGAACAAAATGTTTCTTTTGTGTGTGGATGCACTCAGAAAATTACCATTCGTAAGACGTAATCGTATATGATAATATGGTACTCAATTTATGTCTGCATAATTCGCTGAATTTTATCGTATGAACAACATCGAGCTTTTGACATCAGCACCATTTCGCCCACAATCGATTAGCGAAGCCGAACGAATGGTCCGAATATTTAAAACCGCAATGAAGAAAATTTGTCATGACGGCACCAATGGTGACAATGCGCTACTGAAGTTTTTGATTTCCTGTCAGTTTATCGTGAACAATTTATCGTGGAAACAATTTATCGTGGAATCAATTTATCGTAGAACAATTTATTGTAGAACAGTTTTGTTTCTTAACCGATTATGTTGGATGGAAATGGGATTCTTAAATTGTTTTTGGAAGAAGTTCTGGAATATTGACGCCTGGACCAGAACTCGGTAGTTTCTTAATCGATTATGATGGTATTGAGTATGTTGGATGGAAATGGGATTCTTTATTGATTTTTGGAAGAAGTTCTGGAAAAGTTGCCACCTGATTGATTGGACGAAAGTCGATTGGACAAATACTATAATTTATTTTTTCTAATAAATTTTGTAGTAAAATGTGTAACCATCGGTGGAGTTACGAATCCAAGTCACAGACCATTTAAGCTGTTGTAGTATAACTACGTTCAGAGTTCAAATTTCCGCTTGAATTGAAAGGTTCTAAAGATCTCAGGTCGTAAAAGGCTTAGTTTATTCCATATTCCTGGGTACACTACGAAATCTCGATTTTCAAAATCCCGGTTTTCTTTTCTTCTAGTTCTTATTGCATAAAATAATTAATAAAGTTTTTTAAATGCAAGATTTTGTGGTTGCAAGATTAATAAAAAAAGCAATATTTTGTTAATGCAATCGAAAACTCTCATGGGCACTTTTAGCCCTCCATCCAAATTCCATCCCTACTAGCCATTTTCTAGAACTTTATCGCAAACTCATTTTTAAATTTAGTCAAAAAATCATTTAAGGGTCCCATTTTCTCACATGCTAAATTTTAAAAATTCAAACCGGGATAGGGTTAAAAATAGGGTTTTTTTTTATACAAAACAGGGTTTTTATACAAAACCAGGATTTTGAAAATCGTTATTTTGAAAACCAGGATTTTGAAGACCATTATTTTGAATACAGAGATTTCGTTACATACCCATATTCCCGTATACATTTTTGGAGGTTGTTTTATTTATTAAAATGTTAAATTTATCCGAGGCCTTTAGGTAAATTTTAGAACCAGATTTTTCTGAGAGCAGGTAGTTGGCTTTTCGTTCTACCCACTCTTTGTTAACCCAATGTGTGTGGGTTACGGACTAGTGATATACATGTACATATCAAGTTCCTTGCTATAAAACAGACGCTCACTTCAGCCATCCCTAGCCTGGAGAACATACGCTGACGTGGTGTTGGATTGGTGGCGGATAACTCGCCCTGATCTGTGGTGTCAAAGGCCATAAGCAAAATTCGTTCTGCATCGCTTTCCCTCGACTTCCGTATTCGTTCAGTACTACCCAGCCAGCACCGCAAAGAGATGAAAACCTGGATCTTTGCTCTGAAATGTTATCGTCACATATGATATAAAAATATTGATGATATAGGAAAGAAACTTATCTATCAATGGTTACTCATTTTACTAAAAAATTTATTTGAAAAATAAAATATTTGAATCATCAAATAGCGAATAGAGCAATTTATCGTCAACTTTTGTCCAATCAAGATACTGGTAAGCAATGACTGAGATCCGATCTAGATGGCAACTTTTCCAGAACTTCTTCCAAACATCATTAAAAATCCCATTTCCATCCAACATACCAAATCCTATCGAAGTTCTGGAATATGGGCACCTGGAACGGAACTAGATCAATCCTTAACCGGATTCGGTATGCTGGATTGCAATAGGATTTTTAATTGATCTTTGGAAGAAGTTTTGGAATATGGCCACCTAGGACGGAACTCGGTAATTTCTTAACCGATTAAGAAATTACCGAGTTCCGTCCTAGGTGGCCATATTCCAAAACTTCTTCCAAAGATCAATTAAAAATCCTATTGCAATCCAGCATACCGAATCCGGTTAAGGATTGATCTAGTTCCGTTCCAGGTGCCCATATTCCAGAACTTCTTCCGAAAATCATTTAACAATCCCATTTCCATCCAACATACTCAATCCCATCATATTCGGTTGATAAACTACCGCGTTCTGTCCCAGGTGGCCATATTCCAGAACTTCTTCCAAAAATCATTTAAGAATCCCATTCCCATTAAACATACCTAATCCCATCATAATCGATTAAGAAACTACCGAGTTTCGTCCCAGTGGCACTATTCTGGTAATTCCCCGGGAATAGGGAATTGGGGAAAGATTTTATATGTAATTTCTATTTTAAATTTTTTTTTCTGGCATACTGAGGTAAAAATATAGCGGTAACTTTTTTGAAAACAAAATAAAATTGGGAATAATTTTCCCTGCCAATTTAGATATGGAAAAATTATTCCCAATTTATAAATATTTGCATCGAACTTTTCTTCTTAGTAGGCCGGAAAAAAAATATTTGGACTGAAATTACATATAAAATCTTTCCCCAATTCCCTATTCCCAGGGAATTACCAGAATAGTGCCACAGGTGGTCATATTCCAGTACTTCTTCCAAAAATCATTTAAAAATCCCATTTCCATTCAACATACCCAATCCCATCATAATCGGTTATTAAACTACCGAGTTCCGTCCCAGGTGGCCATATTCCAGTACTTCTTCCAAAAATCATTTAAGAATCCCATTGGCCGAATCCAATAAAAATTTTATAAACCGAAGACACTTTATAATTTTTATTTACAAATCTCTTTGTTATACGGTCAAATTTACAAACTATGATAAACTGGCATACGATAAATTGTCCACACGATAAATTGTGTCCACGGTAAACTGCGTCTACGATAAACTGTAATGTTTAGGTTAAATTGAAACACGATAAATTGTTTACGATAAAGAGACCGTCACCCGAAGTTTTTATCGTCTTATCGTTCTACACACCGTTATTAAATGTAGACAAATCACCAGTGGAACTGTTACACAATCGACAGCCTCGCACTGCACACGTACGCTAAAGGCGAGTTAAAACGTACATTTTTCAATTTTTTTTTCAAATGACTGATGGCACACGGGGTATCACAGAAACCGTATTTTTCTTCGTTTCTTTCCCCGTTTACCTATGATACCGGTTTTAATTGCGACTTAAACAAATTTTTGGTGCAACCACACTAATACAAACATAAATGAAATAAAAGATATTTCAAGGCCATTTTTGACTCATTTTAGTTTAACTTTTATTTTCGAGAGAGCAGAACAAAATAAAGTAAAACACACATACATATATACATTATATATTACGACTAGTTGGCCTTGAAAAAATTTTCAAAAAACCAAAAATCCCGTATGGCATTAGCCAATGACGCACAAGCAGAATCGCGAAATGACGTACAATCACTACAATCACCTTCAAGTGCACAAAAACAAAATTCCCAAACATCAAGTAGTGGTCTTCGTAGTATTTTACGAAATGGATCACAGGCGGCAATACCCGCGTGTGATAATGAAAAATGGGAATTACCACAAGAGATTGTAGACAACGATACGGAACTAACATTTTCTAGAATACAACAAAAAAAAATCTAACTTTACAATGCGAAATAAAAATGAGAAGATCAAATCGTCCAGTGGCCCCATTCTGGTAATTCCCTGGGAATAGGGCACTGGGGAAAGATTTTACATAGTTTTTCGTATAAACAAGTTTTTTCTGGCCTACTGAGAAAAAAGTTTGATGTAAATATTTGTAGATTAGGAATAATTTTTCCATGGCGAAATTATCAGTGGCACTATTCTGGTAATTCCCTGTGAATAGGGAATTGGGGAAAGATTTTATATGTAATTTCAATTCAAAAATTATTTTTCCGGCCTACTAAGAAGAAAAGTTTGATGCAAATATTTATAAATTGGGAATAATTTTTCCATATCTAAATTGGCAGGGAAAATTATTCCCAATTTTATTTTGTTTTCAAAAAAATTACCACTAGGTTTTTAGCTTATTATGGCAGAAAAAAATTATTTTAATAGAATTTATATGTAAATTCTTTCCCCAATTCCCTATTCCCGGGGAATTACCAGAATAGGGCCGCAAGGCAGAACACCGTGTTATTCCAAGCAAAGCATTAAAATATCGATCGACTAGTTTTTTTTAATGAAACTTAAATTTTAAAGAATTTAATCAAATTTATTTTATATAATTTAATCATTTTTAATCAAACTTATTTTTTATACTTTGATCTGTCAGAAAATTAACGAAGGACGAATTGTAATAACTTCACGCATATCAATTTCTAGCAATTTAGATATTTTGTATAATTGTCAACTTTTCGTTACTTTTCTGTTGTATAAAAAACAGCGGGGTCAATATTGTAAAACGTGATTCTCGCTAGTCGTGTCGCACAATAAAAAAATATAATTCGATTTAACCATTTTTGTTATAGCATGGGATCGCAGCATAATTTGTTACAAATCAGATTGAAGATCGTGGCTGATCTCATGGATACGAGTATAGAGGCTAACAAATTTCTTAAAGGAGGTTTTTTTAATCTTGAGAATGCCAGAGAAGAAAATTTCGCTACACCACAAGTCATATACTAAGTTGGCCAGTAAGTTTTGTCGCATGAATTTTCTTAGATGTGAGAACAGCTACAAATCAGAATGTAAAAAAATTTATTCCAACGAATTTTTATTTCCATACGGTTCAAAAGGATACAATAATAACACTGTGCTAGTTGAAAAATGTGACAAGCTGGGCACCCGGGGGGTAAACTTAATTCGAGTACGCTGAATTCAATGGTGCTAGTCCCATTTCAAAGTTAGTCCCCATTTTTGAGATACCGCTTTCGACATGTTTTGGCTCTGAGTCAAAACATACCCTCATTTTCACGTTGATAGCTCCTGAACCATTAAGATTTTCGTTATGTGTTCTTCAGTAAAGTTGTTGTACAAGTCAAGACCAACAACTTTGCTGAACATATCAAGACCGAAAAACGACATCTACATTCACATTTTTGTGTTATTTTTCCATATATGTGTGTTTTACTTAGGCCAAGGTTAGCTTGGAGTGGCACTTCCGCACACATAGACCAGGAGTGCCCCGTTGTGATACCAGAGGAACATATTTCCTCTTTACCCCTGTTCAAAACCATTCGGAGCTACGTACGTACCGCAAAATATCTCGCACTCCACATTCAGCGAGATCTGAAAGGCTGGTCACACTGGACACGCCCAAATACCTATGCCTTCTGTATGATAGTGCCTGACACAAGCATATGAAGTTATCTAAAGTCTCTTCTTCCTTTTCGTCTGTAGACCCAGCCTTCTCGCATGTTCCCCAAAAAGGCAGGGTCTTGTCAGGTTTGGCAAAAGCTTCTCACAGAAGACTCCGGCTCCTACCTTGCCGTTTCGAGAAACATAAGTACACAGGTAAGGCTAAATTCAACTGGGATTCGGCATACTTAGGCCAAACAAGACGCTCATTTCAGATAAGATACAAAGAACACATCACAAGTACATAAAATCAAGTTTCGTACACCACATAAAAACTGAAAACCATACACTAAATTCAATAAAAATGTAACCATTTTGCACATAATCAAAAAAAGACTGGAATTAGACAGGTGTACCAATTTGACTCATGAGAAATGAGACATTTGTATACTGTACTGTACGTATACAAATTTCTCATGAGTCTTGAGTCAAATTACGGCCAAAATTCACACCCTGAAAATATACAAAAACAAAAACACCAATAAAATTTACGGCCTCCATAACTTAAAAAACAAAATACGTACCAAACAGCAGCGCTGTAAACTCAAGTGCTTTTGTTATGTGTGTGGAAAATTTACAATTATGAGCAATCGTAGCAAAATACGTGATGAAACCGCTGATTTATATCGACTATACTTTTCACAAATAGTTATTAGTGGTGTAAATTGGACGCCGTCTTTTGTTTGTACAACATGCATTTTCCATCTGTGTAGATGGCAAAACACTAGAGCCGCAATGCCATTTGGTGTCCCGATGATACGGATCGATCCACAAGGACATGATGCAGTTCAATGTGATGGGTGAATGAATTATATTCTCGGTACAAACAG
The DNA here is from genome assembly GCA_932526605.1 of Nephrotoma flavescens. Taxonomy (NCBI): domain Eukaryota; kingdom Metazoa; phylum Arthropoda; class Insecta; order Diptera; family Tipulidae; genus Nephrotoma; species Nephrotoma flavescens. The sequence goes on along the minus strand of OW052220.1, from coordinate 98,311,584 downwards.
AAACAAAATTGGTTCTTTGACATACACTGCAACGACAAATACTCAGCAACCACTGCCGCATTCAGAGCAAATACCTGTTCCGGAAAGATCAAACCCAACTGAGGATTATTTACCAACAACATTTGAATCAGGTGAAACCGGAGAAACATCGCCTGCATCAATATATCAACCATCAAATGTCACTGCGCCATGCAATCACATTGAAATCTCGCAAAGCCGTTTGGATATTTTGGTACGACGCCTGAAACTATCGCAGCGGCAAGCCATTCTTTTGTCAAAGGATTTAAAACAAGTGAACATTTTGGCTCCAAATGTTCGGATATATGGAGCAATAAATCCTCATCGCCATTTTACGATTTTTTTTCAAATCAATTGAGAATAATTCACTCGCTTTTTGCACTGATATCCGAGGTTTGGTATCCACAATGCACAATGCATATAATCATGAAGATTGGCGATTGTTCATCGATTCCTCTAAAAGCAGCTTGAAGGCAGTTCTCCTTCACTTTACCAACTCAAAGAATTCCATTCCAATTGCACGCAGCACAAACACAAAGAAAACCTATGCATCAATGAAAAAAATCATCGATTTGATTAAATACAATGACCATCAATGGAAAGTTTGTGCAGATTTGAAAAGTGATAGCTCTTTTAAGTGGCATGCAATTGGGTTTCACTAAAAACATGTGTTTTATTTGCTTATGGGATACTCGTTTTAAAGGCGACCAATACAACGAACGGAACTGGGCTTTACGTGAGAACATTAGATTGCGATACGTCAGCATCGTTGAGGCTCCACTTGTGCCAATTAAAAAAATATTGCTACCACCACTTCATATCAAGCTTGGAGTAGTTAAAAATTTTATAAAAGCACTGAATCCAGAGGGAAATGCGTTCGTCGAATTGCGTCGCATTTATCCACGGTTAAGTGGAATGAAAATAAAAGAAGGTTGGTGTTTACATCTATTCGAATGTAAGTTTTCATCAAATGAAATTTCATCTCGCATCTTGTTTTTTATTACAGGAATACTTAATGGACCAGATATTCGTCGTCTGATGAAAGATGATGCATTTGAAAATGCTCTTAGTGAACGAGAGCTTGTGGCATGGAAATGTGTAAAACAAGTTATTAAGAATGTTCTCGGAATTAACCGAGCCGATGATTGGCGCAGATATATTGATATATTGAAATTATGCTTAACAATCACCAGCCGAATCCGATGAGCACGGCGAGCGTTTTCACCAAGTGACGGCAAGGCTCGAACATTGGTACAGCGGCAAAAAGCTAGATGCACTCTTGGGTGCCATTTGTTGGAATTTGCAAGAGGAAGAAGAACCCGAAGACGACACGAACAAATCAGAAAATTAAAATTAAAAGTTAAGAAAAATGTTAAGTTTTTAGGAAAAAATTGAGAAAAATCACAATAAAATCAACTGAATCAATTTAATTTCTTTTAAATAACTTCTATTGTATCTATATTTGCCGATGAGATGTTTATTCGATCGATTTAAATTCAATAAATGGACAAAAAATGATAAAAAACGTGTTTTTCGTCGAAATGAAAAGCAAAAAATAAAATAACACAAAAATGTGATTGTAGATGTCGTTTATTGGCCTTGATATGTTCGGCAAAGTTGTTTGTCTTGGCTTGCACAACAACTTTGCTGAAGGAAGCATAACGAAAATCTTAATGGTTCAGGAGCTATCAACGTGAATATTAGTGTATATTTTGACAATTTTTTGACTGAGGCAAAATATGATGAAAGCGATATCTCAAAAATGGGGACTAACTTTGAAATGGGACTAGCACAACAAAAAAATTTTTCGTTTCAAACAAAAGTGCATTTGTCCGGGTAAAAAAATAGCCGATTTCAACCAACGATTACACGAAAACTGGTTGTTGTTTCGGTCCAATTTTAACGGATTATTATTCAAAATTAAATAACCTTTCATAATTGGTACAATATTCCATGATTTGAAACAAAAAAAAATTCGTTTCAAACAAAAGTCATTTGTCCGGGTAAAAAAATTGCCGATTTCAATCGACGATTACACGAAAACTGGTTGTTGTTTCGGCCCAATTTTAACGGATTATTATTCAAAATTAAATAACCTTTCATAATTGGTACAATAGTCTATGATTTGAAACAAAAAAAATTTCGTTTCAAACAAAAGTCATTTGTCCGGGTAAAAAAATAGCCGAGTTCAATCGACGATTACACGAAAACTGGTTGTTGTTTCGGCCCAATTTAAACGGACTATTATTCAAAATTAAATAACCTTTCATAATTGGTAAAATATTCCATGATTTGAAACAAAAAAATCTTTCGTTTGAATAAAAAATTTCCACTGGTAATTACATAACAAAATTAATTCTCTTTGGTGATAGTGCTGCCACTTGCGGCGAGTAGCGTAATCTCTTATTTTCATCTGACAAAATTCCGCTATCTTATACAGTTTCATTTTGATAAATAATAAAAAGAAAAATCCAAGCTCCGTTCCCAAAAAATCGATCGTTGCACGGATACGTAAATAAGAATTAGAGAATTAAAATTAATTAATTAATTTTGTATTGAAAAAATTGATAAAGAATTAAACATTTGTTTACCATGGTATTTGATGAAGTTCTAGTATGCAAGTGTACGTTGTATTTCAAACAAACGAAAGTGGTGTGTTTGTTTGTTTGTTTGTTTGTTTTTTAGTTTTTTGCGGTCAGATTTCTCAATCCATATGACCTAAAGTGGTGTTGTTATGACCATCTCTACAGCGTCAAGCTCTGACTTTCTAATGAATGTTGCTGTTCCTCAAGCTGAACCACTTATAAACTTCCTGCGAGACGAATTCGATTTGCACATGAACTCACATCGAAATATATTTACTACTAGATATGGGACGACCATATTGTGCAGTTTTTCAATGAAAATTTTTAAAGTTAGAGTCGACAGTATATAATATATCTTATTTTAGCTACCAAAATCCAATTGCGTCGATTATACCGAAAGAGTAATAGACCAATTTAAAAATAATAAACAAATGAAAAACTCTGGTTAGTAAAATTGCATTCCTTCTTCCTTCAAAGTAAACTGTACCCACGTACTGTACAGACGCCATGTTTACACATCTCCTTGAGAGTACTAATGGACTCACTCATTTTTTTTGGTTGATTTGATTCAGCAACACGTATTGTTCTTGTACCGTTTCATCCGATGCAAGTAGTAATGCTTCGGTTACCTCAATTTTTTTTGAGACATTATCTTCTGCTTGAACTTCTTCGAGATTACGCAATGTATTTTCCAAGCATTTACAAGTGCACTGTCCAATCCGCTAACACAGAGTGGCCACCACCGCTTTTTTATAGGAATGCATACGACTTTTCCCATCCACCGGTTATAATTGGATATTACTTTAACCTGAGGAACAGTGATATATTTACGTTCCGATTAATTGTAACGACGAACGTTTGTCATTGTTCAACAAAATCGTGGTTAGTATATATTGTGACTTCCATATTATTACTCCAACGGACAAATAGAATTTGACTTGTGGTATCAAAATCGTGGTCTGTTTTACCTTTTGGCAATTACTTTCTTGTTTTCATTACATTCTTAACCGATTTGAACGAACAGTATCTATTGCTAGGTGCTCTCAAAATGTAGATACGTCAGAAAATAAGACATGCAAAAATTGGTGTAGGTATCGTTTAATGGTTTTTAATTTCGACCGCGACATTGCATGTTTTACTTTGCTCACTCCTAATTACGGTCGATTGCTCCAGTAATTGTTAATAGATGGAAGCTTGTAGTATCAAGACAGCAACAAGTTTCCTAGGGAACTTTAAAACTACACAATTGAGCACACGTTTTGAACATTCAGATTAATTCCATATTTGTTTGTTTCAACTAATACATATATATGCTGAAGAAGTTCGTTGTCAAAACATCTCTAAAATAATTCGATAGGGCTCAAATGCCCCATTTCAGCGCTTTTATCCTTAAATAGGCTAATTAGTGGCTCGTGATTGGCTACCCCAGCATATTGAACATTGCCTCTTTTACATATTTCGGATTTCCAAAATCCTCAATTGTTTTATAAACTTTGTCAACTACGTAAGTAGGTGTAAAGATTCCGATGTACTAGCATTAGTTAATAAACCAGCGCCATGTGCGGCATAGTCATTGGTTTTGTTGTACACTCAAATTCAACATAACCGGCCACCTTCTACAAAGTACCTGGATCAACAGTTTAAATTTCGTCGTCATTAATGTCCTCTTCAGTTCGACTTTTTGACCATGGAAAAACTCACCTAATTTATGGTTTCCCTTTTTATTTGAATAAACCGGTGTTTCTAATTTCTTTATTTAAACCTTCGTTGTGATTATTATTATCAACGAGTTACATACTTTCAAAATATTTGATTTTTTGTGCATTTGAAAATACCTCCAAAATAGTGTTTTTAAAATCAATACAAGATTAATTTTAATTTTGATAACGAAACATTTGAAAAACAAAATTATTTTGGCCAGTTAAAATAATTTCAAATATGCTGCTCGAAAAATCGATCGGCCGAAAATGTGTTGAACAATATAGGGCCTCCCCCCCCCTCCCCCCTTACGAACATTACTAAAGCATGGTGTAATGATAATTTGGTTGATTTTTTTATTGAAGAATAAATGACGCCAATATCTCCCGATTCTAATCCTCTCGAAATTTGTTATGGGCATATATGTAGCCTAAGCCTCAAAATTATAAATTGGTGAATTAAAAATTTTAAACAAACAAAATACCAAGGAAACGGGTGTGTCGCTTTTAGTCCGTTTGAAAGAAGACGAATAGATTTTCAATACCTATTTCTACTTTAAGAATTTAATAACGGCTGCGCTATGCATATATACGAGTAGTTAATTAAAATACATACGAGTACGAGCATATATAGACCATCTTCCAAGTAATCAAAAAAGTGTTAAAAGTTTTTCCAAATAACCTTAGTTCGTGGAATTGTTTTCATATTTTTGTATAATTGCCCGTTTGCATCAATGGTTTTTAAGATCCATTTACCCTTTTACCTGAATACACTAACTGAATAAAGAGGAAATTTATTTCATCAGCGCCCTAAATTCTAGAGAAATAATTTTTTACCAATAATCTCAAGTATTGGATTACCATAGTAATATTTAACTTTTGGAATTTTGTGTATTGAAATGTCATAAGGTGATATACGCAGAAATTGCGATCTTGTGAAACATTTTCTTATTAATTTAATTTCAAATCAATTATTTTTTTTCAACTTTCTCGTATTTGGATTCTAAATAAACAGATTTTTTTTTGTTACCCAAAGATTTTATTGTTAAAATCTGGATGTGTTTCTCTTTGAAGGTTCTTGAATAAAAAACAGAACAGAAACGAAGAAAAAGTTGTTTCATGCTCATATTCAACAAAAGCGGATAACTTGTAAATATATTCAATATCAAGGCAATCCTCAATATGTGAGTTAAACTAGAACCACTGAAAAAGAACACGAGATTAATCACTCAATGCAACAAAGGCCAAGGTTTTAACTACAACCAAAGACATTGCGAGCGAAATGTTGGATGTGTAAAATATGCAGGTAGATACAACGCGAAAGACTGCTCAATTAGCCGAAACAAACCTGCAAGTGTATAAGCTGTAAACGATAACACCCAACTATAGGGGATGCGAAGTAGTGGTACAACTCACTCGAAATATTAACATTTAGAACAGGCCAACCGACTGAAATCACTAAAGTGCTCACTCAGCCACAACCACCACTACCCATAGGAACAGAGAGGAGATTCTACTCGCAAATAACGCAGCAGTTAACTAAAGAAGCTACGAATGAGCTTACATCAATTCTATACAAATCAAATGAACAGGATACTTGTGTTGTTACGTACCACAGTATGTCCCAGAGCTAGAAATATGTGTAAATTTAGAAAAAATAGATAAATGTCTTGTTTCGGAAACAAAATTAGCCGAAACTATACATTTATTAAAATACATGACTATGCTACCGCAGTCTATCCATCCAGGAGGAAACACTAGAGGTGGATCTACCGTAACTATTAAAAATAACATGCAAATGAAAACCATAAAAGTTGAAGAATATCCTCTATTTCTCCTACACACACCATCAGTTAAAAAAAGAAGACTACAGTCGATTTTTTAAATCACTAGGACCAAATTTTACCATAGACGGTGATTTTAATGCAAAGAATACCTATCGGGGATCTAGTCTTGCAACCCCTAAAGGAAAAGAGTTATTTAATGCAGTTCGTGAGAACAACTGTGAATTTTACTCTGGCGATAAACCAACATATTGGCTGGCTGATAAATCAATACAATATCTTCTTAACCTCTTTGTAATAAACGAATTTTTAGAGGACTACACGTGCATCGAAAATAGTGAAGAACATAAAAAGTATTATAAAAAAAATAACTTACCTAAATTAACAATTTATTTAAGAAATTAGTGGAAGAGCGAACAAATCTCCGTGAACCAAGTAGAACAGAGAGATATACTTCTCCTACCAACACCACAAGGAAACATAACTATCCTTTTGATGCCCGAGAATTAGTTAGAGTGAAACGGAAAGCTCGTAAAATCTGCCAGAAGACTCGTGCTGCACAACACAAAAATATAATCAATTTTCTGTGCAACAAATTAAAACATTTTAAGGAAAAGGAAATACAGAACAAAAGCTTAAACAAGCGACTTCGAGGTCTTTCTGAACTAAAGGATGAAGCGATTACTCACTTTGGAAACCATCGAATGGGCTAAAATCAACATGTGCCCGCACCTATCTAAAATGATGACGGTTTGTTGAAACTTTTCAACCGTTGCCGAGAACAACAGCAAATGAAAATACAACTGTCGTAAACAACCTAAATTTAAAAATGGCAGTGACATTTGATGTGAATTCACAAATTTGAATTACCACAATTTGTTATGGTAATTCTGATTGTGCAACGACGTTGACAAATACAAAATAAACTTTTTAACAGTTTAGTTTAGTTCGAGTATTTTTTCGAAATTAACCTTTTTTTTTTTTTTTTTTTTATTGATAACTATGCGATCTGTTTTGGGGCTCAAGGCTCATCCTGCTCTTCCGCTGTTATGCTTTTTACGTCCTTACTTTACGCCTCCCGCACAACTCGAGAACGTACGGCTATAGGACCGATTTAAGACCATCTGCACATTGCAAGCTCCATGTTAGCCTATACTGGCATGGAAGATGGGGTCATAGATGTGTTACGTTTCACCACAAATCGTAATCTGCTGATGAAATTTCACTTTGCATCCTGCCCCTATCAGAATTCGCGCCGGTACCTCCCGATCCAAACGCCAAAGCTTTAACCACTGTGCCATTTGGTCGATAATTATCAAATTTGGAAATTATCATGTTTTCGAAAAGAAGTGGTAAACAGTTTAATTTTTCTGATAGGAGACAAAAATTACTCTATGTAATAACATGTAATACATTACGGCGCTTGAGTTTGTTAATTGAAAAACATATGGCATTACAAATAAAAAATTTTAAAATGATTTCGATTTTACAATCTGCTAATTACACTTTTCTTAAAATCGATTCCTTCAGTTGGCGAAATCTACTGCAAAATAATAAATATTTATGTTATTTCACTCAAACAAACTGTGCTATCTAAATTTCTTTTCATCAGGACAGACAATATGAGCGCTTTCAGGTCCCTTATCATGTTTAGTGAAATAATCTTCAATTTTATTTGAAAATTTCATAGTGCTGTACATTTTCATAAGTTGGGCGCGATTCTACTCAACGTGTTCTCAACTGTTGGATTGCATAATGGTCAGGATTTGGTACAAGGACGTCGGAATATGTTTCTCGAAATGTATGTTTCTAAGTTCGAAAAAAACAAAAAACGTAAACACACGAACTATCGTGTCAAATCTTTTCCTGGAGAAAAAGAGTTTTTGATAAAATTTTTGAACAATTTGCCAACATAACTTGACCACCATTACGTGGCTTTAAATCAATTATTAAGGCTTCAAAAAGATTCAATGCGTCAGTAGAAGAACAACGTTGAAAGATGGGATAGCGCGCTGGGAGCATTGAAATTATAAGGCCAAAGCATTGCAGAATCCGTTTATTATGCTACACGAATGCGTTAATTGCGACACACATTTATTTGAAAACCAATGTTGATGCCATTAGCTAGTCGTCAAATAATTAATCTCGAATAATTAATTACAGTTTTTTAGTAGGATTATTTGAAATAAAATCTTCCTCCTAGTTCTTAATTTTTAAATTTTAAATATGAAAAAAAAAAAAAAATATATGCAAATACCTTATATCTGCTTTTTCCTTGCAACAAAACCTTGTTTTTAAAAAAAACCGACTAAAATTGGTTTATTTCCCATAAATATGAACTAAAAATTTGATTTGTGTTTTGGTGAAATGCTCTGTTGTCAGCGATCGATGCTAATCTAATCTCACACATTGGACTTGAAAAATTAAATTATAACCTACAAAATATTCGAAATTTGCAGTTTGAACTGGAAAACTTTGAGTTGGCAACTCCGTAATGAAAAAATGGTGAAACATCAAAACAGCAATAATCTACATTGTCTACGAATAATCTTTATACACTACGAATTATCGACATTGTCTACGCCATTGTTTACACTATTTTCTATTTATAGACGCACAATACTGCTGGGCAAACAGTGAAAGCCATTTCCGAGAAAGATTGGCGTAAGTGGCAGCATAAATTATGTTAGCAATCATACCAGGTAAACAAGCAAACGATAAAAAATCTTATAGACCAATATACCTGCCCCCCAGTAAATTCAAAAATATTTGATAAACTGCTGCTCAAGGGATTGAAATGTATAATAAAAGAGAGATGTTTAATTCCACCACAGATGACAACCTTCATAGGGGCTTCAAGATGGAATACGTCACCGATGAAATAAAGAACCAAGTAAGAAAATACCTACAGCGCTTATCTCTACATGAAAATGCAGATATCTGTCGTATGTTGGACACCACTGGCCAGTTCTAATTAGAATAAAAAATTATTGTAAAATTAGCAACGAATAGGTCTGGTTACTCATTATAAACCGAGAAACTAATTCTAATTTTAGATAAATTACTATAGATGATCTCAGAATCAGGGGATTGAGGAAAATCTGGTAACAAATAACCACTAACACAACGTCATCTATCTCTCGGCAACAATTATATCATTATATCGTCTAATCCTCTTATTATTTTACAGTACGGAATATATTAATAGTCCAATTATGTTTCACGCAGCAAAATTTTTGTTTAAACGTCGATAGCTATTTGCTGTTGTTTCTCACATTAATTGATTTATACACAGGTACCCGTATATTAGTGTACGAGTACTTAACACCATTCTTCTAACTACGAAAGTAATGATAACGTCTTTGAAAATTACCATATAATTATTTTGTTGTTTGCTCTACTGTCATACTGAACCACATTAAATTGTTTTTCATAATATTTTAATATCATCTTAGAAAATTATTGCTAATTAAATATTCCCGCATACTTTCTTTGATGTACGATATAGTAAACATGTATACGGTGGCAACAAGTCGTCCCCAAAGAGTATATTGATTTATTTTTAAAGCTTGCGGCAAATTTTACAACGTACTGTATCTATATAGAGAAACAAATGAGTGCACATAAGATATGAGCGACGATATTCGCATGATACCGATGCGTAGATATCGTACTACAACAATATAGGGTATAGGGTAAAAATAAAGAGATGCTTGAAGCAACATTTACCGTCTTAAAGATTTAATACTTTGAAATGTGCAACTGATTAGCAAACAAACAATAAGGAAAAGTTTATTGGAAAAAAATCTTTAATTGGTTTTATCTTTTCATCTGTAGGTGCAAGTGCTATCATCGTTTTTCAAAACCCTGTATTTTAAGACTTACGGTGTGAAAAAATAAATCATCTGTAAGATAATGACAAAAAAAACTTAAAATTATTTTAAATATAACATATATAAATTTATACAGATGGGAAATACTCGTATATGAAACAAAAAATACTGAGAAAATTGTTTTTCGATGGGTTTATTGTAATTGTTGTGACAGTTTTACATTTTATCGAGCGTCTATAATTTTTGTAAATGATGACACATATGTTCAAGATGCAAACGCGAATATCGACAGTCGGAAATATGATATTCTAAGTTTTAAAAATTGCTGTTACCAGTCAATACTAAGTTAGTTCAGAACTGTTGCACACGTGCCAGTATTGTTACGGAGGGCTCGAAGCCAACCCGCAGATTACACTATGCACGCAGAGGGCTCTCTCACGGTGAGATTTTGCTGGGATGGGCCTTGGGGGAATTAGAGGCTTGTGTGCTCTTGGCCTACACCGTGGAACAGAAATAAAATTAAAATCAAAAGTAAATAATTCTTTTAACACTATTTGTCGAAATACACTAACACTTAATAAACACATTTCACTTAACATTTGTTTTTCTATTTCGCAAAAAACGTGAAATGTGTTTATTAAAAAGCAAATAATAAATAAAATTAAATTAAATTAAGCCGACCAGAATTTGACCAACGAAACTTGAGGAAACGTAATAAATTAATCATAACCGGGTGTGCCCATCCGGCGGCAACCGGATCCCCCGAGGAACGAGTACTCAGACTGCTGAAAAGACCCTCCTCTCCCCCCCCCCCCCTGAATGACTCATCGAGCCCGAAAGGCCGATGCCCAGCTACAACGAAACAGCATTAAAGGGTAGGGACGTCTCTGCAACAGAACAGGCCCCTCTTCACGCGGTAAGACCTCTAGATAATCTTCCACAATTCACACATCGACAGCATGAGACCGCCGAAGTGCCACGGGGAGACCGTGTGGATTTTATGGTAGTCCAGAATGGACGACACATACGCTGGACTCACCACTGTAGATGTCCTGCCAAGGGGATGATGAGGAGTGATAAGCCCAGCCTGTAAATATGGAACCGTCACAGAATGGAGTCTCCCCTCCCACTATACCGACCCGGAAATTTTAGCACTTTATTTTATTGTTTTAATAGTACAAAAAAATAAAAACAAATAAAATAAAACCAAAGGGCGAAACGAAAATGAGACCGAAACCCAAGAATCGCCGTGCAATTTTTATTTCAACAAACAAAAATAAATATATCGGGACAAAAAATAGCGGATAACAACGCGAAATAAAATAAAAATGAAAAATAGAAAAAAAATAAATTGTCTTTACTTTAATGAGATATAAAAAAATTAAAAAACCAAAAAAAATAAAAATTAATAAAAAAAATAAAAATAAAGAATTGTACCTTTTGAGATCTTATTTTTACATCGAGCTGAGGTTACAAAGATGTTGGGAGATTGGTTTCGAACCAATGAAACATTGAATTTTGTTAAAAGACCATCAGACTATGCAGTAACAGTAACCAAACTACAAAAATATTGAAAATACTTTGAACTTTCATACAAAGTATAAACACAATGCCTTAGCGAATTATTATGATTCGCTACGAAATTCTTAACCCCTTAGCAACCACGATGTTATTGTATTTAACGTATACATGCGATTTCTATATGAAATGTTGGGTTATTCTGGGTGATACTTAAATCTTTTTTATTTAATAAAATAATTCAATGTTTCATTAGTTCGAAACCAAACTCCTAACATCTTTGTAACCTCAACTCGATGCCTTCTAACGATTATCATTTAAAAAAAGTCAGGTCAATTTTGATGTGGGGAGTTCATGAAACTTCTTTTGAATATATCGGGCACACATTTGAAAATTTCAATAAATTGGCCGTTTAAAAGTGTCTGCTAAAGGTTTCTAATAAAACGAATTAATGCTGCCCCCTTCGGCTACCCGAATTAAGAAAAGTTGAATTAAGAAAAGTGAATTAAAAAAGTGGTATTTGTATGAAAAATTTCCACTTATTTTAATTCGTATTTTGAACAAATTTCCTGAATTTAAAAAAGTAATTACAACAAAAAAAAACTCAATTCAAAATGAATTTAAAAAAATTTCAAAATGAATGTAAGATTATTAGGCTAAAGTTTACTTTACGTATACATCGATAAAATCAGGTAAGGAGTATACACTTTTAAAATTTTTAAATGCAGGTTTGTTTATTAATAGTTATGTTATTTTTTGATTTTCCGGGAAATTTTTATTTTTTCATATTTTTGTTTGTTTTATTTATTTTTATTAATAATAATGGTTTCGTCACGCTCCCTAAATTAAGAAAAGATGAATTAAGAAAAGAGAATTAAAAAAGTGGTGTTTCTATGAATGTTGATTTTTTACACGGTTGGCACGTATCGCCGTGTAAAAAAAGGTTTGGAATTTTATTTCACATTATAAACATAAAATTTACATTTGTTTTTAATAACAAAGAAATGCATGCCAAATTTAATGTTTTTGAGAAAATGTTTCTTCTTACAGTTTTTTTGTTGTATTGTAGAGAAAGATAAAAAACATAAAAATTTAAACATTCATTTGTGAATACAACAGATAAAAAACATAAAAATTTAAACATTCATTTGTGAATTATTGAATAGATAAATTGCATTTGTAAATTATTATTTGTGTATTAATTGTGAATTAAAATATACATTTTTGAATTCATTTACAAATTTGCGTTTTTGCACATTTTATTAATGAAAGGATTAGTTGAAAATTTTGAATGGCTTTAATTTCATATTACAGTAAAAGCCCGATTATCCGGCATACAATTAATTGGAACACTCAGTTATAACTGGAGTTTTATTTTTAAGGAATTTTTTTGCTTTTCTCCCTTTCGTTTTTTCTTTCATATGCATTTTTTAATTCATTTTCAAATGTGCAATTGTTTTTTGCACATTTTCATTAATGAAAGGATTAATTAACAATTTTGAATGGCTTTAATTTCATATTATGGTAAAAACCCGATTATCCGGCATCCAATTATCCGGAACACTCAGTTAACCGGAATTTTAATTTTTAGGAATCTTTTTTGCAAGGGGAAATTCTCTTTCACAAGGGAAATTATTTTTTTTATTATACGGGAATTCACAGAAAATATACTTTACTAAGAGCTCTGTCATCCGGAATGCTTGGGGATGAAAATGAATTAAGAAGTGCACATATTAAGTCAACTTTTATTATTTCATTTCTATCAACTTTTCTTAAATCATTTTCATAATGAATTAAAAACACTTATTTAAATTCAGAAAAAACACTTTTCTTAATTCAACTTTTCTTAATTCGGGTAGCCATAATTCGGTTCAAGAATGTAGTAGAAAATACCCAGCAGAAATAAAGTGGCAGTCGAAAAATGTCGATAAAGCAGATACATTTTTATGTGGGAAATAATTTTTATTAACTATAAATAATGATATTCGCACACACAAAATTTGAGAAAGGAAAAATTTATTTTTAGTAGAATTACTAAAAATTGACCGTTTATAAAGTGCATAGCTGAAAAAGGATTCAAATGAAAGTTCATAATTATGCTCACACCTGAAAAATATTTCTAAAAACTGGCCGTTTAAAATGCCATGGATTCAAATGAAAGGGCTTAGTGATGACCTTGTTAAAGTTAGCCGAAAGATAATGCAGATAGTGTCTTGACTATTTTTAAACTCTCTTTATACTCTCGCCCCTATCGATTTTTAAATTCCTATAAACTGAAATAATTTCTCCTTCACCCGAATGATGTAATTCGATCCTAAATTCTCCTAAATTCCAGTTCATGACTGATTTTTGCTGTATTCAAGACACTATCTGCATTATCTTTCGGCTAACTTTAACAGTATTTAGTGATGTTCATACTACTACCCCCGTCACCGTTAAGGACGCGTACCGCCTATCACTCATCGATGGGTTGTTGGGACGATTGGATCAAACCAGGTATATCTCGGGTATTGATGTTAAAGATGCCTTTAGGTAGATCCCGTTGGCCCAACAATACAGAGATAAAACGGCGTTTACCGTTCCTGGGGGCCTATATCTCAAAAATGGCCTTTAATTTTTTTATTTTCATTTCTATTTTTTCATTTCAGATTCACCGAAAAATTTAATGTCGCAGTTAAAACAGATTTTTTTGGTAAAAGAGGAAAGAAAGGAAGGCGAAGCCGGTCTTATGAAACCGTGTGTAGGTAGCATGGCTCAATGGAAAAAATATTTTCGTAAATAAAGACGAAACAATGTGTAAATGAAAAATAAAATAAAATTTGTAGCTTGACAGTAACAAGTCTATAATTGTTATCCTGGTAAAGGGTGGTTAAACTTTAAGGGCCGGCGTTGAATGTGAACCACATCTAAACGTCATGTTTTTTTCTGCATTTAATTTGACATTTCTCAATTTCAGGGTAACTCAATTTGAACCATGGAAAGATACACAATCGGGCAACGCGGTAAAGTTATTCAGGCATATTATGAAAATTTGCGTTCAAACCAAAATGCATATTTTTTCGGTCAATTTAATCGTCCAAATGTGCGTACAATCGGAAAAATCGTGCAAAAATTTGAGTAAACCGGGTCTGTAGGAGATTTTAAAACACCAGTGCATGCTCGTACAGCTCGTACTGCAGAAAATATTGCTGCTGTTCGCGATAGAGTGGCTGAAGAGCCGTCTACCTCAACTCGTCGTCGTGCCCAACAATTACACCTCTCACGCTCGTCGTTGATGAACATTATGCATAAAGACTTGCATTTACACGCTTATAAGGTGCAATTGACTCAAGAACTAAAGCCTCTTGACCATTCCAAACGTTGTCAATGGTCAGAATGGTGGCAACAAATGGCAACAATGGATGATCAATTTTCGAAGAAAACCATCTTCAGTGATGAGGCACATTTTCACCTCAGTGGATTCGTCAATAAGCAGAATTGCCGCATTTGGGCGAATCATAATCCAAGAGTGATTGTCGAAAAAACAATGCACCCACAAAGAGTGACTGTTTGGTGCGGTTTATGGGCTGGCGGCGTCATCGGGCCGTATTTTGTGCAAAATGAGGCCGGTCAGGCAGTTACTGTGAATGGTGTTCACTATCGTGAAATGATAACGAACTTTTTATGGCCCGGATTGGAAGATATGGATGTGGACGTTATGTGGTTTCAACAGGACAGTGCCAGTTGCTACACAGCTAACGAAACAATGACTCTTTTGAGCAACAAATTCAATGGCCGTGTTATCTCACGTGGTGGCGATGTCAATTGGCCGTCAAAATCATGTGATTTTACACCGTTGGACTTCTTCTTTGGGGTTATTTGAAAGAAAAGGTGTACGCCGATAAGCCAGCAACAATTCAAGAGCTAACGGGTGAGATAATTCGGCACATTAACGGTTAACCCGCTTATACCTTTTGAATCTGAAAGCAACAACTTTCGGCTTTAATTTTTTTTTATATATTTTATATTCTTCGGTTTGGTTCATTTTATTTTTTTATTTTACGAAATGAAACAAATTAAATTCGGTATTTTTCTGACAGAACAAACGCAATTTTTTTTTTACAACAAGATAACAAAAAAATAGTAAAAATAACCGCCTTGTGGTAAACACCATAACCATAAAATGGTTTTATTTCCCCTAAACTTAAAAATTTTTTGGCTTACATTAAAGCCAATTCGGCTTTATACAATGCAATTGTTGTTGCAATTTTATGAAAGCAACACAGCTACTATCGTTTCTTGTTAAGCCCCAGGGACACGAATGCAAATATCGACCAACGTTGGTGTATTTTATGTTTGACAAATATTGGTAAAATATGACAATTGACAAACTCAACTGCCTACACGATTTGTAGTATTTGTTTTTTTTCCTTTGATCTTTTTTAAAAAAAACGCCTATTGAACGAATTTGCACCAATGTTGGACAAATGTAACCTTGATTTGAATTTGTCATTTGTTTTGTAGCGACACGATTTGTTATTTGGACAAATACGCCAGTGTTGGTATGTATTTGCATTCGTGTGGCAGCTGGGTGTGGCGGGTGGGGTTGTCCATATGTGCCGTTGAGCGATGTTGTCGCGCCGTCTACATAGCGCTGCCATATATAATGAATATTGGTATCGCTGTGTGGGCATAATCCATAATTCTAATACATGGAGTTTCAATGTTTAGCGTAATTTATTTGCGTGCTTAAATGATCATTTTTATTTGTTTGGGCCGTGTTTGTTTCTTGATCGATTTTTGTACCCGCCTTTTTGTTTACTAAAGTATAAGCGCCTCTTTTGTATCTGTTTAGAAATTTTGTCGAGTTTTCTTTCCCGAAATATGATCGATGCTACGATATATAATTGGTTATGTCATGGGGACCTGGGAAGGCGATACTTTGCTCCCTTTTATAACGTTTATTGTATTTACAAGAAAAAAAATTCCGGAGTATGGTTGATGATTATATTTATGACTGTATCTTAGATTTATGACTGAAGTATATAGAAGAAGATATTTTTTCCGAAATGTTAAATTTACAAATGATGCCACTTTTAATAGTGAAGATCTTGCAAATTGTTTCCAATACGTAATTGGAAAGAAAAATGATTTAACGTTAATAATGGCGGAATTATTATACTTTTTATTATTTTATATTTATTTATTTTATTATTTATATTATTTTGTTACATTTATTATTATATTAACACATCAGAATCCTAAGGAAGAGCGTAGTTATAGCGTAGTTATCAAAATATTAACGGGAATTAGAAAACTGGTAATTGATAATTATAAGAGAAGCAAAACTCGAACTGGGGTACATTGTATAAACGAATTTCAACTTCCGAAAACCCCATTTTAGCTAGAAAACTATAAAAACAACCATATACTGAAAAAAAACAGTGGTTAAAACAAAAAATATTCTACATTGTTATCGACATACTTTATCAATTATCGACATTGTCTACGCAAAAATTAATTGTCTATTATGAAACGCCATGTGTCTAAATTGTTAAGGTTCCGAAATTGAGACAGAGTGTCTCTTCTTAAGTGGAGAGTGAATGTCAATGTTAAGTGGATTCTAAATCCTACAATTAACATAAATTATAGACGTCCAAAGACATCCAAACAATTTATTGTTACTTATGTCTAAATTCAGTAGAACATTTGCATAAAGAAAGACAATGTCAGTTTATTAAATTTTGTTACTTATCTTAATTTAATTATAATTGCGATTACTTTTAAATTAAAATGTTGTTGGGGCAAAGCCAAACAAGGATATCTTCATTTTTTTTTCTTTGATACTGAATAAAATCCATAATATGTTTTCATGCTTGATATCTATTATTATTTGTTTACCTTCAATGCGGATAACTGCTAACACATAAACCATACTCATATCTCGTTTGTTTTCAATTATGCTGTAATTTCAATGACAGTTTTTGTTTACCTATTACCAGCTATCTCCGGCGGCCTATTATCTGCATAATAGGTGTATGAAAAAAAATACATCCGTTCACTGCCCTAGACAAATATAGCTTCAGGGATTTAGTTATATGTAGGTACAGTAGATGTGTACGACTACATAATAATTGTAATAATACATATGATGCGTTCGTTATCTGGATCAGTCGATATCTATGTCACCTGTGTATACACCACATACTCGTAATAATGGAAGTAGATATTTTTTTATTATATCGCTCTTTTGTTTTTGTATGATAATTGATAACGAAGTCGCATACAAATATTTGTTTGTCATGTCAAAAACATAAATGATAATGTATATACGAGTACATGTAGTATAAGTACTACATGGTTAATGCTATGTTTATATTTATCATTTATTGTAACTTGTTTTTAATTGAATTTTGTAATGCATGCGATTAATTCAAGTTAAATTACTGGTTTTATAGGCGTAATGTCTTTAAAATTCATTTTCTTACATTTTCTTAAGTAGTACACACGTATGTACGAGCAAGACAATTCCTGGAAATTTTAAGATAAATATAATACATTGCTACTTATCTAAAATATATTTTGGTACATATGTAAGATACATACTTTATATGATATGCTTGTTTTAAAATCTGTTTACATGCCAAATGTATGAGTACGTGCGAAATGATCCTAAAGAAATCTAGACTTTCCAACAAATGTCGTTAAGAATTTTTAATAAGAATACCTTATTATAAAGTTTTAAAAACTCGCCTGTTCAAATTCGTTCTCACAAAAACTTTTTTTTTTAATTTAAGCACACAGACTTATCATTTATTTTCAGTACAACATTTTTTTTTTGTTACATATAATATTGAAATATAAAATGAAAATAAATGAGTAGGGATCATTAGCATCACCGATTTAACGGCAGTATTGATCTACCCTTCTACAAAGAACAAATTATGATGAAAAGTTATGATAACAAAAGAAATAAAAACATAACATTAAAAATATAAAAAGATAAATAAATTAAACTACAATTAAACTTTATCAGATTAACACTCTAAAAAGAAAATCGATATTAGGGTGCTCAAAAAGCCAAACTTTAAATAATCTTTTTTTTTATTTTTACGTTGTTGTCGTTTTATTGTAATGGTTTTTTTTTTTGTTTTTTTTTTTTTTTTTTTTGTTTTTTTTTTTTTTTTTTGTTGTGATTGTTCCGTACATTGGTCTATTTCAGTATATCTCGAATTAAATACACATTCGTAGGAAATTCTTCCATTTGGCGTCAAATCTGTATGACAACGACTATGATAATTCATACTTACTTATACACAATCAACTTCCCAACCACTCCATACTTTTTCTTTCCTTTAACGCTGGATCGCGGATAAATTAGAATTTTAATTTGAATTATAGATGGAAATCTGCAAGAATCGCAACAATCAGTTTCGAACTTAATGAGATTATTGATTTGAAAAAATCAGTCATCTCATCAGGCCGCGGCGACTGACGTTGATATTTTTACATAGGAATATTGTCTATATATAGAACAATACCATGTAGTTGTACTACTAGCGAATTACTGCATAGCGTACGAAATTCGATTCTTTCATATTCTCCATCTATACTTCATTTTTACCAATTAACTTTTCGTGTACGAATTACTTTTATATTTTTACGTTGTTGTCGTTTTATTGTAATGGTTTTTTTTTTGTTGTGATTGTTCCGTACATTGGTCTATTTCAGTATATCTCGAATTAAATACACATTCGTAGGAAATTCTTCCATTTGGCGTCAAATCTGTATGACAACGACTATGATAATTCATACTTACTTATACACAATCAACTTCCCAACCACTCCATACTTTTTCTTTCCTTTAACGCTGGATCGCGGATAAATTAGAATTTTAATTTGAATTATAGATGGAAATCTGCAAGAATCGCAACAATCAGTTTCGAACTTAATGAGATTATTGATTTGAAAAAATCCAAAGGTAAAAATGAAGTATAGATGGAGAATATGAAAGAATCGAATTTCGTACGCTATGCAGTAATTCGCTAGTAGTACAACTACATGGTATTGTTCTATATATAGACAATATTCCTATGTAAAAATATCAACGTCAGTCGCCGCGGCCTGATGAGATGACTGATTTTTTCAAATCAATAATCTCATTAAGTTCGAAACTGATTGTTGCGATTCTTGCAGATTTCCATCTATAATTCAAATTAAAATTCTAATTTAAATAATCGTGAAAATGATTTCGAATTTATCGGTTGTCTAATGTAAAGTGAAAGTTGGTTAAATAAGGAAGGGACAGTTACCAGTAAATATTTTCTAAAATTCTCACAAAACAATGTGCTCATTTGCTCTCAATAATCGATGCCCACTTTGCAAATAAAATAAACGTAAGACTTTATAAACATAAAGATGTTGAAATGGTAAAACTTTAACCCTAATGTGAGTGACCTGGTTACCCAGGTACCTTTTGCCCTTTGAGACGTCTATTTTTGTATGTTTTACTCCCAATAAAAATTTTAAATTTTATGAAAACTTCTAGTTCAATTGGTGTAGATTACGATCATACTTAAAAATGAGAAATCTTACAACTTGGACGAACGTGGAAAAAATAAGTACTCAAATTAAGATATTTTTTCTTCACTCACATGCGGGTTAAGACACAAAAATAATGGCCGAGCAGAAACCCGTGAAGACTTAAAATACATAATACAAATGGCATATTTCTGAACAATAATGAGAACTTTTAAAGTTGAATGATAGCAACCACCCCAACACGATAACGCATATTCAAAGAATTAATGCAGGCATAGTAGAATTTCAGAAATACCGATTTTAGAGCTACTGGTCTTAATAGGTATAAGGTTCGTAATGCATTGCTGAGAGACTTTTTTATTTTATCGACATGTTGCTTCCAAATCAGATTACAATCAACAATAACTCCAAGGTACTTGAAACTCTCAACGGTTTCAATGGAAATGCACGAGCTGGAGCAATTAACGGCATTACAAAAACTGGAATGATACGTTAATAGTGAATGTAAAATACTACTACCCAAACTGAAATGCATAATCTTGGTTTTGTCACTTACAATTAGGAAATGATGGTCGAACCATTTCCTTAAAACTAAGAGGTTGGCAGCAATTTTATGACAAACATCAGTTTGTGAGGACCCGAGATAACATAAGCTCATATCGTCTGCAAAAGCAATTATAGATCCTGCCAAATCGGTACTAAAAATTGAGTTTATGTATATCAGAAATAAAAGAGGCCCCAAGACGGAACCTTGATGATTACGATTTGCAAGATACGGTTTAAACCAATTATTAATGTTTCCTCTGAAACCAACTTTAGAAAGCTTATGCAATAGAAGGTTATAATGATCAACCATGTCAAAGATTTTTTTATGTCAATAAAAAGCCCAGCGCAAGAGTTAGAATTATTTAGAGATACATGCACGCCATTTAAAAATTCAATTAAAGCAGACTCCGTGGAAAACCCATTTCGAATACCGGGCTGACAACAACTTATAAAACTATGCTTCTCTAAGAATACAACCGTTCTAAATTTAATAATTTTTTCCATTATTTTTAACAAAACTGGTTGTAGAGCAGTAGGCCGGTAATTATTTAAGTCGCATCTGGAACCATTTTTATGAACAGGTAGTACTGATTTCAAAATTTCAGGAACAATACCGGTTCTAAAACAACAATTAAAAATATGACATAACGGAGGACAAATAAGACTAACGGAATTTTTAATTAAGTAATTGCTAGAACCGAATATATCGTAAGAGTTGCTTGGTTTTAAAGAAGCAACGGATTTAAAAACTTCAAGATGATCAATTATGGATGGTAACGTAATTGCCGTCAAGCCCCATAGAATTCCTATAATATTAACTGGAATACTTCCAAAATAATTGCTGAACTCATTCGCAATGTTGGAGGCATCAGTTAATAGATCATTATTAGATGAGTTATATATAATTGATGAGCTTAATATTTGACGAATTATTACTTAATGTCATTGATAGTACGCCACATAAGTTTGGAATCACCGAAACAGTTATCAAATCTCTTTTTATAATAAGCTACACGAGAAGTAGTATAGTTTTCTTTTTTAATTTACGACAATAGGCTGTAACATAATTTTGGAAATGTTGAATGTTTCTAACATGTTTTGCTTTTCTCAATAACCAGTTTTTACGTTTAATCATGTTCAACAATGTCTCAGAGATCTATAGTTTAATGCGACGATTACTACGTGATTTTTGTGAATCTAGGCTAGCTGAGCAAACTTCATTCCAA
This sequence comes from Nephrotoma flavescens, assembly GCA_932526605.1. Classification (NCBI taxonomy): domain Eukaryota; kingdom Metazoa; phylum Arthropoda; class Insecta; order Diptera; family Tipulidae; genus Nephrotoma; species Nephrotoma flavescens. The sequence goes on along the minus strand of OW052220.1, from coordinate 98,289,857 downwards.
AGTGTTAAAAATACATGAACGGCTGCACATGTATTATCAAGGGCATAAATAGGAGAGAAATTAGCTATACTTAACATTTCCAAGAATTTAGATAGAAGGATTTTTGGCTTAACAGGTATACTATCATTGCTTTTCACCTGATTAATCTCGATCACCACATGCATCAAGTGATGGTCAGTAATCATATAATTAGCTAATTCGACGTCGACGCGAGACAATATATTATCACGTAATCTGCAAAACAAGTGATTACTACAAGTAGAACTAGTATCAGTTACTCTATAGTTGGTTCATTAATAAGCGCTGCTAGATCTACGGACGACATCAGACAAATGTAATTATCGGACACTGAAGAGCAAGAAAAAATATCAATACTGACAGAACAAAGAGGTTTTTACTGTTTATATGTCTTAAATATTCAGAAAACTCATCGAGAAATACATCCTTCGTAATGGCCTGCAGCCGATAAACGCAAATTAAAATATACGTGGCATTGCCAATTACAAGTTTTACCTTCACAACATCCGCTGAAACAAAGTGTAAAGGTTCAACAAAACAATTTAAATTACTTTTATAAAATACCAAAACACCACCAGCGCAATAACTATTGTTACAACAACAAACAAGATGGTAATCATTTAACTGATATATTTCAATTTCATTATAATTAATCCAAATTTCGCACAAGAAAATTAAATCAGGTAAACTTTTAAATGACTCAAGATGTGCCAAAAAAAGATTAAAATTTCTCCTTACACTTCTAATATTCTGATGAACTATTTGAACACCCATATAATCATGCCTAACTAAACTGTCTGAAGCCATAATAAATAAAAAAAGACGGGAAAGGTTCGGAGCCGAACTATTTAAGCATTTTTGTTGCCAATATAGAACTTCTATGCTGTGTGATTTGCGTATTTAAATATAACGACCACCCACTCCCACACCCACCTAACCCCATCTACACCTAGCCCAACCGTTCCCAATCCACCATATCTCAACTGACGCCAATCAACCACAAACCACCACATCTAAACATTATTAACATCCTCCATCCACTATCCAATTAAAATCCCAAAACCCATCTCACCCGCACCACCCTATACCGCGCCACCCATATTATCACCCTTTAACACCTCCATACCTAATTCCACGCACACACACACACCATCCACACAAACCCTCATCCACCAAATCCCAAATTCTCACACCAAACCCAAAACGTCTCATCCCACACCTCCACCTCCCATACCACCACTCCTACCACCCCCATAACCGCACCACCCACACAAACCCACATCCAGACGATTTTTATTCAACATTCACATGCTCGATGAAACAAAAATAAAAAAAATCTATCAATTTTAAGGAGGGGGGTTAACAGAAACCGCCATATATCCGAACACCCTAAACACAAAAATGTCCAAATCAATAGGGATCATTCCCATGAATTGCTTTAACTTTAAGTGAAGAAATTAATTTGATATATCCATCCGTTCTCAAGTTATCGTGCACACAGACGGCAAACCGAAACCATATAGCATTTTTTTAAACAAAAATGCTTAAAAAATTACACATAAAATATGCTGCTATATAGCACGCTTAATTTCTCACCATAAAAAATTCTTAGTAAAGTACTGCGATGTCGTACAGGTTATAACAAAATTTAAATTATTGAAGCCGAATTTTTGACTGAATAAAAATCTATCCAAAAGTTTATAGCGGTTGCATCAATCCAGGGTGCATATTCTTGAAATTCAATCGAAAAAAATAGTCGACGACTTTCTGCAAAATACGTCATCCCAATCGAAAATTTAAATTATTGCATTCTTGAAATTCGTAAGAGAAAATTTTCGTTTAAAAAGTAGACGAAAATGTTCTAGTTGTAACAGACCGGTGAGTTTCATTTTCACATACGTTTATCTGTCAAGTCACATTTTGTATTTACAAAATGGAAACAACAAAACAAAGATCAGGGCATATCTGTAAACTACAAAAAGAAGCCCTAATAGACTTTTTAGAGGTATAAAGTAAGGCTTTAATAACATATGAAAACACATCTATCACCAAAAACCGTTTTTGACATATCTATAACTGTAATCACCACACGACGAGAATTTTTCGCCGGCTACTTTAATCATTTTTTTAAATTTGTTTTCAAGGTTACTAATATTTGTCTCCCTACTAAGGGAATAATTTCGAATTGATTTACCCAGTCGAAATTTTTCCCTTAGTAGGGGAACAAATTATGTTTCTCAGCCTAATGCTGGAAACAAACGTGCGAAATTTCGCATGCGGTGAATTTGAATGTTTGTTATATGAATTGATGATTGTTATATGAAATAAAACACATACATTTTGCATAGCATGCGTTATATCGCAAGTTGTCTCCATTTCTAAAAAACGCACCGCAGCAGTGTTGGCTATACAACAAAAAAAATATCATGAATTAATACTAACATTACGAGGGGTTCTCAATGTTTTGACAGAAATTCCAAAACAAATTGTATATTGTGTATTGAAAACTCTACCGAATTTACGCTATAGAAAATATGCTCATGTAGTTAACTAACGTTTTCGCATCTTTATTCGCATGTGTAAATTTCGCACGTTTGTTTCCAGCATACGGCTGCGGGCCAATAGTCGGGAAAGAAATTTAACCATTTCTAGCTGCGGCAAAAAATCGAATAGTATAGAAAATTTCAAAGCAAATTGTATTCCTATTGGGAAAACTTTCACCGATGTCAAGAATAGGGCCAGTGGCACTATTTTGGCTTTCCTTGGGAATAAGGAATTGGGAAAAAAATTTCATCAAAATTTCAGCATTTTTGTCTAATGGTATTTTTATGGCCTACTGAGAGAATAAGTTTGGTGTAAATATTTTCGAAACAAAGTTAAATGGGAAAATATTTTTCCCTGTAAAAATTTTATGGAACAAATGTTTCCCAATTAACTTTGTTTTGAACATTTTTGCACCAAACTTATTTCCTCAGTAGGCCAGAAAAATATAATTTGGACAAAAATGTTATGAACATATTTTTCCCAATTCCCTATTCCCAGGGTAAGCCAGAATAGTGAAAAAGGCAAATCGTCTAGGATTTTTTCGATTAAAAACTGGCTGAAAAAATCGATTACTTATGCTGGAAACACATGAGCAGATTTTCTGCCGGCAGTGCTACCGTCAGAATTTCAAGTAAATAAACTTCATGAGCGTTTTTTGGCAAGCAGATTGTTTTTTATTGCTTTTTTGTTTTATTGCTCTATAAAATTTTACTCCACTTTGATTGATAACTCAAGGGTAATACGTCAAAATAAAAAAATAAATAAAGCAAAAATCGCATGAACATAGTTGCTATTGCTAGATTTGTTTTCTTCTACGTAGTGCAGAAAAGATAGAAATAGGGACATGAGTCAGAATTCTGATCGTAAAGCAGAATACATGTATTTCTCAGCATATAAACGTGTGATTTTTCTGCCCATGTGTTTCCAGCATTATACTTTGCCAAATTCTTGAAACTAATCGAATTTTTTGTACACCACTCTCATCGCGGTCAACTTCTCGTCGTGTGGTGATTATAGTTATGTCCAAAAATTTGATGTTTTTTGTCGTTAGTTGTGTTATATGTTCTTAAAGCCCGATTTGTCTCTATAAAATTTATAAGGGCTTCTTTTTGTTCTTTAGAGGTATGCCCTAATATTTGTTTTGGTTTTTCCATTTTGGACTTGACATGTGGCTTGACAGATAAACGTATGCGAAAATGAAACAAACCGATTTTTTACAAGTAGAAAATTTTCGTCTACTTTTTAATCGAAAAGTTTCGCTTGTGAATTTCAAGAATGCAATAATTTAAATTTTCTATTGGGATAACGTGTTTTGGTAGAAAGTCGTAGACGATTTTATTCAAGAATATGCGGCCAGGGCGCAATCCACCGATATATTCGCATGTGGATTATACAAATTAAATTCTTCATATTTTTCGAATTTTTTCGCCCGTTACTTTAATCGTTTTTTCAAATTTGCTTATAAGTTTTCTATTATTTATTTCCCTACTAGGGAATAAATTCGCATTAATTTACCCAGTCGAAAATTTCCACCGATTTTTTGTTTTTTATTGAAATAAACAATAGAAAAGTTACAAGAAAATTTGAAAAAACTATTTAAGTTGCTGGCAAAAAATTCAAAAAATATAAAAAGTTTTAATACAAATTATAATACGCATGCGAAAATATTTGTGGATTTCAAGAATATGCGCCCTGGGGCCTTAACTTTGAAAAAAATCGTTAACGACTTTCTGTCAAAATACGTCATTTCAATCGAAACTAAAAACAGTTATATTCTTGAAATTCGTAAGAGAAAATTTTCTATTAAAAATCTAGGCGAACATGCATTCTCGCATACGTTTATATGTCAAAAAAATTGTTTTATAAAAGTAATTCATTGAGTCATTAGATAGTGTTTGTAATAGCGTTTGTGAATAAAATTAAAAAAAAATTAAATGGAATCTAAAAAGCAAAGATTCGAATGTATCAAAGAAATAAAAGGAGGCTTTAACATATTTTATCGAAGCTTAGTCAAATGAAAACTAAACAATAGTTTGACTTACAAACCAACCGCCAAATTATGGGAAGAAGCTTTAAATAATTTTAATGCTATTCCCGGAGCTTCTAAACCTTGGCAGAGTTGGAGGAAGGTAATACCAAGAACGGCTTAAACCCATACCGTAAAACTAACAATGAGTTATTTTAAATAGTGTTGGCAATATAGTAAAAAGTAATCAATTAGTTATTACTCAAATTTGATTTTTGAAATAAATTTTCTTGTGTGTGTAACTTTTAGAACGTAAACGTAATGTTGCTTTTCATCGATTGACGCAAACCATTAATACTGTAGATGCAGTCATGCAAAGTATTAGAGAGAAGAACGAAATCAAGGAAACATATTATTGCAAAAACTGGCAATTTTGTGGATAATGACTCCAATGAGATTAGCAACGGGATTACCATTTACAAATTCATTAACTTGTCGAAAATTTCCTTGCCTTTCATATTTGTCTATACATTACCATGCTTCCACGTATCTTCAATATTGAGGCATTGATGATCTAATTCCGACAACGAACCTATTTGTCGACCAGCGATTTTGTACTGCAAGGAACTAATCATATTTATTTTTAATATGAAGTAAAAATCCGATTCTGAAAGAGACATACTGAACGCTAAAGTGGAAACTATCGCATTACTGTAAAAATACATGAAAGTTTAGTTTGGCTTTTGTTTAATTGACGAAATCGTTTATTTAGTTCTTACATCAGTCCTGCGATCTTTGAACCTGTCCAACATCCCTTGCTGCAAGTCTTCCCATCCAATATCTCCACTACGCTCTAGAAAATGCCAATACCATTCAAGCGCACTTTTCCTTAACAACAAATATAAGTCACACTAATCTGTCTCTCTCTCTCTCTCTCTCTCTCTCAAGGGATTTGGCCGCCTCACATGATGTTTCATAATCATATTTTCATTTCGGATAATGAGTGATTAATTCATTGTCCTAAACCAGCCGTGAAATTTTTTCTTTGTCACCACCGGGAATCGAACCCGGGACCTCCGGTCGCTGGAGCAAGCATGCTGACCACTTTGCCACCGAGGCGGCAACACTAATCGTCCAGGGGAAATTTTATTTTCGCTCGATAAACGCACGACACGATAGAAAAATTTTCTTCAGATATTCCATTTCTCAATAACAAACGGTCTAGAAAACAATAAACAACAACTGCCTGAATAATAAAGAACAACTGCATCCACTGAAACCTAGCGGGCTGCAAAAGCTGCGGGGATCAACCGAAGGTGAATTTACTACAAATTCCATTACCATGGACTAAAATGAACATGGAGTTTGTTACAAATTTTCAACCAAAATTGGATAGTTAAAATGATGGAACTGAATCGATAGGGACCATTTTACTGAGGTCTATGAAGTCATTTAGGATGGGAGCTCTCAGGAATTTCAATCAGTTAAGTGATAGACGTGAATATAATTTTTTTATACTTCTTATCGCGATTGTCGGGAGACGAGGGGAAAGGTTTAGATTTAGTTCTTTACAAAAACCCCACCGCCAACATTAACATCCATTTTTGAACCACAAGTGAAGAAATTATCGCATTCAGAAATTCGAAATGTATCCTCCAACCAGTCCTCTTTGGAGGCAATATTAGTCCTAAACCTATATGAAATATTGTGACGGAATGGGATAGCCCGTGGTTTTTGAGATGTTCATATGAATGGTTGTACATGAAGATGGAGTTGAGCCTTGTAGCTGAGCTCGCTGCGTTTTGTTTACTAAGGATGTCTAAGGCTGTGAGATGAAAGAAAATCTCCAGTGCTTGTGTGGATTTGTTTAAAAGAGCCCCACTTATTGACAAGACAACTGTTTGTTGTATTTTCACCATGAATTTTAGGTTGGTAAGAAAATTTAAAGCAGCAAACCAAACAGTAACCACATAAAATCAGTCTTAGCAGAAATATAGAGTGTTAGGTGTATCAATGTATGACTCCGGCAATTTTTATTGAAATAAAACACATTTGCTTGTTTAGAAATAATGAAAGAATATTACATAATTCTTATAAACAACGACCTCGAAAACTGTTCACGGGAACATGAATTAGATGTCTTCTAAGATAATGGGATCTTCAGAACCTTACAACTAAGCAAAAACTTACACTTTTGAGGTACTTGCAATACAAGAGCGCATAATCCATATGGCCATATTCCAGAACTTCTACCAAAAATTATTTGATAATCTCATTTAATCTACAATGCCCAATTTCTGTCATAGAAGATCATATTCCACAACTTCTTCAAAAAATCGTTTAAGAATTCCATTTCCATCCAACATACTCAATCCTATCATAATCGGTTAAGAATTGGTTGAGTTCCGTCCCAGGTCGCCATATTCCAGAACTCCTTCCAAAAATCATTTAATAATCCCTTTCCATCCGGCATACCCATTCCCATTATAATCAGTTAAGAATTGTACGAGTTCCGTCCCAGGTGGCCATTTTCCAGAATTTCTTCCCAAAATCATTAAATAATCCCACTTCCATCCAGCGTACCCAATCCAATCATAATCAGTTAAGAATTGATGGAGTTCCGCCCCAGGTGACTATATTCCAGAACTCCTTCCAAAAATCTTTTAGGAATCTTATTTCAATCCAACATACTTAATTCGATCATAATTGGTTAAGAATTGAACGAATTCCGCCCCAGGTGCCCATATTCCAGAACTTTTTCCAAAAATCATTTAAGAATCCCCTGTTTGAGTTCCGTTCCAGGTGGCCATATTCCAGAAATTCATTTAGTAATAATTTAAGAATTCCATTTCCATCCATTATAATCCACCCAATCCCAACATGATCAGCTAAGAAATGTCTGAGCTCATTTCCAGATGGCAATATTCCAGAACTTCTTCTAAAAACTGTTTAAGAATCTCATTTCCATCCAACAAACAAAATCCCTTAATAATCGCTTAAGAGATAAACGAGTTCTGTCCTAGGTGGCCATATTCCAGAACAAGTGCAAAATCTATAGTCGATTAAATTTAAAAATTTTCCATTCGGATTTAACGGACATTCGGATATAACGGACTCCCCCAATTAGTCCGTTAAATCGAGGTTTTTCTGTAATATATTTGTTGATGTTGTTAAGAATGATTGCCTGAAACTAATAACAATGACGTAAATTAATTCCGGAAGTCATTCTCGGGAGACACAACAGAAATACGTGAAATTTCAATTTGTGTTTCAAAATTATTCATGGCCAAAAATGGTAGTAAAATTGAGGCAGTAATTCATAGAGTTAAAAATAAACTTTATTGAAATACTTTACAAATCACAGGTTTTCAATTAATTAATTAATTCATTAGGAAAAACCAATTATTAACTTTTATAAATAACATCCATTCATAATTTTGTAAAATATAATCCAATGGCGTTTGATTCACGATACAAAATTTTTAAAAATACATAACTATAGATTTAAATAGCTTGCTAATCTCATTTTTGTTTACCTAGAGCAGATATCACACCTATTAGTAAGGTTTTTCTAAAATTATCGAACTATCAGATATAAATACTAAAGAGTGTTTCCGATTGATATAAATTACACTACGTTACAGTTTTTACGCTCGTATATTTTGCATTACCCAATTTAGATAAAAGAACACATTTGTGTGCAGAGTTGGGATTACGGACGAATTACAATGTTGATCGCCGGTCGATATTATCCCCGATAAAAACATATGTGGTACACTATCATATTTGCTTAATGTAGCTTGTAGTAATGGACCGCCCGAGTCACCAAAGCACGGTGACGTTATTTTACCATCATATAGAATTTCCTTTGTACAAATTATACTATTATTCAATTCATTTGTAGACAGCCCAATTGCCAGTGCGCAAATTTCCGGATTCACCAAAGTCACAACGCCAGATTGCTTGTAATTGGATAATGGACCGTTAAAATTCGTTCGGCCCCAACCAACAATTTGGAATATATTGGAACGACGAGGACTGCCAAAAATGGGTAGGCATAGCGGTTTTATAAAATCTATAATAAAAGTTATTAATTATATGCGGATCAAATGTAAAATGAGTTTTGTAAAATATTTCTCACCTGTATATTCAACTGGCGCCGCCAATCTAATCAGCATAATATCATTTACAATAAGATTTTTTTGCTGTTTGTATTTCTCGTGTATCTTAACTTCGGAAATTGAGCGCTCTACAAATTTATCGGCGCACGAGTTAGGATAAACACAATCAGGATCTTCGTTTAAATTCCATTCCCCGAGGCGAATTTTTATAAGGTCCCATGTTATAAATATATTTGGTGATTTTACGCAATGAGCTGCTGTCAACACATATTGGTTATTGATAAGGGTTCCACCACAATGAAAATTTTTTGTTTGCGGTGCTGAAATGGTTTAAAACACGAGTTTACTATCAATTTATATAAAGAGTATATATTATTGTGAATTTATTTACCTGATTTCAGTTGGTACTGCAACAGTACGACATACCTATAATTGTAATAACTCGTTCTATATCCATTTGACATCAAATTTCTTAAATCAAACCCGCATGTTGGTGGTGTTGGTATTAATTTTAAATTGCTGTTTGGACAACAGATCTGGAAATTATATATTATTGGTATACCGTCTAAAGGGAATAATCATAAGCGTTTTCACGACCTAACAAATTTGTACTTACTTCTCCTTTTGAACAGGTTGATACCTCCGGTGGGAAATGATCTGTGTGATCTGTTAAATTTGATGAATAAAACGGGCAACCGTTCAACGATTGACAAATTCCAATTAAACCATTAATGTAATTACAGCTGGTTGTCAAACTATCACTTGTTGGTGCTGAAAGGTGTAAATTCATAATTAAAAAAACAAACTTACAAAATCGTATGACGGCCAGTATACACGACTTACCTATGGCGAGCACGTTTAAAATTGTTGCTACTGCAATAAACATTATATATCTTAAATATGCTTTATGAATGCGTGTATTTTATCGAACAGTTCAATAAATACTGAAATGGTGTTGTTGTTGGTCTGTATTTATATAAAATGTTGAGGCAATTTAATTATAGCTAACATGTAAAAAAATCTGAATTCACTAGAAATGGAAGCTGATATTATAACATGAATTTATTTATTTTGCCATTTTACAACGTTAAACATTGGATAAAGTACATAAAATGTTTTTATGTAATTTTGGTAGGTCTGAATTTTGTTCGATTATTCTGGAGGCATCAAAAATTGGGATGAAATTTAGATTCAAAGAGTAAAAGAAATAATCTACCAAAACCTAATGCAGGTTGACCGAATCAAAAGGGTCTTTCAATAGGGACGCTCGAAATTTTTCAGATAGCACAGCCATGTTGGTTAAGCAACATCTGTTAAAATTGTTGTAAATTGAAAAACGTGTGCAAATTATCAAATTTGATGACGTACGTCACCGAAATGCAAGGTCTGCTGAGAACATCGCTGCTGTGCGTGAAAGTGGACGAGAAAGCACGAGGTAGTCAATTGATTGTCGTTCACAGGAACTTGACCTTTCCGCAACTTCAACCTAACGAATTTTGCGTTGAGACTTGGGTCTGCATTCGTATATAAAATCCAACCGACCCAGGCACTTAAAAATGGAGGGCGTTTATATTTGACGTTTTCTTCAGTTTTCACGGAATTTTTGGATCTATTAAGTGACAGACATATGTTAAGGAAACCGAACGAAAATATGTTAACGTTTTCTGTAACCAAGAAAACCTATAATTATCGCATGTTTACGTTAAGTTGTTTCTGATTCTCTGGTTCAGCCATTAGCCTTCATGGAAACAGACTAGAGTTGAGCTTCCGTTAAATTATTTTGAACTCGACGTAACCAATGGGATTGAGTAGAGTTGAAATTCAAAATGGCGGTAATGAAAAATTTACATTTTTAATGTCAAATAAATTTATATTGGGTCTATTTGTTAATTAAACCCGAGCAAGCAGTATATTTTGCCTTACCCTAGGCAAGGAACTCTTAAACACCGAGCACAGGTTGTGCAGTGCCAAATGATCCATAGAGTAATAATTGACATACTTTTCATACACTGGCATTCTGTTCAGAGTAAAATTTTATTTTAAAGAACCGAGTATGCTCGGTGTAAGCACAGTTCACAAATTAAAACACAGTGTGCAGAGTAAAATTATTCAGACTGAATAAAAAAACACAGAGTATTTTTTGACAGCGCACTTCTTGCTCAGGTTGATTTAAAAAATAGGCCGATTATAAATTTTGAACCATAAATATGTATATTTAAAACAAAGAAGTATTTTAAAATTGTTCAGGGCCTATAAATATACATAAAGGAATATTAGGCAGAAGTAAAATTAAATTTATCAAGCGGTTATCAAAATTTCAACTCAACCTAACTCTAATGGTGTATTGTGATTGTTCCCCGATTGGTCTATTTTCAGTACTCTCGAATTAAATACAGAATCGTATGAAATTCTTCCATTGTCGTCACTATCTGTGTGTGACAACAACTATGATAATCGACACTTACTTATACACAATCAACTTCCCAACCACCCCATACTTTTTTTCCCGTTAAAGCTGGATCGCGAATAAATTTGAATTTTTGACTTATAGAAGTTACGAATTTTAATTCGGAGCGATTAAAAAAATGAAATTTATTTTAATCTTTATTGTTACAATTCCAAACTAAAACTAAAAACTTAAACCTAACAAAAATTTCTATATTCAAAAATTTGCAGTAAGCAAATTTTTTATGTTAATAATTTTTTATATTAATAAATTTATAGTAAGCAAAATAAAATAATCCAATTTCTTGTAACTATGCCGGATACTCGTGCAACTTGATGTTTCGCTGATGTGAATTAAGTTGCACGTTGCAAAACTAAAGGCACGTTGTAAAAATTCAGCATTTTTATAACCAGGCCGGATGTTCCTTATCGTTAACTCCTCCCTCTTTAAAGATCAACGACCCGTGGATCAGAATTCCAAGTTAATTGGATGAATCTCGATTTGTTTGATGGTTTCTGGTTGATGAATTGATCTGTTCCTCCTTATTTTATAATGCTGACTTGTCTTTTTGATTGAGAAGATAAATATAGCTATACAAATCACAGCTATAACTCCAAGGTCCATAAATCCTGATATTTTATGCTTTGCGAATAGATTTTGAAGATGCTTTACGTTGTTTAGGTATAAATCGTGGAGGTATTCTGTGCCGATTTTCATGCTTTTTTCCGTTATATTGGGCTGGAGTACTGATGGTAGGACTTGGGAGGTTCTAATTTCTTGGTTGGTGACTGTTTGGTTGTCGATTTTTATGATTTCGTTGTTATATTGTATTAGGAAGTTTCCTTTCAGTTGTTTGTTCGTGTTATTATTACTAACGGACCCATTAAAATTGCTTAGATAGATGGTGTTTTCGTTCAAGGCCTCGATTATTTGGTTTTTGTTAAATTTGTAATCAAATTTAGCGTGCATTCCTTTTATTAGCTGACTGATGCAATGGTCGCTCTTTATCTCCTTTATGTGGTTCATCTCGCAAATGGTGGTTTCACGGAAAGAGTTGCATGCTCCAATGATTCCAAATAATTTGTGTTGGTTAATGAGGAGCTCTTTGAACTCTAAGTATATTTGTTTGTTTTGTTTAATCGTTGATCTAATGATGACATGATTATATTCCTGGCTGCTTGTCTTAGGTATTTAAATTACATATAAGATGGTAGAATCTTTTACAAGCATCATCGGTTCCGCGTACTCTATTGCCTCTACTTCATTTGAGTATGGAAGTGTTTCGATTTCCGCCACTAACCGTCCGATTTATACTTTGTCTAGTAAATTTGTATTAATTATTTTACCTTTTGCCAGTTGAGCGGCTCAAATTATTTCCTTGATTTCTTCTTTGACAATAGTGAGCCTGTTGAATAATATTTGTTGGATTCGTCCTTCAGAGTCTTCGTGTAGTGAGTCGACAATTTTGTTGTATTCATTAAGAATTTTTTCTGCAGTGTTCATCAAAGCGGTATTAATTTGATATTGCTCATTATTATTGTTGATTATTTCATTTTGACTGCTGACAAGTTTGTCCCAGTCTGTAGCATCTGGTGAACCCGCAATCCATTTCCACGCTGTCCCAATCCAGTCGATTGATCGTCTGGTTCGTATATTCTGACCCTTGAGTTCCGATAATAATTGGTAAATTTGTTCAACTTGGTGAATCAGTTGGGGTTTAAGGTTGCTGTCTCGATCAATGCGGTTGATTTCAGGTGAAATTCTATCTATTATTTCTTCATAGCTGGTCAAGTTGATGATGTGAACCAGCTTGAATTTCCCATTGATAATTCTTCCGGTTCCCTGCTTGAGTGTTACAAGCGGGTAATTGTATTCGTAGATGTTCAGGGACGTTGTTGTTGGCCAAAGACAGGAGCTAAAAATGAGAAAAATAATTTTCATTCAGCTATGTTTTTTATGTGCGTTTTATGTAACTTTTTTCCGGATGCAGTTATCACTGTGACATTGTTATTCTTTGCCACAATTTCTTTTCTAAACTTCGCTTTATCCTTCGCTTGGATTTGTTTTATTGCGACGTATATCGTGTCTCCAATCTTGTATGTTTTTGGTTCTGGTTTCCCCGAATTTTCGTTTTGTAGCTTAGTTTGTTGAGAATTTTGAATTCCTTGGATTACATCAGCGTTTACCTTATCCTTATAGTTCAACATATTTTGGAGATTGATGCGATTGGCTCGTCCAAAGAATACATCGCTGGGTTTTCTTCCAGTGACTGAATGAATCGTATTATTGTAACGATCCACAGAGATGTTTACTTGCTCTTTTGTAGGGAGATCCTTAAGTTCATTTTGTAGACATCTTATTATTTCTATGATTGTCGAATGGACTCTCTCTGCTGTTCTATTTACCTCGCTCTTTTGGGATGGCGTAAGATAAATTTGTATTCCGAGCGTCTTGATATAATCCGATACCATAGGACTGATAAAACTTGACTCATTGTCCATCACCATTATTTTGGGTGTCGTGAAGTAGTGCAAAATTTTGATGATTTTATCTCTTATATGCGGAGCTGATCTGTCCTTAATATGGAAGAGCTTCGTGAATTTAGAGAACTTGTCTATACATGTGATGAACTTTTCCTTTTTGATGTCAATAATGTCTATGTGGATAATCTCCATTGGGTAGGTCGGTATTGGCGTAGGTTGAAGTTTAACCTTTTCCGGGTGGCGATCATATTTATTGGTGTGGCAAATCTCACATGTTTGAGTGTACTTTTTATCAAGTTAGCCAAGTGTGGGAAATAATATTTTTCCAGAATTTGTTGCTTATTCTCCTTCCAGTTACGGTGCGCTCTTTTATGCTCTTCTTGAATAATCCTGAATTTATTCTCCTCCTTGTTGATGTCTTGCACGACCCTTTGTGTTAGGCGGATTTTGAATCCAGCGAAATGTACTGTATATAACTCTTGCAAATTTGAATGTATTGTTCCGGAATCTTCACTCCATTAATTATTGTAGGGTTTAGCCTTTCCTTAAGTGTGTTCATCAGGGCCTCCTTAGTTATTACTTGTAAACCAATGAAATGCCTGCGGTAATTCGGGTGTGGTTCTTCATAGGCGTAAACATTCTTACTCTCCGTAAAAATAAGTTGGTTCCTAAAAACGTTTATCGGTGCGTCGCAGTATGGAATTAAATCTGAACTATCTTGGTCCGCGCTATGAATTGTGCCGTCTGTTGATAGAATATTGGTCTCTATCTCTAGTCGGGATAGGGCATCTGCAATTTTGTTGGTTTAACCCGGTTTATAAATTAGCTAGTAGTTATATTCTTCAAGTCTTGACTTCCATCTTTTTAGTTTAGCATTATGGTTTTTATTACTTAAGGAGAATGTCAAAGGTTGATGATCTGTGACAATTTTGATTTTTTTCGCGCCATACAAGTAATTTCGTAGGCTGTCCAAAGCCCAAATAATGGCGAGCATTTCCTTTTCATAAACTGCATAATTTTCCTCTGTCTTGTTCAACGATCTGGAGATGAAGGTGATTGGCCTGTCTTTGCCAATCTCGCCCTGAGACAGTACAGCGCCAATTGCTGTATTGGAGGCATCTGTTGTCAAGATGAAAGGATTTTCGAAGTTGGGAAAGATCAGTATTTCCGTGGATGCCAATAAATCCTTAATTTGTTGAAATGCGCGATTTTCTTCCTCGGTGAGAGTGATTTTCACCTTTTTTGATTGACTTGCCGCAATTTGTGCGTTTTCCCCTCTGGTGATATTTGTCAACGGTTTGGCGATTTTAGCGTAATCTTTTATAAAACGCCTGTAATAAGAAGTGAGTCCCAGGAATGATTTTAGGTCTTTTAAGTTTTCTGGGCTTTTAATTTTCCGAATGGCAAGGATCTTTTTTTCGTCTGGTCTAATGCCTTTGTTTGTTATAACGTAGCCAAGGAATTCCGTTTCATGTTTTAGGAATTCTGTCTTGTCGAGGTTAACTCGCAGGTTGGCTTTTTCCAATTTCGAGAGTACTTGGTCGATATTAGCCAGATGTTCGTCCTCGGTGTTTCCTCCGAATATGATGATATCATCTATATAGACGTAACATATTCTTCCAATAAATTCCTTCAGGGCGTTGTCAATCATTTTTTGGAAAGTGGCAGGAGCATTCTTCAAACCGAAGGGAAGTCTTAAAAATTCGTATTTACCATTCATAGTTGAGAATGATGTTTTAGGTATGTCAGCTTCCTTCATCCGGATTTGATGGAATCCAGACGTGAGGTCGATTGTCGTAAAAAACTTGAAATTGCCCAGATTTGCCAGGGTGTTCGAGATATCAGGGATCGGATACGCGTCTGATATTGTTACGGCATTCAGTCTCTTGTAATCGATGACCATCCTATATTTCTTGATGCCTGAAGCGTCCAGTTTTTTCTCTACTACCCATATTGGGGAGTTGTATGGGCTTTTGGAGGGTCTTATGATTCCATCTTTTAATAGTTGGTCAATTTGTTTCTCGACTTCACTCCTCATGCTAACGGGGTAGGGATACGATTTAGCATAGATAGGTTCTTCAGTATTCGTCTTAATTTCGGCTTTTATATCGGTATCGATTGGTTCAGCATTATTGACAAGTCCGAATAACGTTTTGAATTTTGATAAGATCCTTTGAAGGTTTTGTTTTGATTTGCGTGACAGATGGTCGTCTCTTATTTCCAGATTATTTACTTGAGCTGATATTTTCTCTTTTAGTTGTATCTTTATGTAAGGTGTTAAGAGTAAGACGTTGGTTTTTCTATCGATGATGGCTCCTAGTTCCTTTAAAGTGTCGTCCCCGATTATTCCATTAAATGATTTGAGTCCGGGCAATACGAAAAATTCTATACTTTTGTTAATTTCAACACTTTTAAAGAATTGGCCCACAATCTTTTCTTTTATTAAAATGGTTCCACCAGCTGATCTGATGTTGAATTGCGCCTCTGCGGGAATCGAATTTACAGCCAATTCTGGTTTTATGAAGTTTTTATTTGCTCCTGTGTATATGAGGAACTTGAGAATGTTGTTATCTCTCGTTTTGTACTCTAAGTACGGTACGCTAGAGAGGCTGCTATCATAAAATTTAATTCAGAGTTGTCTTCTTCTTCTTGTTCCTCTTCGGATACATTGATGTCTGAATTCTCGTTGATTAGTTGATTGTACAGTTGTTCTTCTTCATCGACATTTTCAATGTGATAAACTCTTTGATTTTTTCGTGGCTCGTTCTGGTACGACGCTTCGCGTTTAAATGTTGTCTGGTAGATAGCGTTTACTGGGCGATTTTGATAGTTAACCTGCATTGAGTTGATAGATGATCCTAATTCCATCGGTGTCGGTGGTTTCGGTTCAACTGGCCGAGGGGGTGGCATCCTATTATTCTGGTGTTGTATGTTATAAGCAATATTTCGTTGTGGCATGGTCATATTGTGTTGCGGTGTTGGAATATACGTAGGCTTCTTTTGTAGGTTTTGCTGGTTAGTATGAGTTAATTGTATTACTAAATTCCTAAAGTTCAAATTTTGAAAATCCAGGCACGAAGCATATGCCTCTGGCAGCGTCTGAGGTCGTTGAATGATTAACATTTTAGAAAGTTCTCCATTTAATCCACGAACAAAAACGTCTAAAGCCCAATTTCTGTAGATTTCTATTAAAACTTCTATCGTATCGGAAGAGTATTCTTCAGTTTTAATTTTATTGACGATCAGCGAGAACTGGTGGTTAATGTTCGCATAGAATTCGTCTATGCTCATATTTCTCTGAGTGATGTTACTAAGTTGGTGTGTGTTCCAATGTGCTGAGGTCTCTCTTATCCGCATAATGGAGAGACAGGCATTTTTTGATTGAAGCCCAATCGTCGCTAAAGATGTTGTATGATATCAGAGCAGCATCGGCATTCCCTCTGATCTTTTGCCTGATACTTTGAAGTATTGCTCTGTATATAGGTTTGTTGCGTACTATATCGTAATCTTTCAATATGTTTTCCACATTGTGGATCCACGATATATATTGAGTGGGGTTGCCGTCAAATGTTTGTAACTCCTTCACGCAATCTGGGAGTCTACTAATTTCAGCTAGATCTTGTTCAGTTCTCGGTAATATTAGTGCTTCGGTTTTGGGAACTACCGGATTCTCTAGCTTCAATAACCTCTGTTCGATTTTTCTAGTGAGTTCAATTTGAGCATTAACAGCTCCCGTCAATTGCTTTATTTGTTCAGCCAATTGTTCGATTTGTGTTTGCGACATTTTTTTATAAATTTTTTTTATTAAACGTTTTATTACGGTTTTCGTTTGACTTTGGCTTGACATTGAGGTTTATTTATTTTTTGTTTATTGAGCGTTAAAAGTTAAATTAAAATTTTTGTTGCACTTACACTAGGATTATCAGGATTTGCATTTCCTGTTTTTCTGTCTAAAGATTTGAGTTTCTTTAGAGGGTTAATTTTTCCTTGCCGGATGGGTATTTTAGGGTTCAGCCGTCGGTGTGTCTTCTGTATAGTTTTACAGGAATAAGCCGTAATTTCCCGTTTGGAGTTCTGCGTTGAATGTTGCGGAGCACCTATACTTGTGGTACGGATTTAGCGTATTATGTTATGTTCTCGTGGTGATAACTTTATATGCGTAACACTTTCATTTTTAGACCACTACAGTTTCGTTAATGTGATTCACTAGTTCACTTTCACTACTTGCACGAGTTTTAATAAACTATGATATGGCTGGTCCCTGTTTCGGCGCCAGTTACGAATTTTAATTCGGAGCGAAAAAAAAAGGAAATTTATTTTAATCTTTATTGTTACAATTCCAAACTAAAACTAAAAACTTAAACCTAACAAAAATTTCTATATTCAAAAATTTGCAGTAAGCAAACTTTTTATGTTAATAATTTTTTATATTAGTAAATTTATAGTAAGCAAAATAAAATAATCCAATTTCTTGTAACTATGCCGGATACTCGTGCAACTTGATGTTTCGCTGATGTGAATTAAGTGGCACGTTGCAAATCTAAAGGCACGTTGTAAAGATTCAGCATTTTTATAACCAGGCCGGATGTTCGTTATCGTTAACTTAGATGACAAATGTGTAAGAATCACAACAATCAGTTTCGAACAGATGAGATTATTGATTTGAAAAAATCAGTCTTCTCATTAGGTCGCGACGACTGATGTTGTATTATTTTACACTGGAATATTATCTAAATATATATAGAACAATACCATGTACTACTAGCGAATTACTGCGTAGCGTACGAAATATAGATGGAAAATGTGAAAGAATCGAATTTCGTACGTTACGTAGTAATTCGCTAGTAGTACAACTACATGGTATGGTTCCATATATGTATATAGACAATATTCCAGTGTAAAATAATACAAAATGCGTCATTCTATTTAAATGTTTGTTTCATGCATGGAAAATAAATATTTAACTCACCTTTCTTCGAAAATCAGCGCTGTGAGCTATATTTTTAGCTACAGGTTTAAATAAGGCAATTACATAAATTTCTGGGTACGAGCAAGTTGAGTGAAGCTCTACTGTACATTCCCACTAAATTCATGATTTCAAAACTTGGGTCACTTCATTTACGTAAAAACGCTCTTTCAGTTTGTAAGGCCGAAATTTGTAAAAGTTTCTTTACGGAACTAGCTTTTACCAACTTCAGGGACTTTATTATGGTACGATTTTGGGAGCGTAGAACTTAACTGAGCCATTTAAATTCCGTAATTTTTAATTTTAATATTATTTTTAGTTATAATTTGTTGAAATTTAAATATTTGTGTGAACAAAAATCAATGTTAATTTGTCTCAAAAATCAATGTTAATTCAACAAAATTTGTTAAAACGCTCAAGAGTAGGAATAATTAAAAGTCGACCTGAGTTTAATTTTGATACAATTATTGTAGGTAACCTGTTGGATCCATTTAATGCAGAAAAATTCAATAATTATTTTTTAGAGTGTAGATCTGAAGAAAAAATGAATAGAGTGAGACACGGATGAAAAATAAACGCTTATGAATATAGAAATTAGATAACATTTGTTTTCATTGCCATGCTTTCAAGTTTCACAATCAATCACCTGGAATGCGCTGTTCTATTTAAAATCACTCGAGATGGAAAACCTATTGATTTATTTGTGTACGCATCAGCGGAAAAAATATTATGTATGCAAAAGCACTTCAATAAGCAGAATTAAAACAGAAACACTTCCCTTTTTTGGGTGGTATTGCAACGTATGCCGGGTACTCGTGCTAAATATACTTTATCGCATTAAATTCAAAACTATGCGAACGAAATAACAGCGGGCAACAGCCAATTTATCGTTAAATCTTCTTAATAAATCAACTTTAATTGGTTTAATTACCAAACCGTTCTACTGCAAAACTTTCGCATTATAATTAACGCTACTATGGCGATTAATCAATAAATAATTTAATGGCATACGATTTTCCCTGATGTATGTATTTACATTACCTAATTAAAAACCATTTGTATTCTAGTACGGGGTGACTTCCAAAATTAAAATGCACAAACTATTATCATATAATATTTAAATAATCACCCATTATTGTTAAAATTTCACCTTAACCGAATTTTGATATAAAATTATTTGCAATGTTGATGTTAATTAGTCGTCATGTATATTTTAACCGTCATTGTTGTCTGTATATGCGGAATTGAATTTTGCTTACCTGAATACGTAAAATGTCATGAATGTGACAAACAAATCATCGATGGGATTAACGATTTCCGCGCGAATTTGATATGCTCGATGGGTGTAATAAACGCTAATCCCATTTCCACGGGTGCTTTATTTTTTCGTGACGAAACTGAAGCTGAAGGCAAACGGGATGTCAAAAATTCGCTAATAATAACAAAAGAGTCATGTGAATCGCAGTTTGAAATAAATGATAAATCATTAATCGTGAGTGTAACAAATTTTATTGAAACTTGTGCTGAACATGCTCAGAATTTTACTAATTTAAAATATTCATGGTTTTGGAATCCTGATACGCGTCGCATTTACTGTGTATATTCTATTCGACCATTTGATATTCGATGCGCGGCATATGATGTATTCATGAATAATTTTACTAGTGTGGTCGTAGTGGATAGCACTGTTCAAAATGTTATTGAGGAAGAAAATAATAAAATCGATCTAAAAATGCCACAAGGGTGGCTTAAAACTTGTAGTCCACGTTTAATAATTCGAAAAAATATACAAAATGAAATCAATATACTTCGACGACATTTTGTAGCTGAGAAATATATTTCCAATATGCCAATCATAAGTTGGAGTAATGACTTGCAATCGATAGCTGGAAAATTCGGTAAAGTTTGGGCAAGTAATGTTACGTCCATATCATCAAGTAAGCATACGGCCTACCGTACAAAATTCCAAAATACAAATTTAATTTAAATTAATTTTCAGAACAATTCGATAACGTACAGATACTTTATGTGCCACTGTCCGTATCAGTTTTTAATTACACAAGTTATTATAACCCAATGGCGGGCGTCGGTAATAACGTACGGTACGAAATAGAAGTAGCAGCGTCGTCGTCACATATTTGGATGTATGATCCAGGAGTAACTCATGTCGGTTGTGTTTTTCAGATGAGGAATCGTACATACGATTTTTTAGTATGTGCTTATGGTAGTGATTTTCGAAATAGTAATTCATTCGTTATTAAGTATGGGCCACCATGCTCCGCTTGTCCGCAGCGATATTCCTGTGAAAGTAGCGAGCTGACCAGTTCATCATTATGCAGCAGAATTGAGCAGCATAGTTCATTTTGGAGTTTTCATTTTATTTACGGAGGTTTCTTACTTGGTGGAGTCTTGTTATTTTGTGTTTTTAGATTTTTAAAAACGAAACCGAAGAAAATACTCAATTCATCTAGAATTTGAAAGATGTCTTTTTAGACGCCTAAAGACAAACTGCTTACAATTATTAAAACATTAGCATGACCTTTGTTTCACGTTATAAATACATTTTGTATTTCATTAACCATTTAAATTTTTATGAGTTATTTATTTATTTATTTTATATTACGGGGGCGCCTTGAGTATAATGCAACAGGAACAACTTCACCATTTCAACGATAAGCAACCATAGCTTGTGCTTGATCAATTAAATCCTAAGTCTCCAGCTGCTGGAAGGCGCAGGTTACCTTAGCTAAAAATGAATCAGCTAAATCGCTACATAGGATGTGGCGACAAGGAAATGCAAAATAAAGAAAGGAAATTTTAATTAAAATCGTCAGCAAGTTGTTAAAGCAGGTACCGATGATACAGAACTAGTTCAAACGCGTGCGGAATGTTTCAAATATTTTTCTGCAATTCTCTTTGTGATATTCGGTGTTGATGGCGTTTGTGTCGTACCTTTATCAAGTGTTATGTTTGTGTTAAATTTTATTATACTGACTGATGAACTGACCTTACAAAATTTAAAAAAAAACAGTCAGTTCAAAACATTTAGTTCGTTCTGTTGGACAGAAATTTATATAAATTTAGTCTAGGATGAAAACGTTGATTGCTTTTTTATTGTAGAAGTAAGAGCTATTTATGAGCTTTATCTAAAATTTCTTCAAATTTTGAGCTCACCCTTAAACTAAAACTAACCACACAATTATGTTGGATGCCAAAATATAATTTGGCATATGAGATGAAACGTATACTAGCAGTATACGTTTTGAGGTTCTACCTATTATAACGAGTGCCAGCCTTATTTCTTAAAAATGTAGGGGTGAAAATCTTGTGGCCAACACCCGACTTTCTTTTACCACGAATGTATACGTCGATACCGAATACACTCCTCTTGATTTCCAAAGCGAAAAATTTAGCTTGCATTACTTCGGTATAACTGTAAAACGAAAAAAAATTATCCCTACTTAAATTTCAGTAAACCAACAAAGTTACCCTGTGTTTTTTGAAAATCTAATGTTGAAATTTACTAAAGACTTATATTATTGTCGTTTTTTGTACAATCTCAACTTTTCAACATCATTGCAAAAATTGAGAAGCTGCCACTTCAGATAAATATATGCATGACCAAATTTCGCAAGGATCTCAAAATTAATGTGAAAATATTGAGTTATTCCGAAGAGTCACTCCGCTTGGATTGCAGAGATGTCAAATTTTTGGTTTCGATCTGGTTTAGCGTCTACTTCCGGTGGACCGATCTCGGCCAAAGAACATTGAGGTCTCCGAATTTATGGAAAAATCTTAAGAATAAAGTTTCACCCAGATCAATCAATCCGTATATGAACTGTACATAAAACGAATTTTTGTTGAAAAAAAGTATTTTTTTTACCGACCAAACCGGGTTCGATTCCCGTTAGGGCAGGGTGCAAATGGGATGTAACCGATTACGATCTGTGATGAAAAGGAACACAACTATGACCCTTTGTTGGACTGCAAAATACATAAGCCGACCCATCTTCCATGCCCAAGACTATAATAGGTGGCCTATTATAGGTAGCCTCTCTCGCGGTTATGTTTTGCCGGCTAGATCTCAGGTTAATGGCATAGATCGTGGGGGAATTAGAGGCTTGCGTGCTTTCGGCCTACACCGTGGAACAGAGAAAATCAAAAGCAGATAAAAACTAGAATTAAATTACGTCGACCAGAATTTGTCGAACGAAACTTGAGGAACGTATTAAATATAATAATAACCGAGTGTGTCCATCCAGCGGCAACCGGATCTTCCCGAGTGACAAGTACCCAGTCTGCTGAAGAGGCCCCGAGAGGCAGATGCCCAGCCACAACGAAGCAGCATAGTAGGGTAGGGACATTTCTTCAACAGACCAAGCCTCTCTTCATCCGGAGAGAAACTCCAGCGAATCCCCCACATTACACACTCCGTCAGTCTAATACTATCGGGGTGCCACGGAGGGATCGTGTAGATTTTACGGTCGTTCCCGAATGGACGACACATACGCTGGACTCACCAGTCCGACCCTGTGGATGTCCTGCCAAAGGGATGATGGGGAGTGATAAGCCCATCCTGTAAATATGAAACTGACACAGAATGAAAAACCCCTCCCATCATACTGACCCGAAAAATTATTTAGTAATTCATTTTAGGTTTGAGAAAACATATTTCATGTAACCGATAGAAGATAAGATAAAATCATAAACGAATTTAAAGACAAGAAAATTAAAACACGATAAATTTAGTTCAAAACGAAAAACGGTTAATCAACCGTATTCACACTATGAGACCAAAACCACGCGAAAATGAAAATTTGATTGGTATAATCGTACTTCGGAATTCGATTACGCAAAATTTAATTGAATAAAATAAAATTAGATTTTGAAAAACTTAAAGATAAAAATAAAAATTTAACTAAAATTTTAATACAATATACAAAAAATTTGGTAGCTTTAACTGGTGCGGAATTTTAGCCGTCATGCCACAAGTGATGCCAAAAACCCGGATCGTTGCGACCTTGCAGCCGATACGAGCTGGGGTATACAAAAAATTATGAGTGGCCACGTTGTGGGAAACCCTGTACTGTATATTTTGGGCGTTGTCTCGCCAAAAAAAACCGTAAATATATTTTTTTTGAGGTTTTCCCGCCAAAAATACCGTAGAATTTGAATGGCCTCACTGGCCACCCGTATGTTGTAACACGCCTATGCCGTTATACAATGTGAAGGGCCATGTTGTTTGCCGCTATTAAGTGTCACAACAACATGCACCATACAAACGCTTCTTGGGTATGTAAATTATAATTTGAATTAATAATAAAATGGCGCAGAATTTGTTTGTTTTAACTTTCACTATTCAACTTATTTATCAATCACCCAATCATTAAATAATCGAAAATTATATTGATTATGAAAAAACACTTCTCATGAAAAAAAAATTTCCCTTGATCACAAAAAAAATAACACACGCATTATTTTTTTTTTGTTATTTATTTTTCGTTTTGGGTTTTGTACACATCGGAATTATTTATAAAAATTCCACAAAACTCAGATTTCATTGGGAGAGCAACAAAAATGTAAAATGGATGCACTATACAATGAAATTTCAACAACAACTTCTTAATCACAAAAAAAGTATGGCTCGAATATCCAATACAATATTCAAAAAAAAACCAATTCGACTCTTTTTACATTCAAAACATAACTATAACCACAGTCAACCTATAACTCTAAAAAAATAAATCCCAAGCACACGAATATTTCGTGTTGTCGTCTCCATTTTCCCTCTCCTCATTTTTTTATGATTTCTCATGGTACGAATTATAGAAGCACTCTATTAATGTTTATAGAGGGTAAAGGAGACAACAAAACGATACATTTTCATTCCGATCCAACTTCTATACGGTTAGAGAGAGACGAAAGTATATAAATTCAATATATTTATATGGTATAGGGATGTGTGAATACGACGTACAACATTAAGTTTAGTTTAAAAAAAAAATCAAAGTTGTTTTAGTATCTCTACTACAAGATAGATGGAGATGACATCAGTTAAAATACTTGTGATATAAAATTTTAACGACAAACAGAAAATTTTGCAGATTGCGCAATGTTATGACCCCATAAGGAGCTGTAACAATGTGCAGATGGTTCTTCGAAAATCGGACCATACGTCCTCGAATTGGCTGGCATCGGCGTGAAAGTAAGGACGGGAAAAGCGAACTGCGGAAGAATTGGGAGAGCCTAGGCCCCAGAACAAATTGCAAAGGCAAAATAAATAAATTCTTTGTCAAAATCAACATGTTTGCTTAAATTTTGAAAATGAAATCTAGACCAAGATTGGAGTTGCATAATTAGTTAACAAACTTTTAGTTCAAATAGCCGCATTTCACACAAAAAATATACTTTGAAAAATATTTTGTATAAATGATAAAGCTACTATGGAAGCTGCCACTTCCGGCGAACCAATTTTGATTACTGCGATCTCCCAGTTTGTTCAAAAACTTAAATATGAAGTTTCACCTCGATCAATTAATCCATCTGGGTTCTAAAAAAATAGTATTTTGTCAAAAATCGTTATTTCCGCTTAAATGTTGGAAAACTGATCTGGAGCGGAGAGTCACCTTGTAGAAAATTTGGGGGGAAAAATTAACTGATAGAGAATTACAAATTTCGTGCAATAATAATATTGTAACGATTTCGCCTGGTTTCGTATCATTTTTGTGAGATTAGTGACATCTAGGTTTAGGTAGTAGCATTAGATGTAGTTTTAACGTAGTTTAGTGGTATAGCAGATTCTCGAAGAGTTTAGAATATACAGCACATCATTTAAATACGATTGAGGCACCCCGTGACAGGAGACAGGATCAACAAATGAAGTATTTAAAGTTCGACTGAGGGCCTATTTTTTAATTCATCGCGTGCAGGCAGTGCCCTGTCAAAAAATACTTCGTATTTTTTTATTCAACCTGTGCAATTTTTCTCGGTACACTGCGTTCTTATTTGTGAACTGTGCTTACACAATGCATACTCGGTTCTTCAAATTTTACTCTGAAATTAATGTCAGTGTACGAGTAGTGTGCAAAACAAAAAACAATTTATTACTCTATGCACACCGGATAATTTTACCCAGTACAACCTTTGCTCGGTGTACACTACCCGGGGTAACCCTGCTTGCTCGGGTTGAATTAAAAAATATACCCGGAGTCTAAAGGTGATATTGGGTGAGTTTTTTTTAAATTTTAATCCACAATTCAGTGGTACGAACCGGATTTGACAGGGCAAATTTCGTAATAATTGAGTGATAGGTTTGATGTTTAAGAATTTAAAATTTCGAATAATGCAGCATAGTTTACCATCGTAAAGTGAGGCATAAAGGAGCAGGGATTAGACCCAAATATGTATGAGTTTGAAAATATAATAGAAGAAAAACTAAAAGATAAACTTAAAATGATAGAGGCAAATAATGGTGTAAATAATGGTAGCTTTAAGTGAAATGTTGGAGGAAAATAAAAGATTAAACCGAAAATGAAACAAACTAAAATATGATCAATAAAATCGGAACCAAGTGAAATTGAAAAAGGGAATTAATAAACTCAGTCAATAGTCAATGAGACATCGAGATGTAACTGGATCAGATAGTAGACAAAATATTTGACAAACGAAATGGTTATGTAAAATAGATACGGATCGGAAGGTCGAGCATTTATATAACGGAGGGTTTTGTAAAATCTAGTGGTGGCGAGAGGATATTAGCTAATGAGGATCAGTGGGGGCCAGTGGAGGTGGTGTTTATGGTAAATGAAGTGACAAATGATCACTTGACAAAGGTTATTTCGTTGATTTTGGTATATGGATTGTTTATGTAATGGAAAACGACAGGAATCCCAGGGTTGTACAGCAAACTTGATGAAACTGCTAATGTCAGCTAAGTTTCGACGGGATGGAGAGACATACTTGAACGAATGCTGGCCAGATCGGTATGAAGACATATCCGCCAAGGTGAGTCAGAATTGCGGGGAGTCCACCAGTTATGACTGCAGCACGTGTAATCGGTAGCGAAAATTGATGAAGGGCAATTCACAGGAACGCCGTCCTGCGTGGGCGGTATTTGTATTGCAGCGGACCGTGGACAGAAGAGAGGTTTGTGAAGAAATTACAAACATCAAAACGGGATTCTGCGCAAATATCGCAGAGTTTTTGTATAGAAGAGAGTAGCTTCAGTCGGAAAATATGTGAAACTCATCCCGCAAATTGGTTGAAGGAACTGATGGCAAGCAATTGCGAGCAAGAGCCATATTAAAGATCAATATGAAGTTTATGTGAAAAGATGCACAAACGGCCAGTAATTAGAAGGATCGAAAGTGATATCATGTGGAACGAGCTGAACCACACAAGCTTGATAGGGACATATCAAGAGAGAATATTGACAATGGTGGTGTTGGCTGTTTTTAAGTTGGCATAGAGGGTGACTATGAGGTTGACTTGCGGCAGGAGGCGAGAATAGCATAAATGTTGATTTTTCTGTAAGGACTAAGTTGGGGGGGGGGTTAATATCACGATTTTGCTTATTAACTGTAATTTAGCGTGAATTGGTCGCCTGGGCTGTCTGATTTGGTGTAAATTGGTTTAATAACATTTTTGCGAGGTTAGTTCCATCTATGTAAAAGCAGTAGGATTAGAAAAATTAGTGGAACATCAGTGCGGGAATATTTCTTGTACTATTTTCGGTAATATTCCAGTTATGGTTAGTGTTCATTTAATATAAGTAAATTATTTAGAGATTATTTCTGATATTTTCGCGAATATTTTGGAATCTGTGGAAATTACGAGAATTTGTTTTGTTGCCGTCCAATTCTTTAACGGTATTCACAATTCAGTGAAATGAACCGAACATTTACATTTAAAGTCACTGCTAAATTTTGAAAATGATCATAAAATGGACTTCAGAATACCTAAGCTGATTTGAGCAATTTAAAGTATTTTTAGATACCCTTGTACAATTTTTGGCATCTCCTTAAAATTAAAAATCATTAATAAGGCGTTATCATTTTTTAGGGTTCACTATTTTTGAATTCCAACCAAAAGGAGGATATTGATATGGAACATTCCCAAACACAACCCTGCACTTGATGGTAGTGCAAATCCCATTACTGAACTATCTCCCATGTCAGTGCACAGGCTGATATGGAGCATATGTGGTAAAGATACAGTTACTTTAATTGTTATAACAAACGAACACATAAAAGGTTCCACACTACAGTTTTCATCGACGAATAATTTTGAACTGCTTGTAATAGGTTTTTAAAATAGGTTCTCTTTATCTATTGTGAAGTATTGATACTTTGTTGGGAATTGCGTTGGTAAAAATTGTCAGTTTCTTACCGATGTGAAACTAGCACGTAGAGTTAGCACGATTTTTTTAAAATTGTACGTATGGCAATAATTTTTATCACAGATCTTAACCAATTATTTTATATCAAATAGTACTAGAATAATAATATTTTATATCAAATAGACAAAATGTCATAATTTACATGTTTTGAAAATTATTTATATTATTTAAGTAATTTATAGAAAAGAATTAAATAAATTAAAGATAAAAAAAGAGCCTACCGCAAAATTTAATCATACATTTATATTATTACTTTAAAAAATTTTAATTGATTTGTGTTCTAAAACTGGTTTGAGTATTCGATAGAGTTAGCACGAAATTTTAAACATACATAAGGGAAATGAAAATAACAAAGAAATATAATCAATATATATTTAGAAAATAATATATAAACTTAATTATTCATTAATTTGAAGTTATTATTTTTAATTTTATCGTATTAGATGATTAATTAAATATTTCGCACAATCGGAAATTTCAAAGCAATCATCTTTCAACCAGCAAGTATAGGTGAGACGGCAGCACTAATGGTTCGAGCTGGCCTCTAAGTATTTGTCGGACATGGAATTAATTTTTTATTGTAGAAGAATCCTTAACGAACGTCTTAGACAAATTTCAAATCAATCGTATGGGTCAGACGGTAGTACTAATGGTTCGAGCTGGCCTCTTTCAAGCATTTGTCGGACATGGAATTAATTTTTTTATTGTAGAAGAATCCTTAACGAACTCCTTAGACAAATTTCAAATCAATCGTATGGGTCAGACGGCAGCACTTATGGTCCGAGCTGGCCTCTTTCAAGCATTTGTCGGACATGGAATTAATTTTTTATTGTAGAAGAATCCTTAACGAATTTCTTAGACAAATATCAAAGCGATCGTATGGGTCGGACGGCAGTACTAATGATTCGAGCTGGCCTCATCCAAACGTTTGTCGGACATGGAATTAATTTTTTATTGTAGAAGAATCCTTAATGAACTTCTTAGACAAATTTCAAATCAATCGTATGGGTCAGACGGCAGTACTAACGGTTCGAGCTGGCCTCTTCCAAGCATTTGTCGGACATGGAATTAATTTTTTATTGTAGAAGAATCCTTAACGAACTTCTTAGACAAATTTCAAATCAATCGTATGGGTCAGACGGCAGCACTTATGGTCCGAGCTGGCCTCTTTCAAGCATTTGTCGGACATGGAATTAATTTTTTATTGTAGAAGAATCCTTAACGAATTTCTTAGACAAATATCAAAGCAATCGTAAGGATCGGACGGCAGTACTAATGATTCGAGCACGCCTCATCCAAACGTAAATCGGACATGGAATTAATTTTTTATTGTAGAAGAATCCTTAACGAACTTCTTAGACTAATTTCAAATCAATCGTATGGGTCAGACGGCAGTACTAATGGTTCGAGCTGGCCTCTTTCAAGCATTTGTCGGACATGGAATTAATTTTTTATTGTAGAAGAATCCTTAACGAATTTCTTAGACAAATATCAAAGCAATCGTATGGGTCGGACGGCAGTACTAATGATTCGAGCTCGCCTCATCCAAACGTATGTCGGACACGGAATTTTATTTTTTATTGTAGAAGAATCCTTAATAAACTTCTTAGACAAATTTCAAATCAATCGTATGGGTTAGTCGGCAGCACTAATGGTCCGAGCTGGCCTCTTTCAAGCATTTGTCGGACATGGAATTAATTTTTTATTGTAGAAGATTCCTTAATGAACTTCTTAGACAAATTTCAAATCAATCGTATGGGTCAGACGGCAGTACCAATGGTTCGAGCTGGCCTCTTCCAAGCATTTGTCGGACATGGAATTAATTTTTTATTGTAGAAGAATCCTTAACGAACTTCTTAGACAAATTTCAAAGCAATCGTATGGGTCAGACGGTAGTACTAATGGTTCGAGCACGCCTCTTTCAAGCATTTGTCGGACATGGAATTAATTTTTTATTGTAGAAGAATCCTTAACGAATTTCTTAGACAAATATCAAAGCAATCGTAAGGGTCGGACGGCAGTACTTATGATTCGAGCTCGCCTCATCCAAACGTATGTCGGACATGGAATTGATTTTTTATTGTAGAAGAATCCTTAATGAAATTCTTAGACAAATATCAAATCAATCGTATGGGTCAGACGGCAGCACTTATGGTCCGAGCTGGCCTCTTTCAAGCATTTGTCGGACATGGAATTAATTTTTTATTGTAGAAGAATCCTTAACGAATTTCTTAGACAAATATCAAAGCAATCGTATGGGTCGGACGGCAGTACTAATGATTCGAGCTCGCCTCATCCAAACGTATGTCGGACATGGAATTAATTTTTTATTGTAGAAGAATCCTTAATGAACTTCTTAGACAAATTTCAAATCAATCGTATGGGTTAGTCGGCAGCACTAATGGTTCGAGCTGGCCTCTTCCAAACGTTTGTCGGACATGGAATTAATTTTTTATTGTAGAAGAATCCTTAACGAATTTCTTAGACAAATTTCAAATCAATCGAATGGGTCAGATGGCAGAACTAGTGGTTCGAGCTGGCCTCTTCCAAGCATTTGTCGGACATGGAATTTATTTTTTATTGTAGAAGAATTTTTAAAGAACTTCTTAGACAAATTTCAAATCAATCGTATGGGTCGAACGGCAGTACTAATGATTCGAGCTGGCCTCATCCAAACGTTTGTCGGACATGGAATTAATTTTTTATTGTAGAAGAATCCTTAACGAATTTCTTAGACAAATTTCAAATCAATCGTATGGGTCAGACGGCAGTACTAATGATTCGAGCTGGCCTCTTCCAAGTATTTGTCGGAAATGGAATTAATTTTTTATTGTAGAACAATCCTTAACGAA
The DNA here is from genome assembly GCA_932526605.1 of Nephrotoma flavescens. NCBI lineage: Eukaryota > Metazoa > Arthropoda > Insecta > Diptera > Tipulidae > Nephrotoma > Nephrotoma flavescens. The sequence goes on along the minus strand of OW052220.1, from coordinate 98,259,064 downwards.
CTTCTTAGACAAATTTCAAATCAATCGTATGGGTCAAACGGCAGCACTAATGTTTCGAGCTGGCCTCTTCCAAACGTTTGTCGGACATGGAATTAATTTTTTATTGTAGAAGAATCCTTAACGAGTTTCTTAGACAAATTTCAAAGCAATCGTATGGGTCAGTTGGCAGAACTAGTGGTTCGAGCTGGCCTCTTCCAAGCATTTGTCGGACATGGAATTAATTTTTTATTGTAGAACAATCCTTAACGAACTTCTTAGACAAATTTCAAATCAATCGTATGGGTCGGACGGCAGTACTAATGGTTCGAGCTGGCCTCTTCCAAACGTTTGTCGGACATGGAATTAATTTTTTATTGTAGAAGAATCCTTAACGAATTTCTTAGACAAATTTCAAAGCAATCGTATGGGTCAGATGGCAGAACTAGTGGTTCGAGCTGGCCTCTTCCAAGCATTTGTCGGACATGGAATTAATTTTTTATTGTAGAACAATCCTTAACGAACTTCTTATATAAATTTCAAATCAATCGTATGGGTCAAACGGCAGTACTAATGGTTCGAGCTGGCCTCTTCCAAACGTTTGTCGGACATGGAATTATTTTTTTATTGTAGAAGAATCCTTAATGAACTTCTTAGACAAATTTCAAATCAATCGTATGGGTCGAACGGCAGTACTAATGATTCGAGCTGGCCTCTTCCTAACGTTTGTCGGACATGGAATTAATTTTTTATTGTAGAAGAATCCTTAACGAACTTCTTAGACAAATTTCAAATCAATCGTATGGGTCGGACGGCAGTACTAATGATTCGAGCTGGCCTCTTCCAAACGTTTGTCGGACATGGAATTAATTTTTTATTGTAGAAGAATCCTTAACGAATTTCTTAGACAAATTTCAAAGCAATCGTATGGGTCAGATGGCAGAACTAGTGGTTCGAGCTGGCCTCTTCCAAGCATTTGTCGGACATGGAATTAATTTTTTATTGTAGAACAATCCTTAACGAACTTCTTAGACAAATTTCAAATCAATCGTATGGGTCGGACGGCAGTACTAATGGTTCGAGCTGGCCTCTTCCAAACGTTTGTCGGACATGGAATTAATTTTTTATTGTAGAAGAATCCTTAACGAATTTCTTAGACAAATTTCAAAGCAATCGTATGGGTCAGATGGCAGAACTAGTGGTTCGAGCTGGCCTCTTCCAAGCATTTGTCGGACATGGAATTAATTTTTTATTGTAGAACAATCCTTAACGAACTTCTTATATAAATTTCAAATCAATCGTATGGGTCAAACGGCAGTACTAATGGTTCGAGCTGGCCTCTTCCAAACGTTTGTCGGACATGGAATTATTTTTTTATTGTAGAAGAATCCTTAATGAACTTCTTAGACAAATTTCAAATCAATCGTATGGGTCGAACGGCAGTACTAATGATTCGAGCTGGCCTCTTCCTAACGTTTGTCGGACATGGAATTAATTTTTTATTGTAGAAGAATCCTTAACGAACTTCTTAGACAAATTTCAAATCAATCGTATGGGTCGGACGGCAGTACTAATGATTCGAGCTGGCCTCTTCCAAACGTTTGTCGGACATGGAATTAATTTTTTATTGTAGAAGAATCCTTAACGAATTTCTTAGACAAATTTCAAAGCAATCGTATGGGTCAGATGGCAGAACTAGTGGTTCGAGCTGGCCTCTTCCAAGCATTTGTCGGACATGGAATTAATTTTTTATTGTAGAACAATCCTTAACGAACTTCTTAGACAAATTTCAAATCAATCGTATGGGTCGGACGGCAGTACTAATGGTTCGAGCTGGCCTCTTCCAAACGTTTGTCGGACATGGAATTAATTTTTTATTGTAGAAGAATCCTTAACGAATTTCTTAGACAAATTTCAAAGCAATCGTATGGGTCAGATGGCAGAACTAGTGGTTCGAGCTGGCATCTTCCAAACGTTTGTCGGACATGGAATTAATTTTTTATTGTAGAAGAATCCTTAACGAATTTCTTAGACAAATTTCAAAGCAATCGTATGGGTCAGATGGCAGAACTAGTGGTTCGAGCTGGCCTCTTCCAAGCATTTGTCGGACATGGAATTAATTTTTTATTGTAGAACAATCCTTAACGAACTTCTTATATAAATTTCAAATCAATCGTATGGGTCAAACGGCAGTACTAATGGTTCGAGCTGGCCTCTTCCAAACGTTTGTCGGACATGGAATTATTTTTTTATTGTAGAAGAATCCTTAATGAACTTCTTAGACAAATTTCAAATCAATCGTATGGGTCGAACGGCAGTACTAATGATTCGAGCTGGCCTCTTCCTAACGTTTGTCGGACATGGAATTAATTTTTTATTGTAGAAGAATCCTTAACGAACTTCTTAGACAAATTTCAAATCAATCGTATGGGTCGGACGGCAGTACTAATGATTCGAGCTGGCCTCTTCCAAACGTTTGTCGGACATGGAATTAATTTTTTATTGTAGAAGAATCCTTAACGAATTTCTTAGACAAATTTCAAAGCAATCGTATGGGTCAGATGGCAGAACTAGTGGTTCGAGCTGGCCTCTTCCAAGCATTTGTCGGACATGGAATTAATTTTTTATTGTAGAACAATCCTTAACGAACTTCTTAGACAAATTTCAAATCAATCGTATGGGTCAAACGGGAGTACTAATGGTTCGAGCTGGCCTCTTCCAAACGTTTGTCGGACATGGAATTAATTTTTTATTGTAGAAGAATCCTTAACGAATTTCTTAGACAAATTTCAAAGCAATCGTATGGGTCAGATGGCAGAACTAGTGGTTCGAGCTGGCCTCTTCCAAGCATTTGTCGGACATGGAATTAATTTTTTATTGTAGAACAATCCTTAACGAACTTCTTAGACAAATTTCAAATCAATCGTATGGGTCGGACGGCAGTACTAATGGTTCGAGCTGGCCTCTTCCAAACGTTTGTCGGACATGGAATTAATTTTTTATTGTAGAAGAATCCTTAACGAATTTCTTAGACAAATTTCAAAGCAATCGTATGGGTCAGATGGCAGAACTAGTGGTTCGAGTTGGCCTCGTCCAAGCATTTGTCGGACATGGAATTAATTTTTTATTGTAGAAGAATCCTTAACGAACTTCTTAGACAAATTTCAAATCAATCGTATGGGTCGGACGGCAGCACTAATGGTTCGAGCTGGCCTCTTTCAAGCATTTGTCGGAAATGGAATTAATTTTTTATTGTAGAAGAATCCTTAACGAACTTTTCAGACAAATTTCAAAGCAATCATATGGGTCAGACGGTAGTACTAATGGTTCGAGCTGGCCTCTTCTAAGTATTTGTCGGACATGGAATTAAATTTTTTTAGTAGAAGAATCCTTATTAACCTTCTTAGACAAATTTCAAAGCAATCGTATGGGTCAGACAGCAGCACTAATGGTTCGAGCTGGCCTCTTTCAAGCATTTGTCGGACATGGAATTATTTTTTTATTGTAGAAGAATCCTTAATGAACTTCTTAGACAAATTTCAAATCAATCGTATGGGTCGGACGGCAGTACTAATGATTCGAGCTGGCCTCTTCCAAACGTTTGTCGGACATGGAATTAATTTTTTATTGTAGAAGAATCCTAACGAATTTCTTAGACAAATTTCAAATCAATCGTATGGGTCGGACGGCAGTACTAATGATTCGAGCTGGCCTCTTCCAAGCATTTGTCGGACATGGAATTGATTTTTTATTGTAGAAGAATCCTTAATGAAATTCTTAGACAAATTTCAAAGCAGTCGTTTTGTTCTAAAGAGAGTATTTTATGATGCGAGCCTATTTCTGATAAGCATTTGTCGGAATTCAATGAATTTAATTTTTATTTTGAGGGAAGGGAGTACTAATGTTTCGAGCTAGGCAAAGTTTGTCCGACATGAATTTTATTTTTTTTAGAAGTATAATTTTTTCCGATCGTTTCAGAAAGATGATTTTGGTTCATCGGATTTTTAATATTTGTTGTTGTTGTATAAGTTTTTAATAAATTTTTCGTGGTTGTTTCAATATTTTCCGCACCCCACTTTCACATTATTTTAATCCAAATTTAAATTTCTTAAGCGCAATATTTGAATATTGATTTGTTATATTTTAGATGCTCTAACGGAAGACTATTTCATCTACCATTTTATAGTTTTTAGGGTTTTAATTTTTTTTTTATACATTAATATGTGTGGTATGACCATCTCTTTAGATGAATTTCTTATCTGTTGCGCATATGATTTTAAATCATCATATTTCACCCATCTTTCTTCCACTCGACAAACGCTTAGGTAATGTGGCTGGCTTGTTGATGCCACATAACTCACTATTGAATTAATTTCATACTCAGAATATTGATAGGTCATGTTGTTTTGAATATGATTTATTGGAATTGGTGCTTGCTTGTTTATGAATTCTGTTTGTATTGCAACAACCTCCAATGAATTAACTATACAAATATCTAAGTAGATATCGCAAATTTGACATCGCTTTTTATGAATTTCCGAAAAACTTCTATCAATATTCTGAAATCCATTTTTTTCTAGTTGAAACACATCTAAATTTAAATATGGTCTCTCTTCTAATGATGTGTGTAAACATTTTGGACATTTAAAATTAATCAATGCGCTAGGGTACATTTTCATGAAATAATCAGAAATTTTTGTAATGTTACAGTCACAGAAGGTTTGGTGTTTATAAATGTCGGTCAAAATTTCGTTTCTGATATGATAGGCTTGACTGACATCTTGTTCTGCAAGAGCCTCAAGAATATCTTTTAATTTTGATTCCTTCATTCCCCTAATATCAAATGAGTTTAAAGCGCATTGAATGAAAGAATCGAACGCACAAGTATTTTTATAATAATCATTTTTAAGGCTCCCGTTTTCAAGTAATGGCCAGTTATGAGGCCACGACTGAGTTTTAGACGATTCGGGTGATTTTAGCTGAGGTTTAGGATCGTTTGATGCCATTTTTGCGGTAGGTAGCCTAATCCCAAAATAGAAATTGACTTATTTTGAAGTTCTTTGTCATTTGTCTGGGAAAGTTATTTTAGTTTTTAACCACTAGTTCTGCCGTCTGACCCATACGATTGCTTTGAAATTTGTCTAAGAAATTCGTTAAGGATTCTTCTACAATAATAAATTAATTCCATGTCCGACAAACGTTTGGAAGAGGCCAGCTCGAATCATTAGTACTGCCGTCCGACCCATACGATTGATTTGAAATTTGTCTAAGAAGTTCGTTAAGGATTCTTCTACAATAAAAAATTAATTCCATGTCCGACAAATGCTTGGAAGAGGCCAGCTCGAACCACTAGTTCTGCCATCTGACCCATTCGATTGCTTTGAAATTTGTCTAAGAAATTCGTTAAGGATTCTTCTACAATAAAAAATTAATTCCATGTCCGACAAACGTTTGGAAGAGGCCAGCTCGAACCATTAGTACTGCCGTTTGACCCATACGATTGATTTGAAATTTGTCTAAGAAGTTCGTTAAGGATTCTTCTACAATAAAAAATTAATTCCATGTCCGACAAACGTTTGGAAGAGGCCAGCTCGAATCATTAGTACTGCCGTTCGACCCATACGATTGATTTGAAATTTGTCTAAGAAGTTCGTTAAAAATTCTTCTACAATAAAAAATTAATTCAATGTCCGACAAACGTTTGGAAGAGGCCAGCTCGAATCATTAGTACTGCCGTTCGACCCATACGATTGATTTGAACGTTGTCTAAGAAGTTCGTTAAGGATTCTTCTACAATAAAAAATTAATTCCATGTCCGACAAATGCTTGGAAGAGGCCAGCTCGAACCGTTAGTACTGCCGTCTGACCCATACGATTGCTTTGAAATTTGTCTAAGAAGTTCGTTAAGGATTCTTCTACAATAAAAAATTAATTCCATGTCCGACAAATGCTTGAAAGAGGCCAGCTCGGACCATTAGTGCTGCCGTCCGACCCATACGATTGCTTTGAAATTTGTCTAAGAAATTCGTTAAGGATTCTTCTACAATAAAAAATTAATTCCATGTCCGACAAATGCTTGGAAGAGGCCAGCTCGAATCATTAGTGCTGCCGTCCGACCCATACGATTGATTTGAAATTTGTCTAAGAAATTCGTTAAGGATTCTTCTACAATAAAAAATTAATTCCATGTCCGACAAATGCTTGGAAGAGGCCAGCTCGAATCATTAGTGCTGCCGTCCAACCCATACGATTGATTTGAAATTTGTCTAAGAAATTCGTTAAGGATTCTTCTACAATAAAAAATTAATTCCATGTCCGACAAATGCTTGGAAGAGGCCAGCTCGAATCATTAGTACTGCCGTCCGACCCATACGATTGATTTGAAATTTGTCTAAGAAATTCGTTAAGGATTCTTCTACAATAAAAAATTAATTCCATGTCCGACAAATGCTTGGAAGAGGCCAGCTCGAACCATTAGTGCTGCCGTCCGACCCATACGATTGCTTTGAAATTTGTCTAAGAAGTTCGTTAAGGATTCTTCTACAATAAAAAATTAGTTCCATGTCCGACAAATGCTTGAAAGAGGCTAGCTCGGACCACTAGTGCTGCCGTCCGACCCATACGATTGATTTGAAATTTGTCTAAGAAATTCGTTAAGGATTCTTCTACAATAAAAAATTAATTCCATGTCCGACAAATGCTTGGAAGAGGCCAGCTCGAACTATTAGTGCTGCCGTCCGACCCATACGATTGCTTTGAAATTTGTCTAAGAAGTTCGTTAAGGATTCTTCTACAATAAAAAATTAATTCCATGTCCGACAAATGCTTGAAAGAGGCTAGCTCGGACCACTAGTGCTGCCGTCCGACCCATACGATTGATTTGAAATTTGTCTAAGAAATTCGTTAAGGATTCTTCTACAATAAAAAATTAATTCCATGTCCGACAAATGCTTGGAAGAGGCCAGCTCGAACCATTAGTGCTGCCGTCCGACCCATACGATTGCTTTGAAATTTGTCTAAGAAGTTTGTTAAGGATTCTTCTACAATAAAAAATTAATTCCATGTCCGACAAATGCTTGGAAGAGGCCAGCTCGGACCATTAGTGCTGCCGTCTGACCCATACAATTGATTTGAAATTTGTCTAAGAAGTTCGTTAAGGATTCTTCTACAATAAAAAATTAATTCCATGTCCGACAAATGCTTGGAAGAGGCCAGCTCGAATCATTAGTACTGCCGTCTGACCCATACGATTGATTTGAAATTTGTCTAAGAAATTCGTTAAGGATTCTTCTACAATAAAAAATTAATTACATGTCCGACAAATGCTTGGAAGAGGCCAGCTCGAACCATTAGTGCTGCCGTCCGACCCATACGATTGCTTTGAAATTTGTTTAAGAAGTTCGTTAAGGATTCTTCTACAATAAAAAATTAATTCCATGTCCGACAAATGCTTGAAAGAGGCCAGCTCGGACCATTAGTGCTGCCGTCTGACCCATACGATTGATTTGAAATTTGTCTAAGAAATTCGTTAAGGATTCTTCTACAATAAAAAAATAATTCCATGTCCGACAAATGCTTGAAAGGGACTATTATATGAAGTTTGATCAAATGTTTTATTTTAAATATTTTATCAGTCGTTGCGTTTTTCGTGCTAAATTTTATTATGTATACATATTTTATATTGATAAATTTTTCACGTAATTTTTTTTTATCATTAATTATTGAAATTTTTTTCGTGCTAAGTTTTATAAATTTATAAAACTTAGCACGTAAAAATCCAATATTCAAGATTCAAACCGAAGAGTGTTGCCATCGCAAATATCGTGCTAACTTTACGTGCTAACTTCACAGACATCAGTTTCTTTCAATTTAAAAAACACATTTTTATTAAACACTTGTTTTTTATTTGTCAAAAATTAGATTTTTGAATATTTTAATTAAAAAATTTGTTCAAAAAGTTGTAAAATTCACTCGATCTATTTCGACTTGTTAGGTCATCATCAGGAGTATCCACTGATTGGTAAAAGTAAAAATGTAGTAATATATAGTAGAAAAAGGTAAAACAGAAAAAAAAATTGAGAGACAAAAAATAGGCAATACAAATTAATCTATTGATCGTCCCAGCCAACTGTTGTTTATACGGAAAAATTAATAATAAAAAAGAGGGAGGATTATACCAGGTAAGCGAATAGTCATCGGCTGAGTAACAAAATTCAAGACATATTGAAGTACATTTAGCTACCTGATGTATTGGTCATATGATTTCGAACGTGAGAATAGCACAGAGGATCCGTAATTGGTGAGAAACGGATTTCTCTCTGTTCGTTAAGGATATTTTGGTTAAGGAATATGGATTTTCGAATTTCGTAAGATTCTAAGGTATCTAAACGTCTACCTTTGGGTTGTATATATAATATGTCTAAATTGTTCAAGCTAGCTGTATGATTTTCTTAAGTTAAATGATTATGGAAAGTTGTTTGATTGCAACCAGATAAATGTTCTTTAGCGCTAACTTATAAATTGTCACGTTCGTAACTATATGACTAATACGTCGGGTAATTAAATGTACTTCAATATACCTTGAATTTTGTTATTCAGCCGATGATTATTCGCTTACCTGCTACACTCCTCCTTTTTTCGTATATACTACAGTTGGCTGGTCCCGATCAATAGAATAAGTTTTATTGCCTACTTTTTGTCCTTCTTTCTTTTTTTCTATTGTGGTTTTTTCTACTATATATAACTAAATTTTTATTTTTACAAATCAGTAGATACTTCTGATGACGACCTAACAAGTAGAAATCGATCGAGTAGTTTTTTAAACTTTTTGAACAAAAATCTAATTTTTGCGAAATAAAAAAAAGTGTTTATTTAAAATATGTTTATTAAGTGTAAGTGTGTTTCGCTAAGTGCCTACAGCAAATAGTATATAAAAAGGTTTCTCTCAATTTGTCTTTTCTTCAAGAAATTTTTTTTGTGCCTGTAGAGAAATTAAATTTTGCCGTTGCCTATTTCCCAGTAGTTTTTAAGTATTTCTGCCGAACGACATTTAGGCTTCACACATTTTACAAGTTGGCCTGCGTCAACAATTGATTTAGTGGTATTTCATAATGCCATTTTAAAAATTAATGTGTTTTATGCCTCTTGTTGTATTTGTAACAAAGAGAAAAACTTAAATTTTTATTGTGAAAAGCCTATAATTACGACTTGAGATATTTAGAAACATATACAAATAACACATGACGCACTAAAACACTCGAAGGCGACAAATCTCTGAATCTCTCTATATCGTCACACAATTTCTCCATTTCCTCGTATACGAGGGTTGTCACAAAAGTTCCTTGTCAGAATATACAGTTCTCCCAACGATGCTACCATCTTTTTAACCCGCCCAAATAGTACTCAGCGTCTTTCTCTGCAAAATAATTGTTTTCGGCGGTAATGGCCTCCTCATTCAACGAAAACCTCTGTCCTCCGACTGTAACTTCTAGCTTGGGTAACAAAAAGAACTCGCTTGGCGTTTGATCTGGTGAGTAAAGAGGGTAGTCTAGGAGTTCAAACCGTAATCTCTCGATTGTCGCAATGGCTACTACTGATGTGTGAGACGGCACTTTGTCTTGGTGAAGCAAAATTTTTTGTTTCTGAAAATGTGGCTGCTGTTTCATGCTGTATCAGATAGCGGAAACTTGACAGCGGAAAATAAGAGATTACGCTACTCGCCACAAGTAGCACCACTATCACTAAAGATAATTAACTTTGTTATGTAATTACTAGCGTAATTTTTTTATTCATGATGTAGCACTTCTTTCGCTAAATAAAACATCTCAGCGGAATGAAATATTAAAAGTGATCCTTAACTCAGTATATGAAATCTTGGAATTAAACAATATTCCGTCTTTCCGCCATTTCTTAACAAATTACGATTACATTTGGATAGTAGTATTGATCAAGGATTTAAAAGAAAGTTTTGGACAAAATTCTGGATCTGTTCGTGCTAAACTAACTGGCTCATAACCAGCTCCTATGAAAAATGGTATCTGAACATTTTACTCGACATAAACAATTTTTGAACTGGAGGAACTCGGTTATTTCTTAAGTTTTGTAAAATTTGCATCGCACACAGGGACAACTCGAAAAAAAAATTATGAATTAGAATTTTCACCACAAGTTTTTTGTTTTACTGCGGCCATAGCTATAAGTTATTTTCAGTTTTTCTAAGTTAGATGACCGCAGAAAATCGAAAAATTATAGTGAAAATCCTAATCCATCAATATTCCCCAAATTTTCTTGACCTAAGCTATTAGAAAAACAGCCGAAAGTATTGGTTACTAGTGGAAGTTTTTGAGATATTGGCCAAAAACTGAAAATAATCTATATAGCCGCAGAATATCAAAAAATTATAGTGAAAATTCTAATCCATAAATTTTTTTAGAATTGTCCCTGTATGCGATGCAAATTTTACAAAATTTAATTAAGAAATAGCCGAGTTCCCTCCAGTTTAAAATTTATTTATATCGTGTAAAATGTATACAGATATCATTTTTCATAAGGCCTGATTATGAAATGGCCAGTTTAGCCAAATTTCGTCGTAGTGCGTTAAGAAATGGCGGAAACATGGAATATTGTTAAATTTCAAGATTTCGTGAAAAAGTGATACATAATGAATAAAAAATTTCCGCTGGTAATACATAACAAAATAAATTCTCTTTAGTGATAGTGGTGTGACTTGTGGCCAGTAGCGTAATCTCTTATTTTCCGCTGTCAAATTTCCGCTATCTAATATTGCATCGTTTTCCCCCAATTTCTGATTTCAGCTTGTCAAGTAGTGATGCGTAGTATGCTCCTGTAATTGTTTCCCCTTTTTGACGATACTCGGTTAAGATAACTCCATGTCAGAAAACAGTCGCCATAACTTTACCAGCCGAAGGAACAGCTTTTGTCTTTTTTGGAGCAGATTCTGGAGTGTAATGTTTGTGTATCTAAGTTTCATAACTGTATTATTGCGCCTCAGCTGCGCCATCAGAGTAGAGCGTTGGAAATGTTCATTCGGGCACGTTTCTGTTCCAAAGAGAGCAAACGCGGCACCCAATGTTGATTCAATATGTGACAAACATCTTTGGTCATATTTATTGTCTCATAATTTTGATGTTGTATAAGATAGCACAAAAAAGTGTTTTTGCTATTCACCGCTTTTTGCTATCCATCACTTTTACAAAAAGGAAATTTTTTCTGCTGATATTTTTTAAACCAGTAGAAATTTTTTGAAATTTTTAAGCAAATCAATAATTCCGAGCAGAAAGTTTTATGAAAAATCAAAGAATTTATGGAACAGAAGAGAAAATATAATCAATGCCACTGACGCCAGTTATGATTCAGCTACCATAAAAACATATACTTAGGGTAGTTATAAGAGGGGTTTTTCTAACACTTTTGTTAAAAAACTGAAAACATTTCACATTAAAATGACTTAAAATGTATGAAGTGCTACCAATGTAGGAGATTTTCTTTGTGTTGCCCTGTATTTGCATTGTGAATAACAAAAATACATTTTTCCTGCTGGAAATTTTCTGCTATCTTATAGAGCATGTAATTTTCGAATATTTAAGATATCGGCAGCTTATATGGGTTTAAATGTTTCACGGTTAATGTAAGAAGCATTTCTAGTGAATTGTTTTATTCATAGATTCACTTTCTAAACAGAAATCATTTCATTCAGATTCGGATATTGGATAAGATTTGAAATTTAATTTAAATTTTTTTAGTCTATAGCATTGCCTTTTGGGATTTGAACTGACCCAAATTTTAACGTACTCGTGGTATAATAAATTACCATTCAAACCCCTGGTTTGATTTTCACAAATTTTTCATGTTTTGTTACATAAAATTGAATCAATGAATTTCAAATAGTACCATGTGGTCAATACTCGTATTTAAACTGTAATATAGCAGATATTTTTGTGCCCGAAAAAAATATTTTTAATACTCTCCGCTAGGGGTAACACCACCACAAAATTAGTCTGCTAAAATAAATTATTTCAGTTTCTCGGTTTAAACGTTTACACGAAACCAATCAACATACACTTTTGTTTTTCTGGTAGCAAAAGTATTAACGGGTCAGTGCATCCTTCTGAAAATTTATCGTTTTGAATTTTTTTCATAATTTTCAGTCAAATAACATAATTAACTGAAACTCTTTACATAATTGTAGTGAAATTGCGGAAGAAATGTGGGGTGATGATTGGACACACAAATCCGTTCTGATGTTTGCTTTAATCGATTTTATTTGTTGTACACAAACAACCCAATTTAACTAGAATAAACGACCAGAATTTGTAAATGTATTTAATGCATGTCGACTAAGACCAAATCCATTAAGAAATTTACTATTTTGTTCTTCTAATTAGGAATTTGGATAAAGATTTGTAATAATTAAAATATTTTTTCAACACAAAATGTTTTTAAAAAATTAACAAAACAATGGAAGATACACTTTTTCTACGTGTTCTGAACTACGTATCTCTTTTCATTTTGTATATAGGGTGTTAATGAAAAATGTAGGTTTTTAACTATTTATAGTAGATATTGCATCAGTACGGTAATCTCGTTTTCAGCTGCATTAACAAATTAAAACAAAAATTTAAATTTATCGAATTAAAGTTTATACCAAAATTCTGCAAGTGATCAAAATCAAATCACAATGATTACACCCTTTAGGTACATTTTTGTAAACAAGATAAGGCAGAACAACAAAAAAATAATTCCTCGTATTCCATTGCTATCTCCGATTATCTATTTTGTGCTTATTTCTGTGTACTTTTACAGTTTGCTTATAATATCTAGGATTTTGTAGCGCTGACTATGTATAGAACACTGGGCGATTTAAAATATTTCTCTACATCCGTGAACACATTAGAAAATTTTCTTTTAGCGGTATACGGAAGTACAAAGTACAAAAGAATATAATCTTTATAGATACTCGTACACCGGATATTAAACTCATAAAACCAAAAGCAGTATGTTTATATGGATGTTGTAAAATAGGTGCAGAAGATACGTAAAAAGATATCAGCTAAGATTTGTAAACCGTCGGCGCGGGGGCTAAGGAAGATACGCAAACAAAATGCTATAAAGCAATAAATCAAGAAAAAGCAATGTGTATTGGTGGACATAGTCGGTTTTCTCGTTAAATTTTGTATTTTAAGAACCCATTCGTTGATATTGATTTTCAATTGACTTTTTAAAAATTACTTTCATCCTTCTTGGATCTGTTTTTGTGTATTTTGGATATGGATAAATTAACGTGATTTGGTTTTTTATTTGTTGCTACCGCAAGAAGATCCTATAATGATGACTAAGATTACTTGACAATAATCTTAAAAGTGGTTTAAAATTTTTATAGAGCCAGATAGTTTGATTTGATAATTAAATAAGTGCTTTCATATTTCTTTATTTTCTACGAAATCTAATATCCTTAAAAGTAAAACAATTAAATTTTGATTTAATTTAATAATACTTGATTTCGTGCCATTCTATTGAGATTTTATAAAAAAAGCAAATACCGTAATTACTAGATCACAGATGGATGACTAGGTTTTTTTAATTTTTAAAATTTCAATCAAATTTATTTTGTCATTTTGATTAAATTCCTTTAATAATTCAAGTAAAAAAATTACCTAATAATTTTAGAATTTTTGACTTAGAGTCTTATACGGAACAATCACAAACACCATTACAATCGAAAAACTAAAGTAATATACTAATAATTTTACTCGTGCTACACAAAATCAACAATATACTGACTTTGTAATTCTGTGTTCGTGAAATATTGTTCGTGAAATTATGGCAACATATAATTTCTGAATAATTATTAATTGATGGTTAGTTCAGACTATTTACTGAAAGATGTCTCTAATGTTTAGAAACGACAAAAGCTTTGCCAGTACATTGACTCTAACATCAAAATATTCAAAGAAGGGGGTTTCCATGGTTACCTGCATAACAATATTATTAATTAAAAGTACGTATTCTAGCACAGCTTAAAAATGCCACTGACGCCAGCACAGCTTAAAAATAAAATAAAAAAGTAAATCGCGACCTTATACTATAAACGCATTACTGGTTTCATAAATATGGTTTCGAGTTAACCATCGTTTCGTTGTAATGCGTCACCCCTAACAATGGTTTAAATATAGTTTCGGAATGAAATAATTTTTCTCATCCCATAGCATTTTACTGTTGACAGCGCCAAGTTGCTCAATTAGCGAAATCCGAAAACTATATAAATATTGTTTTCTATGTCATGTATTTTTTTTGATTTACGGAGAAGGTGTCAATCAAAAGTTTAATGCAAAACAATTTTTATTTTTTTACGATTTTTATTTATTAGCAAAGAAGGATATTGTGTACATTGGTATAAAATGAAAACAGCCTTTTCACAATAGATGCTTCTTTCCTCAATCGCAAGGATTCCGCATCCATTAAATTAATTAAAATATTATACGATGAAAATTATTAGCATTTTTATATTAAGCACTTCACAACAAAAATTTTTTCAACACTCAGTTTTAAGAACACAAGAATTAAAACTTTGCTATCTTTATCCGTTTCACAGATACCTTCCGAAAATTAGTTGTAGGTACACCAATTTCTCAATGTATGTTGTTCTTATTGATTAAATAAAGTTGTATATACACGGTTAAAAATGGAAGGATAAAAATTGGCTTTAGCCTAAGAATAAAATATTTTTCCATAAATATAATTCCTTTTGTCAAATAAAAATTATTTTTTAATTAAACCTAAAATTTACTTTTATTTATATATTAATTTTCATTACTATTTTAAATGAAAGTTATTCTTTTAGCTCGAAGAACTTTCATCCTTTAATAATTTTAGAATAAGTACAATTTGGTGTTTAATGATATATTTAGCAGATTTTAGTATACATTTTATTCTTTCAGTTCAAAGATTTTAGTTATAATGGGATTGCATGACCACCAACTATATTAAATTTTAACTAAAACAAAATATTCTTTATTTAATAATATCACACCAAGACCATAGTTTTTACACTAAAAAATTATAAATTTAAAAAAACAATAAAAATAAAAATATAAATTCTAGATCATTTATAAAAATTTTAGCCAATATAACAAAAATAAACTAAGTTTTTTCCTTACACGTTTTGCTATAAGCGCACGTATACCTAGTATTTTTTAAGTCACAGCTGCGAACGGATCATTAATAATACGTGTACTGTTAATTTGTATGTAGTGAAACGATACTAATAATCTTCAGTTTTGATTAACCGCAAGAGAGCTATAAATACTTTTGTTTTAAATGTTGTAATAAGTTTTCTGAGATAAATAGTCTATTTTTCCATATTAAGTACACACATTTTATATTTAGTACAAAAAGTGTAAAATTAAACTGTTGTTTATACCAAGATTGTTGGACGAAATTTTCGTCGTTTGATAGTTTAAGGAAGTATTCGAAATTGGAGAAGTATCGTCCACCAGCCATTAGTGAGGAAAATAGCAATAACATCTGTAATGAAACAGTTAATTTGCAGGTGAGCGATGCTCACCAGGTAGAACTAACTGAAAACCAAGATATTGTTCCTATTGAATTATGTTCTAAAGATAGTACTTCAATAATGGTCAATAATGTGAGTATTAATTAATCAAATGAACTTGATTACGGTTTGACTCATTTTGTCAAACAATTAAATTGTATGGGTTTACCAGAAGCACAGATCAGCTACATCATACATTTATTGTCAGATTATACCACCACATTATTTAATACATTGGTAGAAAGTTTACCTTCTGGTTTAGATGGTGCCTCAAAAACTAAATTTCTAATTCTTGTTGAAAATATTAAGATTTGTATTAAAAAATATAAAACTCCTTACTTAAGAAAAAAAATCTTTGAAGAGCTAATTAATTCTGTTGCACCAATGGAATTAAGTGTTGGTGATCGCTTTGAAAACAAAAGGAACAGAAAAAATAATAGCTTCGAGCTTTGTGTTGTTCATTCCACTTATATGTACGTACCAGTAAAATTTACCATCTAGTGGATGTTTAACGATAAAAACACATTTAAAAAATAATTTGAAAATTACACGGATACTGGATTCATTGCAAACTACAGAGACGCAGACAATTTTAAGACATGCTCACAGTTTAAAACTAACAAATATAATTTATTCATTCAAATTTACTATGATGATTTTGAGTGCACCAACCCATTAGATTCTAAATCTGGACCGCACAAAATTGGTGCATTTTATTTCACCATGCGTAATTTTCCCAATTGTATGCTTTCAAAAACCAAAAACTTATTTTTGCTATGTATATTTAATGTGAATGATATACAATCTGGAACTTGCACATATAATGATATTTTGTCGCCGATTATTGCTGATTTAAAAGATTTAGAAACTAATGGAATTATGATTCACGGAAATTTAGTTCATGGAACACTTGTGTCGATTTGCTATGACAATTTAGGAGCAAATAGTTTGTTGGGTTTTGTAGAAAGTTTTTCTAGCCAAAACTGTTGAAGAATATGTTTTTCTGTAAAAGACGAATGCCAAAAAAGTACAAGTGAAATCGAAAAAAATTGCGTACTCAAGATCATACATCAACATGAATTGTTGTAACCAGCTGAAAATTTTAAATTCAAAACCAAATAATGTCTGTGGTATAAAATATAAAAGTTCGATAATTGAATTGACATATTTTACATTTTTTGTTTTAATTGCTGGACTAAACCAAGTCCAGTAATAATTGATAAGGAAGGTCAACGAATAGGTCAAAAATCTGCTCAGACGTGGTATTTAATCCGATTTCTGCCAATAGTAATTAAATATCAGTTACCCGAACAGCTGCACTCAGAAAAAAAATGATAAATACATGATTGCATTTACCATAATATCATCATTGTATGTTAAATACAATTATTTAAATGATTGATTTTATCATACTATGATATTCTTGATCATTTTTCTTAATCTTCTTCATCATAACAATGATGATCACTGAATTTTTTTTTTTTTTTAAGTGATCATCATTGTTATGATGAAGAAGATCAAGAAGAATGATCAAGAATATCATAGTATGATAAAATCAATCATTTAAATAATTATTATTTTTATTATTGTATAATTCTTGTAAATAAAAATTGGTAATGAACTTAAAAAAAAAAAAAAAAAAAAAATTGTATTTAACATACAATGATGATATTATGGTATATGCAATCAAGTGTTTATCATATTTTTTTCTGAATGTGGAACCTGAGTTTAAAGTTATTTTGTTGTTACTTGACATAATGGATATAGTGTTCGCTTCAAAAGTTATAACTTCACTTATTCTTCATTGCTCATTTTTCTTGTATGCGATCGGAATCGAAACATAGTTTTTTCATCAAATTATCATCAAAGCTAAATAATTTTATAAATTTATGCAAGACGCTCACTATCAGACACCAACAATTTATGGCGGATCAACAAATTGAATTGGGAATCACAAAAGAATATGGCGTACTCAGAAAAAAAAAAATCTAAATTTCATTCCAATTTCAGGAAATAAAATCTCAAATTTACTAAAAATTTCATTAAACACTGAAATGAATGTGGCTTCGTAGTTTAAATGTTATTACATCTATAAAAGAAAAATGTTCATTTGCAATTTTTTCAATAAGACCACTGGCCATTCAGTGTTTGAAGAAATTTTGGAAATTTTCAATTTTAACGAAAAAACTTATTTATTTACCAAAATATGGTCTACTGTTTCATTCAGCAATAGCCGCCATGTCTATAGAGTTATGCCAAATGCAGATTACAGTGTTTTGGATTTTAATAAAATGCACATTAAAATCCCCCACGAGAAACATATACAGATTACACTATAAATTCAAACTATTATATTATTGTAAAGCACAAATTATTTTAATTTTAACGTCTTTATATTCACTTTTACCCCCCTATTCCCATCTTCCTGAGTGCTAGATTATTAAATCAAAACTTACGAAATAATTATTCAATAAAGTCGTTCTGTGGCCCTATTCGGTCTTTCCCTGGGAATAGGGAATTGGGAAAAATATTTTCATAGCATTTTTGTCAAAATTATATTTTTCTGGCTTACTGAGGGAACAAGTTTGGTGTTAATATTTTCGAAACAAAGTTAAATGGGAAAATATTTTTCCCTATAAAATTTTTGTGGAACAAAAGTTTCCCAATTAACATTGTTTTAAAAATTTTTGCACTAAACTTATTCCTTTAGTAGGCCAGAAAAATATATTTTGACAAAAATGCTATGAAAATATTTTTCCCAATTCCCTATTCCCAGGGAAAGACCGAATAGGGCCACTGGCTGTTTTTTAAATCTTAGTATGCTGCTTCATAAATATTTCCTTGCGACTGCTATCACTTCAAATGACAATTTCTATCACTTGAAATTTTGACGTGTCAAATAAATAAAAAAAAATTTCAAACTAATGCAGCCAACTAAGATTTAAAAAACTTTAAGTGAGAGTTTTGCACAAATTTATTTAGGGTCGTATCGACAGACGAAGCTAAGATCGCGACTAAAGACACTCTTTTATTATTTTTAGACCAGGTTAAAACGTCAATATGAAGCAGGGATTTAATAAGTAGCCGGGATAAAAATCGTGGATATCGATGGTTTTAACCGCGATTACAACTGACGTTTGACACCGAATTTTCTATTCCGAATTTCGATCATATTTTTTTTAATACATGTGTACATATATGTATAACACAAGATTAATTGTCAAATACGTAATTTATTTGTTGTTTTATTTGATAAGCTATTATCACATCATAATACTAGTGTTATTATAATAAAAAAAAAGAAATTTATAGAATTTGGATTTTAGTGCGAACTTTGTGCTTATCAATATCTCGTACAGATTCTCTTTCGCCCACGATTTTTACGTACACAATTGTAATCACGTGCCGGAAAACGGATATTGTATTCTATTTTTTAAAAATTAATATGGAATTTCTGTTTTCATTATCATCGTCGTGTGACGAATCTTAAAAAAATCGTACTTCCCTAAAAATGGTACTTGTATTTATATAGAAAACTTAATTGAATCTAAACAATTGGTTTTGTTTTGACAGATAACTGAATCTTTCTTTTTATTATGTTGGTTGTTTTCGAAAAGTTGTACTTTTAGTTGCGTTTAAAAATAACAATAAATTCGCGAATTAATTCGCGATTTTAGCCGAGTTTAAAAATAGAGTTTCTGAATATCATTTTCGAAAAAATGACGACTACGGCTAAAAGTCGTAGTCACGTCTGTCGATACGACCCTTAGTGAATTTTGATTTTCAAGTCTAGTAACCAGAAAGATCCATGGTCACGTCGCGATGTGATACGTCTAACTGCGAGTTCATACGACGGATAAAAATCTCGGATTTTTCTATCCCACCGTTTTACCCAATCAAATCGCATAAAAACAGAAATTCACGCCTCCTTTCTATCCCAAAAATATGAAAAACTCTAATCTTGGAGCAACTATCTGGCAGACAGCCAACAAACGTAAATTTTAATAATTATCGGGCAACATTTTATAGTCTATTTTACTTTTCGAGCAATTTTGTTGTGTTTTGTAATGTGTTCTTTGCGATGACATTTCAATTTTTATTGTGTTGTAAAGTGTGCCTGGTGTGAAATGAAGTTTTTTTTTGTTTGGCAAATTAAAAATTAAATATAATTACGTAAATCATGATTACTGCGATTGTGCTGATGGCATTGATGAACCGGGTTCCTCGGCTTGTGCAAACGGCAACTTTCATTGTACAAACGCCTTAACCAATAATTATTCCAAGTGCAAGGTTGTATGACAGTTTTTGTGATTGTTACGATGCCTCTAGTGAATATGCGTCCGACACACAGTGCATAGATAATTGTAGTGAATTAGGTCAAGAAGGTCAATGTGACGAAGAACGCGAATTCCAGAATCAAGAAGGAGATGAATACGATAATGAAGCGGCAGAAGATGTTGCTGTAGAGGAAACTGGCGCAGGAGAGGTAACTTCTCCGTTTTATTTTATATATTAACCTAATATAGTTTAGAATTTTTTGTTTGTTTTAACAGGTAGAACCTTTAGATGATTTAGACCCACATACTGGACTGAATATTATCCTGAGACGCAGAGGCTAGTAACTGTAGTAAATGAGGTGCGAAATCAGTTAACAGTCGCTGATCGGGGATTGCGTGAAAATAGGGCAGAGTCAAAAATATTGAAGATATTTTAGATAAAGATTATGGTCCTGATGAAGAATTTGCTATTTTAAATGGGGAAAGTTTCAATTTCGATGATTGCGAGTACGTTTATAAATTATGCCCCTTCAACAGGGCCGTGCAACAGCCGAGGTCAGGAGGTGCAGAAACTAGATAACTCTAAATTTAATAATTGTAAAATTTAACACAAAGTTTATATTGCCTTCTAGATTAGGAACATGTTACTACTGGGCTGGTCCAGATTTAAACAAATATACTGTTATGTTATATTCAAATGGAGCTGCTTGTTGAAACGTTTAGCAACTATTTATTTAGAATGCGGTTTAAATACTAAAACTCTAGCCGTTAGTGACCCGAACCGCTGTGAATGTATACAATGTACAAACCCCGGTTGCTTGAAGTGCAAGCGGAATCCAGATCGCCCCGCATCGTCACACAAAGCTAGTCACGACGAATTATTGAAACAAAAATTATAAAAAAATAAAAATAAATAGATAGGTGAAATAGACCATAAATTTGAGCAAAAAACAAAACTAAACGGCGGGATAGAGAAATCCGAGATTTTTATCCGTCGTATGAACTCGCAGTAACAGCGAGTTCATACGACGGATAAAAATCTCGGATTTTACTATCCCATCGTTTTAACCAATTACATCACGTAAATTATACAACGGGCACGCCTCTTTTCATATAAAAAAGTTGAAAATATTGAAAAAAAATCTGGGATAGAAAAATCCGAAATTTTTATCCGTCGTATGAACTCGCAGTAAGGGAATTGAGTATTTAATTAATAAAAGAAATTTCTGGAAACAAACTGATTTTATTTATTTTGTTATTTATAAAATATATACACATGTAAACGAAGGAAACCCGAAGAAATTCAGCCATAGTTTATTCGACATTTTTGCCAGCTAAATTGCAGATAATTCAGGTTAATTTAGTAGCAGTTAATAAATTTCCACGGCCAATACTTTTTGAACTACAAAAACTAAAACTATCCACAATACATACATAAATAATAAATTACATCTTAACATAAACCTATATAGATTTGGCGTAACTTCAGATTAGTCATATTTTTCTTAAGACAGCATTCTGTTTTTGGTATATTATGTGTACCAGCGATTCTTATTAACCTACTAACAAAAATAAAATGTTAAAACTACATATTTAAATGACACTCATATTCAGCACAGTCGCCTCTACAATTAAAGCAGACTTGTGGTGCCGAAGAAGAACTGGTGATGTAAAATGATAAGTATATTTGTATATTGAAATTGATATAGAAATAATACACGATTCCTCCAGTTGAGGCGTTAATCAGCCACCACTGTTTGGCTGGCAAATTAATCCAAACTGGATACATCAATGGCATCATCATGGTTTGTGTTGATTGCTGAAATACAAACAAAGTTAATTTTAGATTATGTTTTGGAATTAATATTTTTTTAGAATACTTATCTTAAATTTTAATATTTCCCACTTGTTAAAATTAGTTATCCTTGTTGTTGAATTGATTACCTAAAAGTAAGAAAAATCTATATAAAATCATAATTATGCAAAATGAACTAAATTTATACTTACATTGTAATAGAGATTTTATCATGTGATGTTTTATGTGTGCAAAAAATAAAAGCGAAGCCATTATTTTTAATCAAGCTAAAGTGAAAATCACATCAAAAAATTATTATAATAATTATAACAAAAATCAAAATTGTAAAATTAAAATTATTTAATTAAAAATAACAACGGTTTTTTCTGTGGAAGTCATTGGGCGACATTGTCGTAAATTGTATCAAAAATTAAAGCTGGTCGTAACCGGAATATCAACGTTGGAATTCTACGTGCGTTCACCCAGCTCATCAAAGACAGCGTGGGTTTTAAATTTGTATCTTCGAGCGTACGCAAACATTATATGGTCCTTCGAGCCGGATACAGCTTTAGTCAATCGGCCATATTACTGATCCAGCTTCGTGGTAATTAGCAGAACACACCAGATCAGATAAGTACCGTTGCAATTTTATACCGCTTTACAATATAACAGTGTCGATTAAAGTTTGTGACCTTGATTTGTTAAGTTTAAAAAAGTGATTATAAATCAAAGTGCGTGCTAACAATTAATCTCTACAAAATGGCGTTAGATGAAAAAACTGAACGAAAATTAGCCGGCTTTAAAAAAGCGCGTACAACGATTAACCTTCAAATACAAAAATGTCTTCGTATGTTCGATAAATTAAACAAGGAGTCGAAATGGACGAGCTGTTGGTACGACAAAAACGGGTTAAAGGATTACACAGTCGCAGTTTACCCAAGCGGAGAGGGAAATATTCATGATCGACGCGGAGGTAGCTTCAGAAATTGTGATATTTGAAGATATCTAGGTACTACGAAGTCATAACGGGACTAAACAAATGGTGTAGAAAGCTTAGCATAGATGGATCACAGAACGATACAACATTAGATAATACAACTATAACGTTCCACAACGACAGGCGGCCGCAAGTCAAGTTACCGAAAATAAATATTGAGCCATTCAGCGGAAACTGCATGGAGTGGCAGGCCTTTTATGATCTTTATATGTCTACTATACATGAAAAAACTGATCTAACACCAGCCGAAAGATTTCAATATCTTAAGGGCTTACTGAAAGGAGAAGCTGCGTCGCTAATTAAACACTTCGCCATTACGGAAGCCAATTACAATGAAGCGTGAAAACTGCGTGATAGATACGATCGCAAAAACCATACGATAAACGCATTCATTCGAACATTTCTAGAGCAACCGAACGTCGGGTCAAATATCGCTGTAAACATCAGAAATTTATTAAGCACTTCGGACGAAATTATTAGAGGACTTCGTGCACTTGGTCCTGAAGCTGATTCACGGGACCCTTGGCTCATTTTCATCTTACTTAACAAGGTCGACGATGAGACAAAAAAACCAATGGGCACAACAAACAAGCAATAAGGATTTTGCCACCTTCGACGAGTTTCTGAAATTCTTAAATAATCGTTCGGATGCTTTAGAATCAATGAAATCAAGTGCCAAAAAATCAAATACCAATGTCAAGTCGGTAGAATCACCAAGAGTTTATATACTCAACACAATAACATGTCCAACATGCAATTCTTCGGATCATTTATTGTATCAATGTGATCAATTCTTGGGAAAATCAATTGAGCAACGTAGATCGTTCATCAAAGAATCCAGGCGCTGTTTCAACTGTCTATCGGACAATCATTCAGTCTATCAATGCAAATCACGCAAAACCTGCCACACCTGCCGTAAAAGACATCATACATTGCTTCATTTACCAGCAGAGATAAAACCACAAGGCAATGTTTCCAGTGTAGCAAGAAAGGAAAAGGAGCATTTAACAATAAATGCTTGTGTCCAAACGCCCAATATTCCAATGCACTCCATATTACCCAGTGCATTAGTTCGAGTGACAGATGGACTAGGGAGACGAGTGATCTGCAGAGTTTTGCTGGATACAGGATCGCAATTATCACTTGTTTCCGAAGCATGCATGCAACGCCTCAATTTACCCAGAAGACAAGGAAAAATAACAATTACTGGCATCGGCCAGTGTAAAATAGAATCCACGAGAGGAATTGCTTCATTAAATTTCATTGGAGTTACAGACAACAGCACTCAGATAGCAGTAGAAGCATACATTCTGCCAAAACTCACTACTGTACTACCACCATCATTTTTGAGTGCAGCTGATATCCGACTTTTGGAAAATGTACAGTTAGCCGATCCAGACAGAAGTTCTCCAAAGTCTTGCTTTGACCTATTGCGTGCATGAAAAATTTGTAACGCCAAGCGTCAAACTATCGCACAAGAATCGCAACTTGGATGGATTGTAGTTGGAAGACAAACCACGGTGGACGAAAACACCGCTTCACTACTAACAATCGCAGAAGATCATTCACAACTAGTCAATATCGATAAGTGTTTAAGGGCTTTTTGGGAGTTAGAAGAAATTGCTGAGAGAGAGATGGTACTGGACGTTTTGTGGTAAGATTACCATTTAAGGATCAAAACCTACTATTTGGTAATTCTCTAAACATGGCGATGAGGAGATTGAATACGCTAGAACGGAAATTCATGAAAGACAAGACGTTGGCGAAAATGTATAGCGAGTTCATACGTGAATATATCGGACTTGGTCATATGAGAGAAATTACCCCCGAAAAGGCAGTTAATGACAGCTGTGGTTTCCTACAACATCATGGGGTACTCAAGGGTGAGAGTGCCACGACAAAGCTGCGCGTGGTGTTCGACGCCTCGTCAAAGACAAGCAATAACGTGTCACTTAACGATATGCTTCTAGTGGGTCCAACTATTCAGTCCAACCTTACCGAGATAATCCTACGATATAGAGAACACGCATATGTGATGAGCGCAGACATCGAGAAAATGTATCGTCAGGTTTTGGTTGACGAACGGGACCAGAATAAGCAGTGCATTGTATGGCGAGATGATCCAAATAATAAGATTCGTTTTTTCCAATTAAAACAGTCACGTATGGAACCGCATCGGTACCATTTTTGGCCACGAGTGTGATAGAAGAAATAGCCAAATTGAACCGAGAAAGATTTCCTCAAGCGTCTCAAGCACTTCATCGCGACATGTACGTCGATGATTTGATGACGGGCGCAAATAACTTAGATGATGCGATAAGGTTAAAGGAAAATCTCATAACAATGTTGAATGTAGCAGGTATGTCGTTACGCAAATGGAGTTCCAATTCCAATCAGTTCATCAACACAATTGCTCCAGAACATCGAGCATCGCACACGAGGGAAATCAAGGACAATCACAGCGAAGCAAGTCTAAAGTTGCTAATTTTATGATAGATTTATGATAGATATCTGAACTATGTTCACTTTAAATCATCTATTATCATATTTTGTGACATTTTAAAATTTTCTGGGATGTATTTAAAAATCCTGGGATGGGATATAACTAGTAATGTCCGATGAACATTTTTTATTTTTCTGGGATGAAATACTGGGATAACTTCACGCACTTGAATAATAATCGATCAATCAAAATATATATTCTTAGTAAACTCGAATATGTAGCTTTTCGGATCATAACACTAGGTGGTGTACAAGTTAACCACTCGACCACCAATTATTATATCTGTGTAGAGTAGAAATGGTAACAATATTTTATGTTACGAAAACGATTTTGAAGCCTCGAATCATTTTCCATAAATGAATCATCAATGTTAAATTTTTAAATTGGCGACACAAGTCTAGTGTTGTATCATACTTCAAAAAATATTTTCAAAATTTAATAACCACTTAGCTTAGATTTCAAAACAGCATCAATATATCCTTTTAATTGAATATAAAACTATGACGTACCCATTCTAAAACCCAACTTGAAAAAAATAAAAATAAAAATTTTAAAATTCTGTCAACATTCTCGTATTAGCTAATTGATTTTTTCTCATTGCCAATATGAACATCAATCAATTTAATGGCATGTCTGAAGGTAGGTAACGCTTTATAGTTCAACAAGTAAACAAACATTTTAGTTTCTCTCGAACAATATCAATTTGGTTGCCTAGCTTACATTCCAAAATATCGTTGGGAAAAATTTAGGGGTGATATGCTTTGGCCAACACACGACTTATTAAGAAATCCTCTTCTTGAGTTACATACCGTTGTGTAGCATATAATGCAACGTGTTCCAGCTCAGTAAGAATGATATGTTACCGAATAAGTTCCATCCAGTTTGTCGTTTGTTTGTCCCAATGAACATTTCCGAAATTTCTTGTGAACACTTAGTCGGATACTTCCTTTTGCTATGCATAAGAAATTTAAATTAAAGAATTGCTATTCTATTTTTGTGATTTAGAAATTCAAAACCAATATAGTTTATCACAAAAACAAAACATCAAGAAAGAACTTATAAAAATTGGTGTTAGGCTTATGAGGAGATATAACGTTTAATCATGTAGTGGATGTGATGATAATATCATAGATAAATGATTTTGTGTCGGATAAGTCACGTCTCAATAATCGATAGAAGCTTATTAAGTAGTTTCCCAAATAAAATTAGGTTTCAACCTTGAAATTTTTTGAAATTGTAAAATCAAGAACAATCTTGTATTTTGTATATTTGTGAACGTGTAAAGAAAGCTTTTGGAGCTTTGTTCAATCTGATAATGTTACTAAATCGTTGATTTAAAAGTTCACTCTATTGTTATACAGCTGGCATCCTTCTTTTCATGCGAGTCTTAGGTGTGTTATTCGCAATACATTCGACACACGTAACACGTATTGTGCTAATCTGCCAGATCCTCACAGTAAATGTCACGATTAAACCACATGTATTTTCTTATAGTTTTCGATTTGTGGCTTACACAATTTACTATCTGTTTTTGTCATAATATTTTGTCTACCGATTCTTACATTCTTACGAGCAACCGCTTATCAACGCATATTTTTGGGTTTGGGTTTAGATTCCAATTAACGTCATTCTTACTCATCTAGTGTATGTTCCAACTTTTGGTGGTGGCTCCAAGGTCTGTTAGATGGCCTCTGGTTCAATTGTTTGGAGTAAAATGTTTAAAGCCTAAAGATTTTAGCTGATATTTTTTTAGACGTAAAACTTCTTGCGGTTTCCATATAGGATTAAGCATCGTTGTCTTAAAAACAATTAGGGTGAGCTGTTATCTCTAATCAGGAGGCAATTTTGGGGACCATTTTTGATCATTCTTGTGGTGGGCTAAATTGAGTTGAATTAGGACCTATTCCAGAAACAGATTAAAAAGTATTTTTGCGATATAGGTATACCTTGTCGGTATACTAACTAATTATGTTTATTTAAAAAAACTCCGAGAGCTTGTCAGGCAATACAAAATGCGCTACAATATGAGTTACTTTATGTCTGTTTATATACGAAGACCGTGACCCGGAATATCATTTTCAAAATATTTATCCAATATATATTCTGTATAGTAAAAGTCCTATGGTCTTTTACCTGTTTGGAGCAAATCAATACTGATACTTGCCCGAAATGCGTTTGTTGTATATTAATAGTTGAAAACATTTTAACCAACTGGATTTCCTTTCCTGGATTCCACACTAAATTCGATGGAGTGTGAGGTGGTAGGTTTATTTACTGATCAAACTGGTTTGAAGAACTAAATATTTGCAAGAAGGTATAGCAATGTAGGCCGAACTTAAAAAAACCTCTTAATTTTGTGGCATTTTGTTAAAGGCGCCTTTTTGCGAATTGCATTGTTTCGAACTTCTCCGTACTGGAGAAATATTTTTCAACATAAGGATCTGATCCATCAGGTTAAAAGTTTTCCGGTCGATTGATTTTCTCCCAGTCTTTACATAGGTGTACAATTTCGTGGTAGGTATATGTGGTGGCGTCGACAACAAATTATTTTTAGCTTGATGTGCAATTTAGGCTTTGTATATGTCAATAAAGCAAAGTTAGTCGGAGTTGTAATAGGCTCAACAGGGACAACAACACATGTTGTACATAAATAACACAGTTTAGGTAAAAATAAAGCAGAAATTTAAGTTTTAATAATTATTTTTAATTGACAACCGTTTATCTCTCACTCTGATTATTTAAACCCCACCAAGGTATGTATAAAACAAGTATAGAACAAAATCAGAACAGCGGTTTGAGGTTTCATTGGTCTGTCGAGCCTGATCACAAGCTAGGTGACTTCCAGTTATGGTTAACCAATTAAGTTGGTGATCCTGGCATCGACATTTTATCTCTTCCATCAAACAAAGCAGCTATAAGACCAACTGGCAAACAAATCGCCAATGCATCAAGAACAATCTGCAGCTATCGATCCAGCTAACCTAAAACTAGCAAAATGAAACAAGGCGGACAACATCCCAATATCAATAGGTAAACAAATCAGAATCTGCGTCAAAAAGTAACTGGCAAATATAACACCCAAAAGCAGACGACTAAGTACCAAACTAAAACTGTCACAGTAAGAAACAATTAAATCTCATCATTGGATAAACACATTCTATAGCGGTCCTAAGAATGAATTATATGGTTTCTGTGATGCCTCTAATCAAGCATTTGATATAGGGAAATCTTACTATCGACGAACAGTTAGTGCCAATCCGAGGGTGATTTTCTTTTCACCAGTACATCTCATCTATGGCCGATAAATATGGCATGAAAATATTTTGCATATGTGACAGCACGACAAGTTATCCTATCTATGGCATTCCATACTTGGCAAATAAGGGCCAGAAGAGGTTTGGGAAAAAGAACCCAATAATTTTACGTTTATTTCGGGCTTTGTTTAACATAAGGCAATTTCATTATGCCACTTTCCATAAACGCCTTTCCCCTATCAACAAAAGGCTGAGATATACAGTTTTAACAAGCCTCTCTTGATGCCATTTTTACACTACCTAGCGTTTGCGATGAACAAAAACATAGGATAATCACTCAGTGCCAGGTCAGGACTATAAGGTGGGTGCATAATAATGGCCGGCTATCATCGACCAGACGTTGTCTTAGTAGAACACCACGCATCTGATATTGGCGATTCTGCCCGCTTGGTCTTTTGCTGTCTTCAGTCGCTCCAATTGCTGGCAGTAAAGGTCCGGATTGAGCGTTTTTCCATTTGAAAGCAGTTCATAGTATATGATTCCTTTTCAATCCCACCAAACAAACAGTAAAAAATTCCTAGCCGTCAATCATAGTTTGGCTATCGTTTGGGCCACCTCGCTGGCCTTCGACCATGATCATTTCCACTTAAAATTGTGCCGTGTGACACATTTCTCGTCGTTATTCACTATCCGCTTCAAAAATGGCTCGATTTCGTTCCGTTTAGACAAGGATTCGCAGATGGAAATCCAGTTCATCAAGTTTTTTTTGCGTTAACTCATGCGGCACCGAAACGTCGAGGTTCTTTTTGAAGCAAGCCTTATGCAATTGGTTTAAAACTATTTTGTGATCGATCTTCACCTCCTGGGTGGTGCTACGATAGCTCGAATGCCGGACTACTTCTATAATTTTCAGAATTTTTTCGACATTTTCGATGGATGATACAGTATGTTCAACAACAGCGTGTACGGCATAACTGTACTTAAAATTGTAGGAACAAATATGGGTGGGGCTTACGTCGGTTTTCTATTGATTCTTCTTGGACGCTCTAAAACAAACATTAGTTGAACTGCGACTGTTTAGCGGTTAACATATATATGAAGAAATGAGTGCGATTTATAAAAAACGATTTGAAGTGGGGTTTTGAAGTGCACATCCGAAAGGACCAAAAATGTCCGTTGCAAGTGTAGCAAATTATATAAAAAAGTCGAAAACATTTGTGCAGAAGAGAATTACACATTACTCAATGTATAAAAATGTTAATTATTTACCAGATAGAGGCAGAATCCGAACCACTACAAAAAACGAGAAAATACTTTTATACCAAAAACAACCCTATGAAATAGAATTATTCAACATGGCTACGCATATGGAAATACTTTGGTCAAACCACTGGTAACACAAAGATACATAGAAAAGCGACTACAGTGTGCGAATAAACATAAAAACATAGATTGAACGAATATTGTGTTTACCATGGGTATTTCGTTTGTAGTTTTAATGTTAAAAGGCGTGTTTGGCCAACTAAGCAAAAAAAAAGGATTTTCCGAACTGTAAAGCATCCGCCCTAGCTCCACGTATGGAGATGCTTCGCCAAGCAAGGTTTTGGTAAATTAATCATTTCCACACGGAACCTTAACGCACTTTTCATGAATAAATTTTATTCACGAGGTTTTTTATCATATGTTCTTAAAAGGTTTGGAGCGGGGAATTTCAATTGGATCTTGAAAGAAAGCAACGATCCAAAACACCATAGCATACTGTGTTCGCAATTTAACCTCAAAAAAAGCACTACAACATATGATTAACCATCTCAGTCACCACCTTATTCGAATCCGATCAATATTTATGGATACTCATGTAGATTAAGCTGAAATGTACCACATAAAAAATTTGAGTGCTCTAGCGTGAGTGGTCCGGAAGATATGGAAAGGTTTATAACCACAGTATGCACAAAATTTGGTTGATTGTATGGACAAAAGGATCCAAGCAATTTTTACAGTAATGGTGACTTTACTATGTACTAGTTGATGGCGCCCTAGAAAATGAAACAAACTTTCATAATAAAAACATAAAAAAAATCATAGTTTTATTTTTACTTAGTTTTTTGCCGTACACGCTCTTGTTGCACATACTGTAGGTCTTTCAGTGTGTAGTGCATCTTTGATATCAAATTACCGGAACGGAATCGACGAAACCAAAATTGCGCGTGATTGGCTGTGATAGTATCAGGACCGTATACACCATTCATAAAGCCGCCAGACTGACGTTTTCGCCTTCATCGAAAAAATATAGCGAATTACAAGCAAAATTGTAAAATATAGCGAATTTTCTTTTTGTTTGCCTCCATCCTTGACACGCATCGATGA
The DNA here is from genome assembly GCA_932526605.1 of Nephrotoma flavescens. Lineage (NCBI taxonomy): Eukaryota > Metazoa > Arthropoda > Insecta > Diptera > Tipulidae > Nephrotoma > Nephrotoma flavescens. The sequence continues at coordinate 98,228,324 of OW052220.1, read as the reverse complement.
ATCACAACAATGACAAATTAAGTTTTTCTGTTCATGACTCCCCCTCATGTCACTAAAACCATCTCGCGAGATAATAATGAATTTCTTTTTCCCCAACCCATTATATAAGGGTTTTTAGTTTTTTTACTTAATTATTAATGTTATTTTGAAATAAAAAAATTTTAATAATATAAAATAAAAAACGGCAAAAGAATTATATTTTTAAACAAATCATTTATAGGTTATAAGCGGTGTATAAGGCACTTTTAAGTATGTTATCAAAATAAAACTGGTCATTGTGAGGAGAGTTAAATATGGTGAGGTTATTCAGAATTTGGAGGAAAATTTTGTTCAAAATGTGGTAGAGAAATTCCCCCGACAAGCCGTGCTATTAAACGTATCATTGATAAATTTGAAGATACTAGTTCCGTTCAAGATCGAAGAAGCAGAATTTATCATCGTCGTCAAGTAAAAAACGGTCGTTCAAGTGAAAATATTGCAGCTGCGGATAATCCTCAAACCATCATTATGCGAAAAAGTAATTTAAAATTTTAGTAAAAGATTAACAGCTTCCGAGCTAGCAGAGGAAACTTGAACGACATTATTTTTCATTATTAACGTCAATCAATTTACTTTAATTCCCAATAAAAATAAATAAAGATTTCACACAATTTATGTTTTCTATTTAGAATTTAAAAAGATACCTAAAACTTCGACAACCATTACATGATGATCTTATTGTCGTTGACGATCGGAACCTTCTTGATCTGACGTGGGCATGGGCACGATCGAATTATAATTCTCACTGTCTTGCTATGAATGCACCAATATGGCGAATTCCGATCTATTGCAGATCAGTAATATTCAACATAATTTGGATAGGAAACTCGATCCAGTGTTTTTTCCGATTTTCGACGACGATTAACGGATTGGTAGCAAGCATCGGTTTTAACATAATTTTAATTAATAATATAATAATTTTGAAACTCTGACTGTTAATTTTTATTATGCAATATTTGAATGTATCGAAAAATCCATACTTAACAATCGCCAAAATAATATTATGGTCATCTCCTCCATGGTACAATCGCAACGGGCGTACACTGAAAAATCCACAAATGAAAATTTACTGCGCAACCTCAAAAATAAAATTTGACGAAAGTTATTTTGTAAGAAAAAATATGACACAATTTACAATCTTCCAATGATCCAAATAGAAACAAATATGGTGGGTCTTACATCGGTTTGCTATTGACTCTTCTTGGACGCTCCAAAGCATACATTGATTTAACTGCAACTTTTAAGCGGATAACATGAAAGAAATGAGTGCGATTTACAAAAGACGATTTGAAGCGGTGTTTTAAGTGCACATCCGAAAGGACCAAAAATGTCGGTTGCAGGTGCAGCAAAATATATAAAAAAAGTTGAGAACATTTGTACAGAAGTGGATTACTCATTATTCAATGTATATAAAAATGTTGACGATTGGCCAAATAGAGGCAAAATCGGAGGAAAGGAAAAATTGGCGAAAAAGAATGTTATTATACCAAGAACAACCATACGAAATAAAATTGCTTTTGCGTAAAAACAATGATTTGACGAATGCTCGGTTTCCCGATTAGTCATCCTTTTGGAGTTTTCATGTTAAAAGGCGTGTTTGTTCAGCTAAACAAAAACAAGGATTGCCCGAACTGTGAAGCATCCGCCATAGCTCAATGTATATGGGGATGCTCCACCAAGCAATGTTACCAACAATTAACTTTTCCACACGGAACCAAAACTTAGCCTTCATGAATAAAATTTATTGACGAGGTTCGTTACTATATGCCAATAAATGGTTTGGAGCGGGGAACTCTAATTGGATCTTGCAAGAAGACAACGATCCAAAACACCGTATAGCAAACTCTGTTCGGAATTTAAACTCAAAAAGGGCATCACAACATTGGATTGGCCACCTCAGTCACCTAACTTCAATCCGATCAAAATTTATGAGCATTCATGAAGATAAAGCTGAAAATCTTTCACATAAAAAATTTGAGCCATCAAGCGCGAGTCACCCGGAAGATATGTGGTTCAGAATATTTGGTTTATTGTATGGACAAAAGGTGTCTGGCAATTATTAACAGTAATAATGGTGACTTTACTATGTTTTAGTTGATAGCGTCAAACGAAAATACAATACACTTTCATAATAAAAACAAGAAAAAAAAACGTAGTTTTATTTTTACTTAGCTTTTCGCCGTGCACACTCTTGTTGAACGTACTTTAGAATTAGTTTAAAAATTTTTTCGGTGAATCTTTTTCTTATAATGATTTTTTTAACCAGACATGGTCTACTTCATGTGTTTGAATAATTTTGCTGAAACAACTCTAAAGGCGCCTTTATGGTTGGTATTTGTTCGTTCATTCTGAGCATTTTTTCGACCGGATTTTTTCACAAGAGATGATTGGTCGAAAAAATGACCAAACGAACGAACGCAACCATAAAGGCGCCTTAATTTTCATATTAATTGATCAGAACAATGTGTTGGTGTTAATGATTGAAATGATGAAACGAAAGATGATTTATCAACCCATCAACTGCCGCTTGTGGTTTTGAAAACATGCATTAAATAGTCTGATCAAGCAACACACGGATCTTTCTCACTAAGAATTTTTCCTTCCATCTGGAAATAATCTTTCAAAGTTCCGACGTGCAAGAAGGTCTGTAAGTTCGATATCTGTATTTACAGACCAATTGCGAAACTGTAGTACTTTCCAAAACGTTTTGTAATTATTGTTTATGGTTCACTGTATTTTCATTGTAAACAATTGTTTTCTGATAAGCAACACGAGACACGAAATCTGGTTGAAGTCATCACCACCTGCTTCTTCAAAACATTCGATATTATTACCCTTAAAATAATTTTCTTTAAACTATAGGAGCTCTTGGTTTTCGGCACAACTTCTGTTATCGGTGTATAGTTCTGCAGGAACGAAGGTATCAGACGCTTTTTAGGTCACCCAAATCAGCACTTTTTATAGCTACATCAGGAGTACCCAAAGACAGTCATCTGGGGCCAATATTCTTTATCGTATATCAATCAGTTTTTATTGTCTATCAATAGCGTTGAGTTCGTGATAAAAACTCGGTTTATTCAATCTACGCGAACGATATGAAAATCTATCGAAAAATTTACACTTGCATTGACACCAATCTCAAGACAGCCATCAACTACACCAATTTACTAAACGATTTCGCCATTTGGTGTGCTAAAAATACCCCCTAGTTGAATGTGAGCAAATGCCAGTTCATCACGTACTATGATGAGCAATAAACATGAGCATTCCTCTTCTCGCGACTATTTACATCAACCGCGATTTTGTTGTATGGATTACTTCCGTTCATGATTTGGAAGTCATCTATGACAACGAATTGAACTTCAGAGCACAAAATATCATCAAAAGAGCAAACTCAATTTTTGGTTTCGTGAAACGTTAGTCAAGAGAATTTTTTGATTCTTATGTTATGAAGGCTCGTCCTGATTTAACGCAGTTTAAAAATAAAAACAGAGAATTGAAGCAGCCATATGTAACTGCTTAGTAAGCATCGAGCTGATGCAGATATTGTTTTTGTCCACCAATTACTATCTCGTGGTATCGATTCTAGAATTTTACTTGAAAAGTTTAAAATACATGTTAATTCTCGTGTATTTTGAAAAGTTACTCATCTTTAGGATCAAGCGTCATAGAACTGATTATGGTCTGAATGAGGCCATTACTAGGATGTTACGCGATTTTAATGGGAACTTCCAAATTTTTGGCTTCAATATTAACAAGTTTTCTATTTCTAAAACTCTTAGTTGCTACCCAGCTGTTCTCAACAGTTTTCTAAATTAAATTTGTTTTTTGTTTATCTTAAAACTTTGACAATTTTTAGAATTTCAATATAACATCTATCTCTTCAAACCCTTTCTAACCAGACTAAGAGCTACACTTTATATGAAATTGCACCACAAGAGCCTCGATAGTCCGAAGTGACATCCTGGACACCACCATTATTTAGACTCTTCATTACAGCCGGCATCTCAAGAAAGTAGAAATTGAAGTTGATTTTCTCACCAACCGATGCGTAGAACAACATATTTTTGATTTCTGCCCTATATTAATATAAAGATACGAACATAATCTGCACGAACCCACTGAAGTTAAATCGAACGACGTATAATAGATCTTTGTTTTGTCGAATTGGTAGAGTTGTGTACAAAATACACCGCATATTGGTTCTGACATCATGCACCTTACCAGGAACAATAGTGGCCAGGTGGTCACTGGCCTGACAATAGTTTACAATTTAGTCATGATCGCTAAGAGACACTCCACTGGCTTAAACGATGTTAGATTTTACAAAGGTGCTGACATGGTTAACAATTATATGCTTTTATTCATCTTCAAAAATAAATGCAAACTGTCATCAACATTCAATTGGCAATCGATTTTATGAATTTATTTCTTGTTTTGGATCACGTCTCGATGTCTTACCAACTCTCCCCGTGCGCACCATTTTTCCTCGTCTTTATATTTTTTCGCACGTCCTTAACGGAATCACATAACTCACAGAAATCGCCCACCAAGCAATCATACCTATAATTTGGGCAACTCGCTAATTATTATTAATATTATTTGCAGGTACTTATCTGATTGTACAGTGCGCGATTAAATCAGCCTTCTGTTTGTTTTTATTTTATTACGAACTTTGATTTGTTACACACTGCAAAGTTACCAATCAGCTATCATTAGACTGTTTTTAAAGTACATCTGATTTTAGTCAGAGAGGGCGAAGAGACAAAAGAGACTTGTGTGTAAGAAAAGGAATATTGAGACTTATATGCAGATGGATCGGATTTCTAATGGCCGAATAATCAACTATAACGCCAAGAACAGTTTCATAACTTCCGAACACTACGCAAGAAGATTAGTTTAGAAGTAACAACAGCATGTCCTGCTGGAAAATGCAATTTTCGTGATCAATATACCATCAAGGTAACTAAGAAAAAGATCTTCCAAAAGATTCATGTACATACGGGAGTTCATCTGAGTCGTTATGACGCAGATGGGAAGCTTAAGCAAAAGGAAAAAAAATGTTAAGAATTATAATACTCGATAGAGTATTTAAGTCAAATAGATAAAAAGAAAAAAATTAATCAAAAAATAAAACAAAAAGTGCTTTATCGATTGGTAGCAAATAATTATTTCTTAATAACGACGTTGTAGGTTGTTCTATGAGGAACAATTCGTAAAGCCGGTGTCATTTTCAAAGCGCGAGCATTTACATTACGATATACCTTTTCGAGTAGAGCTGAAGAATCTACACCAATAGATAAAAGTTAATGAATGAAAACGATGTCGGCAACAGATCGTCGCTTACTTAGTCCCTTTAAGTTAATAAGCTTCTAGCGGTTGAGATAGGGAGGCAAATTATAAACGTCCACCCAAGGTAATCCACGCAGAGCAAAACGCAAAAATCTCCGTTATACCGCTTGTACGTGTACCTATTTGAATTCATATCTTATGCCTAGTACACAGCTGAAATGAATTTGATGTCTCTGTTTAACTCTACACATAAATTTTTTATACATTTCATAATTATTTGTATTTGTTGTTGCGCTGTGTATCAAGTGTTTTTAAAAATGACGAATGAAAATTTTGTTAATGTTGAATATTTAGAATGTGCGATCGATTATATCGCCCTTGGTGAAATTTGAAATAATACGAGAGGTGATAATATAACATCACACTAGAAAGTAATTATTTCTTTTATTACATTCGATGACGAAGATGAAAATATGTCGCAAAACCAGCGAAAACTAAGCTCCCGTAAATCAAAAAATATTTGTAAGGTAGGCCAGTTCCAATGCTTCTGCATAGTACAGTACTATTACCCAAACCATCACATTCGTACGAATCCGGACAACTTGAGCACGGTGTACCATACTTAAAATTGGAAGATACATCATTTTCTAAATCGCCATTGTGAGCACACACAAGATTTGCATAGATGCGTGATGTCATTTGAAATACGCATCCAAAATCTGTAACGGTTGTATCGTAAATCCAAAAATAATCTGGCCTTGCTCCACTTCTAGTCGTATTTACAATTTCATGCCGTACTTTGAATATGATGTCTGCCACTGGATTTAAATATCGTTCGTAATCAAAAACAGATGTATAGAGTGGCAAATAAAATATTTGCACTTTACTGAATTGGGCTGAAAATTAATTAGTTTTTTTAAAAAATTACTTCACTATATGGCATTAAGATATAAGCACTTACACGATGAAATACAATTAATATTGCGATATTCTGGTGCCCATAGTTTACCAAATTCACTCGCAACCATCTGTAGCTCGGTATTCCAAGTTACGCACGGCATGTTCGAAATATTTTTTTCTACAACCATCATTTGCCGAAATGTGTTAATTTCGTTCTGAATATTTTCTCGAACTACCAAACGCGCTGGACACATTTTAAGCCAGCCGTGCGAATTTTTTAAATGTTTGCAGTATCGTAAATTTGATCGGAAGGTTTTGTATTCCTCTTTAAATAGAAATGAAAAATATTAATTTATTTAATCATATACTATATATATTAGTACAAACCTACGCTAGTCTTTACGCTAACATCCAAATCAAATATATCACTAAAATTGCTAGTTGAGAGCTCATTGGCAACACAACTGATACGAAATGGTTTTATCGAGTAAGCACAATGTATACGACGTGTTTCAGGATTCCAAAACCATGAGTATTTTAAATTTTCTAAATTTTCAGCTAAGACTGCACAATGCTTAATAAAATTAGCAACACTCTCATCTATCGGTAGTTCATCAACCGAGAATTCTGATTCACAAAATTCATGTGTAATAAGCAGTGAATTGGTCATAGCGGGAAGTGGCAAATCATTTACACTTTCATTGTTAAAAATCATATCACTTGATGAAATTCGGCGTACAAATGAAACGCCCTTGTTGCAGATTAAATTCGCACGAAAATCGTTAATCGTGTCGACAATCATTTGGTCACATTTTTCACATTTTACGTATTCAACTTTACAGTTTACAATAGAGCAGCGCAGTAAAAATGCGGCAGCACAAATTAAAATTTGCATGATTACTAACATATAAAGTCGCGACTTATTAGTTTTACGTGTCTACCGAAAATAATCACGATAATTGGCATTGTGTCTGAAAATGGATTCATTACGCGTAGTGGGTGGACATTTATCTACAAAATTTAATGTTTGTTAAATTTTTTTTGAAGAATCACCCAGTTTTGAAGTATCAATATATAATTAAAAGAATATTTTTGATTTTAAACGATGAAATCCATTAACTGAATATCGTTTATTGAATACTAATTTTTTATTATTATTGTTTGTTCAGCAGGAAATGAGCGTGGAATGAACTAAACGTAGCTGCGGTTTTACAAAAATATTCTTTTAATTATCGTCTGGCTCGACAGAATGTATGTACCGAATTATTATTCTTCAAATCGGTGACGTACTACGGTGATGGGATCACTTTTAAAACAGAAAATGTTTGGGTTCTGACTACACTGTACCTGGTCTTCAAAAAATTTGAGACAAATCCAGAGATAATGGATGAGCGGAGATTAATTATTCTTTAAGCCTATGACACTATGCACGTCATGTCGATTTATTAGTTTGCTTGTCTCATTATAACTGTGTCTAACATCCTTATTCTTTTAGTTGAGTCCCAGAACGCCTATTTTGATCCAAAAATAATAACAGGAGAGAAGAATTTCCGGAACCATTCGCAATGTTTCGCCACACCATTCGCAATGTTTTTATTTTAGGTTAATAATTTTATATTTTGTAAATTAACAAACTTTATATCCCTTTTGTGTTTTACTAACACAATTGTGTGGGTACAGCAAAAGTACCATATCAAAAATTTATTTTTGTTTGTCTTTTGAACCAACTTACATATTTCTGTATTCCTTTCCAAAATGTTTTCGTTAAAAAAAAAACACTATAACTATACACACAATTGTGTTGGTTGTACTTCAAATCAAGTGCAATTTTTTGTCAAAAACGCCATTACATACCATGATTTTTTACTCACACATTTGTGTGATTTGGACTTTAATAGAGCCAGTTTTTTGGTTGAAAAACGGATATTTTATAAAAAAAAAATTGTAAAACATTTGTAAAACGTTCAATAAAACGACACGTAAAAAATAAATTCACTTTCCTCAAAATTTAGCAATTTAGCATAATTTTGCTTTTGTCAAATTCCCCATATAGATACCGTGGGAAAATGTCACAAAACAGAAGTGGAAGCACCAACAATTTGAACCGATTCCGCTCGGTTCGTTAAATTTTTATGATTATGGTCACAAAAACAACACACATACATGCGTAACAAACGACAGCACACTTATTCAAAATTGTGTATTATTTGTCGTATTCGTATACACAAATTTGTGGTTTCGTCTCCCAATTCTGGATCAAAATAGGCGTTCAAGCGTTTGTTACGACTACTGATTTTTTGTATTCTCTTAAGCAAATGTGTGACTGTCGGCAACTCAAGTGACAAACATCATATTCTATTAGTCATTAAAAATGTTTATTGCAGAGAGAGAGAGACGACATTTTTAGACGCGTGATTTTGAAAAGTGATATAATATGGAAAAGAGAAAACGTAAGTTTTTTGATACATTTATTTTGAAATACATATGTATATACACTTGGGTGCAAAAAAATCGCACATTGCTCAATTTTCCACAAAAGTTCAAAAATATCAAAAAATCGAATATTTGTTTGCAGATTCAAAGTCTATTTCAATACCTCTCCAGTGGTACCTTTTTTGTATTTATACGTGCCATCAAACTGATTTTTGGGGGTTAACGTCTGAGGTAGACATTTTTGTGAATTCGTCAGCATGGAAATTACGTTCTTAATGTAACATTGTGCATATCGCTCCCATTGTCTTCTGTATACTCTTTCGCGTCCATCGGTGCTATATAGACACATCCTGCATTCGTCAGAGACCAGGACTGTTCTCCATTCTTCTTCTGTCCAATTTAAATGGTCTCGAGCGAACTCACGACGGGCTCGTCGGTGGGCTGCAGTTAATTTTGACCCGTTTGCTAGTCTGTGTGCAGTCAGATTAACTTCTCGAAATTGTTTTCTAACTGTGCACCGACTGACTTCGACTTCACGAACTTCTTGGAGCCGGCGTCCCTGTTGAACCGCATTTATACGGCGATTTCGCAAAGAAGTTGTTACAATAAAGCGGTCATCACGCTGTGCTGTAGCATGAGGTTGGTGGCCAGATCCTTTTCGCCGTCTGAAGCCACCAGTTTCCTGACATCTCTGTCACACTCGACGAACGGAGAATCGGCTCAAATTTAGTTGTAGAGCCACTTCACTTTGGTGCTGCCCCTCATAAATTAGTGCAACCACTTGTGCGGCTAGGTCTGGTGTAGTATCCATTTCTTTGCTCCGGTTGAATACGTAATCAATAGAAGATCGTTCAGGCTAAGCGTCGAAATGCGAATGATCACAATTCCGAGCAAGATATTTCATGGCATGCTATTGTATTGATCTTATGCAATTATTTTTAGAATTTAATTCGAAAGCCTGCTGTATGCATTTGATAAAAACTCACTTTGTTGGCATGGCACAAGTACAAAAAAGGTACCACTGGATAGGTATTGAAATAGACTTTGAATCTGCATTTAAAAAAATTAAACAAATATTGGATTTTTTTGGATTTAAAAAAATTAAACAAATATTGGATTTTTTGATATTTTTGAACTTCTGTGGAAAATTGAGCAATGTGCGATTTTTTGCATCCAAGTGTATTAAAACATATTGTTTAAATATTTAAACAAAAAAAAAAATATTAAAACATATTGTTTAAATATTTAAACAAAAAAATATTAAAACATATTGTTTAATTGATTTATTAGAATTAAAATTACAAATGTTAGGCAGTTTGAGTGCCTCGTTGAATTTACAAGTGCGTTTTGCCGAACAGTTAAGTTTTTTAGGACCTCCAAGACGAGATGGATCAGGGTGGTGTAACGATTTCGAATGACATCGTTACAAGTTGCTAAATTGTGTTTGATTTTTTTTTGTATGTGAATCGCCTGAATGACGTTGCGTGTAAGTGAGCAATTGGCATTTGAAATTTGATATTTGATTTTCATTAAAAATCCCTAAATGTTGACTACAATATTGTGTAGTTTGAATCATCAATTGAGAGCGATCGGAAAGTAAAAATATCGATAATTCAGGTCGATCAATTTTGAGAAAAATATCGAGTAGTCGATACCGCAGAGACAAGTGACTTAACAAAATTGAGATTTTAGGCGCGATTTGCTGGATTTTTTTTTTAGAAAAAAATTGATAAATTTTTGGGATCGGGGATCAGTTTTTAAGTGAATGTCGGGATATAAAGACGAAAAGCTCTATTTTGAGAGTAAAAATTGTATTGAGAAAATTAATTCTAATATTACAAATTTAAGTGGATTTAAGTTTAAAATCAGAAAATTGTTTAAAATTTAATTAAATAATGATCTATAATTAGTGGTTAATTCGGAGTCAAAAAGAAGTATAAGTCCGTGGTTTTTTTATATATAGTATAAAAAATGTGAAAATAAACAATGCATACGCCATTTATATTAAAAGACAATTTTGTTTTTGTGTAAGTGGAAAAGAAAACGTAAACCAAAATTAAAAGCAGAATAATAATATGACCGTAATGTGATAAGTGAAGAAAACCAAATAAACTAGAAAGCTGAAAATAAAACATTTCTTTTATGTTCGTGGAAAAATTATTGATATAATAGGCGTTTTCGGAAATATCCCATGGTAACTTTTGAGTAATTTTAATTTTTTTAATGTTGGTAACAAAAGTTACTCAAGTTACCCTGGCTATACAAAAAAGTAAAATTACATTAAGCGTGGTAATTTTATATTCAGCAGAATTTAATGACGTATTTTGACAGATTTGACTTGCTGTTTTTTTGTATATTTAGTTGTTACTTTACTGCGACATATTTAATATTTTTGGTTTTGTAGTAAAAGAATTTAAAGTTATTATAATAAAAAATATTAAAATGAATCAAGCGATTTGGGACATATAGTAGCTCCTCGTCAGACAGCGAGGATGAAATGGATTTGTTAATCATGAGAGATTTATTGTTGGAGAGCGATATTGCTTTGGCGAATAAATATCAGGTTAACGATAATTTGACCAAAATTTCTGAATTTATGTCGGTAATCGATAAGTATAGTGAATCACAATTTAAGAGTCACTTTAGATTATCGCGAAGTTCGGTAAATTATATTATTGGTGAGTATTTTGTATTTTATAATATTATATTAGAAAGTTTTAGTTAAAAGTTTTATTTTATTTTCATAGAATGACATAAAACTAATTTAAAAGATAATGTGGGGCCTGGTAGCCACTGCTTAAGCTCTGAATTAAAAATGTATCGTACAATTTGGTATTTGTCTAATCAAGAGACATTTAGGCAAATTGCAGACAGGTTTGGAACAGCAATATCTACTGCATATGGAATAATTAAAGAAATAACTTGCTTCTTGGTAAGAGAGTCGCCGAAATTTATAAAATGACCCAATTCTGAAGATTACCACTACATATCTAGTGAATTTGAAAAAATTGCCGGAATTAAAGGAATAGTTGGTCCAGTTGATGGATGTCATATTCGAATAAAAAAGCCCTCACAAAACCCTATGGATTTCTATAATCGAAAAAAATATTATAGTGTTCTACTCCAAGGTGTAGTCGACCACCAAAAAAAATTTATTGATGTGTATTGTGGTGAACCTGGATCCATGCATGATTGGAAAGTTTTACAGCGATCAAAACTATTCGACCTTGCTGAACACCAAAATGTTTTGGGACATTTTTTTTATTGGGAGATTCAGCATATAAAAATAATACTTGGCTTGTTGCTCCATTTAAAGATTACGGTAATTTAAGTGACCAACAAAAAAATTTCAATCAAATTCATTCCAAATCAAGAATTTTTATTGAAAACGCTTTTGGGTTACTAAAGGGAAAATTCCGAAAATTATTCAGTTTTGACAATTTATCTATAGAATTTATCATAAACTGTATTATGGCCGCGTTACTCGGAAAATGAATGTATTAAACGAACATCGGTGTTTGAACAGTTGGTGAATGAGGCAAAAATAGTTATAAATAAAAAAGTCAATATACTATATATGTTTTTATGTTTTATTTAAAAATATTATTTATTATAAATTTGCATGATGTTTTCTAACTGTGCCATCTTTTCCTGGTGCCGCCGTTCTTTAGCCTCTGCCTTTTTATTATTCTTTATTAATCTTTCATTTCTTCCAACGATTCTTAAGGTAGGAATTTTATCTATTATTTCTCATTTACCTTATTAATTCTACATTTTTTGAAGTAGATGTGGACGTACTTCTATTTAAAGATGAAGAGATGTCTCTCTGCAAAGAGGTCTCCAACGGATTTGCCGTAGTTTCAAGGCCAACCTAATTATTAAATAGAATAAAAACATTTGTTAACTTATTTTAAATTGGAGTTGTTCAAAAATTTTTAAATTTATTAAAATCCTATAAAAAATATAAGAACTACGAAAATAAATCGGGACGAGGCAGATCTAGATGTGTCGCATTTGGTCCACAATTCGTAACCTGATTTTGTTGAAGTATTTCCATTGCTGGCAGCAGTCGGAATATCTACCACACTAATTTTCGTAATTTTTTCGTCATCCGTCTATAAATATAAGTATTATTTATTTATCTGTTATATATAAAATAATCAAACTTGTTTTTTGCTTACTAAATACTCCACATCCTGATAGGTTTCGATGGGATCAACAACTGCATCCAGCTAGCCAAACGAAAATTAATAAAAACAAAATTTATTTGGTCCATATATTTTAAATATAAATATTTTAAAACTTACATCCATATTTTTAAATTAACCGATTTTTTGAAATTTATAATTTAATATAAATTTTCTGAAACTTTTAATTTAACCCAGATGTTGCCGACAAAACACAAACACTTCAATACTAAAAATCGCTGCAACGAATGAATCCTTTATATAGTAAATAGGCCTAACGGGACTTTCGAAAAAAACTTTCCACAAGTTATGCTCGAATTTTCTACAGTATGGTTTTTGTGGCGTTTTAAAGGACAACGGCAATATCTGGGTTAATATGAATTTTCTTGAAACTTCTAATTTAATATATCTGTACCTCGGAGGCATGAAAATAAAATTTTCAGAGGTATATCATTTTATGTCCAGATAGTGTCTTTTGTCTCTAAGGGAAACTATACATGATGTTATTTCAAACATTTAAACTTGCGCAAGGACTTTAGTCCATTACAAAGAGAATTAAACATAATCAACCACTATGTGGCTAGTTCATTTTCTGAAATAATTGGACATGTAGTATGCCTCCGGCATCTTCTAACAGATATATTTTCTAAAGCTTCTAATTTAACCCTTTGAGTGCTAACAAAAGTTTTAGAGAACTAGCTAAAAGTGCTTATAGATACAAAACAATTATAATTATATATGTATATTTATTGCAAACAAATATTAAATTGTATACAAATGTATAATTAAATATTTTATTAAAAATATGTATGTGTAAATTTTTCCATTTATCAACAAATATGTATCATAAAAGTGCGATCGCGCTCCTTGGCATTCAAAGGGAAAATTGACAGAAAGACAAAAACAAAAACTAAATTACTCTTAAGTTACTCTACATGTTCGGAAATTGATTTGGTAATTTTTTGTCAGCAGGATACCCAAAAGTTACCATGTGATATTTCCGAAAACGCCTAACATATTGTATAAAGTGTATCGATAAATAAGTTCGTTTTGTATAACAAATGGGTGTGCGCCTAAATGACCGTTACTTAGGTCAGAAATTGAAAATCCCCCAAAGTGTAGCCTTGAATGAGAACATGAAAGAAAAGAACAAAAAAGAATTATAAAATCATATGTGTCATAATATATAGTTACCATTCCTTATAATCAATATCCACAATCAACATTACAACATTAGTCAATTTTGGATGCATTCTGTAGTCAGCAATTTTACAACATTCAACATAAACGTAAGAAGTTACAATACAATTACACATTTTTTTTTTGATCTTAAATTTAAAAGTTTTTTTGTTATTTTTTTTTTGATTCTATTAAATTCAAATTAAATTATGTCGTTAAGATTTTTTTTTGTTGATTTCTTTTATAATCTGGTGGTGGGTAGTTAAGGCTTAGATAAGTTCGGTTAGTTTAGGTTTAGCTAGGTAGTTTAAAAACTTTTGATTTCAAATTAATTTTCTTAATCAATAAATTTTTGCTTTTCATTTTTTTTTTTAACTAATAAATTTACTTAATGTCCTTTTTTATTGAAACTTATTGCGTAATCATTTTAATAAAAATGAGATAAATTTGTGAAAGAAACGAGGATGAACTAGGGTGAGTGTCAAGGTCGGTATATAGGTAATTAGCATTTCCTAATAGCGGTTAAACCTGGCCTACTCATACTCTTATACCCACCCCACTCCCTGACGCTTAGCCGCGCAACAACCGCTTGAGTCCCTGAGTAGTTCAAATTTATAGCCTAGCCTGGTAAGGACGGTATTTTGCGTTCGGTTTTTTCTTTAATTGTTTTGTTATAAATTTATATTTTTTTTTGTTATACCCTCCAAATCAGGCTAAACGCTACAGTGGCAAAAAGTAAGCCGGTTTCGTAATCAGCTATTGTTAATTTTCATAATAAATTTTATATTTTAGATTTGGACTGATTTTAAAGGAAAACTAAAATAAAAATGGGACATAATAAGAAAGAAACTGCAGCGACAGGGGTGGTGCATGCCAACTTTACACATTTTCCCCGCTAGAAGAATCGGTGATAAAACTTTTAAGTGTAGATATTTTCAAAAAATTTAAGTAGAAGTTTTGGGCCATCATCAGTGTCTAGTATATCATCTACGCTTCATTACCAAATATAAATTTAGACCCCATCGCAATATATACAACACCAGATAATGAGGTTTTGGTTTCAGATAATCATGCGATGTAAAGTATGTCAATTAATGTTACTGAAGACCCTGAGGAGGAGACCTGTAAGCAATCACATCTCGAACCAAAAAAACGGGGCTTCAAAAAAAAATCAATCTGAAGAAAGATATCGTTTCTTGGAAACGCAGACAAAATATATGGAGGAGAATAATAGTCCCTGAAAATGTCAAATCCCCTTTTCCATGTTTTAGTCTATGCAGCATTCTGTTCTGGGGCTGGAGCACTCCCAACTCTTTCGCAGTTCTCTTTTGACGTCCTACTTGCTTTACGCATTGCTTGCCAAATTGCATGCCAGAGGACGTACGGCTTAAGTTCGATTTTATCGCCATCTGCACATTGCATAACTCCATGCCAGTATAGGAAGATGGATCGGCCTATTAGTTTTGCACTCTAACAGGGGGTCATAGTTGTGTTCCATTTCATCACAGGTAATAATCTGTTGATGAAATTTCCCTTTTGCATCCTGCCCCTATCGGGATTTGAACCCGGTTCCTCCCAACCCAAACGCCAAAGCTTTAACCACTGTGCCGTTTGGTCGGTTTTAAATTTCTTAAACTTTAAATTTTTTTTTCGATTTATTGGTTAGTAAGATTGTTTTCATTCTTCAAATTATTAATTCAGAACAATTTGTTTCAATATCCACTCTTGATCCTTTGGAGCACAGACATAATGTTAGTGCTATGTTACTGTATTTTACAAATTTTGTTATTGTATAATGCTGTATCCGGCCACTTTGGTTTTGTAGAGCCAATGCTCGCTTCAGTTCTTGGCAACATAGGCTTGGTTTAGAATTAAACAATAAATTGTTGCCGTAGAAAAGGGAGGTGGGGGATATCTAGTTTTCTATTACCACAAATTACTCCATTATTTCTTAAACCAAAGTACGAGTTTTCCGATTTTCGAGATCGTGAAATAATTGGCGTGCACAAAAATCGTAACATTTCATCTGACCTGAACAACCGCTGTGAATTAACAATAGCCATAATTTAAATTATTCAATTGTGCATCTTCTCGGCATGTAAAATTTGATGACTCAGAGACTCGTGCCAAATGACACACTCCGAAGTGAGATGCATCGGGAAGATTATATAATGAAACTGGATACTTTTCTGTAAACAAAAATTGGAAAATCCATTATTGACTTGTTACCTTGTTTGACCACATAACCATTTTAATTAGGCGTTAACCAAAAAACCAAGGCAAGTGAGTTAGTGCAGAAACGTGGGCACATCGTAGCGGCCTTAACCAAACACTGAAAGATATTGAAGTGAACAGACTTTTTATGATCCCAAACCTCCTAATTTGATGAGTTTGAGATAAAGTTTTAAAATAAAGGCAATTTTTATGCGTGAAATTTGTCAGTCAAAAAAACTTTGAGAGCTCTCAGCCTCCGAGCACTGATTAGCTTAGTAAACTTATTGTTAATTTATGCGCTCCGCAAATTCAATTCTGATACCGGAGGAATCTGATACCAAAGTCTAAAACGTAAGCATTGACAGCGATGTTCATACGACGGATACAAATCTCGGATTCTTCTATTTCAGATTTTTTTCAATTTTTTCAGCTTTTTTGTATGAAAAAAGGTGTGTTTGTTGTATAATTTACGTAATTTAATTGGTTAAAAGGACGGGGTAGAAAAATCCGAAATTTATATCCGTCGTGTGAATTCGATGATTATAAATTTATTCGAGAAGTCGTCTTCATTTTACTTTGTAATTCGAAAATTTGTTCATGTTATCAATTTTTTGTCAAATTTAAAACTAAACAAATTCCTTTGTATTTAATAGGCTCTCAAATCAAACGCGCTACAATCTTTGCTATGCAATGGTCTTAAAATGAATGTTTTTCAGAAGATATTAATCGAGTCACCGCCGGATCCGATTTGCAAACCAGAAAACACTACTTGCAGAACGGATTGGTTTGACTTATTGCTGTTCATGCGGCACCAAACATTCTGCAATTATCGACGATCGCCATAGATTCACGAAGCCGCTTACATAAACCATACCTGTATCCTACTCAACAACATTTACTTGGCATTACTACACAAAATTATTGGACAGTTGAAATAAATTAAAATTATTGGATCCCGTATCACTTGCAATTGCCATGGTATAAGAACAGCACATATAACAAAAGATGTGTAATCTACTGTTATTTCGGATAATATTATCAACATCATTTTACCTAGTGGGTGTCGATCTCGCCGGACCTGTCAAATTTGAATGTCAAACCAGACGAGGTATGCAAAGATTTACATGAAATGGTGTCAGATTTGAGAAGAGACGCATTTTTGCTTATAAGACGGTTTATATCCATACGCGGCATCATAGTACAAATATATTCCGAAAATGGATTCTAGTTCTTCGATGCTATTAGAAAAATCATCAAATTTTTCCGCAGGTTAGATCTCAAGCCCCGGTGGCAAAGTGGCCAACATGCTTGCTCCAGCGACCGGAGGTCCCAGGTTCGATTACCGGTGGTGACAAGGAAAAATTTCACGGCTGGTTTAGGAACAATGAATTAATCACTCATTATCCGAAATGAAAATATGATTATGTAACCTCATTTGAGACGGCCAAATCCCTTGATGGGATATAGTGCCAGAGAGAGAGAGAGAGAGAGAGCTCTCAAGCCTTCAATAATGAGCTAAGAAATTTTTTGACCATCAATTAGATCAAAATTTCAGTTTGATTCCTCATTGCCACCCTTTTTTGGCTGCATCTAAATTTCAAGGAATACTGCACCGTTGTACATCAGATCGGATGCCTCTTAAATTCGTGAACTATTGGCCTTATGGAAACAAAATTTTTGTTTGAATTTTGGAGTGTTAACTCCAGGACATTATCTAATGAGCTGCTATATATGTTATTTGATAACCCTACATAGAAATTTCTATGTAATTTCTATCTAATGGTTTTTGGAGTGTGTAGAGATCTGATTATTTAACCATTTTCCGGCAGCGACTGTAACTATAGTTGACGAAAACAGTCGTTTTTAATTTATAGTTGTTGTTGTTAATATATTACGTCATTAAAATATGGCATTTCTTATGCAAATATCCACAGTACAAACAATTTGGTTAATATAAATTAAATTACGATTTAATAAGGAATTTTCAACAAATCGTTGTTGATTTTAATTATAGCTGTTTTGTCAAAATAATGACATAACGCAATAAAAACTACATTTCTGATACAAACAACCTCCAAAGAACAAAAATAAAATAAGTTATATGAAATATCAGCTCCATGTGTCTTAGATGCATCAGGGAAGGCATATGGTGCAACAAATATTCAGCTTTAGTCGTTCTAATTAACAAATTCCCAGATTGGATTTCAACAATCAAGCACTATCTGGGAATTTGTTAATTAGAACGACTGAGGCTGAATATTTGTTGCACCATATGCCTTCCCTGATGCATCTAAGACACATGGAGCTGATATTCCATATAACTTATTTTATTTTTGTTCCTTGGAGGTTGTTTGAATCAGAAACGTACCACCAAAACGGTGAAAATACACATCACGCATAGAACAGCAAAACATTTTAGAGTCCTCAAACTTAAATCAATGATTTCACGTAGAGTTGCTCAGTAATCCTTCTGATTACCCCTCTATAGGTTTGATGTCATCGGAATTAATAACGAAATTTTGTGGCGGGATAATCCACTTGGCTGCAAATACCAAATGATTCATACGGGTTTAATCAAAGATTATTTATTTATTATATTATTATCTGAGGGGCATTTGAAAAATTTTCATGCTTGCCGATCACCTAAGAAACCTTAGTTAAAATGTTAATTAGTCGTATTCGTATACGTATGGGAAGCAGGGCCGTTCATCTATAGATTTCATTCAAGGCGCGGGATTTGTAAATCAATTTACAGCGAGTTAGAGGAAATGGCAAAATTTAAAGCGCCCCGTGAGACACAACAATATTATACAGATTTCGGTACAACCCACCTAGTGAAATCACTCAAATCAATAAATTATCATTGCAATACAAATTATGTGCATATCGTAATAATAATTAATTTTATAAACGAGGAATTTTGTTATTCCAACCGCAAAGTGCGTAATCAAAATTGCTTACATATTTTATATAAAACGGTTGTGTTGCTGTTGTTGGTTGTGCCTCTTCTTAATACATAATTGAAGTTTTTATAGTTATTTTTGTACCAATACATTATATGGATTTGCAGCGTAATTATTATTTTATGTCTTTATAATTTTTATTATTGTTGTTATTAATAATTAATGAATACCAACATCCGTTTAATAATAGATATTGCTGTTGCTGCCGCGCCGTTCATTTTTATTATATTTTTTTTTTTCGTTCATATTTTAAGAAGTTTTCGTATACACAAATTTTCTAGAAGTTATTAAGATGTGTTTTTAATTGGTATTTAATGCAATTGCTACTGATACTCGTACGTCTTGTATAAATATCGACTTGTTCAAACGTTTTGAGTAAATTATGTTTGAATTCGCTTGCTCATCATTTGGTCAGGACTGGTCATTAGTTTTTATTGTTTGGTCACTTATGATTAAATGGTAAATAAATAATGAAAAATTCAGAAAAAAATTTGCCGGGTCAAATCATGCCGCTTTTTATCAAACTTCTATAGGTAATCGTTAGGTGGGGATTGGTCAACACATTCTGGTGTTTGATCACCATTGGGTAAGTTTTTATTGCGAAAAAAACAAAATCAAAATTGTATTAATTCAATAAAATCAGGCTCGTCGCTTATTTGGGAATTTCATTTTACGAAATTAATAAAAAAATCCAATTTGAATATACGAATTAAATAAAAATATTTTTTTTTCCAAGAATTGTACCTAAAGTGATATAATCACACAAGATGTAATCAATTCAATTTTTTGGTTCTTGATAACTTGTTGAGGATTGGCGGACTAGTTGATTCCGTTTGGTCATCCGTACATAATGGTTTATTGCGAGGTGTACGAGCCTTGAAACTTCACCAATATTAATAATTGTATAAATCTAACGATTGGAATCGTGTAGTCGACTGTCGTCGAGGATTGGTCATTATTTGTTTTCGTTTGGTCATTTCTACGTAAGTATTTTTCGCAATAAATCATCATGTAAGGATGACCAAACGAAATGAACTATAGTGGCCAATCCTCAAAAAGTTGTGGAGAACCAAAGAATTGAATTGATTACATCTTGTGTTTTTCACTTTAAATACAATTCTATTCAATTATTTAAATGGTACTATATTCCAAGTGGATTTTTTTATTAACATTTAGCGGACGGGCCAAAAAAATTTACGTTTTTCCACTGTGACTTTTAGTACGTTTTTCATTTTATGCACATTGTGTTATTTTTTCTTGGTACCAAAAAAAAAAAAATTAAGCGCAAAATGGAGAAGGTAGGAAAAAGAAAGGTTGTTAAATATGATAGACTTGACCCGGTTACAGACACCTAAGTAGTCAATAGTTAGTAAAATGTTAGTATGATAAATGTTTGACAATTGTTAATATAACAACATAGTAAGAGTCTGACGTATGTAAATATAGTCCGAAAACTAGCCTAAAAAAAGACTTTCTATAAAACGGCAGGTGTCCTTACTAAAATTCATGAAAAAGCTTCTTAAGCCAAAAAAAAAAAATAATTTACCTTCAAATCATATAGTCGATCCCGAAAACCATAATAAATTTCTGGAAACTGGTTCTATCATTTTTTCTTTTGATCACTGCTAAAGAAATACAATAAAAACAAAACAAGAAGTGAAATCGTTATTACTACCATTTTCAAAAAGATTTTTGCGATGAATTTTCATTTGCGACATTTTTCCCGAAAGCATAAATGGGAAAAACTATTCACAATGGGTTTTAAATTGTGTTTTAAATTTAAGTTTTAAGTTCAGAAATTGTGCTCAATACGATTGAAATAATACCGTATAAGATGGCGGAAATTTGACAGCGGAAAATAAGAGATTACGCTACTCGACGCAAGTGGCAGCACTATCACTAAAGTGAATTTATTTTGTAATGTAATTACCAGCGGAAATTTTTTATCCATTTTGTTTGTCTTTTTTCACTAAATAAAATATCCCAGCGGAATAAAATATTAAAAGTGACCTTTAAAATGACAAACTGATTGATCTCCGAAGTAAAGGAACTCGGTAAATGAAATCTTGAAATTTAACAATATTCCGTCTTTCTGCCATTTTTTAAAAAATTTCGATGAATTTGGATGGCAGTAAGTATAGATCGCGGATTTTAAAGTAAGTTTTGGACAAAATTTTAGGATATGTTCGTGCTGGACCGACCTGGCCATTTCATAACTTCTCCTTATGAAAAATGATATCTGCACATTTTACATGATAAAAATAAAATTTAAACCGCAGGGAACTTTCTCTCTCTCTCTCTGGCTTTCACATCCCATGAAGGGATTTCGCCGCCCGCACAATGGCCCTCCATCCATCCCGATCCATTGCTCTCGTCCTCCAGTTTCGACATCCTAATGCTTGCAGATCTTGTTCAATGTCGTCACGCCAGCGTAGTCGGGGTCTTCCTCTACGACGTACTCCGGCTGGTTGTTGGTGAAACACTTTATTTATCATCCGTTGTTGTGGGGACCTTGTAACGTGGCCGAGCCATCTCACTCGATTGGATTTAATGAATCCGATGATATCGCTGCCTCCGAGGAGTTGCTTTATTTCGTGATTCATACGAATCCGATATTCGTTGTTCGCAACTTTTATTGGACCAAAAATTGAACGGATGACCTTCCTTTCGAATGTAGATAACAATCTACAATCGTTAGAGGTCATGGTCCAGCTCTCGCTTCCGAAAGTCAGCACAGGTCTTATTAGTGCTTTATAAAGTGCGAGCTTGCACGACTGCGATAGATGTTTCGAACGCAATAATCTTGATTGGGCGTAGAAAACTCGTTGTCCGGCAGCGATTCGGGCTTTTATTTCTGCCTGGATTTCATTCAGTGATGTTATAACTGACCCGAGGTATTTAAAGTTTTCGACACCATCAAAATTATGGTCGCCAATTCCGAGATTTGCACTAGAGATGTTCCTGGGTGTTGTTAGATATTTGGTTTTACTGCTGTTCACCTCCAAACCAAGTCTTCTTGCGCAGCGATCGAGCGGTATGAAACTGTCTTTGATATCGCTTGGTCTTCGGCCAAGAAGCACGATATCATCTGCATATCCAAGAATTTGGCCGGATTTATTAAATATACAGCGCGAAGTTTCGATGTTGCTTTTTCTCACTACGTACTCAAGCGCCAAATTGAACAGCAAAGGCGCGAGTGCATCACCTTGTCGAACGCCAGATGTTATTTCAAAGGAGTCTGACACAGTTCCTTCAATTACGATTCTACATACAGACCCAGACGTTGTTAATTTACACAGCGAAACGAGTTTCTCTGGGATTCCTACCTAGGCATATGAGCGCGGCCCATAGGTTGTCGCGGTTTATACTGTCATATGCCTGCCGGAAGTCTATATATAGTTGATGTATGGTTATGTTGTACTCCCAACATTTTTCCAAGATCATCCTCATGGTAAAACACTGGTCCGTGGTTGATCGGTTGGGTCGAAAACCACATTGATAGTCGCCAATGATGTTTTCGGCGAAAGGGATGAGTCTGGCAAGTACAACATTAGCCAACACTTTGTAAGCAGCGTTCAATAAAGGTATGCCACGATAGTTTTCACATTTGAGACGGTCGCCTTTATGCAGCGGACATAGGAGCGCGGTCTTCCAATTCTCAGGCAGCTCTTCTTGGTCCCAAATACAGACAACGAGGTCGTATAGACTTGTTGCAAGAGTAGCGCCTCCGAGTTTAATCAATTCTGCGGGGATTCCATCGAGACCGGGTGCCTTTCCGTTTTTCAATCGACTAATAGCTGCGTCTACTTCCTCCACTGTGGGATATTCGACAAAGACCTCGTCACCTGGAGGAGCTATTGCTCTAATGGGGGTCACGTCGTCATTGCGATTTAGCAGATTTTGAAAGTAGGTTTGCCATACTGAGAGAACATCAGCCACGTTTGTTCTCAACTCTCCATTCCCGTCTTTGATGGCTGTACTTCTTGGATGGAAGTCTTTAGTGAGATTCTTGGCGTTGGCAAAACAGTCCCTTGAGTTTCCTAGTTCCGCTTGGAAGCTGATGTTTTCGATGCATAGTCTCATATGTTCGCGCTTTTTTTGTCGAAGGTATTTAGTCGTGGCTTTCCTAGCGTTGAGATATTCTGCTAGAGTGCTTCTAGTGTTGCGAGCCAACCATTTTTCACGAAGCGTTCGTTTATTTTCGACGACCCTATGGCATTGGTCATCGAACCAATCATTGCGGGCTCTCGGAGGTCTTCTTCCGATGGTATTTTGCGCCGCGGTGGTTATGGCTGACTGTATAGCGTGCCACTGCTCCTCGATGTTAGAGGGAGCTTCTTCGTTGTTGCTGGGCCGCTCTAAATAGTTAGTGACAGCTGATTGGTAACTCTGCAATGACGCTTGGTCATTTAGAGCATTGATATTCCATCGAACGGTCTTTTGTGCTTGTCTGTTAAACGTAGATGACAGTTTGCACTTATATTTAAATATGACAGGCATATGATCGCTGTCCATGTCTGCACCTCTGTAAGATCTAACGTCAGATATGCTGGTGGAGTGTCTTTTAGATACCATGACGTGATCGATTTGATTTTTCGTTCTACCATCATTCGATCTCCACGTTACTTTGTGGATTCTCTTATGTTGGAAAAACGTACTTGATACAACTAAGTTGTACGTTATTGCCAGGTCGGTGACTCATTGACCGTTGTTATTACTAGTTAGGTGCAGGCTGTTAGGACCGATGTGCGATGTATTTTCTGCACTCCTACCGATTTTTGCATTAAAGTCGCCCACGATGATTTTAATGTCGTGGTGCGGTATGTTATTGATGACTTCCTCCAGTTCGACAAAGAAAAGATCTTTGATGTCATCTGATTTATCTTCGGTGGGTGCATGCACATTAACGATCGTGATGTTAAATTTCTTAGTGCGAAGTCTGACCGTACATATCCGCATGTTGATCGGGCGGAAATCGATGATATGATGCTTCACGCGCCGATGGATGAGAAAGCCAACTCCAAATTCTCCTCCGTTCTGATGGCCGCTGTAATGAAGAGTGTAACCATTGGTGGTGTCATGGATCCCACTCCCAGACCATCTAAGCTCTTGTAGTGCAAGTACGTCTAATGTGTAACTCTTTGCTTGGTTCGATAGGTTCTGGAGATCTCCAGGTCTTAAGAGGCTAAGCACGTTCCATGTTCCGCAGGGAACTTGGGTATTTCTTAATTATATTTTGTAAAATTTGCATTGCATACAGGGAAAATTTGGAAAAATTTATGGATTAGAATTCTCAATTTTCACTAGAATTTTTTGATTTTCTGCGGCCATATAAGTTATTTTCAGTTTTTGGCCAATATCTCAAAAACTTCCATTAGTAACCAATACTTTCGGTTGTTTTCCAAATAGCTTCTAATAGCAAATAGTCATACTGCGACTATATGGCCACAGAAAATCAAAAAATTCTAGTGAAAATTCTAATCCATAAATTTTCCTCAAATTTTCCCTGTATGTGATGTAAATTTAATGAAGAAATAGCCGAGTTCCCTGCGGTTTAAATTTTATTTTTTATCATGTAAAATGTGCAGATATCATTTTTCATAAGGACCAGTTATGAAATGGCCAGGTCGGTCCAGCACGAACATATCCTAGAATTTTGTCCAAAACTTACTATAAAATCCGCGATCTATACTTACTGTCATCCAAATTCAAGTGAAAAACACGATTAATCATGAAACAAAAATTGTGGTTATACTTTCAATGTAAGTTATAACAAGAAAATACTTTCAATTTTTTTTTGGTTTGGTCACTGCAGTCTGATGAGGCGAACGAATATTTTAATATAAAGAATTCAATGTTTTATCAGTTCGAAACCAATTTGCCAACGTGTCTTGGTAACCTCATCTTGATGTAGAAAAGCACTGTCTGACTATTACCCAGAATAACTCAAAATTTCATAATTTAATTTTATGAGTTGTTCGTGAGTGAGTGATGTGGTTAAAATTAATCTGGCGATAACAATTTATTGAGAATTATATGCGATACACGGACGAATATATGCAGGTTATCCTTAACTTAGAAAAATAATTATAACCAGGAGCTTGGTTAAGTTGATTTTATTACTTTAATCCATGCTTTTTTGGCAAATGCAACTTTTGACTTGTTCATTAACTATGGTATGGTTATCGTACTATTTTTTAGCATATGCAACCATGAACTTGTTCATTGTACTGAGTTGGTATCGAAAGGTCGACCATTTTACTAGCGAAAAAAAATATCCCTAAATGCCGAAAGGGATCCACTCGAAACGCGTTATTTCAAAACGCGATATGGTACACAAATTGGCCAGACAAAAATTGTTTTTCCTCAAATTAAGTCCAACCCGCACAAATGTGTGTATGTAAAAAATGACAGGTTGTATAATATCTTCCGGATTTTAAAAGATATTTGTTCAATCGGAGTTTTTTTTTTGGAAAAAAAAACATTATAATCTGATAACATATAAATTATTAACATATTAATTAATTTACTTTAATTATAGTTATAGTGTTATTTTTCGGACAGAAATAAATTTTTGACATGATTTTTTTTAGTTATCCACACAATTGTGATGGCAGGCAGGAAAAGGGAGAGAGAGCGATATAGCACAAAACTCCATATAGTACAAAATGAGCATTGCGAAGCGACGGGAGCGCAGCGACCCATCTAATATTACCAGATCATATATACTCCCGCTCCTAACGATTTTTAAATTCCTATAAATTGAAGTTTTTTCTTCTAACTATGGAGTGAAGCGCTCACCTGATATAACCCAATCCTATACTCCCGCTAATATTGATTTTTAAAGTTCTATAAACTAAAATTAAATTTTCCATATGTAAATTATAAATAAAAATTGAAATAAAATAATTAAAATAACTATAGCTGTTTTTATTTTTATAAAAGAAGGGGGCAGTAGCCCAAAATCTGAAGTTATAAAATGATTTAAAATTATCTTAAAAGCATTTTTACTTCGAAAAAAGAAAATATTTTTTCAATTTCGGGTTGATTGTCATTTAAGACCATTTGGGGCCATTTAGGGCCATTTGGGGTCATTGAGAGCTACTTGGGGTCATTTGCGGATATTTTCATGGCCATACTCGTAATCAGCACACTAAAATACCTTAGTATTCCGATTTTAAGAATTTTTTGAAGGTAGGATTCGGAAGTGTATCCATCCAAGCAGTTAAAGTTTTCGGCGGTCAATTGATATCAGGTGCAAATTGATAGAAAAATTGTAGGAGTAATTGAATTTTATTAAAATTTCTGTAGCTTGGGCACTTTCATTCAGTGGAGAACCTCTTTATATTGTAACTGGGACACTCTGAAAATTTTCGACACCTTGAAAAACATTAATAAATTACTCGTTATATATTGGCACGAATGCTTTTGTTTGATATCAATAATTCTTTTTAATGATAAAAAAATATTTCATCAAGTTGTTTGAGGTGGAATATAATCAGAAAGGATGATTTAAGAAATTTTGTAGGCGTTTAATGAAGATTTTTTTTAGGTTTCAGTGGTTTGACACTTAGGCCAATTTTGGCCCATTGTGATACCACGTATTCACACAACATCATTAACCCATTCACCTACTTACGACTACAGTATACCATCTGCACATTGCAAGCTCCATGTCAACCTGTATATTGACGTGGACGGTGGGTCGGCTCTGGATTCTGCACTCCAACAAAGGGTCATAGTTGTGTTTATTAACATACCTCTGATGGGATTAGAACCCAGTACCTCCCGGTCCAAGTGCCGAAGCTTCAACCACTGCACCACTTGCCCGGTGCGTTTAAAGAAAGAATGTTTTGGCGTAACAAATTAAGGATTTTTTCGTAATCTTCCTTTTTTTCTTTTTTAGTTTGTATCGTTTTCAACATCAGAATGGAAAAAGAATTTTTTATTAGATTTAAACCAAATTTTTAAATCCCAAATTTAGTTAAAAAATGTAAAAAATGTAATTTTGTAACGTTTTTTTATTATTAAATAATTTTTTGGTTTTTAGCTTATCGTTTTGTTCCACATCGCGTTTTGAAATATCGCGTTTTAAAATATCGCGTTTTGAAATATCGCATGTTGAAATATCGTGTTTTGATAATTCGCGTTTTAAAATATCGCATTTCAAATGGGACCCAAAAAATTAAATTGTAGTCAAACATTTGTTTTTTATTCGAAAGATCAATACATGGCATTAATATTTGAAATGATTTCGAGCATATGGGCACCGCGGCTGTTCTTGACGGAACGCATTCTGGACGTGCAATTTTGGGCCACTTGTTCGAGCACTGCGGGCCGTATGTCACGAGTAACACGAACAATGCTGGCCGCCAAGGCGTCAATTGTTGCTGGTTTATCAGCATAAACCAGTGACTTCATGTAGCTTTACAGGAAATACTCGAGAGGTGCCAAGTCGCACGACATTGGAGGCCAATTGACAGGTTCATTTCTCGAAATCAACTTATCGCCGATTTTAATTCGTCTATGGTTGCGGTCGCTGTATGGCACGTAGCGCCATCCTGTTGAAACCTTATCTTGTCCGGATCAATGTCATCAATATTTCAAACAAAAAATCATTGATCTTGATGCGATAACGATCTCCATTGACCGTAACGCGATCCCTGGCCTCACTTTTGAAGAAATAAGGTCCGATGATGCCACCAGCGTGTACACCGCACCGTGCTTTTTTGTTGAGCCTGTAGGGTCTCGTGTGGATTGGTCTCAGTCCATATACGGCAAAACGGATTTTCAAAGTAAATTTTAATAACCCTAATGTGAGTGATGTGAGTACCCGGGTACCTTTTGTCCTTTTAGATGTCTATTTTTGCATGTTTTACTTCCAATAAAAACTTTGAGTTTTATGAGAACTTCTAGTTCAATTGGTATAGATTACGATCACACTTAAAAATGAGAAATGTTACAACTTGGACGAACGTGAGAGAAATAAGTTAATCACTCAAATTAAACAATTGTTTCTTCACTCACATAAGGGATAATTTCGTAGCGTTGTTCAAGCGTGAGTCTATTCTATTTTTATTTTTTTACAATTTCAAACGCTATCAGCGCAAAAAAAAACACCCGTTATTTCATTTTAATATTTTCATTTAATAGACTTAAATAAATATAAAATTAAAGCAGTACCATCGTATTCACGAATAATTTATTACCAAAATGATGTTTTTGACTAGATTAAAAACTGTTTCTCAAATTCTAAATTGCCAAAAATAAATATTCCGAAAAATATCCCAAATCACATTTTTGATTGTTTGGACGAAAAAATTAATCTCAAAACAAATAATTAAAATTATTTAAGTCTAAATGGTAATATGAAAATGAAATATAATATTGGTTTTATTTTCGGTAAATTTTGGGATTTTTAATTCGGTTTTTTTTTGAGTTTTTGTGTTCGAGTAATTTTTTTCTTGGTAAATATATTTTTAGCAGTATGGGTTTTGATATTTTTGTTGTTTGGATTATTATTTTCGGGATGGCTTTTTCGCTAATAAAATTGTTGGAATTTCGATACCAACCCAAAATTGGATTTTTTTTAGATTAATTTTTTCGTCCAAACAATTAAAAATTTACAAAGGTGATTTGGGATATTTTTCGGAATATTTATTTTTGGCAATTTGGAATTTGAGAAACAGCCTACTAGTATGTTTTTGACCTAGTCAAAAACATCATTTTGGTAATAAAATATTTGGGAATACGATGGTATCTCTATTTTTTGGTTATTTTTTGGCTCAGAGCTTTGTTGGTGCAAAATGAACTTAACGTTCTTCTATCCCAGTTTTTGGATTATATCGACCCAAATTTTTCTCTGAGTGTTCGGATTTACGAAAGTTTCGTTCGAGGTTGTACCACCAGTATACTATTTACCATAGTTAGATTCGGTTAAGTTATTCTGACGATAATGTTTGAGAATTATATGCGATATACTGACGAGTATGTATGACCTAAATCTCAGTGGTACATCTCTAAGCAAGAGTACAAGAACAAATCTTACTTCTTTTTAGTTAAACAAATTTTTATCAAAAGCGTACCCTTACTCTCACACCACAATCGATTGACGTTATCGAAATAATTCAAACTGAAAAAATACAAGGAGTCCAGGCTTAAGACTTAATTAATTTTTGATTTTAATCGGTTTCATATCGTCATTCGAGAAGGTGTCCATAGTCTTGCATCTCAACCATATTTTATTTGTGCATTGTAGAGCATATAGGTCTTAAGAGTTTTATCAAAAGTAATTAACTTTGTGTTACTCTTCATTTTTATTTATTGGAGTTGTTTAGGTTTTATAACTTTATTTTGGTCAAAAAATATTGCAGCGTCAAAATCATATCCAGAGACTATCTACTTAGTATTTTGTAACAGTGTATGCACTAGTAGTGTTGGAAACCTTATAGTCTCCTACCCCCATCGTTTAATCATAATAATAGAATACTTTCGTTCTAAATTTTATCAAAGGCAACTGTAACAAATGTGTTACGAATATTAAGTTGAATCTCCAATTCAAAAAAAAAAAACTTATCCAGAATATGAGGACGTTATATAATATCAAATGCATAATGAAACATTTAATTAATAAATCACAAAAATTATTAGAAAATTCCAGAATCACATATAAGTAATGGGTAAAATGGATTTTGGAAACATATGTGTTTAATTTGGGTAGAATATATTCTCGTACGAATAAATATTATTGAATATTCTGCAATAATTAGCCCATTTTCACTAATCATCTCGTTCGCATATGATATGTTGCTTTAATAAAAATATACACATTACACAGCAACAAATACGGCCAAGAGTATATGGTTATTCTTTAATTTTATGTAATAACCCGCATTAATTATGTTTTTATCGTGCATGGAAATTTATTGAGTCGAAAACTTATTACGAATATTCAATTATGTATAACAAAAAAAAAATAATTTTCACACATTCTATGTGTTTTCCAAACTACTTGAATTGATAAGTGTTGTCAATAAAATTAAGTGAATTACAGCATATACAGATAAAACGTCGGTAATTTCAAAGAGTCCCAATAAAATAAAAATAACAAAATTATGACTATTTTTATGTTTTGAATTTTTATTTTATATAGTATTTCGAAGTACTTATGCGTGTACTATGAAAGATAATATACTGGTTATGTAATAAATATCTGTATAAAATGTATACTCATTCGGTAGTTTCTAGTTTTAACACAAAAACCGATGCTAAATAAATTTTAATGGAATTGTTTCTGATGACAAACGTGTTCGTTGGGGATTAAATAATTTTTATTTTATGCGCATATGCTGAATCACTCTTTTACACTTTGCTTTCGTTATCTAATCAAAGGAGGCTGCATATCAATAGCCGGATCTCCACCGTAATTTAATATGTTATGTTTATATAAATATTTTACAAAAAAAAAAAAAAAAAAAAAAAAATACAGAATAAAATGGACTTATTATTTTTCAATGCATGCGCATTTTATTCTAATTCGTGAATAAACAGTTTGAATCTTATGGATTCTTCATTCTCAAATTTTTCCTGGATTAGATATGCCTATCTTTTATTAATCACTCAATTTCATAGTGGAATTAGGTAACGGTAAATCTGTAGACTCGGGCTGAATCATGTAGTTTTAATAAATTCTAAGATAATAAGATCGGATTTACCCCTTATTTAGTTCAAGCACTCAATTTTAACGTAATACCAAGCACATTTTCATATTTATCTCATCGATTTTCTTAATAGCATAATTATCCAATGGTGATTTCTATTCAGTCAGGCAGAAACCATGGAGTTCTAATAAAAGCTAAATTCTTAATTTTGGCCTAGCCAGTGCATTTACCCCTTATTTCAATCACTCAAATGTATGTAAGATTTTCAGGTTTTTCTCATCGGTTTCCTTGATAGCAAAATTAGATTCTGGTTATTTTCCGAAATTTTCAGAATAATGGCCCTATTCCATGGAAAAATTTGCTGTCAGTACTACTACTAGCAATTTACCAAACTAATGTGGAGTTTATTAAACTATAAATGTTGCTTTTGTCCAATAAACTGACAATATTTTTTCATGAATAAAATAATTCAAATTGTAAATGTAATATGTTGGAGGAAAATAAATCCATTACTTTTTCGCTAGGTGGCTTTAGTGGCGTATTTGTCGCAGTAGCCCATACTTATACTCGTTGAAAAGTGAGATTCCCTTTGAAATAAGAGAAAATTCTATTCTCATTGTTGTGATTGATCGATTCAGTTGTGAGTTATAGCGTGTCAACGATAGAGGTAAACAAAGAGAAACTTCTCTATATTTTACAATTTTGCTGCGATAACGCAAGTCAGGAGGCTAAATTTGTGAATGGTGTCTGTGGTCCTGATAATGTCACAGCCAATCACGTGCAATTTTAGTGTGTCGATTGCGGGCCGGTAATTTCGATATCAAAGATACACCACGCACTGGAAGGCCTATCGTTTAAAATGTCGAAAAATCCTGTAAATTATCGAAGATGAGCTGAAGATCGACCAGAAACAAAATAGTTTTTAAACCATTTGCATGAGAAGAACCTGGATGTTTGAGTTCTACACGAGTTGACTCAAAAACACCTAATGGCTATCTGCGAATCGTTGGCCAAAAGGAACGATATCGAGTCATTTCTAAACCGGATGGTACCTGGCGACGGGAAATGGATCTACTATGAGGTGCTTCCCAATGGCCAAACGATCAATTCGGACCTCTACTGCCAGCAATTGAATCGACAGAAGGCAGCTAAACTATTGACCAGAAGCGGCCAGAGGTGGTCACTAGGAGAAGCGTCGTGTTCCACTAGGACAACGCCAGGCCTCTCACGTCTATAATGATCTCCCCGAAGCTACGAGAGCTTGGTTGGGAGGGTAATACCCATCCATGTTATAGTCGCGATCTGGCACCAAGCGATTATCATCTTCTTTTGTTCGACTACTAGTTTTTACATGATTTCGTCGACAACTCGTCGAAAACGTCAACAACTCGTCGACAACGTCGACAAATCGTCGACAACGTCAACAACTCGTCGACAACGTCGAGAACTACTTGAAAAATTAATTTACGCCATCTATCGAAACTTATAATAAAACTCAGCATAAATTGCCTTTATTACTGATTGTATTATGAATCATTAAAACACACTGTGCCTAACATTTGTATCATAAATTGTGTAATAAATTAATAATTATCCATTATCGAAATAAATTCTTTGATAATCGAAAAAAGTCATATTATATTTGCGGATTTGAATAAAATTTGAGTCTATCGTGATCGAATGAAATTTTGAAGCTTCTACTATAACTACGCGGCGAATAATTAGTTAATTTATGATTTATGCTGACTTTTTATTTAATTTTGCTTTATTGTAGTATCTTCGAATAAGATAAATTATTCGTTTACATATCCCTTTTTCAACCAAAAAAAAAATGGCTCTATTAAAGTCCAAACCACACAAATGTGCGAGTAAAAACTCATAATAATTTTTTGACATGGTACTTACCGTACCCACTCAATTGTGTTAGTAAAACACAAGAGGGATATATCTATTTGATAAAAGTTGAAATACTATACTTGTCCTCAGTCGTTTTCCGTGATACAGAGGTGCAAATGCTTAGCAACGGAGTGAATTTTGCCCCTACGTCAAACAAAATCGACCTTCGATCATTCGAAAATCTGGCTGTAGATGCCGAAACAGCCTTATCTGGCCAGATAACCCAAATAAAATCAGTGTGTGCGTTACAAATAAAGAAAGGTATTGATAACTCTTCTTCTCCGATAAACTCTTCTTCTTCTGCTGCTTCTAATACTATTAATGGTTTGTTAGATACGGAGAAACTTCAAAAAGACTTAGATAGATTAAGTGAGTGGTGTGATCGAAACTCACTATACTTAAATACTAAGAAATGCAAAATCATGTCTTTTCATCGTAAAAGAAATCCGGTTATTACTTCATACAAAGTCAACAACGAAGTACTGCAAAGAGTTAATGAGATTATAGACTTAGGTGTTACATTTGTCGAAAACGCCAGTTTCAATAGGCATATTGAAAATTGTATTGCGAAAGCGAATGCCATGTTCGGGTTTGTTAAAAGATGGACAGGTGCATTTAAGGATATTCAAACCTTATGTTCACTATATTTCGCTTATGTTCGATCTCAACTGGAATACGCTGTAACGGTCTGGAATCCATACTATGCTGTGCACATAAAAAGAATTGAAAGCATTCAAAAGAAGTTCCTGAGTTTTTGTTAAAGAAAAGTGACTGGGATTATGACCACAACTTACCATTCCATGAAAATGTGGCTCGCTTACCTCCATACCCAACAAGATGCACGGAATACAAAATATGCACGCTTGAAAATAGACGACTTCTCTTGGGCGCGGCTTTTATTGGTAACGTTTTGCTACGTCACGTTGATTCAGCTTACATCTTGCAAAACATATCAATTCACGTGCCATGCAGAACATTTCGCAACCATGAATTTTTAGCACTTGAAGACCATTCTACTAACTATGGAGAAAACAACCCCATTAATAGGATGACTAAATCGTTCAACTTAATTGACGACCTATTTGATTTTAATTTATCAAAGAACAACTTTAAAAATATATTGAAGAACTATTTTTTAAATTTTTATTTGTCAAACTAAAATTTAGTTTATATTTTCTATTTTCTTTTTTTAAGTTTTTTTGTTTGAAATTACTGTTTTAACTATTGTAAAAAATCTGAAATCATACATGTTAATTACAAAATAGATTTCTTTAAATAAATAAATAAATACTAACCTCAAAGGGATTGGTGCGACAAAGAAAAAACTATGTGACCATGACCTTATAGCGTGTAAAGCGGGTAAAGGCAATACAATTACCGTGCTCACAAAAGTCGATTACTGCAATAAAATTTCTGATTTTATTACAGAAAGCAAAGCAATAGAGCTTGGCAGAGATCCAACTAAGTCTTTTAAGACTTCGGTTAGTAAGTGTATCAACCAATGCCAGAAGTTATTTGATGGAACTGGTTGGAAGTACTCTGTCATGAATCCATCTGCCCCGATCCTTTATGGTTTACCAAAAATCCATAAGGAAGGCATTCCGATTAGACCAATAGTAGCGTATTGCAATGCTCCTGCCTACAAGCTATGTAAGGGTTTCATATATTTTTTCAATTGTCATACTAATTTCTTTTCGGCTTACTCGGTTAAGAACTCGGTAGAATTGATTAACAAAATTCAAGACGTCGACATTCCGTTACATTCAAAACTAGTTTCATTTGACGTTGCCAGTCTTTTCACTTCTATTCCAATTAATACTTTGTCCCAAATAGTTTGTAATTACTTAGATAGGGATGTTGTAGATGAGAGCTTACGTCGTGAACTGAAGTTAGTTTTTGAGACTTGTATTAAACAAAATTATTTCTGTTTTGATAATACATATTTCAAATTCGCTGATGGTCTACCCACGGGCTCCCCTCTGTCACCTTTGTTGGCTGAAATTTTCATGAATTTCTTCGAACAAATGATCATATCAAATAACAATCCTTATTTTCGTCATATAATCTTTTGGTATAGATATGTTGATGACATATTATGTCTATGGAATGGAACTGATAGACTGTTAGACTCTTTCCTTACTTGGTTAAATTCTCAATATCCCACCATTGATTTTACGTTAGAAAAAGAAGAAAATAAATGTATTAATTTTCTAGATATAACAATAACCAGGATTAATTCTACTTTAGACTTCAAAATTTATCGGAAACCCAAGTATACAGACGCTGTTATCCCTAGTTCTTCAAACCATCCCCATAATATTAAAAAACTCCCGTCAATTACCGTTACATTTTCCGTATAGAACGGACTGTTTCATTGCTAATGTCATTTAGAGCAAGCAGTGCAGTTTTAAACATCTAGTGGTACAAATGTGTACCAGCCGTATTCTAAGGATATGGTACAAATGTATGACATTCCGTATCGAAACGGTTAGTGAAATACTACTGATAACTGAAAAAAGAACAAACGTAAATAAATAAATTTCATTATTCTATTTATTTTTATTTGATATATATTGTGCATACTCTTTCATTGGAAAAGAGAGAGAGAGAGAGAGAAGACGCAATTCCATTAACAAATTACAAACTCCCATTCCACTCACGGCTTCAGCTTCTAGCTTTAAATTAAGTATCAATAGATAACGTCTATGTATGTGTGAAAAAATTGTCAAAAAATATCATTTTTGAAATGTCTTCGCATAGTTCGAGCACCGTATGTTATGATTTTTACACGTTATGATTTTTACAAATGTTTTACACATTGTGGTACTTAACGAAAAGAAATCGTGTTTAGTAGTTTGAGGTAGAAAATGGATGCTAACTTTGAAGTATATGCCCAGATAATTCTATATGCCCAGAAACAAATTATTTTCTTTTTTTTAGTGCATTAGAAAAACGTGGTATTTTAAAAAGTTTTTTTATATATTTTGTTTTACTCTTTTTAGTTGTACGAATTTTGAATCTTGTTATCAATTGAAACAATTTTTTAAAATAGATTTCATCTTTTTATTCAAGTAAATTTATACAATTTATTATAAACATTTAACATTAATTTTCAAACAGAATGTTAATAATAAGAGCTTCAAATTTCGACCTTAAATTGTGACCCAAACAGATAGACAGACAGAGAGACAGACAAGAAAGAAAGTTAAAAAAAACGTAAATGCAAATGATTTGAAAGCTTCCAATTCTTCCGGCCACAATTCGGACAGTTTACTGTAACACGAGTCGTAGAAATTGCCGATCGATTGTTGATTTTGCACTGGCTGTGTAGCAACATGAGCATGAATAAACGGAGGTGGCTGAGTAGGTTGTTGCTATTGCTGAACTGGCATAGGCTGTTGGAATGGTGATGGCTGGTTAAAGGCAGATTGTTGTGGCTGTTGTTGCGTTGGTTGATTAAACATATTATTTCTCATTTGGACTGAATTCGGATCGACTTGTGAAGCCTGGGCAAAAGTACCAGTTTGTTGAGGCTGCTAAGGTTGCGATTGAATCACCACTTTGTTGAGGTATTTGCTGCTGCCCAAACATTTTTTGTTGCCTCCCACCAAACGGAGGTGGATTAGCCGGTGCTGCGAAAACAGACTGAACGGGTTGAGTGTGCTGCTGAAATATGGTTTCTCCTCCAAAAATGTTAGTAGGTGGTTGTGGCTGAGTTAGGGAGCTAAAGATGCTTTGTGTGGGTTATGGTGGTCCAAATACATTTTGAGTTGGCTGCTGATTACGAAGTTGAGGCATTTGCCGATTGAAATGTATTAAGGGATGGACCAAACACTCCCGTATTAGGTTGAGTGGCTGCTCCAAATATAGCTCCTGTAGCTCCAAACATACTTGTGGCTGTTACATCTGTAGTAGTTGCAAAGGTCGATTTACCAAATATGTTCTGCGCCAGATTTCCTGTTTGTGAATTGAAAATATTCGTCGTAGCAAAAGGATTGTAATGAATGACAGAATTGTTCTTTTTTGGTTCTGACCCAGCATCATAAATTTGTACAAAAATATAAATTTATAAACCGTAGTCAAAGTTACCGTTAATTTTCGCCTCATAAAATTTGTATCGAATTTCCTAGAACGATTGCTCTTATATATAATTTGGGATACAAGGCTTATCCTTGAATGGGCCAAAACAGGAGATTGGCTATTGGTCCCTTGATGGCCAAGTCTATTTCAACGCGGATTATTTGCCTAAAATCTGTCTTATCTGTCAGTAGTCTTTATATTGGTATCGTATTTTTGCAGTTAGTCTTATTTGTCAGTAGTCTTTATACTGGACTCTTAGCATATATGTAACATAAATTTGAGTTTTTTTAACAATTTTGAATTGATCTGTCGCTTTTCGTTCATAAATTTGAAACAATATGGTAAAAATTTGGTTTCGACAGCTCTACAAAAGTCTTTAGAGAGTTTCTAATGTGTTATTTAAGACTACTGCCTTTAGAATTTCAATGAAGACTTTAGTCTTAAAAAAAGTCTTCACAAGAAAGTCTTACCTAAGACCCAGGTGAAATATTCAGCGTGTTTGTATGTAAAATTAATTTAGCCGTCTCATAGGTTATCTAGTAATGGTATCTGGTTTTTAGGCGAAAATTATGGTCAGATTTAATGCACGAGTTATGGAATGCAATGATGTTGCAATCCAAAGTTCATTATTTCGTTTCAAGGCTTTGTCATTTGTTATCTCTTAAACCCAAATAAATCATTTTTGGCACTACGGATTTTTTTATTTTAACTTTTTACTGTTTATTTTGAAAAATCGCAATATTTAGCATTCAAGTTGTATTATTTTTTTAAATAGTTGGTATAGGTTCTAAATTTAGTATGAACTCTTACGTTTACTGTTGTATGGTTCTATCAAATTCAAAATTCGTCCCAAATCACATATACTTTCCTTTTTATTTACTCTTAAAATGTTTGGAAATTGTAAAAAAAAAAACTTGAAACTCAACTTGTTTTGATTTCAGCAATATTTTCTCGTGAACTCGTTAGTTTTTTTTTTGTGCGCATTTTAATATGTTGCACTATTTATTAGACATAGTTTATTGATTAATAGCACTTTTAGGTGGCACATTGCGAGAAAAAAATGTGCTCTTGCGCGGTGTTAACGGTCAAACTTTTTTTTTTTTTTTTTTTTGTTACCCTTATACTTACTCGCGTGTCACTGTCACCATTTATAGCGGTGTTATTGGGGTTCACGATTTAAATTATTCATTAATAACACTCACTATTTTGTATTAATAATAAATGGCTTATTTATTTATATTATTTAATAATATATTTTATAATAGTAGTGCACAATTTTTAATGGTGGACGATTATTAGGCACTTTCACTTGTTTTATTATGAGACGTGTGTCTCGTATATTTATCAAAATCCGACTGAATTCTTTTTTATTTCTTGTTTTTTTTTGTATAATTCTCGATATCTATCGATTATCTATAACTATCGAGAATCGCGGATATAATTTGTAAGTGGCGAAATAGCTCTATTCAGCAAAACAAGCTGTGCCTCGTTATTAAGCGGCGCGGTGTATAAATAGTTTTGCTACGAGGAGTGCCACGAAGTGAAAAGGATTTTGAGCCGCAACAGTATCGATTCTTTAATGGTTTAAACAACCACAATATTTATACGTGCAAATCAAAGTTTAGATGCAAGCAATGCAATAAAAAGCACCATAGTCTGCTGCTCGTTACCGAAACGTTAGATTCCAATTTTGCTATGTCCAATAACACAACAAACGAAGGGAGGGCGATTGAACGACGTAGAGGAAAGATGTGTTTTTTGTCTCTCCTCTAAATTAATAAATAAAGAAATAATTTAAATGTGTTTTAATAAATTAATCAATTGACTAATAATATATATGTGTTTCAAATAAATAATAATATTAATATTAATAATAATAATTTGTGTGTTCTTAATAATTAATAAGTAAAGTGAAAATGATCGATCATTTACACTTTGAAATGTGTGTACGCGTTGTTTTTAATTTTAAGTTTAATCTAGTTTTTTGATTATAACAGTTAACTAATTTCAAAAATAATCATATAATAATAATTAAAAAGTGGTGTCCAGTGGATGAAATGTTTTTATATACATTAAACTGTGTTGAAATATTTGTAGCGGGATATATTTCTATGCGAAGTATAATATGTCGTTTTAATTTTTCGATATCTGTATATGTATATATCTGCATATGGAAGTGCAATTCAGAGAAGTTTCCTTTTTATATATTTTATTATAAACATACATAAATGTTGTATATATTTATGAATGTTTATATGTTGTGGGCGTGTGTGTAAATACAGTGGGACTTCTGTAAGTCGAATTATTACTTAAATCGAATTTCAATTTATGGTAGGAACATTTTTCATCAAAATTTCCTGTTTAAATAATACATATACAGGGTGGCTGAGACCAAGCTGAGACCCAATGTTACTGACTTCACTCTGATGTCATTTGTGTAGCTGTCATTTTCGCGTGTCAATTTTTTGACAGATTGAAGTTTGGTTAGTTGTTTACATGTGGTCAACAAATAATTGTTCTAAATTAATATCTTCATAAAAAAATCGTAATGGAATTCAAACGTAGTAGTGTAATTGCACTGTATTTGGGTGGAAATTCACAAACAGCAATAGTTCGTTAGCTCCAGCATTTGAATGTGAATAAAATGTTTGTGTATCGAACCATAACTCGATACAACGAAACTGGTAGCACCGCTAAACGCAACAGAGGCGGTCCTAAAAAGACAACAACATCAAAAGAAATGATACGAAAAGTGAAGAAACGAATCCAACGAAATCCTCATCAAAGTGCCAATCAATTAGCCGCACGTCTACATGTTTCACGATACAGCATTCAAACTATATTGAAAAATGAACTACACTTGAAGCCCTACAAGATACAAAAAGTTCAAGATCTTACGGAGGCACAAAAAAAAGTTAGGCTTGAAAGAACACGAGCATTGAAGGCCTTGGCCGAACATGATGAGATTCCAAAAATTGTCTTTTCTGATGAGAAAATTTTCACCATTCAACAGTATGTGAATAAACAAAATGATCGTGTTTGGTTAAAGCACAAGTCCAACGATAATTTGGACACAAGAGTTGCCATGCCCAAGCAATCACCAGCTTATGTTATGGTTTGGGCTGCAGTGACTGCAGATGGACTCTGGTTTTTATCGAACATGGAGTCAAGGTAAACGAAGAGGTGTACCGCCAAAAGATCCTAAACGATGCTTTGATACCTTGACAGAATCGGGTAGTTCGTCCCAACTCCCAAACACTTTTGGACACCATATTCTAACAATCCATGCTTTAGGATAATTGTCCTGATAAAAATGAAATTTTTTTTCTATATCCAGTTTTCGAGCTGATTCTTATAAATTTTTCTTTAAATGTTTAAATATTTTACTTTGACGATAATCCCATCAATAAATTCCAAATGACCAACCCCTTTATGACCCATAGCACCCCAGAAGATTACACTATTTCCACCGTGTTTAAACGTTGGACAAACATTTCTAACATTACACTCTTCACCGCGTTTTCTCAAAACTTTTTCGTGCATTTCACCACTTTGAAACATGGTAAATTGACTGTCATCGATTAAAATCAAATTTTTCCAAAATTCAATACTTTAATTTTTAAATTTTAAGGCAAAATCTGCTTTTTTTATTTTCTTTACTAATAAAAGGCTTTTTCCTTTGCTATACGTGAAAAATAACCATTTTTTCTTAAAATTTTAGTTAATTCCACTGCAGTTAACTTAGGATTTTGTCTTATTTCGCGATTAATGAACTTTTCATTTGATGTTGATATTTTTCTCAGACCTTTTGTGCTGGGTGTATTTTGTTTTCGGCCTTCTTTAAAATATAGATCATAAATTTTTGTACTTTCGATTTACAAATTGTTAAGTATTATCGCGATTTTACTCAATGATTTCCCTTTTCTTCTGTGGACGATCTAACTAACGATCTAATATTAACCTTCGTACTCTTAACCATTTTGAAAGAACACATTCAATTAAGTTACGGGTGTGAAATAAATTAGATATGGAACTGCACTGATTGAATAATAAACAAAAAGCAAAGTAGAGAAGATACGCACTAAAAAATTATAGCTCAAGTGTTTTTCCGAGAAGTCGTATACGACTGAATCAGCCAAGCTACACAAACTAAGTCGTAATAGATTTTTATTGTTAATTGGAACCCTTATTTTATATTTAAACACCAAATTGTTTTGTATTGTTTTGTTCTGTTATAGCGGAAAAAGGTGAAGCCGGTCTTATGAAACCGTGTGCAGCATGGCTCAATGTTTGTAACTTTTGTGATCTTCAGACTAGTATTAAGGGGTGAATCCTTTTTTGCTATTGTTGTCTAGGATGGTGGATGGACTAGGATTATAGGGAGGGTCTGGGGAGATTTTCGTTTTCTTATTAAATTTCAATACTTTGATAGAAGAGACGTGCCGTGTACGACTGAATGTTTCTGACTGTATGTGTGTATATATGTATCAGTATATATGTATGTACGTGTTTACATATGTATGTATATATATATATATATATATATATATATATATATATATATATATATATATATATATATATATATATATATATATATATATATATATATATATATATATATATATATATATATATATATATATATATATATATATATATATATATATATATATATATATATATATATATATATATATATATATATATATATATATATATATATATATATATATATATATATATATATATATATATATATATATATATATATATATATATATATATATATATATATATATATATATATATATATATATATATATATATATATATATATATATATATATATATATATATATATATATATATATATATATATATATATTATATATATATATATATATATATATATATATATATATATATATATATATATATATATATATATATATATATATATATATATATATATATATATATATATATATATATATATATATATATATATATATATATATATATATATATATATATATATATATATATATATATATATATATATTATATATATATATATATATATTATATATATAATATATATATATATATATATATATATATATATATATATATTATATATATATATATAATATATATATATATATATATATATATATATATATATATATATATATATATATATATATATATATATATATATATATATATATATATATATATATATATATATATATATATATATATATATATATAATATATATATAATATATATATATATATATATATATATATATATATAATATATATATATATATATATAATATATATAATATATATATATATATATATATATATATATATAATATATATATATATATATATATATATATATATATATATATTATATATATATATATATATATATATATATATATATATATATATATATATATATATAATATATATATATATATATATATATATATATATATATATATATATATATATATATATATATATATATATATATATATATATATATATTAGAC
Source organism: Nephrotoma flavescens (assembly GCA_932526605.1). Taxonomy (NCBI): domain Eukaryota; kingdom Metazoa; phylum Arthropoda; class Insecta; order Diptera; family Tipulidae; genus Nephrotoma; species Nephrotoma flavescens. The sequence continues at coordinate 98,185,908 of OW052220.1, read as the reverse complement.
GCACAATTGAATGTTTTTATTTATAATTATTTTAGTTTATTATATTATTTTTTTATTATTATATATTATTATTACTTTTTTTTAAATTGTGTTCATAAATATCGAAGCGCATTTTTAATTCATGGGAAATGCTAGTGAATATAAAAAAATTATTGTTTAAGAATTTTTTTCGGCTTTTCGGACAAAATATTATTTTAATGGACACCCATACAATGTTTACGACTATTTTAGTCGCAGAAAACAAAGAGGCCATTTATTAACAATATTTCTACCACAAAAGTAGAAAAAATGCACTCCCCTCCCCCAAACCTTTAACCCCAGAGCGTACTTGTGTACACAAAGAACACAAACCCTTGCAAAAATGAGAACTCCCTTAGGTAGCTTCTTGGCAGCTTGGTTTCGTACTGATAAAAAGTTGGTCTACTCATCAGGTTGCAACGACCAAACTGCAAAAATCCAACTCTTGCTTTGTACCGATAATACAAAACAAGAACATATCGATTTAGCGAATTATATATCACTAAATCAGAAACCACAGGAAATTCTCACTATGTATGTGTAACAAGCCAACACATATATAATTAAGAAGAATTTTATAATCGTCCGTGAATTTAATTTGTTTAAGAATTTTTTTCGGCTTTTCGGACAAAATATTATTTTAATGGACACCCATACAATGTTTACGACTATTTTAGTCGCAGAAAACAAAGAGGCCATTTATTAACAATATTTCTACCACAAAAGTAGAAAAAATGCACTCCCCTCCCCCAAACCTTTAACCCCACGGCGTACTTGTGTACACAAAGAACACAAACCCTTGCAAAAATGAGAACTCCCTTAGGTAGCTTCTTGGCAGCTTGGTTTCGTACTGATAAAAAGTTGGTCTACTCATCAGGTTGCAACGACCAAACTGCAAAAATCCAACTCTTGCTTTGTACCGATAATGGGGTTAATAAGGTTTGGGGGAGGGGAGTGCATTTTTTCTACTTTTGTGGTAGAAATATTGTTAATAAATGGCCTCTTTGTTTTCTGCGACTAAAATAGTCGTAAACATTGTATGGGTGTCCATTAAAATAATATTTTGTCCGAAAAGCCGAAAAAAATTCTTAAACAAATTAAATTCACAGACGATTATAAAATTCTTCTTAATAAAAAAATTATGTCTAGAAAGGTGGCCGACATATTTTCATGATTTGTTTAGCAAAAACAAAACCTACTACTATTTACCTTTTGTGTCTTCGCTTTACCCTACTTTTTAGTAAGGTATTTCAATTTACCGAATACACTGTTAAAAACGGCTTTTACCCTAGATTTACCTTAGAATTGGCCCGCAGCCATTGAATACAATTAAGTAGTCAATAATAATGATACAGTTTGTTTTTAGGTTTAATAATTAATATATGTTTACTGAGTTATTTTAACGGCCCGTTTGCAGTGGATTTAATAAATGCTAAGGGTTTTAGAGAAATTATTAATAATTTAATATTAATTCTTTTTTTTTTTTTTTACGCTATTTGCCGTAGGCACTTGGCGAAACACACTTACACTTAATAAACACATTTTTATTAATCACTTGTTTTTTGTTCTGCGAAACAAAAACAAGTGATTAATAAAAATGTGTTTATTAAGTATTAATATTAATTATTAATATAATTCAAATAACTATGGTTTCAGGAAGCTATATTGTAAGTTGTAGAGTATTACATTAATAAATATTTATATTATTTAGGAAACCAGTAGGTTAATTAAGAATTAATTTCAGGAATCTTTAGGTAGTATGAATTAATATTTCTTTAAAATATTAATTGCTGGTGGTGTAGATTAGAATTGTACTGTCACTATGTTACTAACTATTGGCTTTACCTAGGTATTTGTAACCGGGCTGATCTAATTAATCAATTTTGTTAAGGTAGCTGAAAAGTATTAATGTAGAATTATATTACAGAAAACTTCGAGATGCACGTGAAATAATATTATTTTTTCTCAGGTTGTTGATTTAGTGAGGCAATTGTTGAAGATTAAAGCAATACCATCGTTATCCATTAAACCTATTAAGCCTTTATCCTTCCTCTAGTAGATTAGAAGTAGATTAGAATTGTGTTGTGCTGTACGATCGCTAGGTGTCTGCAACCGGATCGTTCCGTCTAAAAAAAAATAACCTTTCCTATCCTTTCTATTGTTATGTGTAGACAGGCTGTAGGAATTGGCCCGGCGTTATCCGGGACTCTTGGCTAGCACTTGGTTCTACAGTCCAATCAATCAATCAATCCAATAACACAACAAACGAAGGAGAATCATCCAGCCATACTACCACTACCCATGTACGGAATCCATTATTACCCATTGCCTTGGTAAATGTAGAAGGAGCAAATGGAAAACAAATATGCAAAGTGTTGTTACATTTTGGATCTCAGGGGTCTTTCATTGCGGAGAATTGCGGAAACCGACTGTCACTTAAACGAAGCTATGCTAAACTGGCCATATTGGGTATTGGAGCAACTGCCAATGGATGTACCAAGGGAGTAATAACCTTATAAATCACGCCATGGTACAAAAGCGACACATATTTTCAAATTGATGCATATCTTTTTCAACAATTGACAACCAAACAACCACCAATTTCCCAATTCGTTGACCTCGGGTACTTCAAACAATATGAGTTAGCCGATCCGTGTTTTTACAAAGGTGGGGAAATTGACATCATTATTGAGGCAGACACATTTTTCGAGTTACTATCAAAGCGATAGGTTATTTCTTAAAACAAATAAATTATGCAGGAAACGTTACTTGGTTGGGTAGTTCCAGGAAAATCAGAAAATGAGAGCTCAACAAAACAATCACTTACCGTCAATATTGTCGATGGTAATTTGGAAAGTGTATTAAGAAAGTTTTGGGAAATCGAGTCGATTCAAACTGAAACTCCAAATTTGTCTGAAAAGGAGGAACTTTGCGAAAATTACTTAGAGCAAACCAAAACTATAGACAGTTCCGGTCGTTTCGAAGTTCGACTAACATTTAAGATTACACTATCGGTTTTGGGAAACTCGTTTCGACCGGCGGTTCAGCGTAGGCATTCAATGGAGAAAAGGTTCATCAGAGATGAGGAATTTCAAAATTGAGGGTAATGTTTAGCGGCTCCGCTAAAACTACTACAGGAAAATCTCTGAACGATTGCCTTGCAATCGGACCAATCGTCCAATTCAGCTTATACGAAATATGATGGCGTTGATTGTATAAGTTTGCTTTTACCGTTGATGTAGAAAAAATGTATCGGCACGTTCGTGTTGCAGCAGATGATGCCAAACACCAACGTATTATATGGTGGGATTCGTTGAAAGAGTCATTCAGCACTTATGAACTTCAAACCGTAACATAGCCACGAGGGCAGTCAACAAGGCAGCCAGAAAATACAAAGAAGATTCGTTACCAGTGCACCACATCAAAACCAGTATGTACTTAAACTATTTGATGACAGGACCAGAAATAGATGAAGAGGCAAGCAGTCTAATCAGCCAGATAAATTTCATATTGCCAAATTCGGGGTTTCAGCTGATGAAATGGTAGTCTAATGATGATCGAATTTTTACCAGTATTACACAACCTACCAAAAATAACATATTAGAAATCAACGAATCTAATTCTGCTAATGTATTAGGATTAAATTGGAATCCAAACACGGATTACTTTCAATTTAAAGTGGAACTCAACGAAAACCCAACAGTCACTAAAAGAGGAATATTATCCGAAGCAAGTCGGTTATTTAAAATATTATTAATAAAATATTCTTCCAAACACTATGGGTAGAAAATTTAATCTAATTATTTGAAAATCCGAGAGGAATTACCGAAAATTGAAAAAAATAAAATAGATCGTTACATGTGCACCACCAAAAATGGTAAAATTATTCTGCACGGGTTCTCCGACGCTTCGAAGTATGCTTATTCCGCAGTCGTCTATTACACAACGGCCATTCAGTTATCAAATTAATCGCAGCGAAGAATAAGGTGGTATTCGTGAAGCAAATTTTCATTCCACGTTTAGAACTGTGTGGGGCATTACTTTTAGCAGACTGCTTCTATCCGTGAAAATGCTTTAAACGTTGAAATTACCGATCTCATCACAAAGACTGATTCAACTATCGTGCAAGACTGGCAAAAGTCGTAAAGAAGCCACCGAACACTTTAGAAGAAAAGCGAAACCAATCCTTACATCTTCAAACACATCAACCCAATCAAAAGTAGGATATGTCAATTGCGTATATGTCCAGTTTTAATTAAATGGTTCGAGTATCAGCTTCTATACTTCGATTTATCAAAATTCAACTAAAGCATATACGAAGAGAATCAAATACCCCATACTTACTCAGTTCAGAACTGAAAGAACCAAGATGCCTTGTATTGAGCCATATCCAGATTAAACATTTTTAACCAGAAATAAATTCGATTAAGGCAAATAAAGAGCCTTTTTCAAGCAGATTAAAATTCCTAAAGACGTTTATCGATGCATCAGGTATATTACGTGTCGGAGGAAGACTTTCAAATGCTTCCATAACATATGATGTAAAACATCCATTGGTTCTGCCAGCCGACGATAAGCTAACGGAAATTATAATAAGAGAGCATCATATACGAAATTTACATGCTGGACCAACTCTCATGATGGCCACACTTCGTTAAACATATTGGATTTTAGTAGGCAGAAATTTAATATTAAAAACTATCCGAAATATGCTGATTGAATTTCCCTGAAGTGATGAGGCGCTCATCTAAGTATACAAATACTTGGTGCTGCAGCTCATTTTGATAATCTGGGAATACAATTCAGTCCCGTTGCACCACTCCGCCCGAGATAAACTGCTTATTTAAAAGCCCAGGTGGGGGAACCATGCTGCTGAACTCGCGTTCAAAGTCAAGTTTTATATATCGATACTGGTCTTTCATTCTATATTGTGTAAAATATATTGTCTAGTAGATTAAAACCACGCATATCGATAGACGGAATATGATAAATGGAATAATAGTTGAACACTAACCTCATTATTAATAACGGACTAATTATATTATAATAAAATTATATTTTGTTCAATATAAAATCAATATTTTTTCATACATAAATAAAATTCGATTTTCATTTCAACTTAATTATTATTTAATGAGAAATACGAGTATGTGTGTATGCTGTACTTGAAAATTAAAATTATGCTAATAACAAATTGCCCAGAAATTATTTTATCACACATATTTTATGATGTTGTTTATGTAGACCTAGAACATAAAAATTTACATAAAACTATAATTACATATACGAGAGGAAGTATGTTTGTTTAATTATTTTTAATAAATTCAGCAATGTATGTCTGTATGTACATCACATTACAGAACTGATAATTTTAAGATCAATTATTATCAGATGCAGTTTACGTACATTAAGATATTTTAATCACTTTTCTCTGTTTTTCTTTTACATCAATCGATCATTTTCTATTTTATATGACCTGGAAAATGCTTTATTTATAAAAGCATCTTCCATTGATACAAATTGTCCATTATCTTACTGTTTTCGTAAAAGATAACAAGCAAGATAAAAAAATTATTTCAAAGTGATAAAAAATTTCTTTTTATTATATCAAAGCATTACCTGTTTTGTACATGTATATGTAGATAAAATATTAATCATCTTAAGCTTAATTCGTGTAAATTATACAAAGTGTTTATTGTAAAATGCATTATGAAAATTTTAAAAGATTTACGTTCCAATGGACTTTACTGATAGTAATTGTGATATTTAGTATATTCATAAAAGAATCAAAATGTGCTCAAAATAGTGATGGTGCTAGTGGTGCCGGACCAAGTGGTAATACAAAAAAATCCGATGATTATGTATATCAGGTGCAAACGGAATGTTATCAATCAAAACGTATATTATCGTGTTTTAAATATCGGGCCGCCCGTTATTTATGGTCATTCGCAACGGGCCGGATGAATTTGTTTGAGTACGATAACGCGAGTAAAGAGTTCGCAACGGGGTTAAAAATTGTTCAACTATCCGAACCGGATACTTTTGATATATTCAGTGATGCTAGACAAATGCCAAGTAAGTGTTTATTTTTGTTTTACCAAATATTTTGTGTTTTGTGTTGCAACCCATGTCTCTAATTCATTTACAAAAAGAATTAACACATCATGTCTATTTAATAATAAAATTGAAATACAGACAAACTTCAACGACTATTGAGTTCATGATTTAATCAAAGCCATCTTTTCTCTAAATTTCTCTCTTTTCTCTAAACCTAATATCTCAACCCTAGACATAGACATTTTTTATAAAAATTCGTTTGTGCTCTTTAGACATTCACCCATCATACGATGTGCACTGCATAAGAGAATCCGCACATTTTTACTGTTAAGCTCGAAAATTTCGATTATCATGAGAGTTTTTAACTATCGTGATAGCAAGAATTTTCAGAGGCGAATGTAAAACTGTATGGATTTTTTGGGCTGAGTGTAGAAAATTTCATGATATGACTGAATTTAGCCTATCTTCACACACATATGAAAATTGAGCTTATTTCACAAACATGTACATATTTATAAGTAGAGAGCAGATATACTCTCAGCCTCGAAAATTTCAACTGTCATGACATTTTTTAACTATCATGATAGCAAATATTTTCGGGGCTGATAGTAAAAATGTCGAGATTTTTTAGGCTGAGAGTAAAAAATGTCACGATAGCAATAATTAGTGTTACCATCGCATTTTTCAGCGATGGAATTTGAGCTATCTTCACATACATCGCATAATTATATTGGCTTCTACATGGTGTTCATCCACAAGGTTTACTACTTTTTTGCCTATACAATTTTTTTAAATAAAAGGAAATAGATTCAATGTTTTCAGATCGTTTATTTAACGTTCAGAATTATGAATGAAAAGCAATGTCTGCCTAACGTCCGCCTGTATTGGTCATACATACATATTTTGATAACGTTTTTCATTACTTTTCCGCACATTTCACCTTTATATGTTCATTTCTTCTCTAATATTGCTTTTAAGTCCCTTTGAAAAAAGTTGGGAGCAGCTAAATCGATTCCAAGATTTCAAAATTAACCTTTGTGAAAACATTTCTTGTAACAATTCCATCGTTTCTCTAGTAGGACGGCATGTGGCACCATCCTATTTGTACCACACAAACCATTGGCATGCAATTCTGGCGTAAAAAAAATTCCTTATAATATCACGACCACCAGTGACTGTAAGAGCTGAATCATTTGAATTTTCTTAAAAATATAGTCCAATGGTCCTTCAAGCACAAATGGTGATTCAATGTAATCGTGATTGATGAATTATTTATGGATTCTCTACTCTGGGCAGTACCGTCTGTTTTGTTTATTTACATGTCCAAGTCCACATAAGTGAAAATGAGCTTCGTCAAACATAATTAATTTTTCAAAAATATCCGGATTGTCATTGTCAAGCAACAGCATTTTATTTGCAGCTCTTTTATTAATTGAATTGTATACGGGAATATGTCCAATGTGTTGATCTTCGAAGTTCACGTTCTTGCAGACGGAGCCCGATGAATGTCGTTTGATTATCTCGTATACTTCCACGTGTAGCTGCAATATTTTCTGGTGTTCGGACTACACGATGTTGCACACATCACTTTGTTTTATTTTCCACAGTCCCTCTTTTTTCAAATTCTTTGTTAATCCGGTAAATTGTTGGCCTTGAAGGCACAATATTCCTTCCGAAACTTTCACGTTATTTTCTTAGTGTTCATGTAATTGATGATTGAGTTGTGTTAAAGGTTTTCACTGCTAAAACGCGTTGTTCAATCGAACATTTTTCCATGGATAATTTGCCACGTGTATACTTCACGACTGTCAAGTATGAACTGTCAATATTAATATTCGCCTAAATGGTGGCAAAAACAATTATATACATTTCGGCTGGACACCCTGTACTAGCAATAATTTTGAATATAGCTATAACATCATCACCGTTTAACCAGAAATGCGTTACATCGCTGAAGATGATTTTTTCATTAAATAGATTCATATTTTTTGTAATAGATTTTAACAATTTATAAACGCAATGCAACTGTGCATCTTTCCATAGTGATTTGCCAACCAATACTGAACACAAATTTCAATTTTGAAGGAAATCTGTAAAAGTGGCCGCTGTAATGGTTATAAAATATATAATACTAATTTAATCACTCGTTACTACCGCCTACTTCACCAACTAATTTTTTTATAATTAACATGAATCAGCGCAAGCCCTCGAGTACCTCCCGAATAACCGTTTCTTAAACTTTTGTGTTTTTTTCATAAAAGCTTGGACAAACTTCGACCACTTTAAACGAAACTTGGGCCAGGTTAATTTATTATGTTTAATGTCTTTGGCTGCCTTCAAAAAACGTTTGTTACATTTTCGGAATTTTGCGAAAACCGCGAGAATTTTGGATTGATTTGCTAAGAATCGTGTCAAAAATTATTTTTTGTATGTGTGTTGAACCAACTTACACATTTGTGCATTCCGTTCAAACTTTTTTCGTCCAAATAAAACACTATATCTATACTCACAATTGTGTTGGTTGTACTTCAAATCAAGCGGAATTTTTTATCAAAAACGTCATTACATACTATGTGTTTTCCTACTCACACATTGGTGTCATTTGGACTTTAATTGATCCAAGTTTTTTTTTTTTTTGGTAGAAAAAGAAATAAGCTGATATTAAAGAATTTTGGCATTTTAATTTACGGGCTTTTAATTTTCGGTACGGTCACATTAGGATGTTTTTCAATTCGACATAAAGCAAAAATTGGGCTATAAATAAATCAAGAGGAGAGAGGAAAAAAATTAAAGCCCAAATGGATTTTAGATTTATGAAAATCATAATGCCGAATATTAAAATACCGGATCCAATCTCGAAAATCACTTCAGGTTTCAAAGTTCTAGACGCTTACAAAATCCTGGTAAAAATTCCTACAAGATATGAATTAGTAAAAAGAGAATTCTTTTTGACAAATTTTAAATTATAGGTAATTCTTGGTTTTACAGATAAAGTTAATAAATTCATAACAAATTATGGAACCGTATACAAAAACCTAAACTTTAAACCCTACTCTCCACTTTACGAAACGTTCTAAAATAGATCTAAAAATTATCTGTATGGCATCATCATAACTGTTAGACGGATTTGGCTGATTTTTTTTGGTCAGGACAAGGTTTGTATGAAAGAAAATTTTGGGAAAATCTACTGGAAAAGTTGGAAAATTTGGAAAATCGAAAAATGTAGTTTTTGTACATAATTTCGCACGTACTCGATCCAGATCGTCTTTTAGGAGAGAAAAAAATGGAAGATCTGAGAACGGCTGACCCGAATCTGCTTAACCTTTTTTTGCTGTGTTCCTAATTTCTAGGAGATGGTTCTTACGAGAGAAAATTTTTAGAATATCCACCGGAAAAGTCGGAAAATTCGGAATAAAAATGATGGTTTTGTACAGGATTTTGCACGTATCCGATCCAGATGGTCTCTTAGAAGCGAAAAATTGGGAAATCTGAGTAAAAAACTCGGAAACTTCCGGAAAATTTCGAAAACAATAAATTGAATTTTTTTCTCTAGCGCACCAGTTGAGAACGGCTGACCCGACTTGGCTTATTTTATTTTGTCGTGCTAATAATTTCTAGGATATAGTTCTTACGAAAGAAAGTTTTGGAAAAATCAACCGGAAAATTCGAAAAATCTAAAAATGATGTTTTTGTACAGGATTTTGCACGTATCCGATTCAGATGGGTTTTAAGAATAGAAAAATTGGAAAATCTGTGTGGAAAACTCGGAAACTTCAAGAAAAACCTTAAGAAAATTGAATTTTTTCTTCAAGCGCATCAGTTGAGAACGGCTTAACCGATTTGGCTCAATGTTTTTTGCTGTACTCGTAATTTTCAAGAGATGGTTCTGACGAAAGAATTTTTTTTGAAAATCCACCGAAAAAGTCGGAAAATTCGGAAAATCTAAAAATGATGTTTTGTACGGATTTCGCACGTATCCGATCCAGATGGTCTTTTAGAAGAGAAAAATTGTAAAATCTGATTGGAAAGTTCGGAAGCTTCTGGAAAAACTCGAAGAAAATTGATTTTTTTTCTAGAGCATCAGTTGAGAATAGCTGAACCGATTTGACTCAATCTTTTTTTGATGTGTTCTCAATTCGCAGGAAATGGTTTTTACTGTGTTTTTGCTGTGTTTCCAATTTCCAGGAGAAGGTTCTTCCGAAAGAAAATTGGAAAATTCACCGGAAAAGTTGGAAAATTCGGAAAATCGAAAAATTAAATTATGTTTTCGTACAGGATTTTACACGTATTCAGATGGTCTTTTAAAAGAAAAAATTGGAAAATCTGAGTGAAAAACTCGGAAACTTCCGGAAAACCCCGAAGAATATGAATTTTTCTGCCTAGCGCATCAGTTAAGAACGGCTGAACCGATTTGGTTCTATCGGTATTTGCAATTCTCAGGAGATGGTTGATATAAGAGATTGCGTTGCTATGTATATCAAGATAAAAACGGAACTTTATACTTTCATCCGCTTCAATCAGTCAAAACTACTATCATAGCAACCAACGTCGGTTAATTGACCATTCTTCCAGTGACATATTTTGGCATCCCACGGCATATGCATGAGTAGGCGCAGGATGCTATGACGTACATATGTACGGCTCTACGGACGGCCAGATTTGTTCATTACGTTCACTTGTAACCAAAATTGGCCTAAAATTACCGGTAATTTACTGCCAGGGCAAACTGCCAGTGATCGCCATGACATCACCGTAAGTGTGTTTCAACAAGACGCTAGTGAACTTCATTGTTAAACAGATGGTTTTCGGAGAGCCACATTGTTGGATGCACTCAGTAGAGTAGCAGAAGCGTGGATTACTACATGCACACATTCTGCTGTGGTTAATTGAGAAAATCAGACCAAATCAAATCGATTTTATAATCAACGCCAAAATACCAGACCCAGAAGCAGACCCGGAGTTATCCGAGGTAGTCGCAACAAACACACAACCCCCCCCTCTTTCCGCTTAGTCCAAAAGCAATAAAATTACCCCCGGAGGGTTAGGAAAGAGAAACACAATCTCCTCTCTTTTTAACTGAGGCGCCCAAACAGTAACTTAAAATGCTAAAAACGATTAACAGCAAAAATATTTTGCAAATTTATTAAAATTTAAATACATAAAATTACATTACGACTAAGAAGCTAATTATATTCAACAGAATTAGAGAAGTCCCAAAACATTAGTCACAACCAGTTAATCTCATTTAAACATCGCCCACTGCTTAGTTAGATAATCTTGAGACAAATTAGTGTGGTGCAGAACTCACCCACCAGTCACTGATGAACGCACTTTAATAAGTTTGTGCAGAGTAATAGATTTTAATTTGCAAATTTAGATGCAGTGAGAATCATCCCAAACGTATAAATGGCAACGTTTCATATCGAATCAGTGTCAGTGACTTGTAATTTGATTCTATAATCAATTCTGATGCTTGGCTAAACGAACATTATATCAAAAAACTATATATGTGCGCATCTCAACAATGCAAAACAATGCAAATTTAAACTTATATTAAGGAGAGGTTCAATTAACAACCACTCTGACTCATATAATAATGGTCTATTTTAATTTGTGTTGGCCTAGGCGATAAATTCGATAATTACAAAGAAAAGATAATCCTTTCACCCTTACTTTGGGTGTCAAGCACCAAATCCAGAAGCTTATATCGTTGTTGGATTATATTACGAACAATCGCCATGTAAACGACATCAAATGAGTTTTTGATATTCCATTGAATATGCCACCTCAGTGTGAAAGCCACCTCTGTATTTGTCCTTCCATTGTGGTATTACTGATGAATCCTCAAAGTTCTCACACGGTATGTTGTACTGATTTTCCATCTAATATGTAATACATTTTACAAGACGTTTTCTGCAGAGTCAAGCTATTAAAACTCGATCATAAAAATAATGTTTTACGTGAAAGACTCAAACAGCCTGAACGCTTAAAGGAGCACTACATCGTCAAAGGATCAGTTTGTCTTTGATGAGAACAATCATCACTTGTGTGAACATATTTATGTATTACCCCAAACAGATAAATGAAAAACATAAAAATATCTGATATACAAATAATCAAGGTGTACTTGGGCAGTCATCTTGTTCTATGCACTACAAAAGAGCCACAAAAGTTGAGGAAACAAAACCCATTAATAGATTGTCAAAATCATTCAATATCATCGATAATTAGACTTTACTTGAAAAATTGGGAGGTGTAGGGACAGACACAACTGCGTATTTTGTCCCGTGTGTACTTCACGACTGTCAAGTATTAACTGTCAATATTATTATTCGCCTAAAATCGACTAAATGGCCGCAACATAAATCTGAACCTTCCAGGTGGACACCTTGTACAGAAGATGAGATAGGTTCAGTTCTACACGACGGCAAACTTCGGTTTACTAAGACAACGCCCCGATGCCTTAGTCAATGACCTTCGAATGGTCGAATTTTTGATTTTTTATCATTCCAACATAGACATTTTATGGATGGATTATCATTAAGATATCGTTTTATTATGCGAGTGAATTTTTGTTCGTTGACATTGTGTTCATGTAGTCCCACGTCTATTCTCGGTGCGATGAAAGGTCAGATGCGAATATTCGAAGTAGCTGAACACAATTAATATTGCGACTAAATTAACGGGATGGTGATTCATGTTGCTTCACCACAATAATAGCTTCCAGCTCTCTATCATACGTGTGTTAATGTTATTTGGTGGCAAAATAGTTTTCGAAAAAAAACCAACCTGGCTCACCAATTTTTATTTTTGATTAATTGTTGCTGCAGTTGCAACATCTATATAATTGTATTGATCTGACTGGTTAAAGTTCAACATTTCTTGCTGTATATACTATAGGATGGTATTTATCGTTAGTTAAATCATATTTACAACAGTGCAGTGCAATGTCACCATTATGGTGGAATAAATCTACGATAGAAATCTACAATAGCCCGAAATCTGTTTTAATCTTGAGGTACTTATGGTTCATCATAATTTCAGATTACCTTAACTGTTTCTTGCAGTGGAATTCGATTTTCTTTCCTGTGACTAGTTGTGAACTTCTTTCTTATATCAACAGGCTCCACCGGAACCTATAGTGAAATGTTCTTTAATCAATAACAGAGACCACTGTTTTGCCCTTCACTATATTGAGCCATATAATGTAGACGATATGGTCCAATACTGTAATTTTTATCATCAGAACTGTAGCTCTTAATAAACAGCTTCGTAACACTGTTAACTTGTTACCGCTTTTGTTGGTAAGTAAATTCTGTTTACCTGAGAAGACCAAAGATCAAAGATAATACTTTTTTCTATACTTACTAATTTGGAAACCATTTGAAGCATAAACAAATTTTGTGGAGCTGTACCCGTGATTCAAAAATTTAAGTATGTCGAATCATCGAAAACATTCAACTGATTTAATTGCGTTTGTTGAACCACTTATGGTCCCATATTATATACTTATGGTCCCATATTTTCCCACGAAATTTTCTTGTTTCAGCTCTGTTTCTATGATGCCACCAACACATTTCATATTTTATGTTCTCTGTCGTTGCATGAAGCTGAAAACCTGTAGCTTGTTTGACATTCGGTTTTATGATTGTTTGCTTGCATATCTGAATTTGGTTGGTTTGGAACATATCGCGTGGCGTAGAATTAGGCCTGTTTTACATTGATGTGATTTCTATTACTGCGATTATATATGTTTTAATAAATCATGTGCACCCTCTTTTTTCCACCCAATGATCGCATTTCGTTGAAAAGTTACAAAGGTTTTTATCACAAAGCCATATGATCGGAAACTGCGAATTTTTCGACATTGCCGTTTTATTTGCATAATGTGACCACCTTATTAAAGTTAGCCGAGAGTGAAAAAAATGATAACGTCGATATCCTTTTTTTGTAACCTACCGAAATTCTTTTTTACCACAATATTCTTCTTCATATTTCACCCGAAAGTGGCGATACTCTATGTATGATTTGCGCAGAGGTCATTGATTTGATACCAATCTGAGTAAACCAGTTCCATGGCCAATGACCATAGGAAGTTTGATTATAAATTTTATAGTGAACCTGATGAGGTGGGGTAAAAAATAAGGGTAAAATTTTAATTTTCCCTATGTTACACCTAATAGATTTTGATTAAAGATTTGGGGGAGGTCTAATTTGGTAATGCTGTGAAATTTTGATGTTTCCGATGTTCTGTCGATAAAATCGTTCTTCATCCGAGATTTTGGCAGAAATACACCTATCCGACCATTAAAATTCGAATGCCCATAGCCATGGAATTTTTTTAATTTATATAGAGTTGGAGAAGGTCTGACTAGGTTATAGTGGTAAAATTGATTTTCCCGATGTATATTGTATAAGAGTGTTCGTCCTTCGAAATGTTGCCAGATAAATACCAATATCACTAAACAAATTCAATTCGTTGGCCCATGACCGTAGGGAGCTTTTAACTATACACATATTTGGTGTGGGTCTTATGAGGTTATTGATTGATTGATTGATTGATTGGACTGTAGAACCAAGTGCTAGCCAAGAGTCCCGGATAACGCCGGGCCTATTCCTACAGCCTGTTTACACATAACAATAGGAAGGATAGGAAAGGTTTTTTTTTTTTTTTTTTTTTTTTTTTGGGACAGAACGATCCGGTTGCAGACACCTAGCGATCGTACGGCACAACACAATTCTAATCTACTTCTAATCTACTAGAGGAAGGATAAAGGCTTAATAGGTTTAATGGATAACGATGGTATTGCTTTGATCGTCAACAATTGCCTCACTAAATCAAAACCTGAGAAAAAATAATATTTCACGTGCATCTGGAAATTTTCTGTAATATAATTCTACATTAATACTTATCAGCTACCTAAACAAAATTGATTAATTGATTAATTGGATCAGTTCGGTTACAAATACCTAGGTAAAGCCAATAATTATTAACATAATGACAGCACAATTCTAATCTACACGACCAGCAATTAATATTTCAAAGAAATATTTCTTCATAACATCTAAAGATTTCTGAAATTCATTCTTAATTAATCTACCGGTTTTCTAAATAATATAAATATTTATTAATTTAATCCTCTACAACTCAATAATTCAATTTATTACTAATACAATTCAAACAACCATGGGTTCAGAAAATTATATTGTAAGTTAATATAATTTTCTGAACCCACAGCTATCCGAACCACATCAATAACAAATTGAATTATGTATATTAATAATTAATATTAAATCATTAATAATTTCTCTAAAGTCATTAGCATTTGGCAAACTGGCCGTTAAAATAGTCAGTAAACATATACTCGTATTATTTATTAAACCTGAAAACAAACTGTATGCTTATTATTGACTTCTTAATTGTATTCAATATATTCAAACTTATGACTTACGCTTCACGGTTCAAGTTATTAATAGCGGATTCTTTTACGTTTTTGATGTAAATCAAATTTCGGATAGTTAAAAAGAAAATGAAAAAAAAATTTGATGTGTGGCGTAGTGTGTCTACCCGTGTCCAAACCCGAAAGGGATACCGAAAACAATAACAAACCATTTTGAAAAAAATTCAAATGACGCGTTTGACGTATTTGACAATATTTACGGTTGACATATTATATGTGCATATATAAATATGTGTAAGTGGTAGTTAAAATGGAAGTAAAAATCTATATTTCCATTTTTTGATGTACATCAAAAACAATTTTTTTTTGCTATTTTTTCCGCTAAAATGTGATTTACATCAAAAACAAAATTTTTTGCCAGTTTTTTGTTAAAAGAAAACGCCATAAGAAACATAAAAACAAGATACTAAAACATGATTTTAACACGCAAAATGACAGAAAATAAAAATTTAGTTAAAATCATTAAAAATTTGAATTTTAATCACTGCGGAAATCATAAAATAACAAATAAAATAAAATCGAGATAAATTTTAATTTGTAATTTAAAGTACATAATCTATTTAAATAAATGAATTCTTAAGATCACGAATATTTTTGAAAATTGTAAATCGAGGAACAAAGCTATAATATCATTAACAAGAATTTGTGAGCTGAATTTTATTTAATATATTTTAATATTTATATGTAACTATATATAATGTTATATGTGTCATAATATCTAAAATATTCGAACATAAGAAAAAAAAATAATAAGTGACGCAACGCGCACAAAACGACGAAAATGAAACTTGGGAATATTTCACCTCTCTATGATTTTTCATCATGGTTTTATTATGCTCTCCGAAAACAAAATTCAAATCAAAACCTACATATAAAAAAAACAAAATGGCCTTGAATCCCCCATCTCATTTTCGCTTGGGCCAGCGCCTCTACACCAATAAAAAATTTGGTTCAAAAAGGAGTCGCTATCAAATCCAATCTCATAGGCAAATAGGGAAAGAGACGAAGATGAAGATTCAAAAAACACGCTTCACAAGGAAATATATAATAAACCACAAAAATATACATACCATCCACACATGTATACATAAGTCTACATCCAAAACCAACAACAATTAACATATCAAATTTATTCATCCGTTCCACCCGGGATTTAAAAGAAGCAGTGGTTCACACTTTAAAATAAGTCGTAATAGATGATTCATTGCTAATTTAAAACCTTATTTTATATTTAAACCAAAATGTTTTTGTATTGTTTTAATCTACTCTCTCGAAAATAACATTTTAACTAAAATGTACATCTCAAAAATGAATGAAGAAAAAAAAAATTAATTTTTAAAATTAAATTTCAAATTTAAAGTAAAATAAAATATGTAATTAAATTTTTTATTTCACTTCTGTTTGTGTTAGAGCTGCTTCACCGAAAAACATTTTGGCAACCGGTTTCATATGTAAACGGGGAAAGAGACGAAAAAGAAGCTGCTTCTTTGACATCCCGTGTGAAAGGGGCGATTATTGGTTTTGTTACATCCCTGCATATACACACCATATATATATTGTACATCTAAACGCACAGAAGCACACACTCATAACTATTTATATGTATTATTTAGGTAAATTTTGATGCTACACACAAATCTATATACGAAGTATGAAAAGTACATAAATAAAAGTATGTATATATGTATATATTATATATATATATATATAAATGTATATAAAGGATACTTCTCTGATTTAATGCATCTTTATACATAACCAGTTTATCGAAACATTAAAACGAAATATATCCCGTTATAAATATTTCAACTCTGGTTTTATGTATATAAACACATTTCATCATACACGTCACTTAACTCGTCACTTTACTGTTTATTTGAAACCCACTATGTATATTATGTATACCTAGTAATTCAAACATAAATGTGCATTTACGCATTCACGAAATGGTATCAGAACATATACGGAAATAATTATATATACGTATACGTTCTACACAATTTCACGCGCGGCTTATACACAAATCAATATTTAAAACACTAGGTGTACGCCATATCTTTTAATCACTTATTTTATAATGTAAAAAACACATTGATTATTATTATTATTAATAATTATAATTATTTTATTTATTATTTACACAAAAAAAAAAAATATTTAAATTAAATGAAGGAGCGACAACAAAACACGTCTACTCCGTTTCACATCACTTTTCGTCCTCCGGTGTGGGTCTTATGAGGTTATTGTAGAGAAATTTTGCAGAAAGTCCTCAACATTCCTCCAGAAAGACATCAATCTGACTATGCCAATTAGATGGCTTATGACCATGGAATGATTTTGATTAAAGAATAGAAGTGGGTTTGGAGGTAATATGGTGAAATTTTCATTTTCCCTATGCTTTGTCGATAAAATAGTGCATCATTTGATAAAATTGTTCTTCATTCAAGGTTTTGCCAGGTAGACAGAAACAGATCCAATTCGATGACCAAATACCTCATAGGTAGATTTTAATTATAGAAGGGAAGAAATGACATTTTGATGTTCTGTCAAGTAAATCGTTCGTCATACGAGATTTGGTTAAGTAGACATTAATCTGACTGTACCAAATCAATGGCCAATAATCATAGGTAGATTTTTATTATAGGTTTGAGTCGGGTTTGATGAGGTTATTCGTTGAAATATTGATTTTCCCATGTTTTGTAGATAAAATCGTTCGTCATTCGATACAATTCTTCCACTTGTTCTGTCGATTAAGTCGCACGTTATTCGAGATTTTGCCCAAAAAAACACCCATTCGGCTATGCAAATTTGATGGCCCGTGGCCTTAGTTAGATTTTGAGTATAGCTTTGGTGTGGTTTTATTATAGGTTACAAGGGTGAAATTTTGATTTTCCCATGTTTTGTCGTTCAAATCGTTCGTCATTTGGTATTTCACTAGATAAAAATCAATCTGACCATGCCAATTGGATGACCCATGACCATATAAAGATTTTGGTTAAAGGTTTTGGGTCGGTTTGATGAGATTATAGGCATGAAATTTGGATTTTGATTTTCCCCCAAATGATTTTATCTGCAAAACACCGGAATAATCAAAATTTCAACCCTCTAACCTAAACAGTGCCAGGCCAAACCTATAATCTAAACATATCTAGAGTCTTAAGCATTTGAATTGGCATTGTCTAATTGGTGTCTATCTGGTTAAATTTCGAATAATGAACGATTTTAACAAATCATCCAAACCACCCCAAACCTATGGGCATCGCACTAACTAAGTCAGTCTTGCTAATTAATGAATGGCTAAAGATTTTAGTGACAAAACACCGAGAAATCAAAATTTCACCCCTATATGACCTATGAAACTTAAATTAAACTTCGAATTTAAATCTTCCATAAACTATAAATGGGCAGACTAGGGCAAGACACCAGCTGTCAAATTTAAAATAACGGATAATTTTATCCACGATACAACTGAAATATGTATGTATCACTCCTATAATTTCATCAAACCCACTCCAAATATATGTTTAATTAGGGTTCTGGTTTGTCGAATTTGTACAGTTTTCAACAGGTCTTCGTTTTTCTGTCAAAATTTTGATTTATTGGGCATAAAAATAAGTCTCTGCTGTTCGACAGAAGATGGTGCCACCAGTAAG
Organism: Nephrotoma flavescens; assembly: GCA_932526605.1. Classification (NCBI taxonomy): domain Eukaryota; kingdom Metazoa; phylum Arthropoda; class Insecta; order Diptera; family Tipulidae; genus Nephrotoma; species Nephrotoma flavescens. Next base: position 98,166,719 of record OW052220.1, on the reverse strand, counting down.
TTATGGTTAAAATTTGCGGAAAACGTTGGACAACTGACAGCAACAAAACCTTAAAATATAAGAATAAGCGTCATTTCCGTTGACTTTTGATTTACTTCTTTGATTTGAAGAAATTCGAAGCTGAGTTCGATTGTTTGTAGAAGCATATGGTGAGGCTGCCTTAAGTGAGACAAGTTGTAGATAGTGGTTTCTGAAGTTTAAGAACGGTGAATTTGATGTCGAAGACAAAGGACGTAGCGGAAAGAAGAAAGTGAACGAAGACGCGCAATTAGAAGCATTGTGTCAAACGCAGAAGGAATTATCATTTATATATTAGGAGTGACTCAACAAGCAATTTTACATCGCTGAAAATCACTGAGAATAATTCAAAAGCAATGAAATTCGGTTCCTTCGAATTCATTCGAATTGCTGGTCAACGGTGATGAAAATGGACTCACTACGATAACCCAAAATAATGTAATTATCGGGCATACTTGGGCATTTTTCAACATCGACAATCAAGTCGAATATTCATGGAAAAAACTCATGTTGTGTATTTGGTGGGCTCCGCTTGGTATTGTGTATTATGAGAGCTATATCCGACTGAAATCCTTACTGAGTGTCTCTACCTAGCACAATTGATGATATTGAGCTGAGCACTCAAATAAAAACCCGCCCATTATGCTCGCCCACATCTCCGATTAAAACATACTTGGAAACACTGAATTTCAAAGTTATACCCCAACCGCCGCATTCACAAGACACTGCTCCGTTTGATTACCACTGGTTTCGATCGAAGCCACAAGGCTATCTGAGGAGCACTTCACATCTAATGAAGATACCAAAAATTGGGTTGATTCATAAATCGCCTCAAAAGATGAAGTGTTCTTCCGACGTGGAATTCGTATGCTGCCAGAAACATAGGAAATTGGAGTGGCATTTTTTGACAAAAACGGCGGAGACTTATTTGTACACCCAATACAAACCTTCATCATTTAAAAGTTCGTCTGGATATTAACACTTTTCTACTGGAAAGTGAATGTTTTCACTGATTGCATTAAAATCTTTATTACCGACGTTTCTAGGGTGAATATTGGAATTAATTTTCATTATCGGCACACTCTGCATCATCGACATTTTTTAGCAAGATGTGCTAAGTTTGATCCTTTGTTTTATGTTGGTTGTTTCACCGAAATCTGCATTGCTGACATTTTTAGGCTGAAAATTTATGACTAACGCTAAAAGTATTTCCTTAAATTTGTCAACATGGATATAAAGCAGATTAAAGCAATCATCGAATTTTTATCCGGATATAGTATACGTATACGCAATGTAAAGTCACAAATACCATCATGCCATTCAAATTATCAGAAGTTTTTGCTTAACTCATTTTTATCTCCCGATTTATAAAAAAACAGAAATTTATGGTAAACTTATTTTTCTATGATATCCGTAACTTTTATTTTGTACCTAGGCAATAAATTTAATTCTACAACAACAATTTTTTACAAATTTAATTCTCTAAAACCTTCGAAACAATCATACAAATGTACATTTCTTTAATAAGGGTTAAACACGTAAAAGGTTTAATTTTAATTTTTTCAACAAACTTTTTTCGATTCCAGATTTGTATTTTCCTTCGATCACTATAGTAAAAGTCCTTAGCCTTCATGGAAGTTACAAAACTTTTTAACAAATAGCAACAGAAAACATTGTCTATTATTCTTAGAAGATGTCAATTCTATATAGTCTATGGCAGAATACTAAATAAGGAGTTATGTTGTACAAAATCACATATGAAGAATCTATTCAAAGGAAACTTAAAAAAAAAATTTCTGGGAATAAATAAATTATGAAACTTGTTGAAATCTGCGATACGTACGAGTATTTATGATTTTGTTTTAGTGCTTTTCCAAAGTTTAAAATTAATAAAGGTAATGTGTTTTGTAGGCAGATAAGATTTGTTAATACAGTTTTCTTTGAGATTGGTGTGATATAAGTAATACCTTTCTTTTGCTATTAAATTCGTATATGGTTACGGTTACCTGAGACTGTAATTAAGTTATGTTAAATTTACTGCTACTTGTAAGAAGACTGTTCTATACACTAAGAAAATTGTATAGACGAGATGCGAGTAAAATTTCAAACGATACTTTTCCATCTGCGTACAACAGCAAAAGCACAAAAAATAAAAAAATTATTCACCAAGGTTATTTTATCATGAATCACATTGATCGATGAGGAAAATAAATAAAAGTTAAAGAAAACAAAAAGAACTTATAACATCAATGAAGATTGATAAGAACGAAGGACGTATATAGTATCTCTCAATGATATCGACAAGAGTAAAAGTTCAATGGCTAGAACTACCTATATATCTACCTACATTGATAAGAACGTAACCAATTTGTTTTTAATTTCTGTAAATACGAGTTTTCTGTCTTCTTCTCACTCATCCGTTATTGCTTAACCGACTTTAATAAACTTCATCCACAATTCTAATCAATTTAATTTAATTTGCAGACTCAAAACAACTTTTTGTTTTGTAAAACTTTTTCAAGTTTTTCCTTTACGGTTCGAAACCTATTTTCTTGTACAAATATTATTATCATCATCATCATCAATAATACAACAATCGATGTAAACAAAAACCAAACAAATTGACGTACCTGTAGTTAAAACTTGTTTTAATCATAATAATGCAAAAAGTTAGGTAGGTGGATTTAATTTAATTTCCCGCAGTCGATGTTTTCTAGTATACCTCAGAATGGAAAATACGTGTACAAGTTCAATGAATCCGAATTATTTGTTAGCAAACCCTTGATAATTATGTACTAACCGATGAATTGGTCCGTTCTACGAACGGGAATGTATCATGGCAGGGTGTAAGGCTTGTTTCAAAATTTAAAAATTTGAAAAATTCGAAAAAATGAAAAATTGATGGTTTGAACGGAACATAAAAAAACACGCTCCAAGAATTTCTTTAAAGCAAAAATTCGACACTTTTTTCTACAGGCACCCAACTTCTGCGTGAACGGCATTTCGCATGAGCACTTTACCATAATTGGGAACTAATTTTCCCTGATCTTCTGTCTCTTTGACTACAACTTTGATACTTTTAAAGGTTTTCACCCTTGAAAAGGCAGTGTATAATTGCACATGAGCAAATACTCGTTGTGACAAATACAGCCCACTTTCTCAAATGTCTGTCCTTGAGGTTTTTAACTGTCATGGCAAAAGCCACTCTTATACGGAAAGTTGCTTTCTCTGCACTAATTGGTGTTAGTGCCGTTCCTGGAATGTACACAATTTTTCCCTTTGACTCAGAAATCACTTTGTCAAAAATCACGTTGTTTAACAACTTTGTGATTAGTCTTGCACCGTTACAAGGATCTCGTTTCTAATTCCATTTTCGACGCAATATTATTATTGTCCCTATACTTTAAGGACTAATTTATGCACAGGCATGATTAATACATTTAGAGTGTTTAAAAACTCTACTGGAAAGTGCATTCTTTCCTCTTCATTGTCGGTGACGATACTGTCTATACTTTCGGAAACTCTTTCAACCTGAGGTTTATTTTCAGATGTAACTAAACAACTCAAAACTTGGTCATTAATGGTGAAAATGTCTACATTTAAAGGACACAGGATTGTTGTCAAGACATATATGTTTCTGCCTCCGCTGGCGAAAGGGAATCAGGGAATATTGCATCCACTTTGGGTAACACATGGTGAGGGTACCATTACCGAAGGACATAAACCACTCAGCATATTGAGAGTCATTTACAGCTCTCATGTTCTCAGTCAAGTAGATCTGAGTAATACAATGCCACATTGGAGAACTCCTTAAGAGTGTCTTCCACGATTTGTACTCGACCTCCACTGATTACAATTGGCAATGTCTGCCAAAAATCGCCTCCAGAAACAATGAAGATATTGCCAAATGGCCTCTAACCATTTGACACATCAACAGCCTTTTAGATTTCATTCAAAAGTATGTCAGCATGTGCATCAGCATTTCCCTGGAGTCATTTCAGCTTCATCCTAAACGATAAGTTTGGCATTCATGACTTTATGAACGGGATAAAGTTAGGCCAAATCGTAAACTCCTGGAGCCCATGTTTATAATTTGTTGTGTTGGGGACAACGAACTTGAGTTGTGGCACCAACTGTTAACACCTGCGTCAGAAAACAGGGAATTTATGAAGCATCATAGTGAAATAAATTAAAACCTGAACGCACGTTTAGTGTTAATTTGGGCTCGCTGAAGTTAGACCAAAACGTAAATAGCTGTTTATTGTTCTCATTCAAAGAGAAACAATTGTTGCCTCACTCAGAGGAGTATGCTGAAGACAATGTGCTTCAGTTATCCACAATATCCGCCTGAGGTACTTGCAACTCCCGACGAGTATCATGTATCTGACCTTGAATTACTCTCTTTTCCTTTGGCAAATAATCCCTTATTCGGAAGGTCTAAATTTTATGTTGATATGATATCTGTTATTGTTGATGATCTTGCGTCGGTCAGACAAGCGGTATAGTTCAAAGCAATAAAAATATATTTTACAAACCGAAATTTATTATTGAACTTCTCAATAACTTCTTTTCCGCACTGCCTTTATGGCCAGCAATAATCGAAGGTGAACCAGTTCACCAACGCTCCAGTCGACAGTAAATATTCAACGCAATTTTTGGAGTGTTGAGCATGTGGTTGCAAGAAAAAGCCGGTCTCATCCTGATTGTCAAGTGCAAAATATCGAGATGGTTTCAGTTTTAAATTTCGGGTCTGACAGCACAGATCTAATGATGACATTCCAACAATGAAATTACAAGAGACCTCTGGACTTTACCTATATTTCATGAGCAAAACATGCACTTTTTAATAATAGTGAATTTTGTTTTACAATTTTTTTCTATTTTTGATTCCATAAAATTAAACAAAAATGCTAAGAAAGTCACAGCAAAACACTACAATAAATATTTTGAAAAATTCCTTGAATTTTTTAAGTATTACGTCGAAGTAAAAAAATAAACTGAGAGCAACTTAAATTTTTTTCTTTGTGTTTCAAACAGAAAGGTAATAATGAGGTTGATACTCGATCGGCTAACAAGCAATCAATTTGGTAGCCAAAGTCCTGGCTACTCAATCAATTTTACCAAGGAAATTTAAAATTATGTTTTTCCAAATTTTTTTGGTGTTTTTTTTTGCGATTGCACAGTAAATTTTATGGCTTCAAATTAAAGAACAGCAAGTTTTGGTTTTGTTTCACAGCAAAAATAAACAAAAATTTCATAAAAAAATTTAATTTAAGGTTAAAATTTTTGTGGTAAAATTGATTGGACTTTGGCTACCAAATTGACTGTTTGCTAGCCGATTGAGTATCTAAATACCTGGGGAGATTTTTGCATGACACTTTACATTTCATGTAATATGAAAAATTGAAATTGAAATATTACAAACCAAATATTTCCGTTTTACGGAGATCAATTCAATCAGATTTGATCAAATTTAGTTAAGGCATGAGGACCTTCTGTTTTATTTGTGGAAATATGGTCAATCGAATAATTGCCAAAATTTACTCTTTTATTCGAAACAGAGGCATGTGTGCCAGTGAATTGGGATTAACTTCGGAAAATAATCCCAAATTCCGTTGTGGTTTATGTAAAACATAATCTGATAAGAAACAAATTTTTATAATTTTTACTGAAGCAGTTAAAAAACAAACAAAAAAGCAAAAAACTAAAAACAGAATGGGTGGCGAAACCCGAGATTCATACATCCAGGCACAGTGAGAAAAAATTTGGTTTGTAAATTTACAAAAACGAAGTTTTTAATTTCTAAAAATTATAAATTTTTTGAATTTAAAAGTAATTTTTTGAAATTAAATGAGATTTTTAGAAACTAATAAATAGTTTTTTTTATTTTATTAATATATTTTATAAAATGATTTATAAAATACTTTTTAAATTTAAAAAGTTTATTTATTTAAACAGAATAATTTATTTCAAAAGAAGAGTTCTAGAATTTTAAAACAATTTTTTTGATATTAATGACAACTTATGAAATTTTTTTTGTTTATTGGTTGGCCAGAAATCCCGTTGTTTTATTTTTCAATTCGTCTATATTTTATATAATTCGCCAAATCAATATGTTCTTCTGTTATACTAAAGGTATGAATATTTGAATTTTTGCAGTTTGGTTTTGGTCGTTGCAATCTGATGGGTAGACAAACTTTTATCAGTACGAGACCAAACTGCCAAGAAAAAGAACTTGGAACTGGAAGTTCTCATTATATTATTTTAAGGGTTGTGTGTATTTTTACATAATTATCCTGTGGGTTAAAAATTGGGGACTGAGAGTTAATTTTCTTTGTTTCATTGTATTTGTAAAGTGTATTACGGTACGGATTACTTTGATTTAATAAAATTGAGTGGCGTTTGTTAAAAAATAATTATTTAAAAATTAAAATGAATCTTTTAAAACTAGCCAATAATTTTTTATTTTTTTTATTTGTCTTCAAATTTAAGAAAAATCTTTGACAAAAGTAAGGAAAGTATTTTTGAAAATTAAAACAATTATTTTATTTTTATAAACAAATTTGGCGAAAAAATTTATTTTAAAAATGAAAAGATTATCCTTTTGATTTTAAAAACGAGATTTTTCGCCTAAAAAGTATATGTATATTTTTTGATATTTTATATGTATATTTATTTATTTTTACTGGTTTTTTTTCTCAGTGATGCACAGTGAAGGGAATCATAGAAAATGTTGATTATAGCCAATTACAAAACAGTCGCAATAAATCACTGACACTATAAAACCAAAAACAGTTCAGTGCACCTATTCTGGATTATGACCGCTTGAGAACAGCGTGCTTGTGTCAAGTGGTACATTGATGTATACATGCATCTAAATCTACATATCAATTGGTCTAACTTCACCCAGTTCATATAACCATTAAAATGGTCCCAGCTTTTAATTTATTTGACTACATAAAATATGTATTGATTTTTGGCAAAGATGTTCACCGTTAGTGACACAACTCCACTTCAATGCCTCATAACAAGCCGAAATTGTAAATATGGGATTTAGCAGTTTACGAATTGATCAGCTAGCTTCATCCAGTTCATATTATATTTAAACGTTTGAATTATGTGAGATTAACTTTTATTGATCATCCAAAATTTTTTCGGTGGAAACTTACTGCTAACTTCAATAACATGTAATTTTCGGCTAATGTCATCAGAAATTTGTACCACCAACTGAAACAAAATATGTCGATAATGCAGGTTTTTTCGACCGAAGTTTTCGGCTAACTACAGCATATGCTTATCACTCAAATAAGTTTAACCGATGATCAAACTATTTGTCGTGTTAGCACTCACGTTCACATGCACGAAGTAAATATATTCAGAGACCCTAACCGTTGGTTCCAATTGCATCGTATTACTCGGTTTGGCCGATCCAACATACGACGTATCTCAGCATTTTGGTGTAGACTAATACGTTGCATGTGTTTTTTCGCGTGTTGCCTATTACCACGGTGCATTAACTATGCTACGTAGGATTACGCTTTGGAATGATTAGATGATTACCGTAAGTTCGCACATGTTTTAGGATTTGTCAGTGCAGTAGCAATTTAGTATTTAGAGTTAGTCCAAAATTTCTCCCTAACCGTCAATCCATATTTCTGTATTTAATGTTTTGACTCTTTTTTTCTTTTTGACATACTCGTCATATACATACAATCAGTACAGAATTATGAGATATTTATAAGCTCGCGAAATCCGCAAACCAAAATTTTGGGTTCACTCTGTTAAGAAGGAATTTAAATTGGGGGTTTCAGTCAAGAGTTCACCATCACTAAAGTATATTTGACTTGATAATGGTAGCCACTTTCGGTAGACTGATGCCAATCAAAAATTTCTTTGATCATCCAATATTAAAAAAACCTAAAGTATGAAGTTTAATCCCGATCAAATAATCAATCTGGGTAGCACAAGGAGCCGAATTTTTGTTGAAACCCAGTTATTTAAAATTGTTGCAAAATTTATTTAGAGTATTTTAGTTTCAGTAGTTTTGCTCGTATATGATAAACTTTTCAAAATATTTGCCACAGACTATAAAGCTTCTAAGGAAGTTGTGAATTTCGGTTTACCGATTTTAATCGAAAATCACTGGGTTTTAAGGAATAAGCTTAAGTATATGTTTTTTGAAAAACAGTTTTTATGGCGAAGTCAAAAAGTGGATTTTAAAAAATGTCTGTGTGTGTATGTGTGGTATCATGCAGTTCATGCAGTTTAGTTTCTCATAAATTGCGAGATCTAAATGATTTTTGGCTGGCATTGGTAACCATGAGTGGCAAGCCTATATACAAGCCTTTCCTTGTTTAACAAATATTTTGGAAAGTAATCACATAGAAGAAAAACGATTTTGACTTAAAATTTTCTAAATTAATTTTGAAAATAATCGGCCAAGACCAGTTTTTTTTTAAATTTAAATTCCCGTTTAAATTTTAACAATTTTAGACAATAATTAATTTTGAAACAATACATAAATTGGAAGATCTTATTGATTTTTGGCCGATATCGATCGACCGGAAATTCTAGCTTTTTGTTTTTGTAAATATTTTGAAATGTCTGTAGTATTTATAGACAAAATTATAGTTAAGATTTTTTTAAATTTTAACCCAAATGACGAAGGTTGATAAATAAAATCTTCATTTAACCAAAATTGGGCATCTTTACCGTCCTGGCGGTTTAAATATTTGGAATAAAACTTCAGATCCTTGAGAATTTAGTTGAAAATCCGTATGCCCATAAGTGACAGCTTTAATGAGAGCTTTTCAGAGCGAATGAAAAGATTTAAATAAATTTAAGGGTGAAATATTCACCCAAAAAGGGATGACCATTTTGATTTTCTGAAACATTAGCAGGGATAATGTTTTTTGATTATACAAGGCAGTTTTACCAAAAGACTGGCAAGTCTAATTTTTCGCTTAAGAAATCTAGTTTGGATTATTCAAGATTTATGTATATGGTGAAAAAAATTTCAACTCGCAAATTCACTCTATGGAGCCATAAGTCATGTTTTAATTTTATGATTTTTATGTTTTGAATGTGTAGCCTTAAGTAAAACAAACATTTTGAGACACTTAATTTTGTTGTTGTTGTTAAAGATACAGGGTGTCAAAATTTGCGAAAAATGATAATCATGGTATTGTATTTATCGCAATAAAAAGAAAAATAATTGTCCGATAATTATGATTTTGAGCTCATTTTAAAGGTAAGTTAATAAGGATTTAAAAAAAAATATAAAAATAGTATATTCTTTAATTCCTTCTTCTCTAAACTTTCCCGCTAAAATGTTCATTTTAAATTTTCTAAAAAACTTATTATTTTTTTTTGTAGAATTCGACAATTAATATTTTACAACATATCAAGAAACTAGAACCCCGTTATTTTTTGTTTTCTTCCAAAATTCGTTTTAGTAAGAGAAGAATTTCATTTTTATATGGAAAGCTATATATAGTGATTCACAGCTTATTTGATCCAGTCGCATTTTATGAACAAAATTGTAAATATTTCGCGATAACTTATTTTGATGTTTTTTTTTTTTTTGTTAAGCTAGGTATCCAGCTCGCGCTAAGATAAATTTTAACGCGGTCTCCACAAGTCTCCACTAAATTACAGATAAATTGTTAGCTAAAAAGTTTATGTAGAGATAAATTTTGACGTTTGTTTTATTTTTCCTACAACAAACAAAAATATAGTTCAATCGACTATTTAATAAGTATTTTTATAAACATTTAAAATTAAAAGGGAAAATTTTAGTTTTGGCTTCCTCTTTACACTTTCTAAATTTTCTGTATCCACTTTTTCGTAGTCGATCAAGTATTCGAAACATTCGTAATCTATAGAAAATTTTCATAATCTATAGAATTATTTAGATCACCCATTAAAAAATATAGTTTTCACGTTGTGCTGTCAAAATTTATCTCAATTTTATCGTTCCAGGCAGATAAATTGCTGCGAAAACGTTTGTAGAGTTTTCACTAGCGCAGTCTATATGTGAATGAAATAACTACAAACTTTTAGCGTGAGCTGCGTACCGCATCTGCGAAATCGCGAGCTAAATATTTTTTTGTTATTTCGCTAGCTAAATTTTACGTCAAATTTGTATGTAAAATTTATCTTAGCGCGAGCTGGATACCGACCTTTACACGGAACTAATTAACAAATTCAAATTTAGAAAATATGGGAACTTCGATTACAGGGTGTAATCGCATTATTGTGTTACCTCGCAAGATCTTTGTAGCATCAAAGTCGCATGTGTATGAATAGGAATATGATGGAGGTTCGCACAACAATTTCGATAAATTGGAAGCATCGACTACCTATATCACCATTAGTACATTTAGCGACGGATGCTCAGATACTTTCCTTGCACACTGTATGCAATTTGTTAAAACTGTATCGTGAAACCAAAATTTGTTACTTTTGTTGTACTTGTAGTGGAAATATTTTTCTTGGTTTTTATTTTTGTTTTGTTTTACTATGTTTTGTTTCCTATGCATTATATCGATACCAACAACAATAATGTCAAATGCCATAAAAACGCAATACTAACAAGAGTAATTTCACAAAATTTGATGGTATCAGTATGTTTGTGGCAGTGGATCATTTAAGCTGTGAGTTGGTTTTGGGTTGAAATAATGAACTTTTTAATGTAATTTAAAATTCGACTGGATCAAATAAGCTGTGAGTCAGTGTAGATATTTCTCAGTGTTTTGAAATCGTTTACAAAAGGGCTAGTTCACTTAATTTGTGTGTTTTGTTTATTATTTATTGTACAATTTTGCGCCATATTTAAGTATGAGTCACAGAATTATGAGGTGCCACCCCCTGGTTTATATCGTTTGGTTAGTCGTAGTACCATAAATTCCTTTTCTTTCTTGGGTTAGACTAAATAAAATGTTGTTTTTCCCGTTTTTATTGGGTGTTGATAATTTTTACTTGACGCAGGCGTACCTGTTAAACGATGAGTAATTCTTTTGAAAACAAAAAATAAACTTTGTTGATATAAATAAGAGTAAAAATTTAACGTTTTGATTAGTTGACATTGACAATTGTAGATAACATTTTAAATAAGGAGCAAGATTTTTTTAAACTTAAAAAATAACAGTGTGTTAAACTGAGTATAAGTTTAAGTGGATAAATAAGTACAATTCGAAATTTCGAACGTGTTGTAAACCATACCGCGGTTCAAAGTGTTCGAGTAAACTAAAACGAGTTACGGATTATGTTAAGCAATTTATGCCACAATCAGTTGAGAATCAAGATAATTTGTATCTCTGTTCAACGTGCTATATACGAGTAAATATTACCTGCAAACGACGAAAAATAGAACCAAAGTTGTCACCAGTTGCGGGACCATCAACAACATCAACTCTAACACCGCAAATACACGATAACGATAATAACAGTGATAGTGACGAATGTTGTGTCTGTTTTGGAAAACATGAATGAAGTGCTACTCTTTCTTGGAAACTCTCCTATATATCCGAGTACGTTAGAAGCCAGGCCAAAACATCAGCAGCAAAAAGTAATAGATTTAGCTTCAACAACACCATTAACATCTTTGGTTCCGGGAATCGTGCCGCATTTGAATCAGTCAACCGAAGGTCAAAGGAAGGTTGCACTATATATGATGAATTGATTGGTGATCTAAAAGCTAAATTCGAAGAACTAGTCATTAACCATTCAAGAAATCCAGAATGAGTTCAAGGCAACGCAACATATGGTGCGGACCGCTACGCGACATGGTCCGCTAAGTCGTTCAGCAGCTAAAGTGGGAAAGCGAATAAGTGATGAGCCGAAGCAAGCAGTATTATCTTATTTTACTGATGATGATGTTAGTCAGATAAAGCTATAGTTCAAAGGCGGCTAATGATGTGTACATTAAAAGAGTGCTACGAAGGATACAAGACCATGTATCAGGATGACAAAAAATATTGGATTTTCTATTTTTCACTACTTCGTCCAAAATACTGTGTACAACCAGGTTGTAGTGAAACGCACACAGTCTGCGTGTGTATCATACATCAAAATGTAAAATTAATTATTTATGGAACCAAAATGGAAACTATATTACCAACGGAAAAATAGCACACTAAGGGGATTGTATTTCAACTATTTTATGTGATGAGCATACACCAACATGTTACCTTCTACAATGCGAAAGCTGCCCAGGACTGGATAACTCTAAAGAATATTTGAAAAATGCATTTCGGGAACTTGGCTGCGAGGATGCTGAGTTAAAATTTTGTCATTGGGTTTCTACCGATAGGTGCAATCTGGAGACCTTTTCTTAACCGTTGGATGAATTTCAGGATTATTTCATAAATAAGCAGCAGTCCAGTTTCTTAAAAAATAAAAAATTGGCGCTGAAGTCTTAGGAGGTGATTGTTTTATGTGATTTTGCGGAAAATTATGCATTTATAATGCAAAATGCCGCACAATAATTTCATTGGAATAATAAGCAAACGGCTATTCATCCATTTGTAATTTACCAAAATTTGGAAGGCAAATTACTTCACCTCACTTTCATTATAATATCGGATTGTCTTCAATACGATACTGTAGCGATTCACTTATTCATTGAAAAATTGATGCAGTTCTTGAAAACTAAAATATCCAGTTTATCTAAAACATATTATATTACCGATGGCTCAGTCACACATTATAAAAATAAGAAAAATTTTAAGAACATCTCAAACCACAAAGAGGATTTTGGAGTTGATTGTGAATGGCATTTCTATGCAACAGCTCATAGAAAAGGTCCATGTGATGGAGTAGGAAGTACCATCAAAAGAATGGCATCCAGAGCTAGTCTCACAATGGAATACAGCAGTACAATAACCAATACAGATGAATTATTTAAATGGGCTAAAGCGTTAAAGACAGATATCAATTTTGGATTTTGTTCAGACGCAGATATAAATCCAAGAAAATCAGACTGGCAACTAGGTTTGAAAATTTAAAAACAATAAAAGGAACTCACGGTTTCCATGCAGTTATTCCAACAGAGGATGGCTATTTGAATTGTAAAAAATATTCTAATTCTGACGATTATGTTAAATATAAATTGTAATTTTTATTTTGAATAAGATTTAATGTTTAACAATAAAATAAATTTATCAAAAGAATTTGGGTCCGGAATTTTAAATAAGTATGTATATGTAATTAAATTTGAATAATAAATATTAATAATTTAACTGAACTATCCGTTTTGTAAACAATTTCAAAACACTGAGAAATATCCACTGAAATTCAGTTTTTCCATATAAAAACGAAATAATGCTCTTACTAAAACGCATTTTGCAAGAAAACAAAAAATAACGGTACTCTAGGTTTTTGATATGTTGTAAAATATAAGTTGTCGAAAACTTTTAAAAAAAAAAATTGGTTTTTTAGAAAATTCTATAAAAACAATTTGGTTGGAAATTTAAAGTTGAAGGATTTCAGTAACATGATGTTTTAATTCTTTTTTATTAATCCTTATTAACCTACCTTTATAATGAGCCCAAAATCATAATTATCGGAATTGTTTTTCTTTTTATTGACATATATACAACATCATGATTATTGTTTTTCTCAAAATTTGACACCCTATATTTTTAACAACAACAACAAAAATTAAAGTACTTCAATTTTTTTTCAATCAAGGCTACACATTCAAAACATAAAATTAAAATATGACTTACAAAAATTTATGATTTCACGTATTTTTCACCATATATTTAATGTAAAGAAAGTCGAGTATGTACAGGCCACACCCGGATCCGCTCGAAACGCGATATTTCAAAACGAGATATGACAAAACGAGATATGGTACAAAACGAAATATTTCAAAATGCGATATTTCAAAACGCGATATGGTACAAAACGCGATATGGTACAAAATGCGATATTTTGAAACGCGATATTTCAAAACGCGATATGGTACAAAACGCGACATGGTACAAAACGAGATATTTCAAAACGTGATATTTAAAAACGATATGGTACAGAATATGCGTTGCGAAGCGACGGAGCGCAGCGACCCACATAATATCGATCCTATGTACTATCGTTCCTATCGACTTTTAAATTCCTATAAACTGAAATTAAATTTCCCATTCACCCGCCTGATATAACCCGATCCTAAACTCCCGTTTTGTACCATATCGCGTTTTGTACTATATCGCGTTTTGAAATATCGCATTTTGAAATATCGCGTTTTGTACCACATCGCGTTTTGTACTGTATCGTGTTTCGAAATATCGCATTTTGAAATATCGCGTTTTGTACCATATCGCGTTTTGTACCGTATCGCGTTTTGAAATATCGCGTTTTGCAATATCGCGTTTTGATAATTCGCGTTTTAAAATATCGCGTTTCAAACGGGACGCGGCCACAACATACCCACCACTTCATTTTTTTTTAATTTAAAAAAAAATTACGAGTTTTTATAAAAAAACATTTTTTTTGTCAAATTGGCCATATCTACAGTTCCGGTGAATTTACTATTCGGAAGCAAATTTTTCAATTATTTGGAGAATTCTTGCGAAATTTGATTGGAATCTGGTACCAGAAGTAGCAGCATTGAAGTTTGCTCTAATTTTGAAAATGTTAGCATTTACGTTAAATTAAGCATTAGCTTGGATCCTAACGCTAAAGTATTTTTAACGGTAGATGTAAAAATAGAATTTTGGCAATTGCAGGTTAACAAAATGAGCAGCAAATATAAGACCAGTTGGGCACCTATTAAAATGTACAGTTGACTCAGTTTACCATTCGGAATCAGTACAGCAATGGACATTTTTCAATAATAACAACTAGAAATATTACAAGGTTGGAAAATTTATTAATCGGATTGAGAGAGGAAAGCTTTAAATTAAAATTTTTGAAAATGAAATTATGTCAAAAAAAGCTTAAGTATTTTGAGCACATCATATCTATGGAGTGAAAGAATAAAACCTGATCTGGAAAAAGTAATATGTTTCGAAATATGGCTGGACCTTCAATTAAGTAAGAGCTTTTACGGATGTTAGGTATGTTTATCAATTTATTTCATAATTTAGTTGACATTTTAAAGAAAAATATCAGAATACGATAGAGGTACATGAAAATGAATTTAGGGATCTAAAATAAATTATTACGTCAGCTCGCACGTCCAGTGAAAATTCAAACAGATGCATCGTCATACGCAATAGAATGTGTGTTACTACAAGAGGATCACCAAATACCATTAATTGCTTCAAGAGTGTTCAGAATTAAATTATACAGCGATCCAGAAAGAAATAGCAGTACACTTTGCTCTCAAAAAAATTGATCAATATGCCTGTGGTCAAAAATATAATAATCGAAACTGATCATAGACGTTTAATCACAATATTTAAAAATTCATTATTAAATGCACGAGAGAATGCAGAAAATGATGTTATATCTGCAAGGATATAATTTTCAGTTAATTTCAATTAGAGAAAGTTTGATGATGTTGGTAGCAGATATTGTAGAATTACGATTATACAGTTTAAGAGGAAGTAATAATTCATGAAGAGGTAAATAATTCAAATCTTATAATCGGTTAATCTTCGAATAAGCAACTGTATATGCGAAAGATGGTCTGATAAATCTAAAAATATGGATCCACTTTTAACTAAATATTTTTCGAGATTGATGAGTTTGTTACGACAGCACCCACAATTATAAAAATTTGTAAGAAAAATTTTCGTAGACACGGAATTCCAGAAATATACATAACTTCGTTAATGCAGATTTTTTCAAATTTTGAAAAAATTGCGAATTTCAGCATGCGGCCAGCAGTCCTTATTGCTGGTGCAAGGGGCTGGAAAACCTGAAACATGAGTAACATAGCTAAATCCTTAATCAAGAAAAGCATTGTAGAGGCACAAATTTTTTTCAATGTTTATTACCTTGGAAAAACACTCCGTACAAAATATTTAATAACCCAGTAAAGCAAGTTTTTAGAATAAATTTAAGCAGATGACGTGCAAAACAACATAATCGAAAATCGTAAACATGTTCAATTTTATAATGTGAGAGATCAACGGAGCCATCAAACTTGATATTCGGACAAGAGATGTTTGTAAAACCAAAACAAACTGATAAACAAAGGAAAATGAGGAAGTGGTATAAGAACTAACTAATTCGTCGAATACAGTAGAAAATGACTGGTGCAGATTCAGAAGAAATAGAATTAATTTGGAACCAACAACATCACAAAGTCCCAATTTACAAAATACAAGTAACCGTTAAGTAATTGAAGAGGAGTATAATCGATCATGTAATGTGAATGCTAAATAATAAACAACCCAAGAAGGGATTATAAAAGAACAATTATATACTAATATTAATCACTTGCTTTCTTAAGGAATTCACAACGATGACTCATAGCTTATAATGGAAATTTTAAGCTTAATTTATATTCGTTATCGCATTATATAATGTAAGGCATTGTAATGAGCATTAACACGTGCTCCATGATCCATTTGCTTAAATTTAATAGTGACCAGCAAACTTGCAACGTCAGTGAATTACCATCCTGGGTCACGGATTCTCCTAGCCGTGACGTAGGTAAGTTGTTGTTAGATCTGTTAAATATCCTAGCCTAGAATTTCTGTATAAATAAATAATTCGGGTCGAGCGGTGTTCTTAATACTTTACAATGGTTTAAACAGCACCAAAGGCGTTTCAGCCCATTTTTGTTATCGTCTCAACGGTGTTAAAGAAAAAAATAAATACACTGACATTCGCTTCAACAATATCTTCGACATCCTCAACATTAATTCATCTACTTGTTTCTGTGCCAGAAATGCCAATTAATCCACTGAGAAATTCTATGATAATTTAATGTTACCACTCGATCAAACATGAAAAAAGAGATATTGTATTATTTCGTCGAATTTGTTAACTGTAAAAATTTATTTAAATTAATTTTATTATTTTATAAACCCCAAATGCATTTTAATTTTCTATATGCAAACAAATACCTCGTTCTATTTAGCTTTATTTGGTATTTTAATCCTGGGTGCTTTATTTCATTTTTGTGGAAGAATTATTTTGACAAAACAAAATTTGTGACTCGATTTTTATTTCATTTTCCAACGAAAATAAAAACATTGCTAGGGATATCAAAAAAAAAAAAAAAAAAAAAAAATTGTAATAGAATACACCATCGGGATTTATGCAGAATAAAATAAAATATAATTTGTTAGTATGTTTTAATGAAAATTAAGTGGTTTTTATAAATCTCTCTTTCGATGGAAATGTTTGTGTTGTTATGTAGCAGGGCTTTTCAATAAAGTATAGATTTTACAACGCCTTGTTATGATATTTGTAAAAAACATTTACAGAAAATTAAAAGGGAAATTTTTATACCATTTTTGTTCTCATAAAACGCAACATTCAATTTATTTAACTCTTTTATGTGTATTTCACTTTTAGTTTTCATTCTGATACTATTTTTGAAGATTTGGTCTTTTGACTAATTAGCTGATTCTGCGAATTTATTAAATTTTTATATTCTTTAATTTATCCGATTGGTTGTACTACTCACCGAGAATATAGTATGTAATGTATCATCAACCAGTTGCCATTTACATTTTTCAATAAGGCTGTATTACTTGTGAAGGTATTCGAAAAGTATAATATTTGTTACACTTAAAGAGAAACCCGGTGGATTTTTTGGTAAGTCTACACCTCCATTTTTAGGACGCCATCCAAAAGTATTAAAAGAAACCACTCGTATGATTGGAGTGATTTGATTTTATTGATGGAATACCGGAAGTGAATTTTTCAATTTTCAAAATTATCAATAACAAATATGATTCAGTTAAAACAAATTAATAAATATTTTTTCAGAGGGTTACATTTGAAGCTGAATTTGGATCTTTTTAGTAATTGTTGACTTGGTAACGTTTATTTTATAAGGAACTATTAAAATATTATGTAGAAATACACTAATACAATTTTGACTGTGGTCGTTTCTAATATTTTCCTATTTATATTTTCATTAAAAGATTAGAGTTTCCCCGCGGAAATGCTTATAATGAAAAACCGCAAAATAGTCTAACTAAATGGTCGAACAGTAGTAGCTGCTTGTGAAAAGAATATTTGCCAACGAACTACCTTCAACGTATTTGTGATAATTGAGTCTTGTCGAATTTACAAAAAAATCAATCAATACTAAATATTATTGGACAGTTACGTAGAACATATTCAGCCTGATTCAGCTTTTTCATATTATTCAAAGTGCTGTTGATTCAATTATGGAAATTGACAATTCGCCTCCTCCATCACATATGATTCTAGTTACTGTGTATTTTAATCCCCCTGAAAGGGGGATGAAGAAACGAATGAATTTATTTCTTTAAGCAAGAACTTGGATAACGTGTACCTGCTATTAAAAACAGAAGAACCATAAATTTCTTTACGAAATTTTTAGTAAAATTTCTCGTAAAAATCTCGAATCGGATGGGAATTATGAGTAGAATTCAAGAAGTCATTTTTTATGTTTTACTTGTTGTTAGCCATGTACAAGACGACGGAAATGTAAAATTGTTGATTAGTACAATTCTTATAGAAAATGTATACCAAAGATTTTTTTTTCAAAGTTTTATACGAAAATTTCATGCTTCATGAACTTGATGTTATATTTGGGAATTAATTGTTTTTATACAACCACATAATATTGCCTGCGCGTTTCGTATTACACGTTATCTTCCTCACTAAAGCAAGGAATACTGCGCTGAAGTGAAATCTATTATTTTCGGATTAAAAATCAAGACTATCGGATAAGTGGCTGTAATTTCTAATTTAACCTTCACCTTCACCTACTATGTAGACCCAGGTATAGATCTTAATTTTAACTTTTGAATATTTTTTTAATAAAAATTTCTTTTAGAGTCAGTTGCTAAAATTTTTGCCGACAACCCATTTTCTTTTACCACGAAAATATACATTGATCTTATATAGATCGCGAAATATTAAACTTGCCAGATTTTTGTTAAAAACGGAAAACAGACTATGGGGTATATCCTCTTTCTGGTCGCAAGCTAATTATTTGCGATCAGAAATATGGTAACTTAATTTATTTTGCCATGCCAATTGACACATTTTTTTAAAAACTAAATTTATTTTGCGATTGTAAGGTTGAAATCCACGAAAAAACTGCTACGCATTTCCCGAGGTCGCAGTATTTTTATATATTTCTACTTAACAATCGCAAAACAAATTTAAATTTAAAAAAAATGTGTCAATTGGCATGGCAAAATAAATCTAGTAACCATATTTCGGATCGCAAATACTTAACTTGCGACCGGATAGAGGATATACCCCTATGTCACCCGTTCTTGAAAATTTAATATATAAGCTTATTTAAATCTTTTAATTATTGAAAAACAACTAGTAGGCCAAAAAAATACAATTCACACATAAATGTTACGAACATATTTTTCTCAATTCATTATTCCCAGGGAAAGTGCCACTGAACTGTAAAAATGACAAACTTTAGTGAATTTATTTTTGTACCAAACCTCATAATTTCCAGTATCAAATCGGAAAAATGATCTTAACTAATTTTGTTCGGTATTTAATTTAAAATTTCTTTGGTCTTAACCATATGGTCGCAAATGCTATACTACCTTTTCAAAATATTTGGAAAGCAATTAAGTGGAAGCTACTACTTCCGGTGGACCAATTTTTTGCCAAAAAACACTGGGATCATTTAATTTATGAAAACTGATTAATTATGAATCTTCACCAAGATATAAATGAAGAATTTTGACGTTTTCGGTTTTCAATAAAAATTGTTAAAAATCGAACTAGAACTTTCAAAGACCATAGCACATATGACGTTGAACATTTTGAGAGAGCCAAGCATCTGCATTTCTATCATGGTATGTTTCTGAATAAAACTCATCTTGTCTATGCACTTCACAGCACTCTTCGCTGGAAAATAGCTTTTTGCCCATTGTATTATTGCTCTCTTGCACATAATAGGAATACACAAATGATCACCCAACACTTGCAAAACTGCTTGTATTCGACCAGTTTTGACGATTTGATTGATTGATGGATAATTTGAAATAAATATAATATAAGTAGCGAGCCCGGCGGTGTCAATTATATGGAAAATCATCGCCAGTGGCCAGCGATAAGTTTTTGTTTTTGACAAAATAATTTCTTTGTTTTAAGAAATATGTAATTACCATACAATGGGCGCTTCCAGATCCGTCAACTGTTTGAAACATGTTGAGTAAAATCAACATGTTGGGATCTGAACGCGCTCGAGATACCAAAATATCTATGGCAACACTGATTGATGAAATGTTATTTTTTCGAGCCATCAGTGATCTGAGCTGATAATGAAAAAAAAAACGTGAAAGTGTATTACCTCTATCTTGATGGATAGTCGTCGTATCTAAAGCGATTTCAACCGCTTCCAAAACTGAATGCATATTTGTAACGTCAAATTCACTATATTTTAAAAATGTAAGCAATAAATCGCGAATTAAATTCATTTTATT
Source organism: Nephrotoma flavescens (assembly GCA_932526605.1). NCBI lineage: Eukaryota > Metazoa > Arthropoda > Insecta > Diptera > Tipulidae > Nephrotoma > Nephrotoma flavescens. The sequence goes on along the minus strand of OW052220.1, from coordinate 98,146,143 downwards.
TATTTTGAAGAACACCCCATAAATGGCCGTAACCCTTTTGACAAATAAGCTAACAGCCACATTCAGGTTACAACTATGATGCCAGTGTGTATCATAAAAATGTGACACCGATTATTATACTAAACAAGTTGGCGGACCTGAAAGCGCCCAATCTTTTCTCTTAATTCAAAATTTGTTGATGAAACCTGCAGAATTTTTGAGACTTTAAATTCAGCGGGATGCAGAATTTTTTCACTTTACTGACATAGTATAAACTCGAATATCAAGCCCACCGTATTTTGCATGATTCGGCGGGACTTACAAAATATTAACTTTAAGGTTATCGTTTAAGTTATCAATTCGAAAAAACCTCATTATAATAAAAAATCGTTACGCTGTGTACTCCAATAACTTTTCTCCATGTAAAACAATTCGCACACCCAAAGCTTTTTGTCTCGATTCTATTTTCGAAATATTTGTAAGCATTTTATTAGTGCGTCGACAAATTATATTTTGCAACGAAGTGTCAAATAAAGCGCAAAGTGTATCAATGTCATTTAAATCTTTTTTACTCGCGGCCTCACAACAAATGGTTTCCGAACTTGGTTGAGGTTTTCTCCATTTAGTCCCATCCATATCCAACAATCTTTTTCGCTGTTGTGGATTTGTTTAGCAATATCGGGGTCCTAATTTTATTCTAGGTCATTGCCTTCGGAATCAGAGTCATCGTTAATTTGGTCAATTTTACCTGTTCTAATCCTGCATCCGATTCTTCGTCACGATTTCTAGGCAAATTTTTACCAGCATCTTTAACATCATTAAAATTAGAATTCTGATCATATTCTGTTTCTGGTTCGTAAATAAGCAAACCTTCTGCGGTGAAGGTGAAAAGCGAACCGCGAAAGAGTTACGGGCGATTCAGCGAACAAAATGCAAAGATAATAAAAAAAGATTAAAATTTGAGAATTTGAATGTTAAGAAAATTATCTGCCATTCAAATTATAATATTATTGACTAGATTGCTGTCATAATAATTGTAACTGGTGCTTTTGGTAGAAATAGGTCAACCGGAAGTGACAGCTTGCAAAGCAGCTTTTTCGTTTTCCGCATACCGTTTCAAGGCACCGAACAAATGGCATAGTGGTTAAAACTTTGGCGATCGGGAGATACCAGGTTCGAATCCCGATATGGCAGGATGAAAAGTGAAATTCCATTAACAGATTTCGATCTGTGGTGGGAAAAGCAACGCATCTATGACCCCCTGTCGGTGTGCAAAACCCATGGGCCGACCCATCTTCCACGCCAGTATAGGCTGGCATGGAGCTTGTAATGTGCAGATGGTCTTAAATCGGCCTTAAAAAGTAAGAGGATATCCTTGAGCTCCAAAACAGATTGCATTGTAAATAAATAGAAAAAAAATAAAAATAAATAAAAATTTCGTTTCAAATCAGTTTTCTAAAATTTAAGTAAAAATTGCGATTTTTGACAAAATCCATTTTTGAACATAAATTAGGCTTCTGTACAGACCAGATGGCCTGATTGATGAAAATTTAACTTCATACGTAAGTGTTTTTCAATAAGTTCTCGCAGTAAATTCTGGCTGAAATCGGTCCACAGACAGCTTTGATAAGAGCAGTTTCGTTTTTCCAGCGGAAGTACAAGGTTCATTGGCGCTTTTTCGTTTTTCGTAAATATTTTGAAAAATATATTATTTACGAGAGAAACGATTATAAACGAATTTTTAAATTAAATTTGCAACAATATCAACCCAGATCAATTTTTTAAAATTTAACCCGATTTAACTATTCTCGACAGAAAACTGTTTTTTAATATAATTTCGGCATCATACATAAATAAATTTGGCGATGCTGATGATATCTGATGAAGGTAAAACTTCATAATTAAGCTTTTTCTATAAAATGGAAGATTCCGGTGATTTCTGGCCGCACCGGAAGTGGCAACTTCTAAATTATTATCAAACAAAATAAGTTAAGATTATTTTTTAAACGTAACTGAAACTGATGAGTATTCAGTCTTAATTCAGCATTGTTGGTCAGGCGGATTGGCTATTCGGAACTTAATACTTTTTTATATATTAGGGCAGCTTCCACGGGAGCTTTTTCAATTTTTGCAATGGTATTGAAAATATTCGAAACGTTACAACATTGGTTAGGTTTTCTGAAATTTAAACAGGAATAATGACTTATACAAAAACTTCGTTAAATTTAGTTTTTCACTTTAGAAATCAAGAGTGGTGTTTTCGAGATCGAAGTCGGGTATTATGGCCACAACATATTCACTTCTCCACTTTTTCTATTGTATTCTATTCATGTTGTTAATGCGACCTACCACATCCTTGATGTTTGATTATATCTGGTACCAAATGTATAAATAATTAAAACTAGTTCGTAGAAATTGCTCAATTGGACAACTGTTGGAGAAATCGTATTTCGATGAAAACGTTCACATAATTTATAAAACAATTTCTAAAATTTAAATGAAAACTTAGTTTTTGAGAAATGAATTCCACGCACTGCATTCATTCATTTTCAAAACTGCAGGCTTTACTTAGTTCTGGTTGCAAGTTTCACCTTCGTATTGTAAACTTTTGCTTTTACCATTTTGTTATACGATATACCGGGCGCTGTCAAAAAATATTCTTTGTATTTTATTCAACCTGAGTAATTTTACTCTGCCTTTTTTATTTGCGAACTGCGCTTTCACCGCGCATACTCGGTTCTTCAAATTTTACTCTGGAATGCATGTAGTGTACGAAGAGTATGCAAAGTAAAAAAACAAATTATTGCTCTATGCAGACGAGATCATTTGGCACTGCACAAGCTGTGCTCGGTGTACAATACCCAGAGCAAGCCTGCTTGCTCGTATTGAATTAAAAAATAGACCCACTATTTCCCAATCGGAAATCTCGGCCTACTTGGATAGGGAGACTTTCAAAAATATTTTGTATATAAAGCAAATTGCACGCAGATCGCATAAGGTACAATAATCTGAAGCCATTCATATCACGTCTCATATCGTCAACCACAATGATCGGCATCTAACTAATTTTTTTTTATATACTCGTATTTTAGAGCGGAGATCCACTTTCACGATCTCCAGCGTAAAACAAAATTTTAAACATTTTAGAATAACTGAAACAAAACTGGACATGTAAATTGATTTCAATGTAAAACGCCTTTTGGTTATGTGTTGGAGATATGAAGAAAATAATAGTTTGAGCTAATCCATACTTATAAAAAAAAGAGTTTTGAAACTTTGGTAATATTTTATTTTGAGTGGAGGGTAGTTTAAATTGTAGCACTTTTTCAAAACTTTTAGATTGCAATAGTAGTGTTCTTTTTCCGAAATTGAAGACTATAATAATTGGTTTATTATAACAATTTGTTTGGTGAACGGTATCATCCCTAATAAATGATGGTTCGGATATGAAGTTTCTGTGATGTTAAATCGCCATCAATCGAATGAACTCTACTAGAAGCAAAATAAAATTTTCATTAATAAACGAACAAGAAGAAGTAAATAAATAAATGCGAGAAAATAAAATTAGTGTGTTACTTGCAGCACTAATCATGGTTTCAAATTGACTCATACATATAGCATTCGTTTTACACGCATTCGAGTTCCACTCACAAAAAATAATTTCGGAATTGAAGAAATGGCAGTCACAAAGTACCTACATAGTAAAAAATGGAAAATCCAGACCAAGGTGTAAGAAAATTCTGAATTAGAGTGAAACGTCATCCTTGAGTTATTACTGATAAAATTGTCCGCATCGAAATAATTTTTCTCTATACTTTCAGTCGCACGCAAATCTTACATTAACTTATCAACTACATTCGAGAGAATGACATTGGTATTTCATTAATTCAATATTCAATGGTGAGACATTAAATTTTAATGATTTTGAGCAAGTTTGGCCAATCAAATGAGTTGTTAGTCATACTGCCGAAAGGTCATACATTGCCAACATTAATTATTATGATCTAATAATTTAAATAATACCAAATTTAGATTATTGATTTTAAAATATTTATGAAAAACTTTTCAGGTTCTCAATCATCAACATTCGTACCATTACCATGTCATCTGTTATATCCATTCATACTATCATGGTTTAATAAATTTTCTAGAAAATTTTTGGGGCATTTTAATTTCAATTGTCAAAATTTGAAAACAGATATTGAATTGATTCGGAGAATTTGTAAACTTTTAAAATTTATTCAATTTTATTTTATTATTTCACAAAATCCGAATGTAATCAGCCCTATTCATTTTTATTTGGTATTTATGACCTCGGGTGTTTTAGTTCATTTTGTGATAGCGATTATTTTCATAAAACAACAATTATATGATTCTGTGATTTTATTTTAAATCAAATTTAAAAACAAGGATTTAAAAAGACAAAATAAATATTGTAATAGAATATACCGCCGGGATATATGCAGAATTAAGTTAAAAAAATAAAATATAATTTGTTAGGAAGTTTTAATGGAAATTAAGTGGTTTTTATAAATCTTTTGTTTGTTTTTACAGTACCATAAGCAATTTAGAGGATTTTCCAAAATATTAATTTTGCATCGTACTTGGAAACTACATACAGTAGTCTTGTGCATACTTGTGTATGTTTTCTATTTCCGTTTATCGATATTTATAACAAAAATAATTTACACTTAACAAACTACTTACTAAAGTGTTTCGCCTAGTGCCTACGACAAATAGTGTTAAAAGTAAAAATAATTTACCGAAAATTAGCCGCAAAATGTGTATCCCACATGTGTCTCCACAGAATGTAAGATACAAACTAAATAACTTTTTTAAGACTATTTAGCTTTGTACAGATTTAAATTTTCATTCTGATACCATTTTAAAATACACGATTCTTTAATTTTATTAAATTGGATGTGACAAATTTTTCCTAATTTAGTTGAATTCAATTGACTGTATTGTACACCAAAATTATTATTTCTCTAGTTTATAATTGGTTAGCAATACGAAGGCAATTCTGATTAGTGAGTCTCGCGTGCTTAACTGTTAATTTCATCATAATAACTAATTCCAAAAATTATTCTAGAACCCAATTTCCAAACGGCACAAAAAAATTATTCATAATCTGTTCAAAAATAACCTGGTTTCATACCAGATGGTCACCTTCCAGAATTTCTTCCTATAATCAGTTTGCTTTACATCAGGGCTTCTTCTAAAAATCATTTTAAAATCCCATTACCGCATCCAACATTAAAACTTCTTCATAAAATCTGTCCAGAAATAATCTAGTTCCGTCATAGTCAGCCATATCTTATAACATTTTTCAAAAGATTTACGAATCTCATTTTAATTTAACAAACTAAATTTCATTATGATTAGTTAAAAAATGGTTTGCTTTCATCCGCGTCAGCTATCGGAGTCATTACAACTTCTTCCAAAAAGCATTTTAGAATACCATTTTCATCCGGCACAAACAACTTCTTTATAATCTGTTCAAAAAGACCATTTTTTCGGGCCAGATTCCAAATTTAAAAAAATAATTATTTTAAAATCGCATTGTTTGGATCATGATGAAATTGGGACTGTTGTATGAAAATGTGATTCTAAAATTATTTTTTTACGATATATTCCGATATATGGCAGACTGGAGCGAAACTAGGTTTATTCTGAACGCTTAAAGTTTTGGATGGCAATGGGATTCTAACTGGTTTTCACTAGAAGTTCTGATATATGACGAACTGTGCTGAACTAAGCCATCCACAGCCAAAAATGTCTAATGATGATGCTGGTTACTTCGAAATTATAAGGTGGGTGTAAAGCACTTAACATTTGTGATATATTTCAAAATGATCAACAAAAATCCAAATATCCAAATTTTGCAAATAGCTTCAAGGTAATTCACTCTGATTATTTTCCAATAATCGCTTTCCAATAATTGCTTTGCTCTCTGTCTTATTGAAAACAAAGGAATTTATCGAAATTTTAAATCTTGAGACTATCTTGAGGCAGACATGCTTTTTTTGATTCTCTATATTCGGACTACATAAAAATAGCTCTTCCAGTGAATTTTAAGCATCTAAATTTTTATTTTTATCTTATAAGTAAACTGCTTACAATGACTTTACGTGCAACTCTTATTGAACGGATTGAATTTATTTCTAGTTGTTTTTTATGGATTTGAGATGAAGTAGATCTAATAAAGTCCAATTTAAGTATAGCATGCGTTTGACTCAAATTATGGTTCAACATTATGCTGCACTTGTATTTATTGGCGTTCTTATTAACAGATCTCTGTCATGGTGTTAGTTTTAAAATTTTTGAGTTGTTTTTCGTGGTCGGTTATACATATGCAAACTCTTAAAAGAATATTCAATAGATCGAATGCATTAATATTTTCTAAGGCTTACGTTAATCATAAGGAGTTTAATTATTTTCTGGAGCGGGGTTGCTAAATTCAATTTTAAATGTTTTGATCGAATTCAGAATATAGTCTTTCGTATGGCCAGCGATCAGTTTCCTGATACTTTATTTTAAAGGCCCTTTAAAGAACCAACATGTAGAGTTGTGTATTCCTTTGAGGTGGCAAGAATGATATTGATACCAGACGGAAATATATTCGTCTCTTATTATCAGTTTAATTGGAGTATCTTATTGTTCAGTAAGTAAAGCTTGGATATGTTCTCGTATGACGGGATCATATGAATGTAGATCTAGCGTGGGTAGAAAATCACAACATCAAAGGAAGACAGAAAATGGCGCTGCATTTTGTTAGAGCACGGGAAACGAAAGCTAAATCGATTCAAAATAAATTTCGCTAAATAATCTACTACTCTATTTCGGGTTAGTCTATTACCAATTGCCTAAAAAAAGCAGGGAATTGTTAAAAAAGACAGCGATATATCAACACATGCTTTCATTCTTAATATACTGATCCATGTGATGGTAAACCATTTAATAAGCAAACCTAAGCTGGTTAATGCTGTTGAACATGAATTCCATCAAGAAATTTATCAAAATTCTAACACGAAGCAAGGAGATCATGTACATTTGTTTTACGTTAATTTTTGCTGGATTCTGAAGTTATAAAATGAAATTTGTTTTCGGAACACGCCTGAATGTTAGATTATGGCACAATATGCCATAGTTTGTTTAAAAGTTATAAATATAGTTAAACATCTAACATTTACAGAAGTATAAATAAAAGCGGATAAAATAAACAAAAACTGGCTACAAACGTAAGGCGTATGATAAGTAATTTTATTTTTAATAAAATGGCTTAAAAGCTTTTCTTTGCCAATATGTTTGTAAAAACAAAAAAAAAATTAATAAACTTACCATCTTTCATCGGATTTTTGAGCGCTTAAGGTCTCGTCCAAAAAATGGACACCCTTATTTTTATAACTTTAACACTGATATTTTCTATTAAAGAGAATAAAGTATCACACATAGCACAAATAAATTGATCACCACACATTTTTTCACCAGAAAACAAAACTATCACTTAATGAATTAAAACTTTGAATGCGGAAACGCACCGATTGTAATAATCCCGTTATATCCACGCGTTAATAAATATCAGAATATTTTTATATTTTACCCGCACTAAACAAACTGTGATCCGATATTTAAAGTTGATAATTTATTAAATCCCGCTTCATTTAATAACTTAAATTTTTTACGTCACTATTTAACAACACAGCTTAGACGAGTTTAAGATTCAATTAATTAATTATTTTATTGATAATACAACAGTTAATGTTTACACATATTTATACCACACCACTAGCTACTGCAGCTGTGGTCGAGTTAAAACGAAAAAAAAATATTTTCACGAACAGCAAAAATTAAAAAACAAATGCAATACCGTTATACAGTAATCGAACCAATAGGTTGACTTTGAATAGCGTTTGTTTCAATATTACTGATCGAAATTTTTACCTACACTAAAACCCCCTACACACGATCTGATTTGGTCAGGCGGTCGGGCTGATTTGATCAGATCAGATGTAAAATCAGGTCGTGTGTAGGTATGTCGTATGACAATTTGCTGTCGGGTGATGTCAGGTGGAAATTCCATCCGACCGTCATCCAACCATACAACCGCCTGACCAAATCAGGTGGTGTGTAGCGTTGTTGGATGGTTGGTTAAAAATAACAATATATTTTAATAATAAATAATTAAATTTTAACGATATAATACATATTTAGTAAATTTTTATTTAACTGTTATATAATATTGAAATAATAAATGATTTTTTTGTTGAAAATTCGAATTCCATAAACATATGACATCCCACAAACGTCAAAATTTTATCATTTGTACTCAACGCAAGCAAAAGTATAAATGAATATCAGGTAGTTTGTTGGATCGTGTGGATGCAATACCTGATTTGGTCGGACTGACCGTCGGCCCGACAAGTCAGATCGTGTGTAGGGGGTAAACCAAATGAAATATACCCTCTCCAAAAAAAGAAACGGCGGCCGGATGCTACATGTCTTATATAATCATCAAACGATTTTTATAGTTATGTATATAGGAACGCGCAGAACGGAAATTTCCATGTATGAGTCAAGTCAGAAATCCCATTTAGGAGATAATGTGGAATTTCTGACGTGATTAGCACACCAGAAATCTAATAGATCCGTTTAAGGATTAACGCATATGTTTTGCTTTAGTTTAATTGTGCAAAACTGTGCATGTCAAAAAGAATTTAGTTCTCGTCCAGAGTTTGTTAGGATTTTTCCTAGAACAGGTATATCTGCCTATTTACGCCTTGCGATACGCACAACGTCTATTGAAGTAGATCACTGACGTGAAATAATTCTTAAAAAAATCCAAAGTAAAAATTGTGTGTGTGGGTGTGTGTATTAGTGATTATACACAAAAAAGCATCATTTAGGCGTAAATAATTTTTTAAAAAAATTTAAAAAATTCCACGCAAACATTTACTACATGACGGATAATTTTAATTTGTATATCTCCAAAATCCATCGTACACTCTCTCTCTCTCTCTCTCTCTCTCTCTCTCTCTCTCTCTCTCTCTCTCTCTCTCTCTCTGGCACTATATCCCATCATGGGATTTGGCCGCCTTAAATGAGGTTTCATAATCATATTTTCATTTCGGATAATGAGTGATTAATTCATTGATCGTAAAACCAGCTGTGAAAATTTTTCCTTGTCACCACCGGGAATCGAACCCGGGACCTCCGGTCGCTGGAGCAAGCATGCTGACCACTTTACCACTGGGGCGGCTGTAAAATCCATCGTACCAGTACGCTTAAAATACTATTAATTATAAAACAATTAATAATGTGATATTAAAACATTATACTATATATCGAACTATAAACTTAAAATTAAATTGAAGTTGAATTTTCTAGATTTCATTAATACACTATCTAATCGAGATTTTGCGAATTGGTCATGCTTGCCATGCTTTTATATTCAAATAATATAATTACCGTTGTCTGTTTGTCTGTATGGATATAACGCTATGACGCTATCGACATCGTTCTCGAGGATTGCTATGATGTTTTGTTTTTTATATAAACTATATGAACACCGTTGTCTGTTTCTCGATGCTTACTAAGATGTTTTTTTTTATATAAACTATCAACATAATATATAATTAGTACGACCGTTGTCTGTTAACGTTATGAAACTTCAAAAATTTACTTTTTTACTTAAAGTTTACTATAATACTATTAGATTGATTGCGTCTATTTTTTCTCTTGAACAATTAATTTTTATTTAAATTTAAAAGTCAATCTTTATATTCCTTATTTCAAAGTAAGTTTGTAAATATTCAAATGTGTAAAAGATTTATAAAAAGATTGATTGATATTTTAGACTTAATTATTATCGTTTCTTTGAACGAACTTGGAATTATCATCATCACCATTATCAAAAAGCACAATACTATAAGTGAGTATAGTAAAAAAACTATTTACGAAAATTTTATCACAGAATGAATAGTGAAAGTCGAGAAGAACGTAAATTGCGTATGAATCGTGAGCGACAGCAAAGATGGAGAGATCGTCAAAGTCAAGATACGCTACAGCGCTTGGCACAACGGAATACAAAATACAAACATCAGCGGCGTGCACATGAGGACCCTGAAGAAGCTAAAGAACGTAGAGCGCAAATTACTGATCAAGTTCGACTGTCAAGATCGATTCAAAGAGCTAAAGAATCGGAGGAGCAGACTGCAGCACGTCTCTTTCAAGCTTCTCAACAGAGGCAGCAATCAAGAACCAGACAACAAGCCGAAGAATCTGAAGAGCAGGCTGCAGCACGTCGTCAGCAAGCAGTTGACCAAGTTCATCAATCAAGAGCCACGCGACAAGCTCAAGAATCTGAAGAGCAGGCGGCAGCACGTCGTCAACTTTCATCTATACAAAGGCAACGATTGAGAAATCAACGATTTCCAGTGGTTCCTACTCATGCCACATTCAATGAAAGTGAAGTGACTATTCACAGTTGTGGCTCTATGGACCAAGAATGCATTCATTGTCTATCTCTGAATTTTCTCGCGGAAAAGTCAACAGACGGTACATTTAAATACTGCTGCCACAAAGGTACGGTTTTGTTAGAATCAGATGGACAGCAAGGATGTATGTTTCCGTCATATCTCCAGGAGCTTTTAAGTAATCCAGCACATCCTCAGTATCGCAATTTTCAAGAAAATATCCGCTCATATAATTCAGCCGTAGCTTTTGCATCCATGGGCGCACAAATCGATAACTTAGTTGGACGTGGTCCATATGTATTTCGTGTGCACGGACAAATTTATCATCGCACTGGACACATGCATCCTGAAGATGGTGCAAAGCGTCAATACGCTCAATTTTACGTCGTCGATTCCGCAATGGCAAATGTTGATCGGATGCAACATCCGGCAAATCAACGACTTAACGTCAGTATTGTTCAGAATTTAGACCGCTTAATTCGACAACACAACGTTTACGCAAAAGCTTATCGCATGCTTGGTGAAGTAGAACAAGAGGAGCAACACCGAGCTGCTACTAATAATCATTCGACACCAGTTGTAAATATGGTATTTCGACGTGATCGCAACACTGACAGACGACGTTACAATTTACCAACCGTCGATGAAGTCGCAATGATCTTTCGCTCTGCTGATGGTGAACCTCCTTTTCAGCGAGATTTTCGAGTATATCCACGAGATGCAGCACAACCGTTGATCAATTTAAATATTATGAGCCCTCACTTAGATCCCATGATATATGTTCTATTTTATCCTTACGGTGAAGCAGGTTGGCAACCGAAAATGCAAATTAATCTCGACAATCGTCCTGGTAGAGTGAGAACACAAATAACGCTTCTGCAGTGGAAAGTCGCTCAAATAGCTGTCAGAGTTGGTCGCTTCAATCCGATATTACATGGTGGAAAATTATTTCAACAATGGGCTGTTGATTCACACCTTCAAGTCGAGGCGAATAATCTTAATTTCGTTCGGAATCAGCAGGGACGTTTGCGTGTAGAACAGTACCGAGGACTAATGGATCATTTGAACGACGCAGCTATTAGACTAGGAAAAACTGTTGGTCGCTCAGTTATTCTTCCATCATCTTTTCAAGGTTCACCACGAAACATGAGAGAGAAGTACCACGATGCAATGGCGATTGTGGCTAAATTTGGAAAACCTGACCTTTTTATTACAATGACTTGCAATCCAAATTGGCCTGAAATTCGCGATAATCTTTTTGAAGCCCAACAACCAAGTGACAGACCGGATCTAATAGCGCGTGTATTCAGCATCAAGTTAAAAGCACTTATTGAAGATATCACCAAAAAGGGAGTTTTTGGAATTGTAAAAGCATTTGTTTACACAATAGAATTTCAAAAACGTGGACTACCACACGCACATCTGCTTTTCATTCTAACTGATGAATGTAAGATTGATACAGCTGAAAAGATTGACCGCTTTATCTGCGCTGAGATTCCTGATCATCATCGTGAGCCAGAATTGCATGAAACAGTCGTTCGTACAATGATTCATGGTCCGTGCTGTGATCAAAATCCTAATGCACCATGTATGGAAAATAATGAATGCACCAAAAAATTTCCTAAGCAATTTTCTCACCATACTGTCACAGAAGTAAATGGCTATCCTATTTATCGAAGACTTCAAGATGTAGAAGTTCAATTGGGAGATCGGATTGTCGACAATCGATTCGTTGTGCCATACAACAAATTTCTTACACGCAAATACAACTGCCATATCAACGTAGAATCATGTCAATCAGTTAAGGCCATAAAGTATATTTTCAAATACATCTACAAAGGTTATGACTGCGCTTCAATGGAATTAAATTCAAGTGATGGCACAATTGTTCACAATGAAATCAGACAATTTCTTGATGCACGATACGTTTGCGCTCCAGAAGCAATTTGGCGGCTTCTTGAGAATCCGATGCACGATCGCTCACACACCGTTTATCGCCTTGCAGTTCACCTTCCTGATGAGCAGATGGTATATTTTCAAGACGGACAAGAGCAACAAGCAATTGAGAGAGCTGAGAATCGTTTGACACATTTGACAGCATGGTTCAAATTAAATAAGACTGATGAAAATGCAAGGCGATATTTGTACTCAGAAATTCCTGAATATTTTGTGTTTGATAAAACACGTAGTATTTGGAAAGTTCGACAAAGAGGAGGAGACAAAGTCATCACCCGTTATTATGCCGTCAGTCCCAAAGACCAAGAACGTTTCTATCTTAGATTACTGTTGCAACATATTCGAGGTGCGCAAAGCTTTGCTGATCTAAAAAAAGTTAACGGAATTGTGGAAGAATCATTTAAAGGTGCGGCTATAAAGTTAAATCTACTTGAAGATGATTCGGAATGGGAGAGGTGCTTGGATGAAGCTTGCAGTGTTTGTATGCCACCACAAATTCGTTTGACATTTGCACTGATATGCGTTTTCAATTCGCCGCAACATCCAGTTGATCTATTTGACAAGTATAAGGAGTTCTTACTGGCCGATTACATCCGAAACTATGATGGTTTTATAGCAGAAAAGAAAGCACTGCAAGATATTGAAGCAGTGCTGCGAATGCATGGCATGAAATGTAGTGACTTCAATTTGCCTGAACCCGGTCCGATCCACAATGTCGAACATGTTTTCGATATTGCTGAACAAGCAGAGAGAGCCAATCGTCTAATCGCTACACTCAATCCTTTACAGCATCAAATATTTGATGAGATATCAGCTTCGTTTGATGATTTAAATGCTGAATCACGCTTCTTTTTTATTGATGGCCCCGGAGGCGCAGGCAAAACATACCTTTACAATACACTAATGTGCTATGTAAGAGGAAAAGGACAAAAAGTTCAAGCATATCTTCCTGAGTCAGTTTTCGCTCATGGACAGTTATATGTCGCTTTAACTCGAGGAAGATATCATGAAAATTTAAAAGTGTTAGTTAAAAATACCGATTATCAAGGAGATTTACTTAAGAACTCGAGAATATTTACAAGAAACATTGTTATTAAAGAAATCCTGAACTAAATAAATAAATATGCCTATTTTTTGAAATTACTCTTATCCTAAACAAATATTTATTTTTCTTTAAAATTTTTCAAAGCGGTAATTAGGTATTGGGAGTCAAGCGAAAAAAGTTAATTCCGTCAGTTTTGACGGGTTCCCACTAGTTATTTCAGGATTTTGTTAGTTCTGGCATGGGCAAGATATATGAGCTGCCAATGTCCAAGTTAATTTTCAGAATTTTTCATAGTTAATTAACATGGACATGGACATTGGCATTTGATATATCTTTCTGGAAAAAAATAACAGAATCGATGACAACTGGGCAAAATCTCGATTAGTAATCGCTTCAATTGCAAAAATACTGTACATCATAACTCATACGCTTCGGGGCCATATTTGCCAACTATGACAAAATAGTGAAAATTAAAAGGACCTTGGCATTTATTTATCTGCTAATTTCCATATTTTTTTAATAGGAGTTTCCCTAAAATATTGGTTCGCCTAAATGTTCACTTTTAAGACTATATATAACTAACTCTAGCATACTTAGGATTTCGTTAGGAAATATTTCACGGCTGTGTGTAGGAATGTGAAAATTTTCCTAAACCTTTCCTAAAAAATGTTTACACTTAGGATCAATTTAGTAAATATTTCACGCGCATAATAGATCAACTATGTAAAAATGTCGTAGTTTTCTAGTCACAATATTTAGATAACATAAATGTATATAACTTGATAAGACCAGAATTTAATGGTGGCATACTCCATATCAGCCAGAATTGAGGATATATAGAAACACTTAATTCAATCCTAATTTCAAAAGATCAATTTCAGAAAAATTTTGTATGAACGATTTTTGTGGGCCCGGTGGCAAAGTGGTCAGTATGCTTGCTCCAGCGACCGGAGGGTATGTTCCCCGTGTGGTGACAAGGAAAAAAATTTACGGTTGGTTAAGGATCAATGAATTAATCACTCATTATTTGAAATGAAAATATTATTATGAAACCTAATTCGAGGCGGCCCTTGATGGGCAATAGTGCCAGAGAGAGAGAGAGGAAATGCCACCTTTTATTAAAAAAATCACTTAAACCAGTTGAAATGAACATTTCGATCCAATTTCATGATTGTGCCCACTCCCTATCAGAAAGTGTCTTGTAAGTGCGATTCTGGGTGATGGGAAGTAGACACAATTATAAAATTTGATCGGAATGTTCATTTCAAATTGTTTAAATGATTTCATTAATAAAAGGTGGGATTTTCAGAAATAATCCATATACAATTTTTTAGAAATTGATCTTTGGAAATTTGGATTGAATTAAGGGTTTCTATATATTCCCAATTCTGGCTGATATGGAGTATGCCACCATTAAATTCTGGTCTTATCACGTTATATACATTTATGTTATCTAAATATTGTGACTAGCAAACTACGACATTTATTTTATAGTTGATCTATTTCAATAGACATTGTACATATCGCATGTAAATATGCGGATATAGCCATTCTATACGAAAAATCTTGACAAATTCTGGAGGAGATCTTAATTGTTTTTGACATACACAGTTTTGCATTAAATGGATTTATGAGATTTCAGGTGTGATAATGACGTCAGGAATCCCACATTATCTCCGAAAATACATTATGCACAAATTTTGCTGTTAGACACACAAAATTGCACAATCAAATACTGCTCGACAAAATAAGAAATCCGTGGGATTTCCAAAATGGGATTTCTGTCGTGACTCACACAATTTTCATTAATAATGCAATTGGACCTGACTATTATAGGGGCCCCAATTCTAATCTCTTATACGTACACAGTTAGAACGGTTTCAAAGTTTATATACATCCAAGTCCTTATATCCACTTGTGTTTTTTAAATACTTCCGACGATTATCATAAATGTGAGACCCGATGTGCATGGAAAGTGATTTTAATAAAATTAAATTTTCGTGAAATGACTTTTTTCATCAAATCAAAACTCGCCATTTCCGGTAAAGTTTAAAAATGAGCTCTACTAATTTTGCTTGTAACAATCTTATTGTTTCTAATTTTTTTTCCTAAATTTTATATACTTTCGAAAGCTGTCACTTGGTTCTCCCAAATTATGGAAAACGCTTAAGTATGTAATTTCATCCCGATCAACCAATCCGTATGGGGTTAGTGCAGTTATCGAACTTTTGCTGAAAACCAACTTTTTAGTTAAAAATCTTCATTGATAATGATCATAGTAGTGCTGTGTGCCTGATACTGATTTTTGTGGCTATATTGGTGACTTTCATTTCAAAACATTGTTACGGTATTAGTCACCAGGCGCCTAACAACGGTCTCTTCGCAAGCTTTCTTTTCAATATTGTTGTCAAGTAATTTATGGAAAAATAAAATAATTTTAATTTATTTTCGCTTATATTTATTGTTAGAATCTTGCATTTGGGCCCTTAACTGTTGAAAGTGGTGTGTTCAACATAGTGGTGTAAGATAAGAGGTACTACAATTTTAACTTTGTGGCAACCTGTAATCGTGCACTCACCGATTAATCCATTAACCCTTTTCTTTATTATTTTCAATTATTTTGATTTGGCAGCTATGCTATTTTTTCTACTGTCATCTATTAATGGCAGGTGTGTACACTAACAAGCAATTTAGAAAATTCGTCCATTTTAGTCGAAACAAGCAGTATAAACTTGGGAGAAATCTCGAGGTGAAACATTTTCAAGGTTACTATATTTTGATTTCGTGACCGTGTTTTTTTGTGAAAAGCTTCTGCATGATTTAAAAGTGGTATTACGTTTTTTGTTAATGATGGTATCTCATTATCAAGTTTTTCATATTGCCTTGCGGTTTAGTAACAGTATTCTAGTACTACTTTCTTTTTTTTTGTATTGAAATAAGTCTACAAATTTGACTTGAAAAATATTAATGTAAGAATACAAAATAAAATAAATCCGCGTTGTATTTGAAAATTTGAAATATATAAGTAAAGTAATAAGTAAAAATCATTAAACGGAATAAAAATAGCTTAACCGACTTTTAAAATTATCTTTAGTTAAACAAAAATCAAATAAATAGTTAATTCTATTGAAATTTGTACACATCATCTTCACTGGTTCATTATCGCCATAGTTGGTTCTGTGTCTATCTAAGTGGAGGAAGCCATGATCTCTTAGTTGTCTACCAGGAACCTTTATTTTAATTGACTTTAGCACATCCCGTGCGTCGATTAGGCCTAGTAGGAGATTACCAATAAATGTACTGTTAGCAATTCGCGTACATTTTCCATAACCATTAATGAAGATTGTAAAAATCCATGGGCCAACGTGGGAGCCTTGTGGTACACCAGAGGTTGCTTGTATTCTATTTAACACTTTATCTCCAACCTCAATATATTGGATTTGATCACTCAAATAAGATTTGAACCAGGCTGGCTGGACTATCCGAACTTGAAAATGTGTTCCTAAGTTTTACAGTGGCTTATGGAGTCGAAAGCTTTTGCAAACTCGGTGTATATTACGTCAACTTGTTTGTGCTTCTCAATTTCTTTAAAAGAATAGCTCGTAAATTCTATGAGATGTGTAGGACAGAAGGCTGGACAGAAAAGTTCGTGCAGAGGTAGCTGAAATTTCACATATTCAATATGTGAAACAAAAAGCTAAACTGGATGTGTTGCGAGATAAGGCTTATCCATTTAACCGTAGAGGTAATAGTGGTTCGTCTGATTTCCAATTTCATCCACGTTTTAAGAACTTGTCCTCAGTCGTTTTCCGTGATACAGAGGTGCAAATGCTTAGCAACGGAGTGAATTTTGCCCCTACGCCAAACAAAATCGACCTTCGATCATTCGAAAATCTGGCTGTAGATGCCGAAACAGCCTTATCTGGCCAGATAACCCAAACAAAATCAGTGTGTGCGTTACAAATAAAGAAATGTATTGATAACTCTTCTTCTCCGATAAACTCTTCTTCTTCTGCTGCTTCTAATACTAACCTCAAAGTGATTGGTGCGATAAAGAAAAAACTACGTGACCATGACCTTATATAGCGTGTAAAGCGGATAAAGGCAATACAATTACCGTGCTCACAAAAGTCGATTACTACAATAAAATTTCTGATTTTATTACAGAAAGCAAAGCAATAGAGCTTGACAGAGATCCATCTAAGTCTTTTAAGACTTCGGTTAGTAAGTGTATCAAACAATGCCAGAAGTTATTTGATGGAACTGGTTGGAAGTACTCTGTCATGAATCCATCTGCCCCGATCCTTTATGGTTTACCAAAAATCCATAAGGAAGGCATTCCGATTAGACCAATAGTAGCGTATTGCAATGCTCCTGCCTACAAGCTATGTAAGGGTTTCATATATTTTTTCAATTGTCATACTAATTTCTTTTCGGCTTACTCGGTTAAGAACTCGGTAGAATTGATTAACAAAATTCAAGACGTCGACATTCCGTTACATTCAAAACTAGTTTCATTTGACGTTGCCAGTCTTTTCACTTCTATTCCAATTAATACTTTGTCCCAAATAGTTTGTAATTACTTAGATAGGGATGTTGTAGATGAGAGCTTACGTCGTGAACTGAAGTTAGTTTTTGAGACTTGTATTAAACAAAATTATTTCTGTTTCGATAATACATATTTCAAATTCGCTGATGGTCTACCCATGGGCTCCCCTCTGTCACCTTTGTTAGCTGAAATTTTCATGAATTTCTTCGAACAAATGATCATATCAAATAACAATCCTTATTTTCGTCATATAATCTTTTGGTATAGATATGTTGATGACATATTATGTCTATGGAATGGGACTGATAGACTGTTAGACTCTTTCCTTACTTGGTTAAATTCTCAATATCCCACCATTGATTTTACGTTAGAAAAAGAAGAAAATAAATGTATTAATTTTCTAGATATAACAATAACCAGGATCAATTCTACTTTAGACTTCAAAATTTATCGGAAACCTACGTATACAGACGCTGTTATCCCTAGTTCTTCAAACCATCCCCATAATATTAAAATGTCAGCTTTCCCCTCACTCATAGATAGACTAATAAACATCCCTATGTCAAATTCAAATTATAATACTGAGCTTAACATAATTCTTCAAATAGCAACGAATAACGGATATGCAACTAGGACTATATTAAAGTTATTAAATAAAAAGCTAAAGCATAAAACTCTAACGGGTATTTATCCACCGGATAGTCCAACGCGGGAAAATTGGCGTCGCTTAGAGTATATAGGAAAAACGAGCCAACGGATTAGCAACATCGTGTCCAAGTATACCAATATTAGTTTTGCTTTTTATAATAACAACACAATAAAGAAAATGATTTTTAACAATAAACCTAGAGTTGATCGCCTTTCCAAATCTGGTGTCTATAGGATCAATTGCAATGATTGTAGTTTCTCCTATATTGGTCAGACTGGGCGCAATTTTGGAGTTAGAGCTAAAGAACATTTATCTGGTTGCAATCAATCAACTTTCCATAACCAAATAACTTCAGAAAATCATACAGCTAGCTTGAACAATTTAGACATATTACATATACAACCCAAAGGCAGACGTTTAGATACCTTAGAATCTTACGAAATTCGAAAATCAATATTTCTTAACCATAATATCCTTAACGAACAGAGAGAAATCCGGTTCTCACCAATTACAGACCCCGCCCTTTTCTATTCTCACGTACGCAATAATATACCTTGAATTTTGTTACTCAACCTATGACTCATCGCTCACCTGCGCGATCCGTAGATTAATTTTTATTGCTTATTTATTTTTTTTCCCCTACTTCTTTTATTTTTATTTTGCTTTTTTCTACTATATAACAAAATTTTTACTAATACAAATCAGTAGATACTCCTGATGATGACCTAACAAGTCGAAATCGATCGAGTGATTTTTTAAACTTTTTGAAAAATATTCAAAATATTCTGCGAAACAAAAAACAAGTGATTAATAAAAATGTGTTTATTAAGTATTAGTGTGTTTCGGCAAGTGCCTACGGCAAATAGTGTAAAAATATGTGTAGATGTTGCAATTCTGATAAATACCGAGGAAGCACTGCGTTAAATGAGTTGCATATTACTTAGTTCAAATAATTTAGGTATAGTAGATACAGATGTAATACCTCTGTAGCAAAAAACATCATTTCTAGATCTATTTTTGAAAATAGGCGTCACTCTAGTTATTTTCCACGTTTGTGGAAAAGTTACCAATTTTAATGACTGATTAAACAAAATGCTTATTTGCAAAATTTTTCGAATCTTTTAAAAATGAAGCCGGAATACCATTAGGACACATCCTTCTCCAAATCCTAACAATAATTATTGTTAGGATTTGGAGAAAGATATATAATATAAACAGATTGGAAAAACTCAGCAAACATGTTGGTGACCTGTGGAAAGACTTTTGATCAATAAATTTCATCCAGGCTGGGTTCGCGTTTAGTTTTAAAAAATTTACAAAAATGTCTGGGACTGTCTTTCATTCTATCGTTTACATTGCGAATATAGTTTCTGTATCACAATTTAAAATAAGATTCAAAATTTTGGTTATATGCAGTAAATTTCTGTTTACTATCAACAGAAACACAATTTGAGGTTTTCTTTATAAGCCTGGCCTTTTTTGAGTTTAGGACTGAAAAGTTGATCGTCATACCATGCTGGATATTTGCTCGGTTTTCACTCTATCAACTCTCTTTACATCTATCTCTCAACTCTCTCATCATCATCATGTTTTTTTTAATAAAACATCTATGTCATCGCTGTTGAACTCGGCATTCCAATTTATTTGCTCAAAATATTGTTGTAAGTTATTCGAATTGGCCTTATATGGTTTCCGGTTTTGGTAATTTTGGAACCAGTTATTTACAGTGGTTTCCAATATAATTTCTATTATTGTACTTTGTGGTGAATAGATGATATTCCACCAAAGGTGTTGATGAATTTTTTGTTTTTAATAAAACTGGTTCATGAATAAAAATAAGGTTCAAGGTTCGGTCTCATCCATTTATTAATTCGCAGATTTCACTCATATTTGAGTCAAATACTGTGTCGGCGAATATAGGCGACTCATTATCCGAATTCACGTTTACAGGCATAATCTCGTTGGTTTCTTCATCATAAATCCAACTATAAAATTTGAGAGATTGAAATCCCCAGTTATTAAAATTATGTCTGATTGATCTGCCGTATTGGTAATTTCCTTAATTGTGTCGCAGCACTTGGTATACGATGATGTCACACATAATTGCTCGGTCGATGGATTTGTTAAATCTACCTGTTTATTAGGTAGTGATGTATCGACGGCTATGAGTACTCTGCCACCGAATTTTTTATGCTTGTTTGGGCTGAGCGATCACATCTATAAACCACATATTGACTAGGGAACAATTCCGAAATCAAGATTTTATCGTTGAATGATATATCACAGATGATATAAACCGGAAAGAGCGTTTTTAAAACAAAATTATGACAATGGGCTGCCTTTGAAGGCATTTTATTTACATTTTGGAAGTGAAATGTCTGTTTAATAGTTTTTTGTGGATGTCCCAATGTTGTGGTGCCATGATTACATTCCGAATTTGTGGCACTATTTTTCCCACCAATAAAATTTGCTACTGGATTAGGTGGCGTATATGAGATGACCCAAAAATCGCACTCAGTTTAACTGTAAAGAGTGGTGACCTCAAATAAGCAGCCAAATTTAAAATTAATTTTAATTTCGTGCTTTTTTAATTTTATTTTTATTAATTTTATTTTTATTTCTGAGTTCTTTCTCTCACACTTTCTCTCCCCCTCTCTCTTCTTCTCGCTCTCTCTCTCTCGTCTGCACTATAGCCGAAGGTCTTGTTCAGCGTTGTCGCGCTAATGCGGCCGGGCCTACCTCTACGGCGCATACTGGCTGATTATTGACGGAACACTTTATTAGTCATCCATCCAAACGTGGCCAACCCATCTAATTTTATTTGATTTGATGAATCCGTTCATACGAATGCGATATTTCTTATTCGTCAATTTATTTGGACCAAGGATAGAACGAATGACTTTCCTTTCGAAGGTAGATAGCAATCTACAATCGTTAGATGTCATGGTCCAGGTCTCGCTTCGGGAAGTCAGCACAGGTCATCTTAGTGCTAGCTTGCACGACTACGATAGATGTTTAGATCGCAATATTTTTGATTGCAGTTCCTTCAATTACGATCCTACATACAGACCCAGACGTCGTTAATTTACACAGAGAAACGAGTTTTTTGGAATTTCTAGACATACGAGCGAGGCCATTTTCTTGATCCGGAATCCGATATTGAGTATAAGAACCTCTTCGTCTCATCTGTCGGGGGATTCAACTCAGATATCTTGTCGGATTCTTAAAGTACTCTTCCTAACTCCAGTGATGATGGTAATAAATTATTTACTTTAGTTTCGCAAAATCAAACAAATGATGGAAAGGAACTGCCAACGAGCAGGCAACTATTCTTCTGTGGCTATGCATATCCGCACCCGAATTCCATCTTGTATCACACCAGAAGAGGCAGCTAAAACCGCGCTTTTGTGCACTAACTATTGCTGATTCTTGTGTCAGGAAGGAGGCTCTATGGGGCAATTTGCTGGATGAAGCCATGCTTGACGCTTTCCGAATGCTGTTACGTTATGATCATCTCAGGGCCATAGAACGTGTTTGAGCTTGCTTGAAAAATAGAGCTTGCAATTTTATTTCCCACATTATTATTGCAACGCTTATTCACAAGTGCAGCTGAACTGACATTGCGGCCGAGCTCTTTGCCATCGAATCTCGAAATTTATGCAAAACCCTGGTGAGTGGTGATAGCTTCTATGTTATGGCTGTGCCACTTATTGGTGATCGGGTGCGATGCTAATGCTCATTACTTTTCATGGAACAGATCAAATATTAACAACAGTGAATTGTTCCTGTTTAACTATCTAAGTACTTCTGAGCCAAAAATCTTAATGTGGGTTGTCGACCGAATTATATAAATTTTGTTAGAAGATAGGTAGTTGATTGAAATTCACACTTCTGACCACAGATGTATCCTTTTTAACTTGAACTTTAAAAAGCCTCTCGGTCAGAGCACGGCTTTCTTCACTCGGTGAATGGAAACAATCTTGCCCTCTTATTAGCAAACAAATTACCCAGAATAAACTTTTTTGGTGTTCTTATTTAAGAAAATTAGAAGGTGACTCAGGAATAAAGCTAAAAGGTCTACCCTTCAGAATGATTGGCTAAAGTTTTAGTAGCTCCAAAAAGTATAGAAGAATCCGAAAAGAAAGAAGAAATTAACAGTCTCTTTCGGGAATCACCAGACTGCAAAGGACCCTAATGAAAAAAATTCCAGCCAACCTGATATTCTGCGATTTCCTGATGCTTATCTTCCAGTATAAAAACTTGGGAGCTATACTGCTTTCAGATTATTGTCCTGAATGCGACATGACCTAACACACTTTTGATTTTGACCTAGTCCACAGGGTGGCCACCCTCGATACTCTGGTTTATAGTATATTTTCCTTTGCACGATATAAAGACTGATAGTCGTGAGATGGAATCTTGCAGGCTGAATTACTACACGTATTTTCTTAAATTCAGGATTACAATCGTCGAATAGGAGTAGAGGCATTTCCGTTTATAAAGCTGAAAGGTCAGATTATACTAACTCCAAGGTATAAGAGTTTCTCTAAAGCCTACTTTTCTAGATATTGCGGGTGTTTTTGATAGCACGTTGTTTTCGAACGTCGCACGAACTGGATGGTTTTGTAATTTCAGTTAGAGTTTCGAAGGGTTGTCCGTAAGGTGATGATTTGTCATCTCTGTTATGGCTTCAATTTTTGATGAATTACTAGTCAGTCTATAGCATTCTCGTTTTATTGCCCAGACCTATGCAGGTGACCTAGCTCTAACAGTTTCTGATAAATATTTAAACGTTTAATCTGATTTTATGCAGCGTGCCCCACATATTGTGGAGCTTAGACCAATTTCCTGGTATTCACGTGAACCGGCGAACTGGCCGCTTCTTCTCTGTTTGAAAAAAAACTATCATTATAGCGGACGTCGTCAAACATCTTGGTGTTATCTTGGACAGTACGTCCCTGAAAATTTCACCTTGAATGCAAACCGCTAAAGCTTACTGACATATTTGGAAATATAGAAGAGCATTTTGGAAATCTTGGAGACTGACTCTCAATAAGCTGATGTTCATTTATACTTCGCTGCATTACATCCTAAAACACTCTAGGTACGATTGTGAGTCATAGGCAAATTTTTACTTACAACGCCTCATCTATACCAAAATTTGACAGGGTCAGTGAAAAATTGTTCCCTTAGTTTTGTTTCGACAGGCCTTTCTCGGTAATTTATGTATCGAGGTGCTTATGGTTGTCCTATAGAATTTTAACAAATTGGCGTCTAACTCGTTGGTGTTTTTCACTCTGACTTTTGAGTGGGTTTTGGAACCTATTGGCCTCCACTTAACCTTAAATCAACTGGAAGTTTAGGTACATGCGCGATCGATAATTCTAAGCTCGCTTTCTCGGACTAAAGTATTATTCTTAGTACAGTACTATTCTGGTAATTCCCTGGGAATAGGGAATTGGGGAAAGATTTTATATGTAATTTGTATTTTCAAATTTTTTTTCTGGCATACTGAGGTAAAAATCTAGTGGTAATTATTTTGAAAACAAAATAAAATTGGGAATAATATTCCTTGCCAATTTAGGTATGGAAAAATTATTCCCAATTTATAAATATTTACATCAAACTTTTCTCCTTAGTAGGCCGAAAAAAAAATATTTGAACTGAAATTACATGTAAAATCTTTCCCCAGTTCCCTATTCCCAGGGAATTACCAGAATAGTGCCACAGAGAGAAAAACGGTTCCTATATCACGTTTCTCGAACCGTTTTTAAGTTGGCCAAGAATGCCAAACACTTCACCAGCCTTCTCAGTTCTAGCAATAACATTACGGTCATGTGGGTTTCGGCTCATTGTTTTATTGATTTATAAATCAGTATACGGATACGATAGCTATCTATATGGTTAGGTGTAATAGGAACCAAGTTTTCAATAAATTACCAAATCGTTAGAAGGTATGACCACGTAGGTGACTTACCGCAGTGATGTATCAGCTAATTAATTTAAGGTGTTTCATGAAAATTTACGAACTTTTCTTTATAAAACTGGTATAGTAACATGTTAATGCTAGCATTAAAAAAAATCCTAATTTTAGATTGTTATATACCAATCGTAATCCAAAATAGTAAAACTATATACTACATTTTTTAACACGTGTAACATGATCCATGTAACTTTTTTCGGTACCCCACTGAATATGTAATATTTTCGAAGAAAAGTGATGAGTCGAAAATTGAGATGAAATATGACAAAGACATAGACAGAATCGTTTTTATAAAAAACCGGAAATCAATTTTTATACCCAAATCCTTAACTTTGCCCAATAATCCTAAACAAAATTTCAAATATTAAGTCAACCGTCTTCAACAGCACACCAAATGGATGAACAACCTTGATTTATTTTCTTCATAATATATTTTGTATTTATATATACATTGACATAGAACAGGTACTTGACGCTGCTTTAAGCCAAAATTATATAAAAACATGTTTAGATAAGGAATTAGACGAGACAAAATTATTAACAAAAAAAAAAAAAATCTCCCGATTTTGCAGAATTTTTTTTTGTTGCGGAAATCTCTCAGTATTGGTTTAAAAATTCTTCACCTGTCCAAAACCAAGTTAAAAATTATAATCTATATCTAAGAACATGCAACAACAACAAAAATAATTTTTTAAGGAAGTAACTTCGTATAAACAAAAAAATATTGAAACAAAATTTGAAATCCACCGTAAATCGATGTAGGTAAAATCGGGTGGGTGGGTTTATGCGCAAGTTTGCTCAAACAGGTGAGAAAATCGATTAAAACTTCTTTGAAAATCATATAAAGTAAAATCATTCTTTCACTTTCAAATCATTGTTGATTTATGAATTTTCGATGGAAAAGCAATTTCAGTTTTTTGAACCTTACAAGGCTTTTTCTTATAAAGGTACATGCGATCCATTTTTTAGATAGCTGTAGACTACATCACAAAAATTTTCTTTAAAAACGAGAGTAATCGAGAAAATCTATAATTTTCGTGTTAAACAGATTTTAAGTTTCCTTGCGAACATATTTAAGCTTTGGAAGTACCTCTAAAAATTTTGGTATATAAATGATAACGACTTCATATAATTAATTTAATTCTTATCATTTAA
Source organism: Nephrotoma flavescens (assembly GCA_932526605.1). Classification (NCBI taxonomy): domain Eukaryota; kingdom Metazoa; phylum Arthropoda; class Insecta; order Diptera; family Tipulidae; genus Nephrotoma; species Nephrotoma flavescens. The sequence continues at coordinate 98,120,352 of OW052220.1, read as the reverse complement.
GTTTTATAAAATTATAAGGCAAAATATTTTTCCAAGTTACTCGTACGTCTTCGTTAGCAAAATATTCGTCTTAATTAAAACTTGCTTAACTTAATATTTGCATTTCGTATATGTTTTCTAGAAAGTAACTGAATATTTTTCTTGTATATATAAATATACTTTGAAAATTTATTTTTGCAGCGAATACAAAAACAAAATAATAATTGAATTTCACTTGAAATGCAAAGTTTTCCATTTAAATCCGAATCCTGGCAATGGTTTCCAGAATATGAAAATGTACGGAGTTTTCTTTTTTCAAGTTTTTTTGCTAACTAGAGTTTTATTAAATTTTCATTACAAGTGAAATAATATTATTGTGATTGAACAATCACAAGCTGTGATACAGAGTACTGCGTAACAAAAACTATTTAAAATAATTGAATTCTTAGTAAAAGCCGTTACAAAATATTTTGTTTTAAGTGTTTTATGCCAAATCATTTTTGCAAAAGAATTAAATGGGAAAACCACATATACAAAAATTGGCATAGCTCCAAGAGTCTAACAATATAAGAAATCATGGAAAACTTTTAGTTTAACATTTTTTTTATTATTTTGTTTCGCATGAAATAAACTTCTTTAAATTTTCTTTTGCCAAACGTTGCACGAAACGATAATTTCCAAGGAAGCAATTTTCGATTGCAAATCTCTGCATGAAAAATATAGCTTTGTTATTTAGATTATTCTAAGAATATATTTTTGTTTTCTAGGTAATTGATCTTTTTTTTTTTATATAGAAGATTTTAACTTAAATTTTTCGTAAATTTAGAAACGCAAATCAATATAACGATTTATTTTTTTCCATCGTTTCAGATGACAATGAAATTGGGAAAGCAATAAAATTTGTGAAACGTGCTTTAAGTACGTTTATAGATGGGCATGGCGTTCAAATTGGTATTGGTGCTGATCGTGGACCAAAAGTGTTGGATACTGGTGTGGCCGAGGATAATAATATTGAAGATGTCGGTGAGTTAAAAAAAATAATTCAACTTATTTATTTTAATAAACTTAGGGATCCCTTGGTGGTACACAATTTTATGTGGAATTCGAACAATTCATATCCCTGTTGCTGCCCGCTAACACACTTGTGTGGGTACGGCAAAAGGATCATGCCAAAAATTTATTTTCATATGTGTTTTATCCAAACTTAACATTTTTGCAGCCCTTTCAAACTTATTTTCGTCCGTTAAAAACACTATAACTGTACAAACAATTGTGTTGGTTGTAATTCAAATCAAGCGAAATTTTTTATCAAAAACGCCACTACATACTTTTATTTTTTAAACACATTTGTGCGGTTTGGACTTAAATAGAGGCAATTTTTTTTGGTTGAAAAAGGGATATAAATGTCAATTCGTAAAAAATACAGTGTTTATACAAATACAATTAATTCAAATAGGCAATTCGTACAAAAACAAAGATATGTTGTCCTTTTTAATCAATTCTTATTCAGGAACCAAAATATGAAATATGCTTATGTAAAATCAAAAATTACCCAAAATGTGGGCAGAATAAACAACCTCATCTTTTTTTACTACGGGAATCATCAGTTGCTGATTTAGTTTTTCTTTTTTTTTTTTTTGTAAGTTTTCGCTTGTTGCTGACCCTGGTTCTGGCAAAAAGAACCCTAAATTTTCAAAAATCTGACCTTTAGTCTTGTTAATAGTAATACTATATGCTAACCGCGGTATCCATTGCGATTCTTGGAATAAAGTGAATAGTTCCGGATTGTGATTGTACACAAACATTTACTGATAGACAAATTTCTCAAAAACATCACTTTGAGCCCAGTTTGAAATTTAATTTATGTGATGGAAGGCCAGAAGAGTTAAGATAGTTTAAAAATTTCACTGGAAAATTTACTTGCTATTTTGCCCTCATCAGTTTTAAGGCGCGTTTTCCGTCATCAGTAAATGTAAATTTAAAAAAAAAAAAATATCATCTACACTGAGGAAAAAATATGATTAAGCTGATCATAAAAGTGACTATCATTGTTATGATTTCATGCAATGATTAAGAATATCATATTATGATACAAGTAATCATTTGAAATAATTGTATTTAACACATGATGGTAATATTTATCATACAAACAATGATTGTTTTAACCATCGCTATGATTAAATACGTAGTTATTATATGATTAGAATAATCAATGCCTCCTAAACCACAGGCCGCTTATACCAAATGAGGACGACTCTCTATGTCGACGTTTTTGTTGCTTTCAGTTGTTTGTTAGTGTAAATTATTTTAACATTATTATGGTGTCTCTCGGTTTAGACATAAATTGACATTGAGACATAAATTGACGTAATGTGCGTAAAATGAGAGTTGTTCAGTAGGTATTGGAATAATCAACCCAATTAATAAGAATTATTATATGAATCATAATTTATGATGGCAAATACCAAATCAGGAATTTATTTTCTCCGTCGAGACTCGTGAGCATACCGAAAGCTTGGTCTTCATCTTCTCAAAATTTTATTAACAATTGTTTGTATTCGGTAATCGCTTAAGACTGCATTACTGATTTACTGCAGCCATGAAACTACAAAGTAAAATCTGGATATGTATGTTTACATACGAATTATACACCCATTGAGATAGCGAATTTTTTATAAATACACTAAAATTTATAAAATATTCGCTATCTCAATTGGTGATTAATTCGTATGTAAACATTAAATATCCAGATTTTTCTTTGTAGCTGCATGGCTGCAGTAATGCAGTCTTATGCGATTACCGAATATAACAAATGTTAATAAAATATGCTCACGACGGAGAAAATAAATTCCGGATTTGGTATCTATATTTCAATAAGTACTCAGTTATTCGACATTTTTGGGCTATCCTGCACAGATTCTTTTAGCGAGATCTTCCGCTAAAGTTTTCGCGGCAGTTTTCTTTGCGCAATCAAAATTTTCGCTCGATCGTGGTATAGCTCCAGTTTCAAGATATATCAATAAGTGGGTTAAGGGTTTCTCTCATCGCTTATTCATTTTTTTCTTGATTTCGTTGAGTAAGATTAAAATCTTAAGTCATTGTTGATTTCCGTTAGAAAGTTAAATAAAAATTTATAGACTCCCTCGGCTGCCTCAAGTGTTGAATTTTCTTTGTGAGTTTTTTGACTGCAATTTGAAGCGGAGTAAATGCGTTAAGCAATTTTTGTAAATATATGGTATACCTTTCAGTAACGGTTTCATAACCTAGATCAACTAGTGCATGATTAACGCAATCTTTAAAAGCAGGTTCACGTATAGGCGATCAAAAAATGATTCGCTTATTAAACCAATCAATGAGCATCATTATTGCTCATAATTGGTTTTTTTTATTATGTTGGATGCTTTCGACAAAAATTTGTCCAAAGTTAAAATTATTTCATCTCAAGCGGGGAAATTTGTACGAGTATATATATATTGTAATGATTTGATTGGCTTTTGATTCGCGAATCATTTTTGATCGCATACGTCAACCAGCCTTAAGGCGTAAAAATACTCATACCATCGTAGCACCGATCATACCATCGTAGCATCGCATTCCATCTTGTGTTTACGTCGATAATGCGTGGATTCCACAATGAAACAAATTTTTTTCAGTAAAAAAGGGCAGTGGTAGTTTACCCTTTACATCCTTTAACCTTTTGGACATTTAATGCATACTGCTTCTTTATGGTTATCTAACTTTTTAAAATGAATCCAAACATCAGATTTTTTTTTTGCCGATAGATTTTCAGGTTATGTTATGAAAAATTAACATTAAAAATTTAAATAATTTCCTACTAAACATTATGTTATACTATCTTTAATTATTAAACTATATTCATCAATTAACATATATGTACTATTAATATTATATTTAAATTTCGCGAAGAAAATTTTATTTTTTCATTTATTATCCATTTGTGATTTTGTGAGTAACCGTTGATGCAAAAAGCTATCAAATACAAACACCGTTACAAAATACTGTGTTGCAAGCCATAAATTGCAAAGCTGTGTATGAAATATTGAAATTTCGAAGTTCGAAAGAGGAATGAAGGGATGAGAAAACATTCGCAGTGTATTTTACAAGATATTTTGGGAGACAAAGAAAATATTCGCTTATTCGTGTATAAATATTCGAATAACGAATACTTAAATTTACCCCAAATTAATTGGATATTCGAAAACTCGGATATTAGGATTTGGTTGCTCTATTTATGAATGATGTAGAAATGTGGTATTCAAATAATATAATTACCGTTGTCTGTTTGTCTGTATGGATATAACGCTATGACGCTATCGACATCGTTCTCGAGGATTGCTATGATGTTTTGTTTTTTATATAAACTATATGAACACCGTTGTCTGTTTCTCGATGCTTACTAAGATGTTTTTTTTTATATAAACTATCAACATAATATATAATTAGTACGACCGTTGTCTGTTAACGTTATGAAACTTCAAAAATTTACTTTTTTACTTAAAGTTTACTATAATACTATTAGATTGATTGCGTCTATTTTTTCTCTTGAACAATTAATTTTTATTTAAATTTAAAAGTCAATCTTTATATTCCTTATTTCAAAGTAAGTTTGTAAATATTCAAATGTGTAAAAGATTTATAAAAAGATTGATTGATATTTTAGACTTAATTATTATCGTTTCTTTGAACGAACTTGGAATTATCATCATCACCATTATCAAAAAGCACAATACTATAAGTGAGTATAGTAAAAAAACTATTTACGAAAATTTTATCACAGAATGAATAGTGAAAGTCGAGAAGAACGTAAATTGCGTATGAATCGTGAGCGACAGCAAAGATGGAGAGATCGTCAAAGTCAAGATACGCTACAGCGCTTGGCACAACGGAATACAAAATACAAACATCAGCGGCGTGCACATGAGGACCCTGAAGAAGCTAAAGAACGTAGAGCGCAAATTACTGATCAAGTTCGACTGTCAAGATCGATTCAAAGAGCTAAAGAATCGGAGGAGCAGACTGCAGCACGTCTCTTTCAAGCTTCTCAACAGAGGCAGCAATCAAGAACCAGACAACAAGCCGAAGAATCTGAAGAGCAGGCTGCAGCACGTCGTCAGCAAGCAGTTGACCAAGTTCATCAATCAAGAGCCACGCGACAAGCTCAAGAATCTGAAGAGCAGGCGGCAGCACGTCGTCAACTTTCATCTATACAAAGGCAACGATTGAGAAATCAACGATTTCCAGTGGTTCCTACTCATGCCACATTCAATGAAAGTGAAGTGACTATTCACAGTTGTGGCTCTATGGACCAAGAATGCATTCATTGTCTATCTCTGAATTTTCTCGCGGAAAAGTCAACAGACGGTACATTTAAATACTGCTGCCACAAAGGTACGGTTTTGTTAGAATCAGATGGACAGCAAGGATGTATGTTTCCGTCATATCTCCAGGAGCTTTTAAGTAATCCAGCACATCCTCAGTATCGCAATTTTCAAGAAAATATCCGCTCATATAATTCAGCCGTAGCTTTTGCATCCATGGGCGCACAAATCGATAACTTAGTTGGACGTGGTCCATATGTATTTCGTGTGCACGGACAAATTTATCATCGCACTGGACACATGCATCCTGAAGATGGTGCAAAGCGTCAATACGCTCAATTTTACGTCGTCGATTCCGCAATGGCAAATGTTGATCGGATGCAACATCCGGCAAATCAACGACTTAACGTCAGTATTGTTCAGAATTTAGACCGCTTAATTCGACAACACAACGTTTACGCAAAAGCTTATCGCATGCTTGGTGAAGTAGAACAAGAGGAGCAACACCGAGCTGCTACTAATAATCATTCGACACCAGTTGTAAATATGGTATTTCGACGTGATCGCAACACTGACAGACGACGTTACAATTTACCAACCGTCGATGAAGTCGCAATGATCTTTCGCTCTGCTGATGGTGAACCTCCTTTTCAGCGAGATTTTCGAGTATATCCACGAGATGCAGCACAACCGTTGATCAATTTAAATATTATGAGCCCTCACTTAGATCCCATGATATATGTTCTATTTTATCCTTACGGTGAAGCAGGTTGGCAACCGAAAATGCAAATTAATCTCGACAATCGTCCTGGTAGAGTGAGAACACAAATAACGCTTCTGCAGTGGAAAGTCGCTCAAATAGCTGTCAGAGTTGGTCGCTTCAATCCGATATTACATGGTGGAAAATTATTTCAACAATGGGCTGTTGATTCACACCTTCAAGTCGAGGCGAATAATCTTAATTTCGTTCGGAATCAGCAGGGACGTTTGCGTGTAGAACAGTACCGAGGACTAATGGATCATTTGAACGACGCAGCTATTAGACTAGGAAAAACTGTTGGTCGCTCAGTTATTCTTCCATCATCTTTTCAAGGTTCACCACGAAACATGAGAGAGAAGTACCACGATGCAATGGCGATTGTGGCTAAATTTGGAAAACCTGACCTTTTTATTACAATGACTTGCAATCCAAATTGGCCTGAAATTCGCGATAATCTTTTTGAAGCCCAACAACCAAGTGACAGACCGGATCTAATAGCGCGTGTATTCAGCATCAAGTTAAAAGCACTTATTGAAGATATCACCAAAAAGGGAGTTTTTGGAATTGTAAAAGCATTTGTTTACACAATAGAATTTCAAAAACGTGGACTACCACACGCACATCTGCTTTTCATTCTAACTGATGAATGTAAGATTGATACAGCTGAAAAGATTGACCGCTTTATCTGCGCTGAGATTCCTGATCATCATCGTGAGCCAGAATTGCATGAAACAGTCGTTCGTACAATGATTCATGGTCCGTGCTGTGATCAAAATCCTAATGCACCATGTATGGAAAATAATGAATGCACCAAAAAATTTCCTAAGCAATTTTCTCACCATACTGTCACAGAAGTAAATGGCTATCCTATTTATCGAAGACTTCAAGATGTAGAAGTTCAATTGGGAGATCGGATTGTCGACAATCGATTCGTTGTGCCATACAACAAATTTCTTACACGCAAATACAACTGCCATATCAACGTAGAATCATGTCAATCAGTTAAGGCCATAAAGTATATTTTCAAATACATCTACAAAGGTTATGACTGCGCTTCAATGGAATTAAATTCAAGTGATGGCACAATTGTTCACAATGAAATCAGACAATTTCTTGATGCACGATACGTTTGCGCTCCAGAAGCAATTTGGCGGCTTCTTGAGAATCCGATGCACGATCGCTCACACACCGTTTATCGCCTTGCAGTTCACCTTCCTGATGAGCAGATGGTATATTTTCAAGACGGACAAGAGCAACAAGCAATTGAGAGAGCTGAGAATCGTTTGACACATTTGACAGCATGGTTCAAATTAAATAAGACTGATGAAAATGCAAGGCGATATTTGTACTCAGAAATTCCTGAATATTTTGTGTTTGATAAAACACGTAGTATTTGGAAAGTTCGACAAAGAGGAGGAGACAAAGTCATCACCCGTTATTATGCCGTCAGTCCCAAAGACCAAGAACGTTTCTATCTTAGATTACTGTTGCAACATATTCGAGGTGCGCAAAGCTTTGCTGATCTAAAAAAAGTTAACGGAATTGTGGAAGAATCATTTAAAGGTGCGGCTATAAAGTTAAATCTACTTGAAGATGATTCGGAATGGGAGAGGTGCTTGGATGAAGCTTGCAGTGTTTGTATGCCACCACAAATTCGTTTGACATTTGCACTGATATGCGTTTTCAATTCGCCGCAACATCCAGTTGATCTATTTGACAAGTATAAGGAGTTCTTACTGGCCGATTACATCCGAAACTATGATGGTTTTATAGCAGAAAAGAAAGCACTGCAAGATATTGAAGCAGTGCTGCGAATGCATGGCATGAAATGTAGTGACTTCAATTTGCCTGAACCCGGTCCGATCCACAATGTCGAACATGTTTTCGATATTGCTGAACAAGCAGAGAGAGCCAATCGTCTAATCGCTACACTCAATCCTTTACAGCATCAAATATTTGATGAGATATCAGCTTCGTTTGATGATTTAAATGCTGAATCACGCTTCTTTTTTATTGATGGCCCCGGAGGCGCAGGCAAAACATACCTTTACAATACACTAATGTGCTATGTAAGAGGAAAAGGACAAAAAGTTCAAGCATATCTTCCTGAGTCAGTTTTCGCTCATGGACAGTTATATGTCGCTTTAACTCGAGGAAGATATCATGAAAATTTAAAAGTGTTAGTTAAAAATACCGATTATCAAGGAGATTTACTTAAGAACTCGAGAATATTTACAAGAAACATTGTTATTAAAGAAATCCTGAACTAAATAAATAAATATGCCTATTTTTTGAAATTACTCTTATCCTAAACAAATATTTATTTTTCTTTAAAATTTTTCAAAGCGGTAATTAGGTATTGGGAGTCAAGCGAAAAAAGTTAATTCCGTCAGTTTTGACGGGTTCCCACTAGTTACAATAGAATTCCCATACTGATTGGATGAGGCAAGTGTAGCAAATTTTCATTACCAGGGGTGGGATGTTGTAACATCACATTTTTCGATATTTATCGAATATTATATCTCTTCTTCCTAAAACAAAATTACTTGTCGTTTCACTTTTCAATTTTGCTTGCTATATTGCGATCGCACACTACTAGAATAAATTGTTTATTTATCTCTTTTTTGTTTTTCGATAAAGTATCACTCTTAAACTAAGTAGGTGATACAATAAGAGTAGAACGACATAATGTTTTATTCGAATAGGTAGAGATCGTAATAGAAGTAATGTAATTGAAAAATGAAAAAACGATAAATTTAATTTGTGATGAAAGAGATGTAAATTTCGATGGTATCGAAAAAAGTGATGTTACAACATCCCACCCCAGGTTTTAAATGCCATTCCGAAAAATCGAAATCTTCCGAAGATCTCATGTTAACTATAATCAGTGAAAAACGTCTGCAATATGTCCACAAAACACTTTTCTTCAACATTGTGGAAATAATAATTTTACCTTTAGATCCTATATTTATTATAGGTAAAACCTGTCTAAAATCACCACCACTGTTCCGGGCACCATTGGCGCTTCAACCCAAATAAATAGATCTATATCTTTGAGAAATTGTTTTTTGCTGTGGCTGTGATTGTGCTATTTTAAAATCTAACGATAAATTAAAAGTTGCATCCTTTTATCTAGCAAATTTGCCGCCATTCCAGTTGATGCTAAAGGTAGAATCTGTATAATTTTCTCCAATACTTCCCGGACGATCAATATAAAAAAAATTGTGGCGTGTATTTTTAATAACTGCATTATATATTTCGTTAGCCGCAAGCTTTTGTTGTGCATTTAAGTTAGCCACATGATAATGGGGACTACATTACAATAACATGATCCTTCTTTAATCAATTTTGGAAAGCAATCTCTCTGAAGACACATGCTTATTGCTGTCTGCGTATCGTAATCTTGACGTATATACTCTTCGGATAAAAATAGCTTAATTAAATTCTTCCCATAATTTTAGTGAATCTTCTTCAGCAAACTTCTTTTGCACTGACGTAACGACAATTCATACCGTGTCGGTTCGACATGCATTATCACCTGTTCTTGATCACCATTTAAACATATACGGGCACAATGAGAACCTCTCGTTATGTATTTTATAAGATATTTAATTACCATTATGGTTGAACATAATTCCACATTTATATGAGTGTAATATTTCATTCTAAGGCTTCCGGCCAATAGTCGGTTAAAAGTCAATTTTAGGTAAATTTTTCGGAAAATCCAATTATTTTTCAAAAACTTATGGCAAACTGAATTAAAAATCTCTCTTTAAACCAACCGAGTTTTACAGTAGTAAACGATTTACCTTAAGTTTGGCACACAGCTTAAGAAGTGAGTTGTATGCGCAATACCCAATAATGGTCTAGTGGTTCGTTTCGAAAAGTTTGATGGTTTTCTAATGAGTTGTCACATCTTTTATAGCCTTTGAAATTTTTAATATTTTGGGTTTTATACTTAGGCTGCGTGCCAAACTTAAGGTAAAAGTCTATTTTAAGTAAATTTTTCGGTAAATTCAATGATTTTTCAAAAACTCTATGGCAAACTGATCGAAAAACCTGTCCAAAAATCGGTTTTTACCATAGTAAACGATTTACTTTAAGTTTGGTACACAGCCGGTTTTCCCGATACTTCTTGAGTTCTGTTATATTCGAAAGAAACCAAACGTCGATGTTTTTGACAATTCAGTAAAGTTTTCCGAAATGCGTTGTACGTTTAAAAAAGTACCAGTCACCTTATTGTGTGTTAATTTCAATTTTAAGTTTATAACTGGCGTTCGAGATGGGGATAGAATGTTGGAGCTGTTACTAGTCCTTTTAAATTGACCATCTTCCTCACTTCCCCATCTTGTTTTTTTCAGTAATTGCTTGTGTTGCTTATATTGTTCCAAAAGCACGTTGGAAAGGTTTGAAAAGGGTTTCCTGCTTTTAGCTAATTATATTTGAATTATATTTTAAATTGGGGATAATTATAGTGGAATTTAAATTTGAACTTTGGATTACTAAAAAATTAAAGTATTTTGTGGTACAAAACTAGATGATCTCCTCCCTCATTGTGAAAATGTTAAATATTTAAATGTCGGTCAGTTAATAAGCTCGGACTTAAACATGAAACAAGAGAGTAATAATAGAGTAACAGTATTAACAACTGATTCAGAACTCTTCCGCTCAGCCTCTAGATCTCCTTCTCTTTTGTGATCTCCGCTGCCTATTTACCCTCATCACTTGTACAATAGTATTCTGCACTTGAGCCATGACACTTCACTTTTTGTGTCATTTATCATCAGTTGATAGCCTCTATTGTAGCTCCGATAACTATTTGTCGAATTTCTATCTCCTTTCAAAACCTTTTAAATGGTTTGTTTAAAAATACTATATATGCCTCCCGCAAATTTGTGAAATTCCGCAAGTCTTTTATAACGTTATGCAGCACGTATAGATTCTTTAATAAACAGTGAATTTTTCAACGCAAGTGCTGACAAAGTACTTTGCTTTACCCAAGTCCTTTCAGGTCATGTTAAACATGATTTTAGCGGAATAGGGTTGGAAGGGGTCGACGCAATGTAATCTACACGATTGTCGATTTTTTGTGTCCTTAATGTCGAAAGAAAAATAAACTTGATCATTATTTTTTCTTTAATTCACATTAGCCGATCTGATAAATTTGCTGTTTAGCTATTAGGAAATGGTCTTTGATTTTTTTGTACTAAGTTCAATCTGAAATATTTTTGAGATTTATAAATTAAGATTTATAAATATAAAAAATATTTCTGATTGGAGATTGATATATTTTAACTAATTCTGCTGTTTACAACTGAATATAAAACATATCTTGATTTGTGAATATTAGAGGCATCTATCAATGATTAGTATGAACTAATTGCCAAATTAGTTAACGAAATTGTATACAAAACGTCGATGTCAGGCGAACAATATTAAAATTATGATTGATCATAATTTTTTCGACTGGTATTAACTAAACTAATTTCATTTTAGTTCGTACCAGTTTCAATAGATGGCGTAAAATATAATGTCCTGAAATTTATTTCTATACCACTTACTTTAGTTAAATTGTACCCATTGTCGAAGTATTTATTATCGAAAGTAAATATTTAACAATTTAGCACGCAATTTAGGACTAAATATTAGACGCAGTACTTTTTAAGGCTACAGATTAACAACTATAAATCACGAGTATAAATGAACGGTAAGTATAGTCACTAATGTATATTGTGTGTCTCATGATGATTGTTTTGATTTAACTGCCGATTTACCAAATTAATGGTTAGTTTATAGTAGTCGTTCATCGATGGTGCAAAACAAACAGTGCCTTGAACGAAATTTTTAATCGGCTCGGCAATTGACAAATCTGAACAATGCATGACAGAGAGAGATAATGCAATAACAATGGTTGTGGTAAATGTTGGTTTTGTCTAATGAACTAACGAATATTTTTTTCATGCATAAAATAATTCATGTGATTTATTGTCAAAATGTAAACTTAATGGGTTTCTGAAAAATAAATTCCATATTTTCTCGCTAGATGGCTTTAATGGCATATATCTCGTGAAGTATTTGTCGCAGTAAGCTATAATTTTACTTTTTGAAAAGGAAGATTCGAGTACGTACTTTTGCAATTGTTTCGATTGAACTTAAGTGAGTTATAGCATGCCAAGGATGGAGATAAATTAAGAGAAGGTTGACTTAAATTGTGAATGGTGAAAATGTCGGTAAAATTCTGTACATTATCAAAATAGACCGGCATGCGAGCTGTTGTAGCATCGGCCAAAAGCTGAAGATCGACTACAAAACAGTTTTAAATCATTTAAATACTGCTGGTTTCAAAAGATCAGATTCGATATAATCCTGAATTTTGTGGTTATTTGACAAAATTTCGTAATTGAACAATAAATTACAATTCACGCATCTAATAACCAGTTTGATTAATAAGCAATTAAATACGAGTATATAGGGTGCATACTCAATTTCAAATTATATTTCAAATATACGTGTTTTGTATTTTAATTTAAACTATGAAACAATCATAATTCTAAAACTAAATAAATTCACTTCCTGCATGCAATAATTGTAATTAACTATATAGTAAATATTGTTATTAATGCTTGAGTAAAATCTGTTTTTATGTCGAAATTTTACTAAATTTAGTTAAACGGACATTATTATTTACTTCGTGCATGTAATAACATCTTTGTTGTTTTTTTTTTTTTTTTTTTTTATTTTCCAAGGAAAAAATATTACAATTTTCATACAGGAAAATATTCTATAATTTTAAATTTTAAACAAGAGAATAATATATACATACACAATACATACATACATATTGCATATTCAACGTAATAATTTGATTAATTAACAATAGCAACTACTACAACTTGATAAAAAATAAACTTAAAATAATATTGTTAGTGATGATAAGTATTATAATTAGCAATAAATTGTTCATATAGAGTCTTTTTTAAATTCAGCTTGAGATTCGAAATTTTATTATCTTTATCTTCATTACTCAGATTGTTGAAAAGTTTTATACCTTTATAAAAGATACTATTTTGGGTCGTTTTAAATTTATAATTCGGGAGGCGATAATTCAATGAATTGCGTGTAATTCTTTCAGTGGCAGAAATGTTCGTTTGGAATTCCGCATTATACTTCAAAAGCCCATGTCTAATTTTATAAATTGTAATGATGTACTGATAGTCAATTATGGAAGGAATTGGTTTAATTATTATTTGCTAGTTTAGGTTATATAAAATTTTATACTATGAAACATATATGACTGTAACAATGAAAGGATTCATATCCTGCATGTAAATATTGTATTATTGTAACCTATTTTTTTATATTTTGTAATTAATGTTGGAGAGAACTTTATTCGATATTATCCTCTAGTTCGTGGTTATTTGACTAATTTTGCTAAATTTAAGATAATATTTACTTCGTGCATGTAATACTATGTTTGTTTGGTTAGAAAAAAATTGTGTATATTATTTGCAATTATCAGTACAATATTCCGATTAATAACAATAATTGAAAATACTGCGCAATGTATCTAACCCACGTCTTTATTTACAAATCATATAAAGAGATTATTACATGCACGAAGAGAATATTAATTTTGTTAAACAAAATTACCACAACAATAACCTCAAGCATTAACAGCTATTAATATTTACTCAAATAAAGTTTGATTACAAATATTACAAGCAGGAAGTGTATCCCTTCACAGTTACGATCATATACGATTCATATTTTAAATAATAACACAAAATGCAGTTATAAGAAATCTTAATTGAAATTGATCTGCTCCACGGAATATACTGCACATTTAATATAACCTTAATATTTATTTGCTAATTAAAGAAACTGAAAATTACATGCGTGAAGTGAATATGAAAGTTCATTTAGTACTAAAGTGAAAGTTCTTTAACATTATCACATGCAAATAGATTATACATATATTGTACACTAAAGTTTCACTAACGCGTTAATCACAAATTTTGCACAAACAAAACAGACTCACAATTATTACAAGCAGGAAGTGAATCCCATCATTGTAAGTTATAGAATATTCATAGTTCAATTTTAATAATTGTAAGCAATTAGTATTTGTGGAAAAATTGCAATTAATGCTTTAGTGAAACTTATGAATATATAATCTGTTTTCATGTGGTAAAAATTAAAGTGTTTGCATTTTTTAAACCAACAGATGCACGAAGTATAACACATTCACAAAGCAACATTATTTGTTGTTTGTATAAGACATGCACGAAGTAAAATAACCACATGCAAGCAGATTTTATATACTTATTTACATAAATAAGGGCGATTACAAATATTACATGCAGGAAGTGTATCCTTCCATTGTTATGGTCATATACCTTTCATATAAAAATACAAAATGCAGTTATTGGGAATCTAAATTCACATTGATCTGATTCACGGAATATACTACACTTTTAATATACCTTAATATTTATTTGCTAATTAAAGAAACAGATTATTACATGCGCGAAGTGAATATGAAAGAATATTTATGTCAGATATGTTTTAAAAATACAATTTTTTAAAATCATCACATGCAAACAGATTATATATACTAAAGTTTCACTAGTATATAAAATTGATCTATGAATTTTCCATAAACAACAATGATGGGATTCACTTCCTGCTTGTAATAATTGTAAGCAATTAATATTTGTGCAACAATTGCATGTAACGCTTTAGTAAAACATTAGTATTTATAATTGGTTTGTATGTGGTAATAATTAAAGTGTTTGCAATTTTTAAACAAATACATTATTATATGCAGGAAGTATAACGCATGCACGAAGTAATATTATTTGTTTATTTAACAAAATTTAATAAAATAAAAATACAAAATTCTAAATTCTCAATTCACAGTGATCTGGCTGACGGAATATACTGCACATTTAATATAACCGTAATATTTATTTGCTAATTAAAGAAACTGAAAATTACATGCGCGAAGTTAATATGAAAATTCATTTAGTATTAAAGGGAAAGTTCTTTAATATTATCACATGCAAATAGATTATACATATATTGTGTACACTAAATTTTCACTAACGCATTAATCACAATTTTTACACAAATAAATATGGCTCACAATTATTACAAGCAGGAAGTGAGTTCCATCATTCTAAGTTATAGAAGATCCATATGTAGTTCAAATTTATATACAAAAAGCATTATTATATATAAAACTATGAATAACTATGAATATTCTATAACTAAAAATGATGGGATCCACTTCCTGCTTGTAATAATTGTAAGAAATTAATATTTGTGCAAAAATTCCACTTAACGCTTTAGTGAAACTTCAGAATATATAATCTGTTTTCTTGTGGTAAAAATCAAAGTGTTTGTATTTTTTAAACAAACGGATAATTACATGCACGAAGTAACATTTTTTGTTGTTTGTATAAGGCATGCACGAAGTAAAATAACCATATGCAAGCAGATTTTAGTATATAAAATTTACACAAATAAAGTGTGATTAGAAATATTACATGCAGGAAGTGTAGCCATCCATTGTTAAGTCATATACCTTTCATATAAAAATACAAAATGTAGTTATTGGGAATTTAAATTCACATTGATCTGATTCACGGAATATACTATATACATTTAATATAAACTTAATATTTATTTATTTGCTAATTACAGAAACAGATTATTACATGCACGAAGTGAATATGAAAGATTATTTATGTCAGATATGTTTTACAAAATACATTTTTTTTTAAATCATCACATGCAAACAGATTATACTAAAGTATCTCTAAAGTGTTAATTACAATTTTTGCACAAATAAAAATGGCTCACAATCATTACACGCAGGAAGTGAATCCCATCATTGTTAGTTATAGAAGATTTATAGTTCAAATTTTAATGCAAAAAGCATCATTGTATATAAATTTGAACTATGAAACTTCTATAACTTATAATGATGGGATTCACTTCCTGCTTGTAATAATTGTAAGCA
The DNA here is from genome assembly GCA_932526605.1 of Nephrotoma flavescens. Taxonomy (NCBI): domain Eukaryota; kingdom Metazoa; phylum Arthropoda; class Insecta; order Diptera; family Tipulidae; genus Nephrotoma; species Nephrotoma flavescens. The sequence goes on along the minus strand of OW052220.1, from coordinate 98,104,250 downwards.
ATTGTTATTTGTGCAAACATTGTAATTAACACTTTAATAAAATTTTAGTATTTATACTCTGTTTGCTTGTGGTAATACTAAATTTTTTAAAACATATGTGACATAAATGAACTTTCATATTCACTTCGCGCATGTAAAAATTGGTTTGTTTAATTGGAAAAGTGTTTTTGTTATTTTTTATATTATAATTTTAAAAAAAAAATCGGAATTGTAACAACCGGCGTTATGATGTCTAGTAAATACTATTTTGAACACCAATATTCAGCCAATTTCAAGATACACGTTCCCAGATAGTTAGTTTGCATTTTGTAAAATTGATATTTATCTGTTGCGATCTATTTGATACAAAAATATTATATTTTATTTGCGGATTTTCTAATTAATTTCATCGTAAGATATTGTTGAACCAAATTTTGCAACATGGTTTTTACAAACAATCATCGTCTGACCAAATTTATTCAACAGTCATATTTTATTATGAAGTGTGATATAACTGATTTATTGCTTTATCGCGGAATCGCTAAGACGATTAACATAAATATGTTAAACTTTTGGTAGCCTTCCAACACTTAAAATAATGTCATCATAATCATTCTTCTGCAACAAATTTGTTTAGCGTTTTTAAGATTTATTCGTTCATAAAAAAAATTCACGCCAGACTCAGTAATAAAAATAAAAAATTTATTCAACTTTCATCATCAGTCAAAAAAACGACGCCAGAGATCTAACAGAGGAAATTTTTTGTTTTTTTAAAGTTATTTTCTACGAATGGAAAATAATTTAACAACAAACTTTGACTGTGGAAAAAAGCTGATCGATGAGAATCGAATTCAACATTAAATCGACAAAAAAAACTTATACATATATGGTGTTGCACAAGAACAAATACAACCAACGAAAATGATTAATGAGATTTTATTGATGAAGCTTAGTGGTGGCATGGTAACGGTTCATTCAACTTTTCATGTGTAAAATCTGGCTGGTATACAAACAATTCTGGTTTGGTATCATACAGAATAAAATCAAAACAAATGTTTAAAGTAATGTGCGTGTCTCTACATTGCTTTAAAAATTCACTTAATGGCATTACGAATATTCTGAGTGAGTTCTCTGGAATGAGGAAATTAATCCTAAAGAAGACCAACGTCAGCAAATTGTGTTCTATAAATGTTTTGAGGTTTTTCGGATCCGGACTTAAATATTTTCCATCAAACTTAAATAAAATCGTTGTGAAAATTAAAATCAGAAGGAATGCACTTCTAGATTGTCGGTTCAAGACAGGCGTGTATATCATTACACGGTAATACTATTTGGTCTCTGTTACAGTACATCACGGTGAGAATTAAAGTGTCTATAGATTCGAAAAAAGAAACATTTACTTTAATTTATGGTGGAGTGAAAATCTATGATTAAATTAGAGATAACTTTTGTCAAGAAAACACAAATTTTGAAAATAATATTGAATTTCATTTTTAAAGATAACTGTTTTAAATAATTGTATGACAAAAATTTCCATATAAATAAGTATGTCTTTAAGGAAAGGACTTAAATCAATCAATTTAACCTCCATGCCATTGTGTTAAGTCGACAAAATCCGAAAGTTTCTCTCAAATCCATCGCATAGCTAATGCCGCTAACTCAGTTTGTCCTATTTTAAATATATATGATTTTGACGAGTGACGCATTTTGTCCTTAAGACTATTCAATCCGAAGACGTGGGATTATTTTTGATACTTTGCGGTTCGTACAGTTTGACGCAATCGATTTTCTGGACATGATAACAGTTTGTTCGTGAACAATTACTTTTCTTCACCTCCGCCTACTTTCACTCTCTCGCATTCATAATGGTAGTTAGCCCTGGGTCTGACATTGAGAAGTGTTAACTCTCATAACGTTAGTGATAAACAATTCTTTTTCAGATTCGTCACTTACTCTGGTTTATTAAATTAAATTATTTTGTTTTTGTTGTGTGGTTTTAGTTTTTTGCGAACTTTTAAAACATCATAAATTCACGAATTCTAAATAATTTTCATCTTTCGAAAATTGTCTAGGCTCATTCGAGAGTGGATCAATAAGATGGCCGTGATAGGGAAAACGAAAATTTTTCGCAATTCAAATTGTATTTTTGAATGCAAACAGTCCTTGCTGTTTTTGAAACCCTCTAAAAGTATGGCTTATCAAATTCCCTTAAATGATCTCCTGTTTCGACTAACACTTTTCTGTTTCAGGTTAATTTTTTCCAAGTAGCCATGATTTCTTGTAGAGAAACAAAATTCGCAAAACTAGTGCGATTGAAAACAATTTTTTTTTGCTCAAATTGGAACGTGGACATTATAGTTTCTCATTGTATCGGCCCAATGAAATATTGCACTGATCCATGATCGTCCTAAATTTTTAAAATAAGGTATATGTTAGGATTATTTCTTTCGTATCTTAAAAATCATAGCCATGATCTTTCTAACCGATGACGAGTGGAAGGGTCTTTGGTGAGCTGGTTAAATTGGGAAAATACTGATTTAAGTATCTGGATACACTTGCGATACCCAGCGGTTCATTTAACTGTTTCATCTGGCAAATAAAAATTGAATACCTATAATTCTTCTATAACAAGAAAACGCCATGACTTTCCTCCAGAACAAAGTAAATAAATAAATGAGCAAGTTCACACTCACCTACCGAAAAACAAGCATTGAAATAAGCGATTCAAGACTTACGAGAATTGGTTTTATGAGAGGGACCTTACTAATATTAACAAGCTATTTTTGATAAAAGTTGCCTGTCATTTTAAGGTTACCGAACAGCGAAATGAGCGCTTGCCTAAAACACTAGAACATTTGAAATCATGTGGACAATTTTTATTAAATTAAAATATTTTGAGATGCCCCGAATTAAGAGAGAAAATAAGTCGTATTGTTATCTCAGAAATGCCACTGTACTCGTAGAAATTGTGCAATATGGTGTGGTACTATGGCGCAAACGTCCTTTAATTTTGATGAGATTTGCAATTTAGTTTTAAACGATTACGATTCCAAGTGAAGTTGGTTTTGATCATGACAACCAACAAGTGATGTCTCGAAATTAGAACGAAAAACTTGACCTACTGACAAACAAATAATTTTGGCCTATTAAATGACTCGAATTTTGGTCAAGAAGACATGAACGAGTATGGAGTGTAAAATTTTTAATGGGTCATTTGATTATGCTATAATGAATCTAAAATTATTTGTATGTCGATTGATCTCGATATGCGTTCTAATTTCGATGTTGGGCTGATCATCGTTTTGGGTTCTGCAAGCTTTAAATTAAATGGCCACTGTTTGGTCAGGAACGAGTGGAACCCAAATTTTTTTTAATGGGGAATTTGAGTAGACCGTAATGAGACTAAAATTATTTGTCTGTCAACAGATCATGTTTTTCGTGCTAACTTCGGTTTTGGTCCGATTTTCGATGTGGTCTCAACTAGCTTTGAAGTGAATCAGCCTTATGCTTTCTTTAGAACGAGCAGAATAAAAAAAATAAATAGGGCATTTAATTATCCTAAAATTAACCTTTAATTTTCCAGTTGTTTCAAACCATTTTTTGATAAGGGTTTTGTAACTTTTTCTAAAGCTAATAGCAACCATAGTTTTAGTTTTCTAAGCCACACGCCAAAATTAGAATACTCTTGAAAAAAAATATTAATAGTGAATAGTGGAGGGTAGATAGTTTTAATTTAGGGGTGCTGTGTGATAAATATGTGGTAGGTTAGTGATAAATAAGTGTAAAGTGACTGAGTGGTAGGTGGCCAATTTAAACATTTTATCGTCTTATAACCCTCACCACGATTAAACCCCAACAATCGCCCCAAACATTTAAGATAACAAAAAATTACAACAATTTTTTCACATGCTTCACCGTTCTCGGATGCTCCGCGGAGATCTTTCAAAACTTGATGGTAATAAAAGAAATTCCTGCAATGCGCTCATAATGGGATTAAAATAGTCACGAATTGCTGTTGGGCCACTTTGTTTTGTAGCATAGTGACTTTATTGAGAATACTGTTTTGTTGCGCTCCCTCATACGTTTCGCATGTCCAATTTGGCTGCCATTCGGGCTCGCCATACGGAAAAAGAATGGGATCCAAGTTTGGACTCAAAATGTTTATGTTCACGAACTGCTTTGTGCGATCTTCGGGATTTCCTAGGTAAACCACGTTCAAATAGAGGCATACCATCTTCGTTGATAAACACCATGTCAACCTCGTTAGATGTTGGAGCATTGTAACGACGCTTATTAGGCTAACGGCAGGTGTATCCTCGCTAGGAGCTTTCTGCTGCTGCTGTAATTGTCTTGCAGTTTCTGCAGGTATTTGATTTCGAAGATGTTCTCTTTGTGACTCAGCATGTGCTAGTCTTCGTCGTGCAGCTTCTTCAGGTGTTTGATTTCGAAGTCGTTGTCTTTGTGACGCAGCATGTGCTTGACGTCGTCATGCAGCTTCTTCAGGTGTTTGATTTTTAAGTCGTTGTAATAGTAAATTCCACTCTGCGTTTATCAGTCTGTTTTATAAATTCATTATTAAAATGGTCCAATTTGATTCAAAATTCGAGTCGATCAACTCAATAACATTAATTTGATATCAAATTTATAATATTTAATTTAAATCATTGCTGCGTGCGTGATTTAAAACAAAAATCGAATAAAATCGAAACCATTTTTCTTTGCTTTTGTTTAAGATGCTAAAATACGAAGGTAGAAAAGAAAGAATAGTAACAGAAGAGCTTTAAACCAAACCAACAAATATGTTTTTTGTTGAAATATTCTATTTGTACGTGCTCTGCTCGCATAGCGTCACCGACGGACGCAGGCAGGCAGTCAGGTTGGGCTATTATATATACCGGGTCTTTTAAACTGAGACGATCAAATATCTCGAAAAATAGCCACTCTACGGAAAAAATGTCCATAATCAAAATTTAATCATACCACGGGGGAAATACATTAGTGCAAAAAAATAGTCTCCCACCCTCGTTTTGTAGGTGGGGCGTGGGTAACTTTTAAACTAAGATAGGAAGCCATATTTTTTATTGCAGATACGGATTCTACGACTAAAAGTACGTATGATTTGAATGAAATGTTTTGTTCGGTTCATGATAGATGGCGTTGTAATCGACGAAATTCAATTTTTCTTAAAATGTTTCTTATTCTTAAAATAAGTGTTCAAAATGATGGCCTGCGACTTTAATGCACTTATTAATACGCATTTCCAATGATTGTACACAACTGAAAAGTGTGTTTGGTTGACATTCAGCACACGCATTTCTGATTCGCTCAATCATGTTCTCACGTGTTATTGGTTCTTGTTTGTAAACTTTGTCTTTGAGATAGCCCCACAAAAAGAAATCTGGCGAAGTAAGATCTGGTTATCTGGCGGGCCAATTTATCAGACCAGCTCTACCGATCCAGCGACCATTGAAATCACGATCAAGTATTTCACGTGCCACCACCGAATAGTATTGTCCTGCACCATCATGTTGAAACCACATGTTCCGTCTCACTTCTAAGTTCAAATTTTTCAAGTAATATTGGCAGTTCATTTTCCAAAAAGTTTCGGTACATTTGACCATTCAAGTTGCCTTCAACAATGTGGGGGCCTATAAGTTTGTTGCCAATTATTCCACACCACACGTTGACAGTCCGAGGACCCTGATGTTCAACTTGACGAAGCCAGTGCGGATTTGTAACACTCCAATAATGCATGTTGTGTCGATTAACCGTTCCATGGTTTGTAAAAGACGATTCGTCAGAGAACATTACGCAACGAAAAAAATTGGGGTTTTGTTGTATTTGTTCACGTGTCCATTGACAAAATTTACCCGATTTTAGAAATCAGCACCATGAAGATCTTGGTGTAAAGACACATGATATGGATGATACTTGTGCCGTTTTAAAATTCTCCAAACACTATGGTGAGTATTTCTCGTGTACTAACATGAGGATTATTTTGCAATTACGAAAAACATGAAGATAAGAAATAACACAAACGTTAAATGTGATTTACAAAACTGAATAAATTGTTTTGATGACGAATTTCGAGTATTTCCAATGAAAACGTGTTGTTTTTTATTTCAAACGTATTGCAGAATCGAATGCGTGTGTTCTAAGAAGAAGAAATTGAAAAAATTGAATTTCGTCGATTACAACGCCATCTATCATGAACCGAACAAAATATTTCATTCAAATCATACGTACTTTTAGTCGTAGAATCCGTATCTGCAATAAAAAATATGGCTTCCTATCTTAGTTTAAAAGTTACCCCCGCCCCACCTACAAAGCGGGGGGGTGGGGGACTATTTTTTGCACTAATGTATTTCCCCCGCGGTATGATTAAATTTTGATTATGGACATTTTTCCGTAGAGTGGCTATTTTTCAAGATATTTGATCGTCTCAGTTTAAAAGAAACACCCGGTATAGATAATTAGAATTACCATACTGTTTTATGGGTACTGTATGGGTTCTGCTAGCTTTAGGGAGTAAATGTTCTGGCCTACTCATGGAATCAGTTTGTTGTAAATATATTTAAGAGGGACATATTTTTCTTAAAAATGTTTGTTCTACCCAATTTAATTCTTGATCAACTACTGAAAAAATATTTTGAAAATCTTGATTTTTTTTATTAGCAACTTACACCGAAATTTATTCACAAATACTTGTGTGAGTTTTACAATGCATCTGTTCAAGAGAACCGCTAAAATGTGTTTAATATAAACTAAATTCCTAAAAAACAAGCAGCTATGTTTAAACGATTATCCTTTAAGGCGGATTCAGTGTTACGCTCTTTCATTTCTTCTTTCCTTCTGAACTTTTTTCAAACTTAATGAAATTTGTTTAAAAAAATTCCGAAGAAGGGATGGAATGAAAGGACGCCATACGGAATTCGCCTTTACTTTTTTACTGAGTACTAATTTCTTACCCTTCTCAATAAAAAGTATTTTCTTGGTCTAGAATTTACTGTAAAATTTGCATTTAAAATTACTAAATCTAACCAAGAGAACGGCAGTGTTTCATGAGCATTCCAGAAAACCTACCAATCTTTTGAAATTTGTAGAACAGATTTCTTAATTGAAATTTGTTGCAAAAACCCTTTTGTGAAGGATCCGTTCTTTATATCGCCGACCTTAGGAATCGTGTGTTTCTTTTGTACCGTTAAAACACCATACATCATTAGCATTTTAAAAAACCTACCCATACACGTCTATCTTTGAAATTTGTTGAACTGATTTATTGTTGTTTGTCATTTATATTTATTTGAGGATTTCTTTTGTTTTGAAATTTACGAACGGCTAAATGTGACCAGGAAATAAACTTGTACATTTTATTTTATTTTTAATTATTTTCATATAATTCTGTTTGTATTCTCGCATTCAATTTTTCATTCAATTTTTTTTTGTATGTGTGCGAGGTAATCTGTTTGTTATACTCTCTTTTATATTTTTATATTATGTATGTATGCATCGTAATCCGTAAATTATAACTGAATTTTTATGTAACAGAATTTTTCTTGTATAGTCGATTATAAACTTTGAATGAGTTTGCATGTAGTTTAAATAAACAAAACCATTTTGTAATAAACGACTCCCTCGTTAATACATTTTGAAAACCAGCATTTTTTTTATTCAACTATACGCTACATAATTTGGTCCATCTCACGGATTTGAATTTATTAAACGTGATTTATTATCAGATAAATTAATAATCTTGCCCTTGACAATCAAAACGGGTTGAAACAAGAAAATTCATCAAAGTTAATAAAGGAAAATGTCCATTCAACTTATTAAAAAATTGGAAATTTAAAACTTCGCAACTACAACATTCAAGAACGGTTTCCGTTAATTATCAGCGAGTGTCAACAAATAATTACATTAAGACTTGTAGAAAACGTTCAACACTTACAACGTCAGGGGTGCTCAGTCAAATTACCATTCATTGGTATTTGCTACCTCGTCGAAAACAATATTTTTCATCGTAAATAATAATTTAGAACATTAACATCAGTTTAACGTAGAGTATATACAACATAAAACTGTAAGTACAAATTTATTTTTTGCTCAAAGATTCGAATTTTTTAACATTTTCGATTTTTTGGTGAATAATTTGACAAATCTGACATAAACTTATTTATATTTCTTGCGAGTTAATGTCAATATTTAAAAAAATATTTTGGTGATCGGTAATTTGACATTTTAAAAACAAAAAATGTCTTTCGTGTTAATCGCTACTGTGCCTGATAGCGCCATTCCTGAATTTAAGAAAAAACTTGGTGTGTTTAAATCAGAATTTACAGTGGTCGAAAATCTTTTGAAAAGAGATGATTAAAATTAGAGGAACACGAATGTCGATGATTATTCCCTTGAAAAAATTTATGATGATTATAATTCGCTTCTTAATAGTTTGATAGAAATAATTTCCGATACCGAATTTCGACAATTTGAAGAGCCTCTTGCCGATTTCGAAAATCGTTTTCACAGTATGATAGGAAAACTTAATTCAATATCAAATTCAAAAGAAAATAGTCACAAGGGTGAAAATAAGGCTGAATCAATCGAGACTCATTTTTTAAACAACGTCAATCGCAATCGTAAAAATTACCGGATATTAAAAAACCATACTTTGAGGGTACTGATCTTACTCAGTGGACTACATTTCGTGATACTTACATTTCGTGATACTATTCAAAACGGGATATGAAAAAGCATGGACAACACTGACAAAAATTTATGACGATCATCGAGTCATAATAGATAAACACATAGAAGCACTGATATCGATCAGGTACATAAACGTAAAGAAGTAGAATTGCGAAAATTACTTATCGGAGCTCTTTCTCATATTTCCTCATTGAGTGCCAATGGTTATGAACTTGACACGTTATCTCAAGTAATAATATAGAAATTAATTACTCGTAATCTTGATAATGTCCCACGTGACGAAAGGGAAGAAACTATTGAGCTCCATCAACTCCAACATGGGCAAATTTCATTGAATATCTGGAATGAAAATGTCGTGTTTTACGTCAATCTGAAAATTTAATAATTAAAACAACAAACGATTCAACTTCTCAGTCAAACCCTAAAGTTCCGTTTAAGTCGCATTTTAACAAAACATATCCTAAACGTAAATCGATTTTTTTGGTTAATAAAGCAACAACTTTTTCAAACGAAAAATGTGGTATGTGTAGCAAACCATATCACGCCAATTTTAATTGTTCATCGTTCCACAGCCTTACACCGCAACAGCGTCACAACAAAATCAAGGCAGTAAATGCATGTATTAATTGTTTTGCATCCGAAACATCGAATATTTTATTGTAAATCTTTGGGATGCAAAATTTGTAGAGGTCGTCATCACACCTTACTATAAATTTTGACCAAACGGTCATAAAACCATCAAACTCAGACGATGTGGTAAAGTCGCAATTAGAGAAACAGGAACCAAGTCAGACAACTAATACGAAAAAACGACTATTATTCCTACGGCAATTGTTTCTATTGAAGACAGGGCAGGCAAATTAATTAAATTCAGAGCGTTACTGGACTCTGGAAGCCAGTCAAATTTTATTACTGATCATTTCGTCAAAAAACTTAACTTTACGTTTCGAAATGAAAATATTTTGACAGTTAATAGTCTAAATGGTTCAAAATCATCAATTTCACAAAATATTTCAGCGAACATACGTACACTCGAATTATAAACGTTTTTGTGTTAAATTGGAATTTACAATAGCTAAAAACATTTCAAATAGACTTCCATCGAATTCGTTCGATATATCTCGTTGGCAACTTCCAAAACTTATAAAACTAGCCGATCCATTTTTCAACATCGCGTCACCCATAAATATTCTGATCGGTGTTGAGATGTTCCCAGAAATACTTTTACACAATCGTTTTCAATTTTCATTAGAACATCTAAACGTGCAAGAGTCAATGTTTGGATGGGTAGTTTTTGGAAAAATTATATAGAAAGTTGAATATAACTTTCTTTTAAATGAATTGAGCAGGATTATAACGGGAAACATTCTTGTACAAACTTTATGGCAATCCAAACTAGATTGGGATGAGTTGATTCTAAGTCATTTTGCACGAGACATGGAACAACTACACTACAACCTTGAACGTATAATATCCCAAGTTCGTTTTAACAGAAATGTCGTGGGATAGACAAAAATGAATGTTATTACCCGTACAGAGCTCCACGGCGACAGTGACGCTTCAGAAAAGGCATATGGCGCATGTCTGCATATAAAAACTATTGATTCACATAACAATATCTTCGTAAACCTGCTCTGCAGTAAGTCACGAGTAGCTCCTTTAAAAACGTTATCATTTCCTAGACTGGAACTTTCTCCAGCTTTGCTCCTTCCTAAATTAGTTTCTTCGGTCATCGCCGCTTTTGATTTAATTTTCGATAATATAATTTTGTGGTCAGGTTCTACCATTACGTTGTGTTGGATTAAGGCTCCACCACACAGATTACATTCATTGCTAATAGGGTCTTGAATTTCAGACTTAACTTTGAATTTCACGTGGAAACATATCGATACTACGAATAACCCTCCAGATCTCATTACTAGAGGAATAATGCCAAACGATCTCCATAATTTAGAATTATGGCGGCATGGTCCAGAAATGCTTCAGTCAAATGACTACAGTTCGATATTTACAACATATTTAAATGATTTCGACAGTTCAACAACTGAACTGAAATAGGAGCAAGTGTCGATGCTCTTGATAACAAGTTCGGAAATATGAGTCCATTGGAAAGTAAATACGTGTATTATCTTACGTTTTACGATTCATCAATATTAAAAAACATAAACAAGTCTTTTAATATTAGAAAAAACAAGAAAGAATCATTTTCAGTTGAATTTAAATCTCTAAAGAAAAAACAGGAAATTAGTAAAAATAGTTTAGTTAAAATTTTACATCCATTCCTTGATGATAACGACATAATTCGTGTGGGAGGTAGATTGAATAATACAAATTCGTTGAACTACAATATAAAACACCAAATCGTACTTCCACCAAAACACACCTTAACGAAATTGATATTCCAATATAAACACAAGATTAACTGTTTTGCAGTCGTCAACATTATTGGCCCATACACGACAAAAATTTAATCAAATAGACAGTACGCTCCTGTGTCGAGTGCTTTAGAGCTAAACCTACATCGTGTCAGCAAATAATGGGAAATTTGCCACCCGAGCGCTTTCACTTTTGCGGACCTTTTTCTGTAAGAATTTCTAGCAACAGAAAAACGTTACCCCAACGGATGTACGTTGCTCCCTTTATTTGTTTTTGTACTAAAGCGGTACTAACCTTGAATTTCTACAACATCTAAGTACTGATTCTTTCATATCATGTTTGAAAAGATTTGTTAGTCAAAGAGGTACAGTACATACTATATGGTCAGATATCGCAACCAATTTTCACGGTACCAAAAATAAATTGCGTGAGTGGTATGATATTTTCAATATACATAAACCAAACAACTAAAAATTCACCACTTTTGCACCACTGAAACAATAAGTTGGAAGTTTATTCCACCACGAGCATCCAATTGTGGAGGCTTGTGGGAACCCTCAATTAAATCATTTAAAACGCAATCTCAAACGAGTAATTCGGGACAAAATTTTGAATTTCGAACCATTTTATAAAAATATAATTTGAAATTCAAATTTTCTTGGAAAAAATGTTTGAGTAGCCAGGATTTCGGCTAGCAAATTGCTTGTGAATACTCGTTTTAGGTGAATTATCGGCTTTGATGAATTGTTGCCATTAAAGATTTGTAATAATTAATTAAAAGTATACGACACGACAAAATATCTATTGCAATAGTCCTTCACGTCTGTCCTTCATAGTCTTCGCTTCGAAGTCTTAGAAAAAATTATAAATTATCTTGAAATATTTGACAAATAATCTTAACTCAATATACCTTTCTAAGAGAAATTCATTAAAACGAAATTTTTTTTTTTTTGCTTAAATTTATTTCAGATGAGGGACGAGGCCGCAAAATGAAAAAGAAGAAGAAATGGAATTTAATCTTTCCATTAGCCATCATCATAAAATTATTGCACATTAAGTTAACACTTGTCCCAATCCTGCTCGGTATTGGTTTGTTACAATTGGTGTTAATCGTTGGCGGTGCCTTACTATTCAACTACTTACGAAACAATACAATTTGCCGCTTTCAACCGCATGTCGTTCATTCGCACAGCCATATAACGTCAGAAGGTGCGGGAGGTACATAGTATTATTGTGATGCATTTAATAATTAATGAAATTTTAAAATTTAGATAAAATTGCAGATGTTGGTGGTGCGGGTGGATTTGGTGCGAATTATGGATCGTATCCGTATGGTGGGCCATCATATATAGCGGGAGGCCATAACGGTGGATATAATAAGGATTGGGCTTCTAATAGAGCGTATAGTGCTTATTCGTTTTTAGATACGGTTGCAAAGCATTAATTTTTTATTTTTTAATTCTTTTTTCATTAAAATGCTATTCCGATAAATTCTACTTTTTAAAACTTTCAATTAACTTATAAATCTTTCACATTTTCCGTATTATTCTATTTTCTTATATATTTTCATTATACTAATTTAGATTTTGTAACTACTATCTTTTACACACATTTTATTTCCTTCGATGCCTGTATTTAACAATTATATTTTTAACACTTCATTCTCTTGCTAAAGCTCCTTTTACTCTACGTGTACAATTTTGTTTAGTGCTTAGCATAAATCTGTTACGTTACTGTTTCTTATTCTTAAAACTATCGCTATGCTTTTCATGTACATACATACATACATACTTTTAAAGTCGAGAACATTTAATTTTCTTCTTCTTAAAAATCTTATTTCTTATCTTGACAAAACTTTTTGTTCTAGGAATTTTACACGAGTCTTTAACTATCTCTGTTCTGTATCGATTTTCTATTTACTGTACTAGCTATTTATATTAACAAAAACTTTTTTGCTTGGAGCATTTTATAGAATATTTAAAAAAATATATTCGCCTAGCTATTTATTTATTTATTTATTTTAATAAAAACATTTTTAATTATTTATATTGTCGTATAGGAATTTATTTTATATTTAATTAAATAAAGTCAATGAAAAGCTGAATAAATTGGTTTGATGTTGGAAAATTCAAATTTAATTTTGTTTCATTTTGCTACCGTGGTATTGGGGTAAATAAGTTTATTATATTTCGAAACTTTTAAGTAAATATGAAAGGCTTTAGAAACAAACGTAAATATTTTGTTTCTATCTTTAACAATTAACAAAAATAAATATGTTTAGTAAGTACACTGTTAAAATATTTCTTATACTAATTTTGAGTGAAATGAAAATAAAAAAAATAAAAACAAAAATTTTGTTTATTCCTTATGATAATTAAAAGAAGCACAACGTCCCTTTCTTATACTATCTACTTCTTACCGTCTTTCGCGATTATTTTTTTTTTTTTTTTGAGTAAAACTAGTTCATTTAATTAGTTGAGTGGCACACATTGAATGGCCAATAACAGGAGATCGTAGAGTATGCACCAAAATTTCATTATTCTACAGATGACATCTATGTTATGGACTTACCTTTCAAATAACGTTCGTAAAATTATAAAATGGATTGGCGTAGGAAGATTTTTGAGTAGAACTTTTTCAGTGTACTCAGTCTGAATACTTTTAATGGCCAATATAGCAAAACTTATACCAAAATGCCACTATTACCTGAACATTTCGATAGGCTTAACCTTTTAAATAAGATAGGATTGGTTTTCAAACGGATTGGTAGCAAGTAATTTTTTGAGAAAAATTTGTTAATCGATTTCGTTGAGTTCCCACACAAATTAACAAAAAACAAAAAATGTAGATACACAATCTAACAAAAAGTGTAGCATTACATAAAAAAATTATGGCATGATTGAATTTGTAATTTATCCCACTAGAACTTGTTTTTACAAGAAAATTGGAAACTCACTAGAGAAAAATTTCAAATAAGCAAAATATTACAGAATTATTGGTGTCGGTTCCTTGTGGAAGTTCTATTTTCTTTAAGGGTATTCTTCTAAAATTTGCTAGGCAACTTGATGTTCAGTTCAAATTTTAAACCTGAATATATAATTTGTTCCTGTATTATTATGCACCGAGTTTTCATAGTAGAAACGGCAAAATTGAAGAGAAAATAAATAGAAGATTTTCAACGTTTCGTCGCCAATTTCTGTTTTTTTGTTTTTTTTACCTAATTATTCAAATTGTTATTTACTAAAGGGAATTTTTTTATTAATTGTAAATGGAAATAGGGTGTACCACGAAATCTCGGTTTTCAAAATCCCTGTTTTAAAAATCCCGGTTTTCTTTTCCTTTAGTTCTAATTACACAAAATAATTAATAAAGTTTTTGAATTCCAAGATTTGGTCCTTGAAACATTTTGTAGTTGCAAGATTAAAAAAAAGCAATATTTTGTTAATGCAACATTTTGAAATGCAATAATTGTTGCAATTTGACTAACGGCCTCGATAACTCTCACGGACACGCGGAAGGTCGCTGAGCTCCTCCCGCTTAGTTTTGTCGAACCCCGCTTAGTTTTGTTTAAACATGTCGCACTGCGTGCCGCACGTAGGAGCGGATTATATAGAATCTATTAATGACACCTACTAAAGAGAAAAATAATTTCACCATTTTGTTATGTAAGATTTTGTAAAATTTGGGTTTTTTTCTATACAGATTTTGAAAACCGAGATTTGGAAAACCGGGATTTTGAAAATCGGGATTTTGAAAATTCAGATTTTGAAAACCGACATTCAAAATCTCTTAAAATTACATTTTTGTTTTTTGTTAATTTGTGTAGCTACACTTTTCATAAATATTGAAAACTTCACACCGGTAAAATAATGGGATTTTGGTACAAACTCTGAGATGTTCTTTTATTAGCCATTAAAAGTATTCCATTCACACTCCTTGAGTGCACTGAATAAATTATACTCAAAAATCTTTTAACGGCAATCTATTTTGGAGTATCACGGATGTCGTTTGAAAGGTTAAGTCCATATGTGTCATTTGTGTAAATGAAATTTTGGTACAGATTCTACGATATCCTGTTATTGGTCATTCAACGTAACTCAAAAAATTCAATGAACAAATCTAATGCGACCATTGCGCTTGGAAATCAAACTTATTTCATTTGAAACGCTAAGCCTATAGAAATAATCCGATAATTGTGGTATTTTGGTACAAAATATGCGATGTCTTCTAATTGGCCGTTAAAAGTAGTCCACTCAGACTCCATGAATACACCCATGAATGCACTTTATAATCTTCTTAAAAATTTAATTGTTTCATTCAAATTATTATTTACACCTGGATGAAATAGTTTTAGAATAGTAGATTTGAATAATCAAAAACTCAACATATAAATCGGAATCCAATATGAGTTATACATTAAAGAGCGAGTGAACTATGAATAGCATTAGAAAGAGACGAAAATAATTTTTAATTTATTTCTTATTTGAAGAAAAACATTACGAGCGTTTCATCTCTTTCTAATATCGAAGAGCTATCTGTTTGTGTTTAACAGTGTACAAACTAACACATGCAATTGGATTCGTATAAATATTGCGGCAAGCATGAAAAATTTAAATTGCGGACGAGGTTGAAACTTATATTAAAAAATTTCAACATGCATTGAAAACGATGATGAACTTTAAATTATATATTTTCCCGAAATGCGGGAGTTATGCGTCATGAAATCATATACAAAACATGACTTAACCGTATTATCCAATTATTATAATATTACCGTATTATCGTTTTCAAGAATATTTTATTACAAATTTTTTGCGTTCGGTACGGATTTGCACTAGATTTTGCAAGAAAAACGCTTACTGTTTTAAGTTGCAAACTCTATTTTCCAGGATCTTCAATTCCTTCAGCAATTCATCGATTTTACTCTTTACTGCTGTTCAATTTCACTTTTACTATTCGCAGTGTTTAATTTTTACCTCTTGGCTTGATCTATTCACTGGATAAATTACAACTATGTCTGCGTTCCCTGGCGATGTCAAAAATCACAGGTTTACTTCTTCCGGCCTATTTCGTTCACTTAAGATAGTAATCAGCTCAGCACAGTACTACTGAAACTTTGGAAGAACGTCATACGAATGCTAATCTGTCCTATAGACCATTTTTTCCAAAAATGAGTTATTAATGGATTCTCGTATTTTCGACTATGTTCTTTCAGAATTTCTAACCTATATAGTCGCATCTTTTATAGTTACTGAAATAGCCTGAATTTACTTTGTCCTATATAAAACAAACATTTTGCTTTTTGCGTTTATTTAGATTCTTAATTGCCCTACAAGTTATCATACAAGTTGTGTGAAGTAGGACACATTATTACGTAATTGTAAAAAATAAGGAAATTTATTCTTCAATGTCCTATATCCAATTAATATGGATATAGGACACTCACGTACATTTTATTTCTAAATATTTTAAAGGTAATATGTCCTATATCAAATAGAAACGTACATTAATTTCAAAAAGTATACATATACAGTGTATAAAAAAAAATTAGTCTGTGCTCATCGTTTGTCCTGACAACATCTTCGTGTTCGCAAAGAATGTGGTAAGTTTAATTATTTATTGTCAATTTATTTATTTTAAATTATTATTTTGCTTCTGAATATTTCATCAACAAATTTTTAGTGATAAAGTGGAATTTTCATCGCCAGTTAGATTAGTCAAGTCCTACTGTGGAAAGGTACCAAATATTTTTAATACATAAGTTAAATTTATTTACGATTCATAAATTTATGCTGGTTTTTGTAGAATATTATCAAAAGCGTTAGATTCCGAATCCGATAGAGATATAGCAGCAGTGATGGAAACTCTCTATCATCAGTTAGTTTATATGATGACAATTCTACTGCCGATCCAACATTTGAGCCCGTTAAAGATAACGAAGTAGACCAGGTATTCGGAGAACCGACATCTTCTTCATTACTCACACCGCGATCCGTAAAAGGAACCAGGCACCTGCGAGGAAAAGGATAAAGAACCAAACTGGAATTGAGAAATAATAAAAAGAAAACGGCAATCAGGACAAGAATACTGTAACGCACAAGGAAAAATAGTTGCCGCTAAGACTGTTAAGCCCCCTAGATGTAAAAAATCATATCCATATGTAAATTTTGGATCTTAAATGATGATGAAAAACGAATATTTTATGCCAAATACGTAAAAATTGAACCAGCTCAGTGGAAGCGAACTAATCAAGAAACCTCCAAAAAGCAAAATACGTTTAAATATTTTTTCAAACATTGCAAATATGAATTAAGAGTTTGTAGAGAATTTTTCTTAACCACATTATCAATATCACAGAGGACATTATATTATTTTTTTAAAAGTAATTTCAACCATTTAAGCGGAGTGCCAAATCCATCAAAAAAAGGCAAACATATAAAAAAATCCGTTAGTGAAGTTATATTACAACAAGTAAGAAGTTCCATAGAAAGTTTCCCGTGCATGGACTCACACTATGCAAGAGCCGGTACACAAAAGCAATATCTCGAGGCACGACTATCAATCAGAAAAATGCATAATTTGTATATGGAGCATACAGGATCCAAAGAGCCGAAATACGATATATATAGAAAAAATTTTAATACGGAATATAATTTGTCATTTTTGTCACCATATTGAAATTTACAATTGTTTTTATGAATTTTTCAATTTTTTGGCATTTTTATTAATTCAGTAATGAAAGCATTACTTTCCACAATTTTATTAATGAAAGCATTAGTTGACAATTTTGAATAGCTTTAATTTTCATATTACAGTAAAAGCCCAATTATCCGGCATCCAATTAACCGGAACACTCAGTTGACGTGAGTTTAAATGTTTTGGAATTTGTTTTGCTTTTTTTCTCTTTCAGAAGCGAAATTATTTTTTTTTATTATTCGGGGATTCATAGAATATGGAGACGCGATTGATCGTCATAGAGGACAGACGCGTTTTCGTCTTTCTCTGCTTAGAATAAAATTAAATTTTAGTTTAATTTAATGTAATGTAATGTGTATAATAAATAATTATAATTAAAATAATATAATAACGTGTTAATAATTTAATTAAAAGTGAATTAATATAATTATAATAAAAAAATAAAATTAAAATTAAAAATAGTGTGTAGTGCGCAGCAATGTATAGAAATTGTGTGTCGTGCGAGGAAATGCACCACAATAATTTCTATGTACGAGTTTGTTCACATTGTGGGGATAATTCCAAAGGATATATAAGATAAGTGTTTTAATTATTTTAAATTTTGATTATATTTTCAATCTAAAAATTTTGATATTATTTATTTTTATTTGTATGGATATATTTTAGTGGTTGTTGTGCTTGTGTAGTAAATACGCATTTTTAATGTTTCGCCATAGTGTGGTGTGGTACAGTTTGCGTGTGGGTGTGTGTGGTAGCTATTTATACATTACTTTAAAATTTAGAAGAACGTTGTAAAGGGATATAAAATAAAAAATTGTTCGACCTTATGTTTTATGTACATACATATATACAAATTTGTTTTTTAGTTGTATATACTGTTTTATACGTTCACACACAAAATAATAATATGGTTATATACACTACAGGCCAAAAGTATTTGGTCGACATGGTTTTTATAATTTAAATTTTTTTATATAGTTTCAACAAACATATTAATGGTATATATAAATACATTTAGACAGGGTGTAGCATTGCAAGTTTTTTATTTTAATGGAAAAGGAATCATCGACTAGGTGCTTTTGGCTTATAGGGTACGTGATCATTTAGTTAAAAGACAAATAACAAAAAGGATTAAAATAAAATATAAAACGATGTAATTTGTGTATTTCTTTTATCATCATAATGATCAAAAATGATCATTCAAATTACGATGAGTTTGCGCGCATGAGTTTGTTTTATAATTGTGTTGCTATAGGAAAACTATACATTTGTTGTTATAAGAATATAATATTTGTAATATGAGTTAATGGAGAATAGTTTTATTATATAATATATAATATTATGTATATTATATATTTTTATATTTTAAAAATGAATAACAGTGTGTTATAGATTAATATTATATACGTACATTTTTGGCATGTATTTTTTAATATTATTTTAGTTTTCGAGTATGTAATAAAAAATGAAACAAGGTTAGGTTGTGTTTGTTGTGTGATCTCTGGTATGTATATGTGCATGTATATGTATGGGCATGTGTAAATTTGTGTTTGTAGGTATGTATATGAATGCATGTGTAATTTTATATACCTCTTTCGCGTTCACAAAAAGGTGTTTTTGTGCTTCTATTTGAGCTCACCATGCACAAGTGTGTGTGTAAGTAACCACAGTTTGTGGTGTCTTACGGATTTTAACCATTCTTAGTTGGATCGGGGTCCTTTTTGAAAAATTTCATAATTTGATAACATATAAATTGTATAACGTTAATAATTTGTTTTTGATAAATTATTAGTCGGGTGAAAACCTGTTTGAATGGAATGCACGGTTGTGTATGCTGGTGCATATTGCATACAAGGTAAATTTTTGGAATGATTCTTTTTCGTATTCCAATAATATTTACACGCATACCCAGGCCCGGAAAACGGATATATATATATAATTGATTGTTTTTTTTGGGATTATTTTAATAATCAGTTTAATATTATTATATTGGTATTGGGGGCTTTCGATTAAAGTGAATTGATTGAGTTGCGATTGAGTTATTATTCAGATAATTGAGTTGCTATTCACTTAATTCAGCTGCCAAGGTGGATTGGGTGTTCGTTTCACACCTCTTCACTTCAGAGAAATGTCAAACTAAATCATTTTAAATTAGGCTTTTGTTGATTATTAAAAAATCCTGGTCGTTGTCGAAACGTAAATATTCTTTAAGATCGTATTCTAAGGCCATTTTTAATAACTCTAATATTACTTAAGTTAATTTAAATCATACAGTAGATAGTAATTTAATTCTATTTTATTAAAATTTGTATAATTTTAATTAGAAAATAACACAAACACACTTTTCTAAAAAAAAAAAACGCAAATGAAATGAGCGTAAAACAAATATGTAAATGTCAAAAATACAACAAAAACAACCTGTCTGAATTAAGTACATGAGCAAATTATCTCTTCAGTTAATTTAGTAGCTCCATTTTTTGACTGAACTGAGGGGGTGAGCGCCCAATTCCCTTCGGTTGATTCAGTTAATTCAAATGATTTTGTTTGTTCGAGTCAATCCGAGTGCCCTTATTATTTTATGTTTATATTTAATGTTTATAATTAATTGTTTTTATTTTTGTAAGCTTCGAGGAATAAATACTCTTGGGATAAATAAGTTTTTACCTGAACAGCTAATATATATGATATTTTGCTATTATTGGCATTTTTTCATTTAGGTAGGACATGTAGCAGGAAAATATTAATTCATTATTAAATTTCAGAGAATGTGCAGATAGATGAATTACATGGTGGAACTAAACTGTCTAACTAATGGTTTCCGGTGTATAATAAATTAATTTCAAAATTTTATTCTGGAGTTTCAGGAACAAAATTGACTTGGTGTTAGGAATTTGGGTAATGCACATTAATTTTTATGATTTTTTTTAATTTTGAAATTGCTGATAGACATTCAGCACCACCCTACAAGCCATCTTGTTGTAAATTAGTTAAATATTTTGTTATTAAATGACTTTCAGACAATTTAAGGTTAGATGAATATATAGAACGGCAAGAATCCAGCAAATTTGGAATGTAATCATTAAGATTATTCTTAAGGTACTCAGTTACGATAGTCCGTAACTGATTAACACTGCAGGATGGTTTCTGGGGTTCTTTCGTTCTTTCTTTCTTTCATTTGTAGCTGATGGAGAATTAAAAAGGCAATTACCATCTCCTGGAATTTTATAAACTTCCATAAGTTAAAGTATTAATAAATAAGTTACAAATGAAATATACTGAGAAGATGAACACTAAATGTAAATTAATTTTTATCTTACTAACAGTATTGTGATGTTATTAAGTTTAACTCTTAACGAACGATTAATTATTTGTTTAAATCACTATATGATTTCTTATTATTTTGTATAAACTTAAAATTGTTATTATGTACTGTTACGTGCAAATAATATTTCACTATTAAGCTTGGCTTATTATGAAGGATAGGGCTGTATTGTACTGAGAAAAAATCTTTTAAGTACAGATATTTAATTGCCCCTTTAATGTATGCAATTGATTTGATTATTTAATAAGCTAAGAATATTGAAATCTTGAATAAATTGCTTGTTAGTTCTTACTTAAAGTGCTCATACTTGTTAAATTAATGAATAATTCACTTAATTTTCATTATTCGGAACTAACATTATTGTTGTAATAATTGAATTACCTTTTTATCTTGAACACATTAATTAAAAAGAGATTCGCGGGATATAGTTAAATTACCCAATAAAATCATTGCGGCGTAAAACAAAACTTATCGTTGGTGTAGTTATCGATAAGATGGAACTTATAATATTTTACTAAATTTTGAAATTTTTACGTAAATTTCGAGACTGATCTTGAAATTTTGTATATTTCGATTTGTGTTTCTTACCAATTTGATGTTAAGTGTTTCGCTGTTTGACGATGGAATTCTGAGAAATTGGTTGTAAGTTTCAAAATATTAGTCTGACAATTTAAGTACTATACAGCCCAACCATGTTTACAGTATAATTTTTAAATGCTACTGGATTTCAGTTTAGTTTTATAATTAATATAATTCTAATAACTATGATTTCAGGAAATTCTTTTGTAAGTTGTTGAGTTTTAGGAGGATTAATCAATAAATGTTTGTATTATTTAGGAAGCCGAAAAACATTAATGAAGAATTAAATTTCAGGAGTCTTAAGATGTTTGTGGACTAATACTTCTTTAAAATATTAATTGATGATTGTATAGTCTAGAATTGTGTTGTGTTTCTATTACTCACTATCGGATTTACCTAGGTGACTGTATTCGGAGTGAATTAATCAATCAATTTTATTTTAGGAAGCTGGAAATTATTAATGTTGAATTATATTTCAGGGAATTTCCAGATGCTCGTGAAATAATAATATTTTTTTATCAGGTTGCTGATTTAAAGAAGCAATTTTTGAAGACCAATATCATCGTTATCCATTGAACCTATTAAACCTTTGTCCCCCCTCCGTAGATTAGAATTGTGTTGTGCCGTACGATCGCTAGGTGTCTGAAACCGGGTCGTTCTGTCCCAAAAAAAAAACCTTTCCTATCCCTCCTATTGTTATGTGTATAAAAGGCTGTAGGAACAGGCCCGGCGTTAACCGGGACACTCGTCAAGTACTTGGTTCTACAGTCCAATCAATCAATCAATCAATCAATTCGGGGATTCATAGAATATGTACTTCTCTTTCCTTTTTTCTTTTTTATGCATTATTCTATTTGTATTGTATGTGTAAAGTCGTACCTCAACTAGGGTTAGGGATGTATTGAATATATGTATTATTAAATATACCGGACAAGTGGTGCAGTGGTTAAAGCTTCGGCACTCTGACCGGGAGGTACTGGGTTCGAATCCCATCAGAAGCTAAATGCAAATTGGATTTTCATCATCGATTACAATCGGTGATGTTAATAAACACAACTCTCTGATGGAGTGCAGAATTCAGCGCCGACCCACCGTCCATGTCAATGTACAGGTTGACATGGAGCTTGCAATGTGCAGGTGGGTATACTGTAGTTGTGTGAGTAGGTGAACAGGTGAATGGGTTAATGATGTAGTGTGAATGCGTGGTATCACAATAGACCAAAAATGGCTTAAGTGTTAAACCACTGAAACCTAAAAAAAACCTATTATTAAATATAGGGTACTCGTATGGGTGTACATATTATGTATATGTATTTATTTATTACTCGCAATAAATTCAATTTTTTTTTAGTTTTTATTTCCAATACAAATTTTACAATTTTAAATAGTTATGGAAATTTGAAGTATTAAATTTGACGTTAAGTGAGTAGAAAAATGTGTTACACGTATGTATATAAAACATACAGCCATACAACGGTATATTCTTCATAAAAATGACGTTACATGCTATTATATGTCAGCTAGAAAACTAAGATGCTAACATTGTTTGTTCATTATATTATAAAACTTATGATTAATGTAGAGAAAGTATTTAGTAACCCGGAACATACAAGATGTGACAAACTATATCGCTCTTATAATTTTGATTTTGTTCTTTAAGAAACGATAGAGAAAATTACATTTTCTGTGACATTGATCATACTCTCTGTAAAACTCGTTATATAGTATTTCTTTAATATATATTTTGAATTTAGAGACCGGAAGAGTTCTAATGTTAAGTGGTAATTCGTTAAAGAGATGCAAGCCTCGGTAAAATATACCTCGTGTAGATGATGTATTCCTTGTAAGTGAAGTTATCATACTGTTATTAACCAGATATATTAGCATTATATAACTAAAGTCAACTAGTTTGGAAACAGGTAGTATATCCGCAGAATACAATAATTTTGTGGGATATCTATGTGGTAACGTATAAAGTGCCTTTATCGACTTATTCTGGTATATTTGGAGATCGTTTAATTTATAAGTGGAGCCCCAGACTGCGATTAAATATAGTAGATTGAAATGAATGAACGAGTAGTATAATTGTTTTTTAATAGAGCTATCCAAAAATTTGGCAGATCTTCTAAGGAACCTATTATTTGCGCCAAAGGAACCTATTATTTGCGCCAGACGTAAATTTAATATGTCTGTGTGGGATGACCAACATAGGCGAGTATCAATACTTAAACCCAGATAATTGTTCACGTTTGATTTCGTAATGATTGCATTGCTTACTTGCAAAGTAGTAAAATTGGGAATTATATTTTTGTTAAACGTCATATAGGTAGTTTTATTTAGATTTAATTTTAGTTTATTACAATCGAAATATTTTTTAGAAGGCATAAATCACTTTTCATGTCTTGTTTGAGTGCATAATGGTTTATAGATCCATATACGATTGCGAGGTCATCCGCAAATCGTTGTGGTTTACCGTTCAACGGTAAATTAAATATATCATTAACATGTATTAGAAACAGTATTGGACCCAATATTGAACCTTGTGGAACACCAGAAGATAAGTCTAACAACTGTGAGGAAGTGCTACCTAATTTAACAAATTGTTTATGATTTGATAAATAGTTTCTAAACAGACTGAGGGCTTTATCGCGAATTCCAATGTTATATAATTTCTCAATCACTTTGACATGATCAACACAATCAAATGTCTTCATGCAGAGAGCATTCCGGATGGTTGAAAATTCCGGATAATAGAATGCTTCAATAAAACTAGAAATTGTACGAGAATTTCGCTTGGTTTCATTACTTTTTAGGACTCGGGTTTATTTATTTTCAAATTATGTAACAAAAAACAATTTGTTTATACATCAGTTCATTAAATTTAGTGCAAATAATAAATACATACATATTATGTATAAGAGTACAACCATATACGAGTATCCAAAATTTAATAATACATATGTATATCCAATATTTCACTAACCTAACTATGTATTCAATTCAAATAGAATAATGCATAAAACAGAAAAAAGTAAAGGAAAGTAAATTTTCTATGAAACCCCGAATAATAAAAAAATAATATCCCTTGTGAAAAAAAAGTAAAAAAAATCCTAAAGGTTAAATTTCCGGTTAACTGAGTGTTCCGGTTATTGGATGCCGGATAATTGAAATTTCACTGTAATATGGAAATTAAAGCCATTCAAAATTTTCAACTAATGCTTTCATTAATGAAAATGTTCAAAAAACAATTGAAAATTTCAAAATGAATTAAAAAATGCAAGAGAAAATTAAAAAATTAAAATTCCGGTTAACTGAGTGTTCCGGTTAATTGGATGCCGAATAATCGGGCTTTTGCTGTTATACATTTTACATTTTATTTCGATCTTAAATACACATTTTATTTCATTTTCAAAAATACACATTTTATGTCATTTAAAACACACTTCTTGAATCATTTTCAAAATGACCTATGATATGCATTAATAAAGTTAGCTTTTTTATTTCATTTTCACTACAGATTTTAAGTCAATTTTTAAATGAAATAAAAACACTGGTTTTAAATGCGAAACAACACCATTTTTAAGTCAGCCTTTTTTAATTCAGGGAGCCATAAAGAACACTTCAATAAAAATTAATTTGTTATTGGTCTAATTATTTAAAAATTGCGAAAATAAACACTTACGCAAAATCCATAGCTAGACATAATATTCGATGAATATAAAAAAGGAAACCGATATAATAAACTTAATCAGTAAGATAGTAATATAGTGAGTAGTGACAAGCCAGGAATGTATGTTCGCTAGTGGAATGAAGAAAGTGATAAGAGAACTGAAGAATTGTTATTAATTGGTACAGTGAATATAAAATATAACTAAATGTAATAAAATTAATTAGTAAATCATAAGTTGTGTTAATTACTTGGTAAATAAACCCTTTTTACAAGTAAGTACTTATGAAACTTAGTAAGAACTTCGTCGCTTAGTAACGACTTCAGTGGTAATTTATTTATGTTCGTATTATCCAACCACTTTTGTTTTAGTAACACAAAAGTCAAATCGATATTTTCGAGTAGTGGATCCCTTAAGTCTTCCAACTCAGATCCGCATACACATTGACATTGATCAGATATTTTGAAAATCTTTATAATAATACAGTAATATAATACGGTAATCTTTAAACTTACCATGTCCAGAGATTAGTTGGCTCATCGAACTTTCTAGTGGTAGTATCATTTTGAGCTTTTCTTTAACGTCAGAACTTATACTGAAGTTACCATTGGTCGTTACCGATGTGTATACCATGTAGACCATTCAAAAAATTACTCTCAGGAAAATAATCTAATTTCTTCGTTAATGGAACATTTCGACATGGTCATTTCGACTTTATTTCTATCTAAACCCGAATTTTATATATAGCATTGACGTACTCCCATGTTTATTATATATTTCTTTTGTGTTTTACTAACACAATTGTGTGGATACGACAAAAGTACCATGTCAAAAATTTATGTTTTATTTGTTTTGAACCAACTTACATATTTGTGTATTCCGTTCAAACTTATTTTAGTTCGAAAAAAAACACTATAACTATACACACAATTGTGTTGGTTGTACTTCAGAACAAGTGAAATTTTTTTATCAAAAACGCCATTGCATACTATGATTTTTAACTCACACATTTGTGTAGTTTGGACTTTAATTGAGCCATTTTTTTTTAAGTAAAACTTGTTTAGGCACGCTTGATTTGGGGACTAAGCTGGCAAATGCGTTACGAAAAGTGAAATCGAACGAGGCGAACGAAACAATAAACGCAAAACGAAATTATTTTCCTTTAGTATCAGGATGTGCCATGACAATTCATAAATCCCTAGGTGGAACATTAGTTGATACCATTTTATTTTAATAATTGGTTAAAAGAATTGGTAAATAATAAAATAGGAAAATTGGTAAATGGAAAATTGGAAAATTTGGAAAATTGGAAATTTTGAAATTTGCAAAATTGGGAAATAGGTAAATTGGAAAATTGAAAAATTATAAAATTGGAAAATAGGTAAATGGAAAATTGGAAAATATGAAAATATGAAAATATAAAAATATGAAAACAGGAAATTTGGAATGTTGGTAAATTGGAAAATTGGATAATTAGAAAATTGAAGAATAGGAAATGAAAAATTGAAAAATTGGAAAATAGAAAAATTTGAAAATATAAAAATATGAAATTTGGAAAATTGGTAAATTGGAAAACTGGTAAATTGGAAACTTGAAAAATTGGAAAATTGAATAATTGGAAAATTGGAATTGCAAAATTGGAAAATTTGAAAAAATGTAAATTGGAAAATTATAAAATTGGAACATTAGAAAATTGGAAAATAGGTAAATTGGAAAATTGGAAAATTGGGAAATTGGAAAATTGGAAAATAGGAAAATATGAAAGTATGAAAATTGGAAAATTGGTCAATTGGAAAACTGGTAAATTGGAAAATTGAAAAATTGGAAAATTGCAAAATAAGAAAATAACAAAATATGAAAATAGGAAATTTGGAAAGTTGGTAAATTGGAAAATTTGACAATTGGAAAATTGAAAAAATGGAAAATTGGAAGGTCATAATATAGACTTCTATGTAACTGACTGACTCACTCAAGAATGCACAGGGTGACCCAAAATTGTTTTTTTTATATTATAACATCTATGTCACTCACTCACTTACTCACTCCAGAACGCAGAGAGTAACCAAAAAAAAATTCGTCCGTGTGATATATTTTACATATGTATTTTTTTCTATATTATAGCTCCATTCCACACGAAGTATCACAGAAACCGATTCTTTCTTCGTTTACAGGTTTTAATGCGACTTAAACAAATTTTCGATGAACCACACGACACAAACATAATGAAATAAAAAATATTTCAAGGCCATTTTTACTATGCGAAGAGATTTCAAAAATGATTTTTTTGTCTATTTTGTTACACATACATAAACATTATCTATTACGACTAGTTGACCTTGAAAAAGTTACCAAGTTACAAGGTTACCTCTTGTGGGATCAGACATAAACGGCTAGGTGACACTCGAGAACGGGTGACCAATTTTTTTTTCAATATTATAATTTTTCTATATTATATTATAAATATTAAATATATATTAGAAGTTATACTTCAGTAGTGTAGTCTAAAGCACACTTAATTTTTTTTTAGCTGAAAAATGGTTATGTTGGCATGCTCGAAAAATGGAATTATAGAGAAAAAAAGGATATTTTTGCATATACTTTAAAAGCATTAATACAATTTTAAAATTATTCAAAAAATGTTATAGATCTGTATTGAAAAGTAGAACTTCATTATACAGCTACATTTTAAATCAAAATACAGGACTGTCACTATAGACTACTTGGTGCCACGATACTTCAATGCTCGCGAAGCCAATCAAATACTCCAATACTTATATGAAGCTTTCAAATCCTATAGGTAAAAATATTCGATTATACACACAACCGTGGCACGTATATATGCGTGTTGCCACTTTGCTTAAAAAGTGGACGTTAAATTTGAGTAATGAAGGTGGATACAATATTCGTTTCTTTCATAGTCACGAATTAAGCCACGAAACGATAATTTATTTGGTCTCGTTGAAATACATCTAGATGAACTTGATTCCGATTAGAATTTAAATTTCTAATTTTTTTAAAGCCACGATCAATGAGAATCTCAACATTCTTTGAAGATGCTCCTATTTTCCGTGTCCTTTGGCTAGCAGACTTCATTAAATAACGCATACGTTAATATATTAAATTAAGAAATTTTACCGGATAGTGTTATAGACCTGGAATTAGAGTTAGAAAGCTACCTAGCTAAATAAACATCTCTCCAAACCTCCATATAGTACAAACCTCTTTATCCGGAAAAACATCTATTATCCGGAGAAAATTTTTTCGTATTCTTTCATTTTCTCTTTTATTTACATTATTTTCCAAAAATTAAATGATTTTTTTTACTATGTAATTAACTTAAATAAATTTAAAATCTTAATAAATGACACTGAAGTTTAAAAAATTTTAAAATATGCTGTTTTACTGGTTTTACTATGAAATTATTAAAAAAAAATCTTTATCCGGAAAAATCTTTTATCCGTTTTCCCCAGTCGTTCCGGATAAAAGAGGTTGCACCAATACATTACGTATTCTCATAACCGTCCCAATTACGGAACAATTATACCAAAAACAATGCCGGAGTTACTTTAGTTCGAGATTTGGGTGCTATTTTTGTGACAATAAACTGAATTTTAAGGATTACATTGTTAATATTATCAACCGATAAAACTTGGCAGTATCGTTAAGCTCTGGGCTAAAGAATTTCGCGATTCTTTTTTATAACGAAGCCTTTGTTATACGTGAGTTGCCCTGGGTCGATGTCTTCAACTTAACCTAATGCATGAGCGGCTATGCCGAATTGTTGCTGAAATTGTGTTTGTTCATCAACTGTTATCTGAATGTATCGATTCGTTTGTTCTGCTTAATAAGATAATTTTAAACATCAATTCTCATGTGCTAAGGACAAGTAACAAATCAAAACCTTCAATTTTTTTTAGATTAATATTAGTAAATTTTCTTTAAAAAAAAACTCCTTTACAATACTTATATGCAATAATCATTGGGATCTTTAATCAATTTTATAAATATTTCATCGATCCTAGAGAGGTTCATGAGGTCTGGTCTACATGGTCATAACCCTATTAATATAGGAAACGGGACCTATGATCATTTTTGTCGAGAAACATTTTTTCGATTACCGTTATACTGCCACCAAAAATGTTCACAGAATATTTTTCATAGATTCGAATCCATCGTGTCCGTCACGCCAGCCGGAACCATATCAGCCGGGACCAAACAACGATGGCACAAGTAGCACGATGCACTGTGCATCATTGTGCACTAAATGCTTTTCCAGCCGGAACCTTATAATTCCAGCCGGAAAATGATAAAGCCATCCAAAACCCTACAACAGCAAAACAGACCTAACAATTTCAACCAAAACCTACAGTCAAATTAACTACATCACTAGTAGCACAATGGATTGTGTATCATTGTTCACTAAATGTTATTTCAGCCGGAACCTTATAATTCCAGCCGGAACTTGATAAAGCTATCCAGAATCCTACAACAGCCAAACTAACTATGGCACTAGTAGCACGATGCATTGTGCATTATTGTGCACTATATAATTTTTCATCCGGAACCTTACAAATTCAGAGAAAAAACCTAACAATTTCAACCAAAACCTACAGTCAAACTAACTACATCACTAGTATCACAATAGATTGTGTATCATTGTGCACCAAATGCTTTTCCATCCGGAACCTTATAATTCCAGACGGAACTTGATAAAGCTATCCAGAACCCTACAACAGCTAAACCAACTATGGCACTAGTAGCACGATGCATTGTGCATTGTATAGTTTTACAGCCGGAACCTTACAAATCCAGAAATATAGGACTATTCGAGAAAAAACCTTACAATTTCAGCCGGAACCATTCCCTCTACAGCTAAATTAACTATAGCACAAGTAGCACGATGTATTGTGCATCATTGTGCACTAAATGCTTTTTCAGCCGGAACCATATAGTTTCTGCCAAAACCTGACAGAGACGGTCAGAACCTTACAATAGGCAAACCAACTATGACACTAGTAGCACGATGCATTGTGTATCATTATGCACTATATAATTTTTCAGCTGGAACCATATAATTTCTCCCAGAACCTGATAAAGCTAGATTTTAATTTGCTTAAACTTGCCGGATTTTTAGAAAATGTTTATCCTTGACAAACGTTGGTAAATTATCTGCGGAGATTTATAACAATCGTAATAAATTGCTCAATGAAATTTTTTGCCGAGAACGTTTTATAAAATCGAGCAACTATAGCTCAAACGAATGGATCACTTTCATTGATTGCAAATCATCAACTGGAGAATTTTTCGCAGACCTATGCATTTTCAACGATGATATTACTTTCAGTGTCAATATTGAAATATTTTGTGATAAATGTGGAACTAAAATCGAAAGAAAGTTGCCATTGCTTTCAATAGACGTTAATAAACTGGATTTGAGAAATGTGAATAACTCAATAAATATAAATATTCGGGAATCGTACTGTAGCTTTGGAAACTCACATAATCTAAATAAAGTGTATAATAGCGTAGTAACGTTGGAGATCGAGCCTTTAGAACCACTAGAAAAACAGCAAAAGTTGGCCATAAGCCACATAACCAAATCGCTGAATTTAGGAGGTAATTTCTTCAATTTGTGCGGTCTAATTGAGTATGACAGTGTAAATGAGCATTTCACTGCACATGCACTTAGAAACGGTGGCATATGGAAAACATACGACGAATTGCAAAAGGCCGAGAAAACACTAATACTTTACGAAAAATGCTTGCCTACATTTTGTTCTATGTATGTACAAGAACCCAAATCAAACAAAGTTCTTCTCTAAACGATGAAATATGTTATAAAATATTATTAATAAATTATTAGAAAATAAACTGTTATTTCCGGACTTTTTAAAAACTTTTTATTTAATAAACACTTTTAGCGGATCGGGAATTATAATGTGTTCAAACAATTCCACTTGAAATTTTACCTAGTTCAGGTTCAATGACCGTCAACCAGGCTTACTCTTTATTGCTCCGAATGGTTCACATCGACTTCATACGGTTGCGGCTGGTCTTGCTGGTTCTGGTTGGGTTGGCATTGTAGTGCATAACGTTTTGATCGTTCCGCAAAATTCTTGGGTTGCACTATTTATGTAAATATTTTGTTTCGACTGGATTTTTATGGTTCTGGATGGCATTATAGTTTGGCTGCAAAAACATATAGTGTTCCATCCATTGTCCTACTTGTACTATAATTAGTTTGGCTGAAGAGGATACGATTCCGGCTGGCTTTATTAGATTCCAAATGGATTTATAAGGTTCCGGCTGAGAAAACAACCAGTGATCAATGATGCACAATTCATCGTGCTTCTTATGCTATAGTTGGTTTGCCATCGTTAGTGTTGCTGTTGAGGGTATGGTTTCGGCTGAATTTGTAAGGTTCTTTCCCGAAAAATCTTATATTGCTCCTGTTTTTAAGGTTCCGGCTTTTAAATTATATAGTGCACAATGATGCACAATGCATCGTGCTACTAGTTCCATAGCTTGGCTGTTGTAGGGTTCTGTCTGGCTTTATCAGGTTCTAATAAGAATAATAAGGTTCCAGCTGAAAAAGCATTTAGTGCACAATGATACACAATCCATTATGCTACTTTTGATGTAGTTAATTTGACTGTAGGTTTCAGCTGAAATTGTTAGGTTTTTTTCTCGAAAAGTTTTATATTTCTGAATTTGTAGGGTTCCGGCTGAAAAATTATAGAGTGCACAATGATGCACAATGCATCGTGCTACTAGTGCCATAGATTTGGCTGTTGTAGAAAGCATTTAGTGCACAATGATGCACAATGCATCGTGTTACTTGTGCTATAGTTAGTTTAGCTGTAGAGGGTATGGTTCCGGCTGAAATTGTAAGGTTTTAAAAAATGTATAAAAAAAAAGAAAAATTATATAGTGCATAATAATGCACAATACATCGTGGTACTTAGTGTCATAGTTGGTTTGGCTGTTGTAGGGTTCTGACTGGCTTTATCAGGTTCTAAGCAAAATTATAAAGTTCAAGCTGAAAAAGCATTTAAAGCACAATGATGCACAATGATGCACAATGCATCGTGCTACGTGTGCTATAGTTAGTTTAGCTGTAGAGGGTATGGTTCCGGCTGAAATTGTAAGGTTTTTTCTCGAATAATCCTATATTTCTGGATTTTGAGGTTAAGGCTGAAAAATTATATAGTGCATAATAATGCACAATGTATCGTGCTACTAGTGCCATAGTTAGTCTTGCTGTGTAGGGTTCTGGATAGCTGGAGTTATAAGGTTCCGGCTGAAAAAGCATTTAATGCACAATGATACACAATTCATTGTGCTACTTGTGATGTAGTTAGTTTGACTGTAGGTTTTGGTTGAAATTGTTAGGTTTTTCTTCTGAAAAATCGTATATTGCTGGATTTATAAGGTTCCGGCTGAAAAATTATATTGTGTACAATGATGCACAATGCATCGTGCTACTAAAGTCATAATTGGTTTGGATGTTGTAAGGTTCTGGCTGTCTTTGTCAGGTTTTGACAGGAATTATAAGGTACAAGCTGAAAAAGCATTTTGTGCACAATGATGCACAATGCATCGTGCTACGTATGCTATAGTTAGTTTAGCTGTAGAGGGTATGGTTCCGGCTGAAATTGTAAGAATTTTTCTCGAAAAATCTTAAGTTTCAGGATTTGTGAGGTTCCGGCTGAAAAATTATATAGTGCACAATATTGCACAATGAATCGTGCTACTAGTGCCATAGTTGGTTTTGCTGTGTAGGGTTCTGGATAGCTTTATCAAGTTCCAGCTGGAGTTATTAGGTTCCTGCTGAAAAAGCATTTAATGCACAATGATACACAATTCATTGTGCTACTTGTGATGTAGTTAGTTTGACTGTAGGTTTTGGTTGAAGTTGTTAGGTTTTCTCTAAAAAATCGTATATTGCTGGATTTATAAGGTTCCGGCTGAAAAATTATATAGTGCACAATGATGCACAATGCATCGTGCTACAAGTGTCATAGTTGGTTTTCCTGTTGTAAGGTTCTGGTCATCTTTGTCAGGTTTTGGCAGAAATTATAAGGTTCCGGATGGAAAAGCATTTTGTGTACAATGATGCACAATACATCGTGCTACTTGTGCTATAGTTAATTTGGCTGTAGAGGGTATGGTTCCGGCTGAAATTGTAAAGCTTTTTCTCGAAAAATCCTATATATCTGGATTTGTAAGGTTCCGACTGAAAAATTATTTAGTGCACAATAATGCACAATGCATCGTGCTACTAGTGCCATAGTTGGTTTGGCTGTTTTGCGGTTCTGGATGGCTTTATCAAGTTCCGGCTGGAATTATAAGGTTCCGGCTGAAAAAGCATTTAGTGAACAATGATACACAATCCATTGTGCTACTAATGATGTAGTTAATTTGACTGTATATTACCATAACATCGTTTCCGGCTGGAATTATAAGGTTCCAATGAAAAATTATACATTGCTGGATTTATAAGTTTCCGGCTGAAAAATTATATAGTGCACAATGATGCACACAATATCGTGCTACTTTTGCCGTACTTAGTTTGGCTGTAGAGGGTATGGTTCCGGCTGAATTTGTAAGGTTCTTTCCCGAAAAATCGTATATTCCTGGATTTGTAAGGTTCCGGCTTTTAAATTATATAGTGCACAATGATGCACAATGCATCGTGCTACTACTGTCATAGTTGGTTTTGCTGTTGTAGGGTTCTGGGTGGCTTTATTATTTTTCCGGCTGGAATTATAAGGTTTTGGCTGAAAAAGCATTTAGTGCACAATGATGCACAATGCATCGTGCTAATTGTGCCATCGTTGTTTGGTTCCGGCTGATATGGTTCCGGCTGGCGCGACGGACACAATCCATCAGAGTTTTTTTTTATCAATATTGTGAAAACGGGACACGAATGATGATTTTTAAAATGGTTTCTAAAATTCAAAACATCTTCATTTTCACTTTTATTCTCAATTGGAATTTTTTAGTACTTTCGCCAATGGGAATTTTATCCAAATGACGTTCCCAAATAAGCTACGAACCCGATTTCATTTTTTGCAATAAAACACTCAAATAACAGAAATTCCACGTGCTGTCTCAAGTCAATTTTATTAGGTTGCGTAATTCTGATAAGATAAATTCTGGATATCGTTATGAATCGTTAGAATTATTTGTGGCAAGGAAGGGGTTTGTCGGAAAACTTTACAGTGTAAAAATGATAGCCTTAAGTTGACAATCAAATGAGCTAAGAACCATTTCCAAAAGGAGGAAGGAAGTTTCCTTTCTCGTTCTCGTAAATCAAATCAATTTTATTGATTTGGGTAAAGTTTTAGTTTAGATAAATTCTGGATTGCCTAGTTTGTCGGTAAATTCCGCTATTTGAAAATGTTAGCGTTTGGCTAGAAACAACAATATTTCCACTTACTGAAATTTTTCGGCAGACCCTACGATGTCCGGAGATTAACTAAGCTGAAGCTACTGAAAGCAGTAAAATACCGGAACTTTAAAGATATTCTTGGGCTGTCATTTTCGCGTAGTGGAGTTTAAGACAAACTCTACAATTTATTTTTTATATTATTTATAACAATTAAAAGTTCTTAGTTAACAGTTCTAAGTTACGCACAATATTCTTAAAAAAGTTCATAAGAAATTAAATTTTGGGTTTAATTGGGCTTTTGTTTACATTGACATTTTTTATTGTTATTTTTCATTACTCTTCAAAGTTTAAAGTGACAATCCTCATAGAGGAAATGTTTTGGGGATGGTTCTAAAGTAGTATATCAACCAGAGGAAGGAGAAAATTAAAACATTTCCAAATTGCTTATTTTAAACTTTTATCGTTAATTTTTATATTTATCGTGCAATTACTACAATAAAATCGGCTAAATAATTGTTCCCAACTAGTTGGAACATTCGTTATATTTATGGTGTCATGAGTTCCAGATATACTTGCTGCCCCATTATTAATTCCAGAGCGCGCTTGAAATCCACCAGATACATTTAAATTGTGTTTTAGCTCGTTATCGGAATCGCAAATGTTTGGAAAATGACTGACACATAGCACTTGGTCGTTGCTAGGTTCGGCGTTAAACTCATTTTGTTCCATAATTTTTATAACTTTTGGAATTTCATTTCCGATCGCTGGCTCAAACAAACACTGCATAATAAAATAGGCATGATGCATTGCATACAACGTGCCAAATACACAAAAAACCGATTTTAGTGGTGAACTACTTTGCAACACAATTACAGGTAAATCATTATCTTTTATATTATCGTTCATTAGTTTTTTATATGTTTCGTCACTTATCGCTTTCACTAGGTCTGGTATTTCAATGGTTGTTTTATTGCTGAGTGCTTTTATGTGATAACCTATAAATGTTAAACGTTTTTATAAATATATTTCGCATTTACATGTTACCCTCACCTCGTTTATAAATACAACCCAACGTTGTTGGGGCAAAATGGTTTAGCGCCACCATATATACGCGATCAATATCGTTATCCCACTCGATGTGATCGTCATTAATTTTATCACGAAAAAAATTTTCAAAAAGTTCTCGGAATGTGTTATTTCGCAGAAAATCATCGAACGTACTCGACGAGATTCGTGATTTAAGTATCGGTATAACCAATCCTAAATTAGATGCCACCAACTTATTTTGATATTCACAAAAATCTAATAAATTCGCTGCTTTAATTACAACTAACACTGCAGTTAGTAATATACAGTAAATTCCGTACGTATATTTTACCGGCATGCTGAATGATTAAGAAGAAACTAAATTTTATTATTTATTTGCATGTACGTTCCAACATATTTGCAGCTTATCGTGTGCGGTTTTCTCACATCCGATTTAAAATCGACAAAAAATTTCATAACAACAATTATAAATGTAACATTAGGACGTATACATTTATATTTTTGCATTTTGACAGGAAAAGCCATCACTCTTAACTCATCAAGAATCATTGGCTTTATAATAAATTCTTATATTTGCATTTATTCATAAATTCTGTTATTCTCTGTTGTCGTTGCTCATTTTATTAACAAGGTAGGGGCGCAAAATATGCGCATGTCGTAAATCCAACTTCCAGTATGCTCATATTTCCCCTTGTGATTGGAAGTGTTATGATGCACGTAAACAAAAGAGGTTACTAAACAGCATTGGTCCAGTTACCTAAGCGCGGTAGCAATCTTGACGTTATCGTCTGAACAAATTTTTATATACGAGTATTTTATACTGACAACTACCGGTCGCGCTACTTTGCATATTTTTTTAAAATTATTTTTCACGCCTCAATATTTTAGATAAATAAACAAATCTCTTAGTAATAATAATTAATTTTTTTCATTATTGTTGTACATCTAAGAAATATATATATACTTTCTTTAAAAACAAAGTTAAGTAATTATTTTAAAATTTATGATAATTCTGGTAAATTATAAAAAAAAAAACAAAAATTTAATTTTTGGTTGGTCCAGAAGTTCTAAATATTTTAAATATTTTTTTATATATAGAGCGCGATTCAACAGGTTGGATTATTGATTTGGTGCATGAACTAAATTTAACATAGCACCAAATATTTGAGATTTTCAAGAGTTGGATAGAATTTTTCATTTTTATTTTATATTTAGCTCGAGTTCGCCATAAATTTGTAAACAACTACGGTATTGTATTGTTGTTGTTATGGTAATCATAAACATAATTCTAAATTTAGAATTTTATTTTATATCGTGGTTCGTTGGTTTATTGTTTATTTATTGGCTTGTGAAGTTTAATGTTTGAGATTTTGTACTTTGATATTACCTTCGGCTTTGTAAAGAAAGTGAATTTATTGAAATCAGTAAATTAAAAGAAATTTCTAGAGACGTATTTTTATAAGACAGCATGCGATGCGTTGTATATTTTGAAAATATATGTTCCCCAATCAAATGTTTAGACTAACCTCTACAGAGTCCAGATCTAAATGTAACTGAAAATATTTTGGACAGAAGTCAAGCGAAAAGTGTTCAATTTAACTCTTGAATATCTTAAAGAAATTATAGATTCAAGACCAAATCGTTTTCAGACAGACTACAAATACATTCGCGAGTAACTAAATCGACTCAAAATTCCGCGCGTACAGAAAGGCGTATCTATTTAACTTTTTTTTTTTGACAGTTTAAGGTCGGTATCTAGCTCGCACTGAGATAAATTTTACAAAAAAATTTGACGTAAAATTTAGCTAGCGAAATAACAAAAATATATTTAGCTTACAATTTCGCAGATGGGGTATGAGAGAAATATATAAATAACTTGAAGAAAATGTTAACAAGTATATCAAATTAAAGCTTTAACAAAAAGAATATCAAATATGTTTCTTGCAATATTTCACTAAAAATATTGAGTATTTTATCAATCTGGGCTGAAAACAAGCCACTTCCAGAAATTAGGGCATGATGCCACTATATAGATCAGATTGGCCTATATATAGAGAACATTTTTCGGTTAAAAACTTTTCCAATCGGAGAAAATGTAACAGTGTTAATAGCAGTTGGGCCAATAAAAAGCCACTTTCAGAGTTTAGAGCAAAATACCACTTTATAGGTCGGATTGGCCTATCCTTTGTTTTTAGTGTAGCTACGTGGGTGATACCGTCACTGCCTGGATGAATAACTCTACCAATTATCCATTGACTGGGATATAAGTTTTCTTCTCGTATTAAAACTACATCATTGACTTCGAACTCATCAGTCGTAAATTTCCATTTGATACGTTGTTGTAATGACGTTAGGTAGTTCTGATGCCAACGTTTCCAAAATCCTTGGAGTTGCTGCTGAATATTTTGCCATCTCGATAGCTTATTTTGTGGAATCGCGTTCAACATTGGTTCAGGAATACATGTCAGATGTTCTCCAACCAAGAAATGTGCGGGTGTTAATGCTTGTATATCAGCTGGGTCGTCGTAGAGTCTGCATAATAGTCTCGAATTCATTTCCCAAAATTTTAGGTTTATGTTGACTATCCTTCTCAAATGGTACTTAAATGACTTAACTGTAGCTTCTTATAACCCTCCAAAACGTGAAGCGCTAGGAGGATTGAAGAGAAAAGTGATTCCTTTCTGCAAGAAAAAATCATAAATTAATTGGT
This sequence comes from Nephrotoma flavescens, assembly GCA_932526605.1. Lineage (NCBI taxonomy): Eukaryota > Metazoa > Arthropoda > Insecta > Diptera > Tipulidae > Nephrotoma > Nephrotoma flavescens. The sequence goes on along the minus strand of OW052220.1, from coordinate 98,065,776 downwards.
TGTTCGACTAATTTATTATCTGAAGTTTAAGTTTCTGGAGTTCTTTGTTAGCCCCAACAAAGGTAGATCCGTTGTCACACCAAATTTTCTCTGGACTTCCACTTCTTGAAATGAACCGTTTTAGGGGAGGTAAAAACGATTTGGTGTCTTTTCTACCGGAGAATTATTACGTTTGCTCCTTTTTATATATAGTGGCCAGCATAGTCCAATCCGTGTGTAGAAACGGCTGACTTTGGTTACATCGTGCTGCTGGGAGATCAGCTATTTTTTGTTTATTCTTGTAAAAGCGGTAACGAATACACACCGTGCAGGATTTTATGCAGCGTTTAATGATGTTTCGTGCTCCAATCATCCAATACTTGTTTCTCACAATGCTTAAAACTAATGAATTTCCACCATGCATGTGCTTGAAGTGAATATCTCGAACAATTTTATCGCACACTATATGTATTATCCTTCGGCAAAATGATAGGATGCATCGTTGAATAAGGTAAGGAGGATTTTCTCACTCGTAGTAACACATTAGAATCTATAAATGGGTTAAGTGACGCTAATTGGTGTTTCGATGATAATATACATTGTTTTTTGAGAATCGTAAATTTGCTATTGAATGCAATTTGCTGTACGTTCTGAAGTAATACGTTCTCAGCGTCATTTAACTCGGCTACAGTAATTGTGTTATATTGTTGCCTCGCCAACTATCTTCTTCGAGTTGGGCTTCTAAATCTCAACATATACACTAATACTTTGCGTATTTTGAGCCAAGATGAGATCCTTGATATTACGTTATATATTGTCTTCGGTGGTCACTTCAGTAAAAACGTTTGCATATTTTGGCCTGTCTTCGAATGAAAAGTTAACCGCTTCTGTTGATATCGAAATTGCTTTTGGCAAACAATTGCATCGGCCGGATTTTGGTTTGAAACGATGTGATGCCTATTATGTCGAGGCATATTATCCAGAATTACTGCCGTTCGGTTGCCAAAGAAACTTTTTCAACGACGAGCAACATCGGATAGCCAGTGCAGTACTATCGTGGAAACTGTCCAGGCGCAGACTTCTTTGTCACTGTAAGATAGAGATGCAACACAAAATTTAATTAATTTACACAGAAGGACCGCTTCACAGATTTCCAATCGAAGTAACAAAATTTGCTATAGAGGAGCTACTTTACTCTTTGTCGTTATAAAACTCATGCTGATTTTGCTGGACTCGTCTTTGCTTCGTAAATACACCACATCCCCATAAGTGGCTTCGGGGGCTTCACAAAATGCATGTATTTGAAGATGGGATGTAGTTGTTGAATGTGTGAGACATCGATGAATTTGATTTTTTACTAATTCGTATATACTCCTCCATGAATTGAGGATATTTCTAGGTAACTCAGTATCCAATTCTAACTTCAGTGCAGCCATATCTTCTGTAGCAACATTTTGAATAAAATTACAATCGGTGCAAGCCAGCCCAACGGGTCATATACCTTAGATGCCGCTGACAGTATTTTTCGCTTAGTCCACTTTATGTGCTCAACAGTTTCCTGTACTTGAAAGAAAAATGTGTCTGCTTCTGCATTCCAGATAATGACGAGTGTTTTGATTGATGAATCGTCTTCAATGACTTTCGGAATGTTTTGAACTTCGGGCTGGGAAAATGACTTGTGAAATTCCTGCGAGCTGGATATTTATTTCCTTAGGTTGAATCCGCTCTCTTTTAAAATTGTATTTACTTGCTTCTTAATTATGACAGCTTCTTGAACACTCTTGCATCCGGTTAGCATCGTTGTTAATTGTATATGAAGCTTTTGGATTTTGGAGTTTAGTGCTAAATGTGCACAAGCAGTTCCGTAAGTCACCGTATTCAACTTGTAAGTTTTGATCCGTTCCGTTGAGTTTTCACGCCAGAGTATTAACTGAAAATTTGCGTCATCAGTCTTTACGAAAATTTGTCTATACATTTTTTCTATATCTGCTACGAATGCAATTGCGTGTTTGCGAAATCTTAATAGGATTGTAGACAGATCAGTTTGTAGATTTGAACCAATTTGCAAAACATCATTAACTGATACTCCCGTACTAGACTTGCATGATGCATCAAATACCACTCTTAGCGGTAATGCAGCTTGGTTTTACTACTGCGTGATGTGGTAAATAATACCTGTTTTTGTCTTGTTCTGGAATTCGATCTGGTGGTAGATAAGTCATGTGCCCTAAATCAGTATATTCATAGTAGAACCTTTGCGTGGATCTGGTTGTTGAGTTTATTTGGGACTTTTCGAGATTCATTTGGAACCTTTGAAGATTCTTCAGTTTTATGTTCTGAAGAAAGCCGCTCGTCTGTTCGTTGATCAACTGAACTATGATGTGTTGTAATCTTTGGAGTGTACCCGGAAGGAGTCACTTGCGACAGATCAAACAGGAGGATTTTGAAAAACATTACGCACTGGGGTGGCCTTTTTTTAAACAGTTGCAGCATAGACTTTTTTCGGATGCTATTATTGATCTAGCATCGAACTCCATACTTTTAAATTTGGGACATTTGAAGGTTGGATGTTGCTGTTTATATACCACACACTCAAATGTAGTACTGTACGGAGATGTTACGAAGGTTTTTGAGGTTGATCTAGATTTAACCTTTTTTGTTGCTGCTTCACATATTTCGAGGGCGTCACATCTTTTATTCAGAAATGGTAATAAATTTTCAAATGTGGGGAGATTACCACTGACTGAGTTTCCTCATCTATATTTCCATGGATAATATGGATGAGTCAAGGGTCGCGTGTTTCAGCGTCTGGCCCTACTACTCTTAACCCGCGAATTAACTCATCAGAAGTTTCACTGATCCGGCGTAATTCTCTTCCGTTACTATTATTCTGGGTACACTGTTTCTGGTCAATGAACGTTTGCACCAAAGATTGGAGTTAATTTATTGTAACGGTTAATCGATAATCGATATATGCAGAACTAGCGCGGCCGCTTCACCTTTTAGTAAACCATTAAGCATTTGTAGCTTGTGAACATCAGATATGCTTTGGTTGTTGTGCATCGTAATTTTAAACATATCATGAAAAGACGCCCAATTTGTAATCATCCGAAAAAGGTTCAATATGAATTTTATAGGTAAACGCATATGTAGTGACGTATTTACACTTTCGTAGAAGGTTTTCTGCCGAGAGTGTTATTAAAACCAGATTTCGTATCAATTCCACTTCGTCCCTATGTACCACTCGCTCGAGTTAACAATTCCCGTGCCTTAGTCCAAATTATCAACGTCTTCGGCCATAGGCTTATAATCTGCGTTTACGATTAATTGGAGTTCCATCTCGTTAAAGGTTTCGTATCTAACTTCTAATACTTTAGGTCGTGTTTTTATTGTTTCGAGACTGGTTTCCGCCGTTATTGCTTTTGCAAAGTTTCAAATATTAATCATTTGGTTATGAGCGCGATCACGCAAGCGTTCGCGTTTAAACACAAGGGTTTTGTTTAATTTGATAACAAATAAAATTTATGCGGTTTTATTTTACGCGGCAGGTTCAACACAGTAGATTTTAATAAACACGTTTAATTTCGAAAAAATAAATGAATTTAAAATTCTACTTATTATTGTCATGAAATCCCGGGTTTCGGCACCAAAAAATGTTTGTAGATCTGTGATGAGCCGGTGATGATGTGATGCAATTTTGAATGAAGAAATTTTGGTAAAACTGCTAGATGTTGCAGATAAAACTGCAGCACGGAATATAGCAGAAAGTTGACACTATTAATGTACATTGGCTCGGACTGTGTTTCGGTGCTGGATTTTGCACTCCATCAAATGGGATTCGAACCCTGTACCTCCCGGTCCAAGTGCCGAAGCTTTAACCACTGCATCACTTGTCCGGTAAATAAGATTTATATAAAGATAAGTATGAAAAATATTATTTCTAATTTGAATTTGAAAACTAATTACATAAATTTGACTTTCACATTTATAACAAATATTCCTCCGGTACAAAAATATTGTTTAAAATTATATCCCTTTTTAAATCACAAAAAAAAAAAATTGCTCTATTTAAGTCCAAACCACACAAATGCGTGAATAAAAAATAAAAGTATATAATGGCGTTTTTGATAAAAAATTTCGTTTGATTTGAAGTACAACCAATACAATTGTGTGTATAGACAGACATAGTGTTTTTTTTTGGACGAAAATAAGTTTGAGAGGAATGCACAAATGTGTAAAGTGGTTGAAAAAACATACAAAAATAAATTTTTGACATGGTACTTTTGCCGTTCCCACAAAATTGTGTTACCGGCAGCAAAAGGGATATAATGAAACTGGTAAGTATATGATAACATATTTAATTTTTTTTCATAAATTTAATTTTAGGTTGAAACTGGAGAACAACTGATGAGATCAGTTACAGTGATTTGTGTGTTGATTTTGTGTAATAAAGTTTGTGCCAGAATTCAAGCTGTTTTGTGTTTTTATTCTCACCAACAATTGGGATTTTTTGTTATTTTTTCTTAGAACCGATGTGAAGCGGTGAAAATTTCGCTGCTAAAGTTTATTTTCCGTTACGCAGTTTAGCTAGTGAAATTTGTGTTTTTCGTATTAAAGTGTAGATGTCTCTGTTGTTTTTATTTGCAGGTACGACAAAAGTAAGCTAAATTTTTAACATTTCATCAATTATCTATATTTGTTGTTACACAAACTGACATAAAAAATATTTTGACTTTGTTATAACAAAATAATAATTCAACATGATGCTACTGCGTTAAAATTTTACAAAATTCTACAAACTAGTTTTTCATGGAACTATCTGCTTAATTTTGGAGACCAGTGGCACTATTCTGGTAATTCCCTGGGAATAGGGAATTGGGGAAAGATTTTATATGTAATTTCAGTTCAAATATTTTTTTCCGGCCTACTAAAGAGAAAAGTTTGATGTAAATATTTATAAATTGGGAATATTTTTGGTATGGGAAAATTATTCCTAATTTTATTTTGTTTTCAAAAAAAATACCACTAGATTTTTACCTCAGTATGCCAGAAAATAAATTCTAAAATAGAAATTACATATAAAATCTTTCCCAATTCCCCATTCCCAGGGAATTACCAGAATAGTGCCACAGGGAAATTTCATTTCATGTGAGCTGCATACTAGCCTTATGAAAATAGTTTCGACTAAATTTTTGTTTGTTGTAGGACAAATAAAACAAACGGCAACATTATTATGTCTGCATAAACTTTTTAGCTTACTAATTTATCTGCAATTTAGTGGAGCCTTGTCTGATCTTTGCAATCAGTCACTTATCAGAAGTTGACATGGACAAATATCTAGCAGTTTCATAAATTATTGCTTTATTGAAAGAAAGACGCAATCAACGAGAAGTCGCTCAATATGAGCCAATCTGCTGTCGCAAAGGTATTCAGAAGGTTTCAGGGAACTGGTACCTTCAGTCGGAGTTCGCATACTATCCGTTATCGGAGTACATCTAAGAGGGATCATCCTAACTTTACTGAGAAATCTCATGAGCGTCGATGTGTAGCAGGAGCTCAAAAAAGTTCGCGACGGAGCTATTAGTCAATTGACTTTAAGAAGACGCTTGAAAAAAGCCAACCTGACAATTGACAGCACGCCACTGCAGAAAGCTACTTGAATTTGCTCGCGAACACATCAATTGAGCATTGAACCATGGAGGTCCGTTCTATTCAATGACGAGTTCAGAATTAGTGAACGGAGAGGCCGGGTCAGGGAAAAACAGATCTTGTTTTCGTACCTGGTGGAAGCTTACAAGATACTTCAGTTGTTTTTAAAAAATAACAATCGAACGAAGTTTGTTTCGCTGATTTTTAAATTCTCGATACAACTTCTTTTAGCACAAAAGGGCATTCTCAATTCGCCTCGATAGTTTAAGGCTTTCTTCCGCAGACGGATCATTCTTGGAATTATCTCCATGGCTTTTCTATAAAAGAAAATATTTTTGACATTTTACTTAAAAACCGGCCTCATTATCATGTTTCGGAAAGTTTCCTGTCCGTAGTGGAAATATCTGCATCAGCACATTCTAAGAGTCAAAATACATCTGTGGCTTCTACTTTTTGCATTCCAGCTTCATGCGCAATAGCGACAATTTCATATTGAATTCCTAATATGATGTACGGTCTGTGAAGATTGAAATTTATTCGTAGACTCGGGCCATAATTTCATCCACACACCATTCATAGTGGTTTTATTCACCTCAAACTACGATTTGAATTGCTTCCAAAATTCTTTAATTAACCCTTGGTTTGGCCCAGCAATAGACTTAATTAGGTTTTTGAAAACTCGTCGCAAGTAGTATGCCTTAAAATTGGCAACAATGCCCTGCTCCATTGGCTTCATCATTAATGTTTGTAGGTGGAACTATCATTTGGATGTTATCCGGAATGTTATTTAATTTATAGCTGGAGGCATTATCAACGATTAACAAATCCTTGTACCGCCTCAAAAAAAAAATCTTTCCTATCCTTCCTATTACTATGTGTAAAGAGGCTGTAGAAATAGGCCCGGCGATATCCAGGACACTTGTCCAGTACGTGGGCCTACAGTTCAATGAATCAATCAGCATAAATGGCAAAGTGTAATTTAAAATAACAACTTTCCATAGGCACGACCAACATTTATATTAAAAAGGCTAAACCAAAGCACCCATATAAAAAATTTTCGGTATCAAGAAGCATTGCAGTTCATTCCTGTCACACGAAAATCCCTCCTCTTCATTTTTTTTATGATTCGAGCCAATTTTTAAATAGAAGCTTGGGCCCTATCTTAAAACCACCTGAACCAATATTTCCGAATTTAAAACTCATGATAATCAATTCTTAGCAATTGTAAACTCAACTCATTTATAATTCGTTCGGCTCGAAAACCCTTAAATAAATTTTTCGAAAATCTAGACTTATCGCATTTCTGAGCAATCTCGAATTAAAAAACCCTTCGTATCAACGCATTTGTTATAAGAATCGTTCGAGTTGAAAAAGCTTTTAAAAAATGGCCTCGAGATGACCTCTAAACGAGATCGGAATCCATCGCAATCGGTGTCTGGTGCACGAAAACAACCTCGTAGCAATTTAAAAAAACCTGCAAGCCTAACAAAAATTAAAAAACGACCACGGGCCCACCAGACGACATCTACATCCTTTGAGAGGGAAGAATATGTGAAAAGAGACCAAGCTCGTACCTTTAGTTACTTTTTACACTATTTGCAGTAGGCACTTGGCGAAACACACTTACACTTATGGCGTTTTCTTTAAAAAACTGGCAACCAATTTTGATGTACATAAAATTTTTTTGAAGTAAATCACATTTTCGGAAAAAATAACAAAAAAAAAATTGATGTACATCAAAAATGGAAATGTAGATTTTTACTTCTATTTTAACACATATTTATATACATATAATACGTCAATCGTAAATCAAATATGTCAAACGCGTCATTTGAAATTTTTTCAAAATGGTTTGTTATTGTTTTCGGCATTACTTTCGGGTTTAGGCACACTACGATAAAAACATATCAATTTTTTCGTGTTCTTTTTAACTATCGGAAATTTGATTTACATCAAAAACGTAAAAAACGTAAAAGAATTCGCAAGAATTAATAAACACATTTTATAAACACTTGTTTTTTATTTCGCGAAAATTTAGATTTTTGAATATTTTAATTAAAAAATTTGTTCAAAAAGTTTAAAAAACCATGTCGATCGATTTCATCTGATTATAAAAGTAAAAATTTGTTATGTATAACAGAAAAAAGCAAAAAATAAATAAAAGAAGGAGGGGAAAAAATAGAAATTACTCTACTAACTGTTAGTCATATACGGAAATATTATTAAAAAGGGGGAGGAAGATACCAGGTAGGCGATTAGTCATCGGCTGAGTAACAAAATTCAAGGTATATTGAAATACATTTAATTTTCCGACGTATTAGTCAAATTATTACGTGAGAATAGAAAAGGGCAGGGTTTGTGGTGAGAAACGGATTTCCCTCTGTTCGTTAGAAACATGTCACATCTAAAACGATGCACTCTCTTTGTTTTGAAAATAGCGGTACTTTTTCTACACAAAACGCACAATAAAGTATTTTCCGAAAAATTTTGTCGATGGATTGTCCGAAAAATAAAACAAAACCCCAAATTAAGTGCTCCAAGTGGGCTGAGGAAGCTGAAAACTATTTATATAAAAACTGTGATCCAGAAACAATACGCAGAATATTATTAGAACCAAATTTTCATGGTAGAACAATGCGCGAAAAGCCATACATCAATAAAATTAATCGTAAGGCTACAATTAAATTTACCCAAGACCATAAAAACAAAGATGAAATATTCTGGAATACGGTTTGCTGATGAAAGCAAATTAAACCTTTTTGGCTCAGACGAAAGAAACTACGTATGGGGAAAGACTAATACGGAGCTAGAAGGTAAAAACTTACGAAGCACTGTTAAACATGGTGGAGGTCATGCTATGTTATACGATGGTATGGCCGTCTTCCAGAGTTGGAAATTTTTAGTTTATCGAATGTAATTTGAAAAAAATGTATATTTAGACATACTAAAAAGAAACTTGCAGGAAAGTGCTGAAAAGTTAAATATTAAGAATCATTTTCGGTTCTATCAGGACAATCATCCGAAACACAAATCTCGGATTTTTCAAAGTTGGCTCATTTGGAATACTCCTCATGTAATGAAAACCCCTGCCCAATCACCGAACATCTTTGTTATTGAAGACTTATGATCTAACCTTGAAAGTGAAACCAGAAAACATGAAATTAAACCTACCGGACTAACAGTCTTGTATATATGCTAAACCCTGTTAAAAATTTAGTTATTCAAGTTAATTGTATAATTTATTGTTTTGTCTTTTTTTCTTTGCGTAACAATAGCATCGGAAGCATTAAAAGATTTCCATCACATTTCGCAAAGATCTTCTAATTAATTTCTCCATGCTTTTTCCATGCATAAACTTTAGTATAAAAATTCCTTTGAAATACTCCTTCCTCCTGAATTGTCCACATAGTCCAGGGAAGTTAGGAAAAATAGCGAACATTTTTAGGGACAGCAGATATCGAGATACGGTTTTCTGCATTGTGTTCAGGAAAGTTCCAGGAAAAAAGTCTATATCGATCAGTTTAGCCATTTTTTGATAATGCCTTCTGGGCCGGAAAATGCATTTTCCAATTGCATCATTACTTGCACCATTATAGGAACGACTGGAAACTCGAAAAAATCGCTCGTAAACCGTAACCTGGGGGTTTTCAGGGCTGCCGAACTCGATTTTGGCATTAGAATTACCCGTTGGTGCACGGGGGTGGATCTGTGGGGGTGCACGAGGGTGAATTGGGGGGAGAAATGGCAGCGTGCATGAAAATCGCTCCAAACTCGTTACTCGGGGTTTTCGGGGATGCCGAATTCAGTTCTGGCATTGGAATTACCCGGAAGCGGCTCTGCGGGGGTTCCGGGGGGTCATTTAGGGTGGGGGGTGGCGGGAGGAATCCCATAGTCTACGAGAAGCGCTCCAAACTCGTTACTCGGGGGTTTTCGGGAATGCCGAATTAAATTCTACTATTAGATTTCCCCGAAGGCGCTCGGGGGTGGCTCTGTGGAGTTGTCTGAGGGTGATTGGGAGGAAAATGGCAGCGTCCATGAAAATCAGCCCCGGGTAGTTCTAATGCCAACAACGAGTTCGGCAGCCCGAAAACCCCCGAGTAACGATTTCCGAGCGATTTTTTCGAGTTTCCAGTCGTTCCTATAATGGTGCAAGTAATAATGCAATTGGAAAATGCATTTTCAGGCCCAGAATGCATTTTTCAAAAAATGGCTAAACCAGACGATATAGACTTTTTCCTGTCCTTAAAAATTACCGATTTTCCGGTCGATTTTGATCTAAATTCCCTGGACTAATATGCCAAGTTTTTATTGAACAGAGTGTTCTTTGTCAAAAATTGTCAGTTCAGCTTTAATTTTGGAAAACTTTGTAGGCCAGTATTTTTGAAAATCTAGTTTGCAATCTTTTAATAAAAAGTGGTTTTTCTCGTAAATGATAAACATCTCAAAATATTTCTAAAATCTGAAAAAGCTCCAATTCAAGCTGTTATTCCCTATGAACTGATTTCGGCCGAACGTCACTCTCTCTCTTTCTAGCATTTACATCCCATGAAGGGATTTTGCCGCCCGCACTATGGTCCTCCATCCGTCTCGGTCCATCGCTCTCCTCCTCCAATTTCGACATCCTAATGCGAGTAGGTCTTGTTCGACGTCATCACGCCAGCGCAGTCGGGGTCTTCCTCTGCGACGTACACCGGCTGGGTGTTGATGGAACACTTTGTAAATCATTCGTTGTTGTGTAAAACTTGCAACGTGGCCGAGCCATCTAACTCGATTAGATTTTATCAAGTCGATAATATCGCCACCTCCGAGAAGTTGCTTTATTTCGTGGTTCATGCGAATCCGATAGCTCTCGCTTCCGAAAGTCAGCACAGGAATAGTTAGTGACAGCTGATTGGTAACTCTGCAGTGACGCTTGGTCTTTTAGAGCATCGACATTCCATCGAACGGTTTTTGGGCTTGTCTGTTGAACGTAGATGATAATTTGCACTTATATTTAAATATGACAAGCACATGATCGCTGTCCATATCTGCACTTCTGTAAGATCTGACGTCAGATATGCTGGTGGAGTGTCGCTTAGACACCATGACGTGATCGATTTGGTTTTCCGTTCTTCCATCATTCGATCTCCACGTTACTTTGTGGATTCTCTTATGTAGAAAAAACGTACTTTTAACTAAGTTGTACATTATAGCCAGGTCGGTGATGCGTTGGCCGTTGTTGTTACTAGTTAAGTGCAGGCTGTTAGGACCGATGTGCGATGTATTTTCTGCACTCCTACCGATTTTTGCATTAAAGTCGCCCACGATGATTTTAATGTCGTGGTGCGGTATGTTATTGATAACTTCCTCCAGCTCGACAAAGAATATATCTTTGATGTCATCTGATTTATCTTCGGTGGGTGCATGTACATTAACGATCGTGATGTTAAATTTCTTAGTACGAAGTGTGACCGTGCATATCCGCATGTTGGTAGGGCGGAAATAGATGATATGATGCTTCACGCGCCGATGGATGAGGAAGCCAACTCCAAATTCTCCTCCGTTCTGATGGCCGCTGTAATGAAGAGTGTAACCATTGGTGGTGTCATGGATCCCACTCCCAGACCATCTGAGCTCTTGTAGTGCAAGTACGTCTAATGTGTAATTTTTTGCTTGGTTTGAAAGGTTCTGGAGATCTCCAGGTCTTAAGAGGCTCAACACGTTCCATGTTCCCATTTTTAAAGCGTTGTCCGTGTACAATTTCCGAGGTCGATTTTGTGATGAATCCGATATGGTTATCCGGGGCCTTTGATTAGGTTTCATAACTTGATAGTTTTTATGAGGGAAGGTTGTTGGCCTGCCGCTCAACCCGCTTGTTACGTGTGTGGGTCAAGTCCTAATGAGAATCTTAAGGCATCCAGTCCTACCTTGACGCCCGCTTCAGCCGCACATAACCTGGAGAACAGACGCTTATTTGGTATTGGTTTTGAGGCGCCAATAAATCGCCCTGACATGTAGTGTTCCTGACTATAAACAGGATTTAGCTGCTCGTCTCCACTACACTGCCTGATTCATTTAGAGTTACCCAGAGAGCACCGCGAGGAGGTATGAATCTCGGACTTCGCCCCCCGAACGTCACAAGATATCCAAATTTATGGAAAAACCTTTAGTAGAGAGTCAATCTGTCACGGTTGTACGCCTTATTTTTTTTATACAGTTATGTGTTAGAACACCTTATTTCCACTTAAATTTTGGAAGACTGATTAAGATTAATATGGTTATAAATTTATTTTAGATACATAGGTTTGTTTCATAGTTATTTTTTCAAAAATTGTATATTATTCAAAATATTAGTAAAGAACGGCAAAGCTTCTATGTACGCTTTAACTTCTGTTGAACCAATTTTGACTAATAATCATTGGGTGCTCTCAATTTACTAAAAAACCTGTAGTATGAAATGAGGTTTTATCCTTATACATTTTTTGGCCTGGGCTGTATAGCTGTTGAATTTTTTGTTGAACTGGATTTTGGTCAAAAATTGTTAGTTCCGCTTAAATTCTGAAAAACTGATCTGGATTACATTTGTTGCAAAATAAATTAAGGTTCACATAGTTCTCATTCGTTTTTTGTAAATGACATACTTCCCAAAATATTTGTTAAAACGAGAAGCTTTTTTGGAAATTTCCACTTCCGCGGCGGAAAATGAGGTTTAAAAATGTTAGATCCGAAATTAGATAATGAACTTGAGTACGAAGTTTCACCCAATCAATGGTTCTTTCTGTACCCTAGAGAGACAACAAACTTTTAGTTGCATATAAATAACACACTTATACATTTTGTTTAGGAGAGCTTCAACCAAAATTAGAATTCGACGCGGCTAGTAACTCCTCGAGAAAAAGCTAAGGTTTTATTAGTGCACATTACAAGCTCTTCACATATATTTCTGTAATAGGCCGTGAAATAGGCCGTGAAATTAGAATGAAAAATTAACTAAAAAAAATATCAATGCATAATGCGGCGAAATGTTCCGTGGACTACTGAATACGCAAAACCAAAAATGCCATTATTTATAAATGCACAATATAAATTTGAAACTGTTGCATTTTCTGTTCAAATCGCTGGTATTATCGTTGCAGGGTAGAGGGGCACAGCAGACGTGGCGATAATAAAATTGATGAGGTCTGTCTATGCGGAAAATTCCCTCTCGTTAAAGTAGCGGACTGTATATTTGTTCTTTTGAGCTTTCCCGATTACCCCGTATACACTTTGATACACTTAAGCCCTTTTGGTATTTTTTACTTGGCACAATTTTTATTTATTAAATTTATAATGTTTTTACTTTTAATGCTCGTTCAAGACTGTTTAGAAAAATTTGACCATTGAATTTTGCAAGATGACATTTTTTTCCGTACCATCGCATAAATAATTTTCGGTATTAAAAACTACCCGCGCGAAGTTAGGAGCGCTGCGGATGAAAACATCTTGCAACATTCATTACAAAGGGAAATGAATTCACATAATAATTCTACTATACTAGTTTGACACAAGTGACAAGTGTAATGTAAATAATACAACAATGGAAGATTGTTGTGATAATATTAAAGAAATTGCTAGTTTTGAGGTAAGTAATATGTGTTAGACTTACAATTAGACAGAATACAATTAATTAATTAATTTACATAATTTCAGGTGATTAAACACATTATGCATGGTAATCTATAGTGTCCGAGATGAGTTAGCCGATACATCTAAACGGAAGGCTAAGTATTATTATTATTTGTTTATATGTAGATAGAAATTAATTCGTGTCATTTTTGTTTCAGAATAAATCGAACTTTCCGGACTATATGGATTCCCAGGTATATATGTATGTGTATATGTTAATAAATATTGGAAAATAATTTGTGGTGCTTCGTTAGTAGTTATTCATTTGTGATGTTTAGTGTTCGTCTCGAAAAATATACGTCGTTCACGCATTGACGCGGGAACACAGGGTTGTTATTTAACCAAAGCGTGTTTTACAACATTTCTTCTAAATAAACGTAAATTGTGAAAAACTCGTGGTATACACTATTGTTTCGAATCGACAAATTCATAATATTTAGAATTATGTAATTAATTTTTGAAATAAATTTGATTAACTATAATTTCTAATTAATCATTTCAACTCTAATTGATTTTCGGAGATGGAATAGCGTCTAAAGATTTATTGATATGTCAGGACTTCAGATACAACCGTCCCAAAACCGTAGTATTCAATTATGGAGGCTCGCGGTTGAATCATGGTGTATGTTTTTGAATATTTCATCCCGTGTTTCATGCTTTACCGTACTAAGTGCTTTCACACTTGATCTCATAGTCTAAGTCATATTTTAACAGAATTAGGGAGAAGTTTATATATAGCGTAGAACATACATTTCATTTATTTTATAGATCAATTCATTCGATTTGAATTCGTTCAAATATGTGTGTCAGTCTGTATTATCAGGATCTCTTTGATCAGAATTTAGAAGCTTATAAAATACAAAGATTTTGTAGACAAAATAAGAATCATATAACATTTAATGTATAATTCAGCAAACGTTCAACTTTCAAAGCATTTTCATATTTGACATATAAATTAAATTTTTATCAAAAATTGTATAATCATCAATCATTCCATATCACAAGATGAGAATATTTAATCTGATTTTCATGTCTGTTATGTTTTAAGAAATAAATAAATCACGTTGGTTTCTTCTTATACAAATATAATATAATTGTTTCGAAATTAGAGTGAAATCGATCTAAATTAATTCGTCTTATGTGTTACAGCCTAGATTTCAATTAAATACATTTGATAATTAGCACGAGACCAGTATGGCCTTACCAATATTCGAAAGACATGTTTGTGTTTTTAACCTAATTACAGATTATTTATTCTATGTTATAAATAGAAAACTAAAACTTGTTGCCAAATTTCTAAAAAGCTTAAAAAATTTTTACGCAACAACAACATGTAAACTAAAAAAATATATTTTCATTCTGCCAGTTCTGCAAATATTAACAAAAATGCTTCTAATTTAATTACAATTTTTATGTTCCGCAATACTAACCAACACGAATTTTCAAGCTTAATAAATAATAAAAAAAAAAGCTTTTAGTGCTTTTGCACAAAAAACTATTTTTAAATAAAAATTAACAATAACAATCAAATTAAATTGTTTGCTTTCATTGATTTGGAATGCATGCACGAGCATGTACTCATATATGTTTATTGCTAAATAATGTTAACATATTTAAAAGCATGGCTTAGCATGAAAATCAATTTTATTTATTTATTGATAAAACAAAGTAAAACAAATATCATAAACAAATAACATTTTTATAACTTTTGTTGGGCTATCAGTGTGGTTTGAACTTGAGTATTAATGTTTTGATTTCCCTGGAAAAGTATCGCAAGCTTTTTTAACACTTGAGAAGCGTTAAGATATTAAAAAAAATACTTCGGGCAAAACTATTACAGCATAGATTGCGAATGGAAGGTGGTCATTTTTGGGATGAATAGTTAATTAGAATTTTTCATTATAGAACACAGCTTTGGAATTTTGGAGCGGTTCATTTAGGTAGATAAATTCTCATGGGAACGTGCAATTGAGTGCGCTTTTTGGAGATTTTTGGGATTGTGTAGTTTTTAAAGAAGTGTAGTAGTGATGATGAGTTTCTTATGTCGACTTGCTTATTTATTTTATTATTATCAGGTTTAGTTGCTGTAATTGTACGTTGCTTTTGAGATGGCAACTTTGTTGATAAGGGTCGCTAAATACCTGTTTGATTTTGTTTTTCTAGTAATAGAATCGTTACATAATTATTGTTATTTCAGAGCAATTTTTTCAATTTTCGTGATAAATTTTTGGTTTCCTTAACAATCCTAGATAGTAGATTTCTTTTACAAAAATCTGAAATTTTAGTTTTTCAGTCAATTGGACACTTATGGCTGAACCAGCGAATCAGTAAGGCCGAAATTACACTATAAAAGATCTTTGTCAAAGGTGTGTTATAAAATATTTGAATCAATTTTTTTTAAACTATTTTGAAGAAATAGTTTTTGAAAATTACACTACATAAAAAATTTTATCAAAATTTTCCTCAAACTTCATTAAAAATGAAACAACACCGAAAAGCGTGTATAGCAAAACTCTCGTGTAGAAACTCTGAGTATCGAGATGGGATTTAAAAGGTGTCCATCAAAATTTATTAAAGGAGCTGCAGACCCGAGGAGATGACCACAAAAAAAATATTTAAGAATGGATGAAAATTCATTTAATTTTATTGTCCACAAAATTTCGCCATTATTTAAATAACAGGAAACACATTTACGAAATTCAATAGGTATGGAGGACTTTGAATAAGCAATATGTCAAAAATAATTTATCAAATTTACCTGCATGAGAATAAATTTGATAAAATATTTCATAAAAGTGATAGTTTTATAAAACCTGCATATTATTACACTATCAAAGAAAATTGATAAAAATGTTTTATAAAACAGCTTTGTGAAAGATCTATAAGTGACAAACATATTTTAACGAAACACAACAAAAATATGTTAACGTTTTGCTGGCCATCCCTAGTGGAAAAATTGAAATTTTTTATACTAAAAATATATTTACGATTTCATAGAAATTTAATGATAATTTTTGTATAATTTTAGTAGGTTATGGCAATATAATTTTAGTATAATTTTTAAAACTAAACACAAATTATACTTTCGAACATTATTTTACTAAAAGTATAATTTTTATATATTTTGTGTTATAAAAATTATACCAAAATAGGTGCATTTAAGGTATTAATTAACCAAATTAAGAATTATTTAAGTATAATTTTATATGGCAATATAATTTTAGTATAATTTTTAAATTTAAACAAAAATTATACTTGAGATAGAATTTAATGAAAATATTCCATGTATTGTGACTTTCGGATGTATGCGTATGGTAATTTTAAATCAGTTCCATGTAGTTGTTTATATTTGTGGACATGGCATGTCATCATTCCCCTGCATTAATTATATCACGCCGTTGTTATTATTATAATTCTAGAATTTTCCTAATTAGAATAATAATCGCTTATAATTTTGGATTTCGACTAGACTCGAACCGGCGACTTTCCGGGTGATAACACTTAAGCGGTGTACACCTTAACCACTGCACCACCAAAGCAATAACTATGTAAGGTTTAGTTCCTAACAATATAATTCAATATATTTAGATACACAATTAAACTTAAAATTTACTTAATTTGGTTTATTTCATTTGCTGCAAACTACACCAGCACAGCAACATACAAAATACCGCGCAATACGACTACAACTAAATATATTTTTTCAGCACGATAGTATTGATCAGTGTTGCCAGGTCGTGGGAAATTTTTCCTTCGGAAATTTCTTCCCTCGTGCGGGATGAAAAGTGATGATTAAAAAAAAATATTTTTCTAAAATGTGTAATACAATTTTCGATTCCAATAATTTGCTTAAAATAATTTTTTAAATTTATGTTTAATTTTGACTAAATTAAAATATTTTTATATGCAAAATTCATATTTAAATTGGTATAATTTTTGAGATGTATAATTTAAGCAGAATTTTGGTCTAGAAATATATTAAATTTTAACCAATTTAATAAAGTATATTTTCTATTTAAACTAATCATTTATACAAAAATAAATTGATTTTGGTATTCTTCAGTATAATTTTTTGGTATAAATATTCGATTTTTTCCACTAGGGCGTAATCAGCAAAAACCTATTTATCGCATTTTTTCCGTACGCTGTTACTGATTTGCTAGATCAGCTATTAGGGTTGGGAGTAATAAATGTGGATAGTTTGTAAAATGTACAGTAAATTACTACAATTACAAACTGACTTAAAGTTCAAGAATATTGTAAGCAATTTATATTGTTAATTTAATTTTTTTAATTTTTTAATTTTTGGAATCTAAAGCCGAGGAAACTTTTAATAAATTTAAAGCTTGGAAATTTATGTTTTTAGTTAGTTAATCTTTGTATATTATACATCCATAATATTTCTTTTATTTAATCTAATTTTAAGTATCGGAGAATATAATTTAATATATGTTTATGATTTAGATAGACAATCAAATGAATAAATTTAAGTTTCAGTTGTTTGAAGCAGATATGATCAAATATAAATCAAAAAAGTATTAATTTAGCTTTAAAATTCAGAAAATCTCATGATACATACGAAATAATAACTTTTTTTGCGGAAACAATTAAGGAAAAAAATACCCTTAGTAAACTTAGTCAATTTGTTTCAGAGGGTTAGGACTGTGTTATCTTGTGCAGTACGATCGCCAGTTGTATGAAGCCAGGTTGTTCCATTATAACACAAAACACCTTTCCTATCCGACCATATTGTTAGAAAAGGCTTCACGTCTAGTCATATTGTTAAAAGGCTATACAAATACGCCTTGCGATTTCCGTGTCATTTGTCCAGTAGCTGGTCATACAGCCCAATCAATCAATAAACCAATAAATCTCTATCCATATCACTTTTTAAAATTTCAGCGTAAATGAAAATTTTTTGCACAAAACTGTACCTTGATTTTGTACCAAAAACTACAGAGCGAAGTGGCGATGTGAGCAAAAATTGTATACATATACGGTGAACATATACGGGTATACATGTACATGTACATAATAAATACGAAACAGGTCAACTCGGCGAAACCAACTCGGTGACGGAGAACTCGGCGACGGATAACTGGGCGACGGACAACTCGGCGACAGTAAACTCGCGACGGTCAACTCGGTGAAACCAACTCGGCAACGACAAACTCGGCAAATTGAACTTTTGTTTAATGCGAGGTGAAAGAATCCACCAAAAGCGGATTGCTACGTAAGTTATAGGACCCATACACGACACAATCATGCATGCGCAATCGTATGATTGTGCATGTCGATTGACCGTGTATGGTCTCCAATCACACGATTGCGCATGCATGATTGTGCCATGTGTGGGCTTATATTAAAAAAAAATAATCAAATAAATTTTTTAGGCAAAAACTAAACATGAGACTGAAGGATATAAGAATAAACGAGGATCGCTTTCAGCTTCCTGATAGTGTATTCCACAAGTACTTTCGATTGCGAAATTTTGTGACACTGGTAAGTGGTAACCGATTTAGCATCAAAATCGCGCTTCAACTCAATACCATTAAAAAAAATTACATTTTAATTTTCATTTAAAATTAAAATTTATCACAAATTACGTGTGGTCAGTGTCGGTTTTGGGTAATAATACTTTTTGGAGATTACAGCAAGAGTAAATAGAAGCAAAAAAAAATCGATTTCGAACTTTCGATATTAAAAATAGAAGATTAGAATCCCACTGCTACACTGAATAGCAAAATAGAAGATTCTTATATTTTTAATTTTTTCTGTTTGAGTGAAGAAGATTTTTTAAGTACAATAGAAGAATTACAACAGATTGACCAAATCACAGATATGTTCTGGGGTTTTTACCTACACGGTTAGTTAGCTAATGACCTGCGCCTTTATTAAAAAATAGTAACATGTTAGCACAGAAACAAGAACGCTTTTGTTATTGGCTATATTTTAAACTTCAAACGATATACTTTTTAAGTGCATTTTTCAACATTCTTTTTTGTTGTTACATTAATCATTTTTTAATATGGTGGCGCCAAAAACTATAACATAATGTCATGAAAGTGGAATCCACGCCTGTTATCCGAAAACGTGTTTTCAGTCATTTTCTTCCATCAGTTTAGTATGAAAAAAATAAGCGATCCTTGGGGATTCATAACTGAATTTTTCCTAAATCAACACCGGCTATTTCCATATAAGTAGTTTGATATTAAACGTTTTTTGAAAAATGACTCAAGCCTCACTGAAGAACCGTAAATGAATTTTCCGGATATCAGGATCTATCGCATTCGGTTTCTGTTATTTTAAACCCTTCTTTCAGCGAGTTTCATCTAACTAGTTTGAAATGAAAAAATTTAAAATGAGCCCGGGACCTCTACGAACTAACCATCAAACAATGTTTCCCATAGTCCGGGCCAATCGCAACCGATTTCAGTTAGTTCAAAACCCTCTTTCAGCTATTTTATTCTAAAAAATTTGAGATGAAAAATAAATTAAAAAGAGACCCGGGCCTCACCAGAGGACCCCTTAAACGAATTTGACCGATATCAAGACCAACCGCAATCGACTCTTACTATTTGAAAACACGTTTTAAATAATTTTCGCGGAAATATTTCGACCCATTTTCGAAACCCTTGATGTCATTAGCTAACTAACTGTGTAGGTGAGACCTCCAGAACATGTCTGTTATTTGGCCAATCTCCAGTGCAATCAATTCAAATCAGCGAAATTCCGATAGTTTTGTTTTCCAACAAAATGTTTTATCATTTTATATTGTACCTAGCGAAGGACAAACTACCTTCTATTTTATTTTGTAAGGTAATATTGAAAATGTTTGTCAAACTTTCTGTTTCACGGAATTTAGAAATTTATTTTACTTACTGTTTTACAAATACATTTACATATTTTTTGTTAATTAACAAATTTTGTGTACATACATGTTTTGTTAATTTTTCCATTTTGTTAAAATCTTCACATTCGTCAAAATAAGAAATTTTGGCTGTTCGCAGCCGGTGTCCGACCGGTGTTTCGACCGGTGTCCTAGTTTCAAATAATTCCAACAATTAGAAGTGTTTTGTCATGAATACGTCTTTAAATTTGCTTTCATAGGGAGGCAATTCCAAAAACTTATGATAACAACATCGGTAGATAGAGTTTGATGCTGCATCTTTATATATATCATCTACATCCAAAATTTAATTAACAAGAGCTAGAAGAAGTTCTGAAATAAGACCATCTGAAGCGGAACTCGACCATTTGCTATGAATTTTGGAAGAAGTTTTGGAATATGGCCACCTGGGGCGGAACTCGGCTATTTCTTACCCAATTATGATGGGATTGGGTATGTTGGATGGAAATGGGATTCTTAAATTATTTCTGGAAGAAGTTCTGGAATAAGGCCATCTTGAAAAGAAATCGGTCATTTTCAAACCGGTTATGATGGAATTGCGTATGTGGGAAAGAAATGGGATTCTTAAATGATTTTTGGAAGAAGTTTTTGAACAGAAGCTATTGAATAGGCTAGCTTGGAGCTATGCAATGTGCAGATGGTGATAAAATCGGACCTGTAGTAATACGTCCTCGATTTGGCAGGCGGCTGCGTAACGTTAGGACGTGGAAAGTGAACTGCGAAGGGGTTGGAACAGATTGTAAAGATTAAATAATTAGAAATTACCAATAAATATCGCGCCATCTGTCAAAGTACTTTTCGACAAACCACGTCATCGACACCATTCTTTAATTTTGACATCTGCCGACAATATTCAATTCATAACCAAACAAGTTTCATAACAAAATAACGCATGTTTTTACATGTCAAAAATGCCGAGTTTTGTGCCTACATATTACGATTTGCCGACATTATCAATGTTTTGTTATCACTTGAAGGAAACTGCTGTAGAATCACATCGAATGCTTGTCAAAACTTATCGTGAGCTTGCTCTAGGTAAGTCACAATGAGTGGTTTAATAAATTCAAAAGTGGTGATTTTCACGTGAGAAACGAAGAAAGTGGAAGACTACCAAAAAGTTTGAAGACAATGAACTGCAAGAAATGTTCTCAGCCAACAATTCTGACGCTCAAATGCAAAAACATTTCAAACGCAAAAACAACTCGCGGAACAACTGAATGGGTCACGAGAAGCCATCTCCGTACGTTTAAAAGCCATGGGAAAGACCCAAAAGCTGGTAAATTCCGCATAAGCCGAATGAAAATCATGCTCGATTGATACGAAAAAAGTAATTTCTCTATCAAATTGTGACTGGCGATGAAAAATGGGTCTATTTTGAGAATCCAGAGCGCCTGGTGAAATACTGAACACTACCAGCAACAAATGATCAATTTAAATCGAGCTTTGTGTGGAAACGACCAGAATATGAGAAAAGGTAACACAAAGTGATTTTTTCCATGATAATATACACATGCGGCTTACTAAGTCTGAGGCTTCGTCCGATTGTCACTTATTTGCATCGATGGGGCACAGACTTGCTGAGAAGCACTTCACAATACTTTGAATAAAACGCAATACTTTGAATAAAATACTTTTAATTATATCATACGATGAAGGTGTTCTGTTTATTAAAAATTCCGGTTTCAAATTTACAGACCTGGTAAAAAGGTTTTAAATGCCTACTTATGATTCTTAATTTTTCTTGTTGAGATGCCGGCTCAATCAAATTTTGGAAACCTACCCCCTGAAATCGTTGTAAAATTATTTACTTGAGCTGATTAGTAGGTTTATCTGACTTAGTCTATTCCTCAGACGAGCAGGACCACAACATAAATAAGTGGCCCTTCCGAGTAACTTTTCACATCAGCCACAATATCATTTATTTTATTCGTCATTCCGTCGTCTCGAAAAACAAACAATAGAGTAGGAGTAAAAGTTTTCTTTACCACAGTTACGAGTGTTTCGTGACGTTTTGTACCTTTGTTTTACCGTAACTAAATTCCAAGTTATCCAAGAATGAAGACCACTTTTTCTATTTGTATCTTAAATAATGCTAAGGACACGCTCTAATGAATACTCGGCGTCTTCTACTTGCTTCTCGTTTGATTTAACTGAATATTTAGTTTCCCGAAAAGTTAGATGACTATTTAACATATAGACAATACAAGTAAAGTTTAGTAAGCAAATTATAAAAAATTTTGGTACTCAAATTTATTAAAGAAACAAAATCGTTTGCTTATTTTATAGGGTCATTTAAATATCGATACTAAAAAAGAAATTGGCTTCCTCAGTACCATACCGTTTTTAACAAAGAAATCTTAGAATTTTGATAACAATAATTTTCTACATTGTCTAAAGTTTCTACATTGTAGACACATTTTTTTATTAGTCTATACACAAATCGCTCATTTGCTGCAACAGTGACACAACTCAAAAATCACTCATTTCTAAGATATTCGAATCAACTATTCCCAATAAATCTATTTTTTTTTATTTTGTCTCAAAACATACTCTCTTATGTAGTTATTTCAAGCAAATTAGGTAAAATTCCATATCAAAAATCACTCAATTCGCGAATGGAATTTACATTTTAAGATATTGGAACCTATCATAAGAAAACTTGCAAAGTATTAAAGAATTATAAAAATTAGGATCCGACTGAGGATGTAGGAACAGAAAAAAATTTGTTTTACTAATCAGAATGTATTTTTATTCACTTTTGAAAATCGCCGTTTTTTCAAATAATTTTGAGTTATATTTTCAAATCGCTGTACTGAAAAATTAAAAATTTTGGATTGTGTCACTCTTGCAGCAAATGAGCGAAATAGTATTGTCTACCCAAACAGAATATTTAATAATTACGCAGTGAAGGTAATATAGCACAACAGTGAAACTAGGAAGATTTTTAATATTTTTTCTATATTGTCCTAAATACAAGCACATAATGTACCCAAATATTAGTAAATAGTATAACCCCTAATAGGGGATACCAGGTAAGCCTAATCATATATACGAGTAATTAGTTTATTTGTACATCGTTTTATAAAAGTTGGCTTTCAATTTCCATCCTAAAAACCAAAATGATCGTTTTTGTGAAAAGTTGTCAAAAATAAATTAAAATTTGTTTCTTTATTCATAGTCATTAGTTTTAACTGCGATTTCTTTTTTTTGTTAAACTCCATTTGAATTAATTGAAACAAATTTTTGTTATTCATATTTTTGAATTTTGAATCTAATAAGAAAATGTAAACCATAATCAACAATTAGCCCTTGTATTTTTGCTATTTACATTTGCTTTTCTATGTGGCTTAGACCTGTACATTGTGGTGGCCAACTACACTTTCTATCGGAAGGATTTTATTTAGTCAAGGTGGACGACTTAAAATTTTTTTTTATATTAGCTTCGGGTCGTTTCCACGTCGATATCATGAACGAAGCCGCAGATCTTCGAAGAACCTTTATACATTTTCAGAATTGATTTTTATAATAGGCCAACCCCCAAATAACTGAAACTTCCACAAACGATAACCGAAATCGTAATAACACTATAACTTTGTAACGTAGGCCTTGCGGTTACGCCTTGGTGTGAGTGCACATGCTAGTTGCGAGTGGCTCAGGGCTAGGGGGGGTTCAACACCAATTTAACGAGTAACCAGTCTACTGTTCCAAAAAAAAAATCATGTGCCGAAAACAAAACTAATACCCAAAAAAAATACAATAAAACGGCTTTAATTCCGCGTGCCCATGTTAACTTCTCACCACCCTCGATCTCCCCTTAAATGCTTGTCTATCTCATGATTGTAATTTTAATAACGCCAAAAAAAAAACAAGAAAAGAAGAAATTCAGTGACCGCTGCCGCAAGAAAATGTTTACAAAAAAAAAATAATTACTTGCAAATCTTTAAATTTATGTCGCCTAGTATAGCAAACAAAATCAATTTCTTGAACATGTGAGGAACGTTTCCTTCTATTACCGAGGTAAATTCCTTTGTAAATATTCTATTAAGCAAATGTATTCTAAGGTAACATAACTTATCACAATCATAAATCATCAAGGAAATAAAAAAATTTTAAATTATATATACAAAAAAAAAATTAAAAAAAAACGATTTACCATTTGGTCCGTTGCTGGTTGACGGTGTCCACCTTCCGTTTGGTTCCGTTACTTAGGGCACTCCTTACTCCTTCCGTAATATTAATGCGGTTAAGTACCGGTACAAATGTTCCACCCCGCTTTAGTTGTTATGAGGCCCGGCGATTAAAATTACGACCTCACCGGTATAATTTTATTTAGTTCTAAGACAACGCTGTGTATTTGCTGTAGACGTTCCGCTGACTTTTTTTTATTTCACGCCACGTAGTAAGAGGTACAATGAGCTACAATTGCAGATATGCTCAATACCAACGCTCTCTGTTGCCCCAACTGTTATAATCCCGTTGATTCGACGCACTTGTAACCCCGCGTGTGATGTTTATTTTTTTTTCGCAGCTTAGCAATTCGTAACCACAAAATGAATAGGCTCTAGTTCTCCACGAGTATTTTATAGTTTTTGAGGTTTCTTTTTTTTTGTGTTTTATACGTTTTATTAAATAACACTATATTCACTTTTTGTTTCCATATTACATTACTGGTGGTGAGGTTTATGAACCACCGATTATGGATTTCTTTCAATCAAAACATGCACCGTTTTCTTAATGTTTATAAACTTTTTTATTGTATAATTTATTTATTTAGTTTTTTTTTTTTTTTTTGATTTTACAATGAGATGAACAATAGGTTTTACTAATTATGTTTATTATTATATATATATAAATTTATATAAAGCAAACTATTATCACTAATTATAATGTTTTATTATATTTGGGAAAACTCCCCACAAGTTCAATCTCAAATTTTTCTTTTGTTTTTTTTCTTTTTTTTTTATCAAGATTAAAATGATTTATTTGCAAGGAATTATCTTGTATCCCGCTTAAATTTTTTTTTCTTTATCATTTCACAACCGACCGTCCAACTACAACAGCCGCGCGCTTTATATACCTCGATCGACTCCCCACTTGCAGTCAATTTCTTTTCTTTTCCCTTGTTTTCATTTATTTTTTTATATATATAGACAACCCTTTCCATCCAACACTACTGTTCCCTTGCCGTACCATAATTATAGATATTTTTTTTTTATTTTGGGTTTTTTTTCGTTTTGCTTTCCCCTACCCCATCTGTATTCGTAATTATCATTTAATTATATGGTTCGAATCCGCGGAAATTTAAAGTTTCAATAATTGTACGCTTTACGTCTACAAAGCGGTTAAAGGAATTGATCAGAGGTAAGATGTATACCCGAAATTCGTAAGCCAACCGTTACAACTTCCAACTCTTCTATGTTCATAGCACAATATCGAAATTTATTTATTCTTATTTAGATTAAGAATTAAATTTGATAAAAATTTAAGTTGTAACGAAAAGATTATCGATAGGACGATAGAATAGAATCGATACGATCGATAGAATCGTGGAGCTCTCCCAAAGCTCGAATTAAATTAAACTCTACATTCATTTCAAAATTTATCACGCAAAATAAATGTTTTTGTATTACCGTCATTTTTTTAAAATTTAAACAAATGTTTAAAAATTACAAAAAATAAACTTATTTGTATTACCTACACGAAACTATTAGAAGATATTAGTAACATTTTAAAATATTTATTAATAGGCCAATGCGAAGAAGCCTTCAGCAACTACCCTTAAAGACAAGAGAAGAATTCAACGTTTTCGACCTGTTTGGCTAGAAAAGTTTAACTGGGTTAGGCAAGTTTATAAACGTCCATTCTGCATAATTTGCAATAGATCATTAACAAATAATATTAATCATATCGTAAGACTCGAAATCACTTCTTCGCACACCAAAAAACTGGATTCCTTAAAAAATCAATTGGAAATAACCGAAAATCAAAACACAAATGATTTTGGAAGTTTAATTAAACAGGGAAAAGTTGCAGAAATTAAAATAATTATGTTTATTAAGGAACACAATTTACCGTTTACTTTGGTTGAAGATCTAATAAAACTGGTGAAACCAATTGTTCCTGACTCTAAAATATGAAAGCTTTTAAAAGTTGGTAAAATGAAAGCCACAGAAACCGTCACAACACTATTGCGCGACCAAGGAATTCATAAAATATCTAATATATTAACCCTTTCAACACGATTTTATTTTTTTATAATTCATGGGAGATGTATGTCACATAAGAGTTATCATCAACTAGGTAATACAAGAAATCAAAAACTAAATTGCACGTTCATATTGTTTATTCCTTTCAGCCCTGTAGGGACATATGTTCCTAAAGAAGCTCTAATAAATACTAAAAAAAAAAAATAGATGCTTACAATATGAAGTTTTGAAATATATTTTTAGTATGATGCTGACTGATTCTTCACATGCTGATCGAAAAATCTAATAAAGAGAAAACAAAGCAAAACACAAAATGTATTGCGTTTGTTCTGTAACAATATACATATATTCTCTCTTTCTATGGCCTTTTCCATACTAGATTTCTGATGAAATCATTTCTTTACAAGGCCAACTAGCCGTTATAGATAATGTCTATGTATGTTTAACCTAAGACCTGTGTGTATGCTTAGCCACTTAATTCCGTGTTATGGGGTATGGAATTCCCCAATAATATTTTATTAAAAGTACATCAAATTCATTAGTGAATAAATACTTTCTAAAAAAAACAACTAGTTTAATTCATTGTACGTTGTATATTTATTTAGGAAATTATATAATTCAATTAAATATTTATAAATATAATAATCATCGTATTTCTCCGAAATGTACTGGCGATATTGAACCAGGCGTACGGCGGTGTTTTTGAAGTGGTTCAGTGAAACTAGAAAAAGTTCGTGATCTATGTTCTGCTGTAGATGTCGTATATATTCCGGAGCTGGGTGTGGATGCCTTCGAATCATCAGTTATTGAAAATGCAACATCAGCTTGATTTTCTTATAAATTGGAAATTGTACATTTTGTTATGTAACCATTTTCACAGACCCGAATATAATGTTTCGAGCATGTGGCTTTAGAACGCAAATCGCACAGAGCGGTTGTTTTTGTATCTTTTGACTTTGTTCGTGAAGCTTTACATGGCACGCATCGTTTAGGCTTGGTATTACTTCTTGGTTCAGGAAAAGAAGACGGCTGTGTACTAACTTTATATCCAACATAGTTCATAGCATACATTACCGAACTGCTTTTTGTAGTGTGGCTTCTAATTTCTATATGTGATTTCGAGCCAAAACCGTGATTTCGAGCCAAAACCTGTTTCTCTTTGAGAAATATCTTTCTTTTCTCGCTTTTTCGTGTATTCCACGATGTCGGATGACTTAACTCATATAGACGATAGCTAGCGAGAGCTGCTACGTCCACCAAATTGAAGAGTAGAGTCATCGGCCAACGATTAGTTTTTCGTCTGCATGTATACGAACGACACATTTTGTCGAATGTATCAACGCCACCTTTATTCTCGTTATAACTATGAATTATTTCTGGTTTTTAATTAATTCATTTATAGTATTAGTATCGTGTGCAGTTGATAGAAGTAAAGCGTTTTTCTTAGTGTTGGTAGTATGTATAACTAACTAAAGAGACTTCGTCCGAAAAACAAAACGCGGTACTAAAAATAAATCTAGCAGCTGCAATTTTTTTTTCTCAAAAACGACCGGTATTTCTACTTTACTTGGCAGTATTGTTCCAACTAGTGATGCTCGAAATTGGTTTAACAAAATCTTTTTTACCTGATCATTAAACTGTTCGAAAACACAAATTGGTTCTTTTAAAATGATTAGGTTAAAAGATCATATTAGTATTTCATAAAATTTGTTGGATTTGGTTCTTCTTAAATTGGTTTTTGTTTTCTGAGAGATATAAAGCGTCTACACACGATCTGACTTGTCATGCCGACAGTCGGTCCGACCAAATCAGGTGTTGCATCCACACGATCCAATAAACTACCTGATATTCATTTTTTCCTTTTGCTTGCGTTGATGACAAATGATAAAATCTTGACGTTTGTTTTTTTATGTTTTAATTGTGGGACATGAAAGTTTGTACAGCGAAATACAAAATGATAAAAATTCGATAAAATAAAAAAATTGCTATCGTGCTTGTGGCGTGTTTAAATATTGGTGACAAAAAGCGTAAAATTATGATCTTAAAAATGGTTGTTAGACCGGAAAAAATTAAATCATGTTCTTAGGTCATTTATTATTGTCATTTATTTGGGATGTCATATGGAATTCAAATTTTTAACATAACAATTATTTATTATTTCAATATTATATTATTATTAAATAACAATTTATTAAATATCATTATATCGTTAAAATTGAATTATTTACTATTAAAATATATTTATTAATTATTTTATTTTTAACCAATTATCCTTTTTGACATACCCAACCACCCAACAACGCTACACACGACCTGATTTGGTCAGACGGTTGGATGGTTGGATGACGGCCGGATGGCATTTCCACCTGACATCATCCGACAGAAAAATTGTCATACGACAAACCTACACACGACCTGATTTTACTTCTGATCTGACCAAATCAGCCCGACCGCCTGACCAAATCAGATCGTGTGTAGGGGGTATATTACCTACATGCTTACATTAAAAAATTATGTGATTGGTCCATTCCTCACGAGATTTTTGGTGTTATGATTATTTTTTAGATAATGTGTATATGTATGTTTTATTTTGTTTTGTTCTCTCTCGAAAATAAAATTTAAACTAAAAGGAGTCAAAAATGTCCTTAAAATATTTTTTATTTCATTGTCAGTGTGGTTATACCTAAAATTTGTTTAACTCGCAATTAAAACCGATAACATACGTAAACGGGGAAAGAAACGAAGAAAAATACGGTTTCTGTGATACCCCGTGTGCCATCAGCCATTCGTTCTTTTTTCGTCAGGTTTTTTCGTATTTTGTTTGTATATGAGTTACGTAGTATGCACATTATATGTCGATGCTCTTCCCTCGCACATCATTTAAAATTTATGTTACATATGTATGGGTCTTGAAAAATCTATTTTGACTAGATTTAAATTATATTTATAATATATTTATATTTTTTATGTAAAGATTATAAAATAAGTAACCATATAGAAAAATTATAAAAACAAAACATATGACAATGTTTTAATGCGTAATGAATTTATACAAGTAGCTAGTATCTTCAATTTTGAGTACAATGAAAATTTTTTCATTAGGTGTATTGTAGAGATTCACACATAAGCCGTTTGAACGCTTTTTCTTTTTCTACAAATGTCGCTAAAGAACAAGGTTGAGACAATTTTCTGTTTGGAGTTAAATTTTGCACTCTTAAAATTTCTGTTGAACTGGGAAATGACCACCATATAGTGTTATGTCGTCTACCTGGTCCTTTGTATTTTTGCCCACGATTTGGAGAGGCGGCCTGTTCTGGTTCTTCATTATTTATTATCTCTCCAATAACAGGGACATCAATTTCGACCGAATCAAAAGCTTGCAAACGTAATTCTGGAAGGGGAGGGGGTTTGTTTACGAAAGGACCATCTGGGTCGGATCTCGATTGCTATCTACATTATTACTCACGATTTACCAAATACAACAATTTATCCGTTATATCCATTTTACCCAGGAACTGAAACATTAATCATATATAACAGAACTAACTAACACGGAAATACATTCACATAATTATATAACTTACCTCGAAAAAAGCAATCAGTCACAGATATTTTCACAATAACCACAGCTCTACAAAAACTCGTGCTCATAAATTCTGTCTAACATAGATGAAAATTTGTTGACAATTTTTTGAAAATGCTAACCAATAAACACTGAAATATTATATGCACTCTGATGGCCGGTCTCCACTTGCATATTTTTCTCGTGACGGGAAAAAAATCTAGTTCATTTTTTTTCTTGTGACATTTTTTAGTACATTTTTCAAAATACATATGCAAAAATGGTTTTGAGCATGCGCATTGAAATTTTGTCAAGGGAGCAAAAGATCAAAATATTCAATATTTTTGGCATGATGTTGTGCCAATTGAGCATAATTTGTGTTTTTATGCTCAATTTTGAGCGCACATTATATTATTTTGACCTTTTTAATTAAAAAATCGTGGATGTTTTTGTTTGTTAGAATCACAGCACAGCACACTATCTAAAATGGCAAAGCAAATCATTTTTTTCTACGTAATCAACAGAGAAAATATGTCTAGTTTTGAAGAGTGTAGTAGTAAGTATACTATACCAATAATGTCATGAGCCGAAGCCATTTATTTTTTGCTACGAGAAATATGCAAGTGGAATCCAGCCATCACTGCACAAGACAAATATATCATTCGATACTAAAATATTTTTCACACAATGCGCCGAAAAGAAACAAAACGAGTAAAATACATAATTCAGGTGATTTACCCTTCTTAAGTATAGAACCAAAATAACATATGAAACGACAGTTTAGTATAAAAGGCGATAATTATCACATAATAATGCTTATTTTGTATTTAGGTATTAGGAATGAACATTTAGTGAATAGAAATAAACCGAATATATTCTAAAATATTGCAATAAAATGTTATTTTCATACTAATTGCATCAAATATAGTTTGGGGAATACAGTTCCCCATAACATGAAATAGATAGCACTTTTTTCTCTCAAGGTTGTGTTACACTGAAAAATTTGGCTCAGGTAATGTAATAAACCATCAAATATTACCAGGACGGGCTTTCGGTGTGTGAAGAGGAAGGTTTTATTAACTATCAAAAATCACTTGGGGAACTCTATACCCCAAACACAGTTCTAAGGTTTTAACAAAATGATTTTTTTTTTCGATCAGCATCATCAATTACATATATGTGAAAAATCAGTCAACATCATACTAAAAATATATTTGAAAACTTCGTATTGTAAGCGTCTAAATTTTTTATTATTTATCAGAACTTCTTTGGGACGATATGCCCCTACAGTGTTGAAAAGGTTAAGAAACCAAACGTTTTCTTCAATTATCGACGGGGCAACGGATATAAGCACATCAAAATATTTAGCTGTTATTACCAGATATTACAATCATAATTCGGGGAAAGTATAGATCGCTTTTTTAACATGATTTAATTCAATAATTCCGATTCTAAGTTTATATATGATGCATTATTAAATCTGTTGCAACGCAATAACATTCCGATTAGTAACCTAATTGGGTTTGCGGCCGATAATGCATCTGTAATGATGGGACATAAAAATGGAGTTCGCTTCCGCAAAGTGTTGAGATACTCTCCAGAAACATTCACATTCTCTTCGCTCACTTGATAAGAGACAAATGGAAGTTTTACATTTTCAAGAACTTTTCAATGTAAAAGTTCATAAAATATTGAAAACCTCTTCGACATGACGGTTGACATTAGAAAACGCTGTGACGCGGACTCTGGAACAGTGGGTTCCGCTTCAGCATTATTTTATTTCTTTTCAACTTGACAATAACGAGCTGTGGCTCTATTCTGGTTTCCCTGGGAATAGGGAATTCGTGACGTTTTTCAAGCATTTGGGAATGCTTTATTCTACAAAGTGTATTCTGGCGTTTGGGATTAATTTTTATTGGAAAAAAATAATTCAATTTTATAGCAGTTTTGACGTTAATTTCTCCCCGTTATTTTTTTAGGGAATTGTAATTCGTACCTTTTTCAATTTTGAAACATTATTTTTGCTAATAAATAAATTATTGCTAAAAATAAGTATTGCTAAAAATAAATTAAACTTGTAATAAGGCCACAATACGTGCTTTAGTTTATAAATATTTACATAAAAAAAATCCCAAAAAAAGTATTCTCTGTCTGCCAGAATACACATTTGGGAACGGGAAATATGTATTTGAGAATTAGTGCAATCACTGGCGCATAAAATTTCATATGAAATGTCATAATCTTCAAAACTGTATTTCTGCTTTTTAGCATATATTTTGAATTTGACTAACGACATAAATAATGAATTTCAAGTGCAATCTCCTAGAATGCACCTTCTCTTACCTACAATAGAATCGTATATGAAAACAATATTGAACAATTTTCTCAAACAAGAAATGTTTGATTCTATTTCTAATATCAGTGACGTTGATTTCTCAAGAGAAGAATTTTATTTACAATTTGGATGACGTTTATTTAGGTGGAAACGCGAAAATAATTATACAATCTGGTTGTATAGAAGATTCTACAATTCAAGAAATTAAAACTCGCCGTGTAGGTTATTATGTCGAATTATGTCAACAAATACTCAAAAGAATTAATTTCAAAGATCACAGATTAATTGCATTAAAGGGCCTGAACCCACAAAGGTTTGCAAAACGTGTGACAACTTTAAAGGCGGCTGCACGAGTCCGTCTCGTGCGCGTCGCATTTTTTTGGTTCAATATGAAGATAGCAGCATAATCAATTTTGCTCACAGATTGG
Source organism: Nephrotoma flavescens (assembly GCA_932526605.1). Classification (NCBI taxonomy): domain Eukaryota; kingdom Metazoa; phylum Arthropoda; class Insecta; order Diptera; family Tipulidae; genus Nephrotoma; species Nephrotoma flavescens. The sequence continues at coordinate 98,033,063 of OW052220.1, read as the reverse complement.
TCTATTTTGATTGTCATTTTCAACTACATTTTTTTTTATTTTAAATTTGTGCTTGGCGTTGTGACTTGTGTTCTGGAATAATTTTTAAATAATTTTCTCGTGATTTTTAATATATCGTGTAACAATATCTTACGTATATTTTTTTAGTTTTGACTTTTGGTTAAATTTTGTTTAAATTCCAATAATTTTTTTATTTTCAATTTAATTTTCTGACTCGTATATTATTCATTTGTTACTCCTTTATTTCTAAATTGTTGTTTTACATTTTGAAAAAAATGTCCTTTTCAAGACAAACCGCTCATGAAATTTTGGCGTATTTAATTAAAAAACGCCGTCATAGTGCTCGTCGTTTTGGTGTTAATCCTGTGAACAGAGGTAGACTGCGTCAAGGTTAACACAATAATCTTGTTGCCGAAATGAGGCTAGATAATAACGAAGCGTTCGTTAATTTTCATCAATTGTCACCCACAGCATTCGATGAATTATTAACATTGGTTGGCCCGTCAATACAACGGCTTGATGTGGATGAAAGATCCATTAGTGCAAGTCAACGCTTGTCTTTGACACTTCGGTAAGTAGCATTATATATTTATGTTAATATTTATTAATAAAATAAACTAATTTCTCATAATTTGATTTAGTTATCTAGCTAGTGGTGAGAGCATGGTGTCTATTGGGAGATATGGGTACCGTATAGGACAAAGCACTACATCACAAATTATTAGGGAAACTAGCCTAAAATTGTGGGAAGTTTTAAAGGATTTAATTTTCTCTACTCCTAGTAACACAAGGTGAAAAGAAATTGCAAGAGATTTTGAGCAGCAATGGAATTTCCCACATTGTGTAGGAGTAATGGACGGCAAGCATGTGATTATTCAAGTAAGTTTACCATTTTAAATATATATATATATATGTATATGTATGTGTATCTTATATTATAATAATATTTAATTGATGTTTTCAGGCATTTGGAAACTCCGGATCGAATAATTTTAATTATAAGCACAGCCACAGCCATATGCGATGCCAATTATAAATTTATAATGGTAGATATTGGGGCACCGGGTCATGTAGGCGACAGCTCAATCTTTAGGAAAAGTGAGTTTGGAAGAGCTGTAATTCGGAGGGGGGGGGGGGTGATAAATTAAATCTCCCACCACTAGAAACTTTACGTGACGGCAACGAATATTCTTTCATTTTTGTAGGGGATGAAGCATTTCCGCTCCTTCCGAACCTTATGCGGCCTTATTCAGGTCGAAATACATCACTATTGCCTGTTTCTAAAAATGTACACAACTACAGGCTATCAAGAGCTCGAAGGGTCATCGAAAATGCCTTTGGTATCCTAGCAAGCAAGTGGAGGATATATCGCAAACCAATTATTGCTAGCAAATTGGCGGCAGTGGCAATAGTAAAAGCAACCGTTGTTTAGCAAAATTGGCTTCGAGAAAATAACTTATGGGAATATGGCAGAACTAATTTAGTTGATAAATGCACGCTGGTTGTTCCACGCTGTTGGAACAAATCGCCTAGGAAACCAAAATGAAGATAGCAGTGGAATACGACAAATTCAGCGAGGCAGCTCAAACAACCCCAGCCGAAGTGCAATCGAAATTAGGGATAAATTCAACAATGTTGATATTTTGCCTTGGCAGTTTAACTCAATTCAATAAAAAATTAATAATTTTATTCATTTATTTTATTAAAAATATCACAAAATATAAAATTACATCTTAATTAAAAAAATCACATTTTATTCATAATTTATTTAAAGTAATTCATTTAAATTAAAAAGTTAATAATTCATTTAAAAAAAATAGAAAAAAAAAATAGAAAACATTAAAATTAAATATTTAAATGTCACAAGTATTTTAGAAAACCTTAAAACTAAATAAAAATAAAATTAACTCATATAACATAATCACATTTTATTTTTTTTACTTATATTCTGCCATTTGTGATACAAAATGCTCACTTGATGTAAGAATTTTGTTTGGCATAACCTCGGCCAATTTTTAAAATCACGTGTGGTTGACTCCACAAATGTTGTAAATATAGTTGCTTCTTTCAAATTCGACGTCAAAGCTTGACTGTTTTCCTTTATATTTTGTAGTGCGTCTTCTAGCAAGGCATCTACTACGACGTCGTCCTGTGTTTTCCTTTTCTTTCGGCATGCTAACCCATATGGCCCTGGAGATTGTGTGTTACTGTTTTGATTTTCTTCTGGCAGTTTTTCGGTTTGTAGTATCGGTTTTTTTTTTGTTTTTATATTGGTCGCTTGCGCTATATTAGCTAAAAATGAAACATTTTTCAACTCAGGAGGTGAATTTTTTTTTTAGATTAGGGTGATTTGATTGGTTAAAAAACGCAGCCGCCTTAAGTTCATGTTTTTAAAATTTAGATAATGAATGGAGAACTTTATTAAATTATACAGGTATTGATAAAAATTTAGATCTGGAGGAATTTTGGGACGGCGTATTTAAAACAAAGAATGATCTCAAAGAATATATGTTTCCAAATTTTAAAAGGTTTGTTGGTGCAATTTTATGTCCTCCTCATAGTAGCACAACTGCTGAAAGTGTTTTTTCACAGCTGAATTTGATAAAAGATAAAAAAAATAATTCGATTACATCTTTCTACAACCAATTCTATAATGATAGCAAAAAATATCTTAAACGGATCGACTAGTTCAGATTGGGTTCCATCGAGTAATGATGATCAAGAAATATCATAAGGCTTAGTAGATATGTCTTTTTCGATTGAGGTGAAGTTAATTTTCCATTTTTAATACATCTGATTTTTAATACGAAGGAATAATGTATACTTTTATTATTTTCATTATATAAAAAATGTATGAACTACATGTGATGAATTTTGTGAAATAAATAAATTATAGAAAATAGTATGTTATTAAAAAACCATAAAATAAAATGCATTTTTATTTCAAATAAAATTACGGAAGAAAATATTTTCGGTATTTTATTAAGCGTACTTCGCTGTTTTTTTTTCCAGAATAGTAGGTATGTAGTAGGGAGTACTACAATATTTTGTAAACGGCAACCCTGATTAGGGAGATAATTAAGGAATATTTAGAAGAGGTGATGCATTAAATTGGCGTTCACTCGTCTTTTGGTATGTGTAGCCTAACCAACTAGTTGAAAAGCCGATATTTACACGTTTTAAGTATTTAAGAAATTTTGGCCGGAAAATGTGTGTAATGTGTAAACATTGCTGATAATAAAATTTTCTAAATACCGTTTATACAAATTTTCTCTTTAATAGTAAAAAAAAAAATAATAAAAACCGCACAATTTTTATTCTCTTTGAGAAAATTGATAAAAGAAAATTATTATTTTTACTTCCAAACCATTTCCAATAAATTTCCCCAATTTGTGCAAGACTTCCACAAAGTTTTGTTTACAAAAATATAATCGCATGAAAAAATTGGAAAAGAGAGAAAATTCTTATCTCACAAAAGTAAAATAAATATTGAGAATTTTTTTTTTGTTCATATTGGACAATTTTTATATGAATATAAAAAGAAAACAAAACTTGTGCTTAAATTTAAAAATAAAAATGTTTTTCATTTCAGTTATGATTAAAGCCTCGTGCGGTATCCAACCATTTCTCTACATATATAGATCTATTTTCGGTTTCATACAAAGTGCGTGTTTCTATATCGGACGTACCTATTTCTGTAATTTTTGAGTGAATTTTTTTCCGTGTATCAACATTTTATGAGTGGTTTATGTCGCAGTAATTTAAATTTAAACATTTTGCTGTAAACCCCCGCGATAAAAAATGGAATTTAATAAAAATTTATGTTATAAGTGTTTAAAATATTTTTTTGTTTATCATATTGGTTTGAAGTGAAGGTGATTTAATAATAATATGCTAATGGTATACATTTTTTTAGAAAATTTGTGGTTCTGAAATTTCTGTTATTTCTCTGCTTTATAATTTGGCACAAAATATTTTTTTTTTGGTTTAGTGTTTTTTATGTTAATAAAAAAAATTTACCAGGCATTGTAATAAAAAAAAATTTTGTTTATTTTTTAAATAATTTATGGAATTTCAAAAATTATGACTTAGTAAAATCGAGTAAATAAATCTGTTTCTAGTATTATATTACGGTTTACTGGTAGAAACTGGTAAACAATTTTACTATAGTGTTTGTGTTAAAGTGCGGGTCGAGTTACACTCAGATCGGTACCGGTAAAAAAAAACATATTGTTTTGAAAATATCGCTTAAACATTTTATTGATCGATAGTTATACGAAGTGAAAAATTTGTGATAGAGCCTACACACTTTATTGAAATTGTGAGGGCGATAAGTGATTTTGTTGTTGTCAACTTTGGTTTATGTGATAAGTAAATATTATAATATTGTGTCAATGTTTATGAAGACTGGATTATAATAAGGTAAATTGAAAAACAAAATTATATTTTCCACTGCTTTTCGTTTCATTTGGTTTAACTAAATTTTTTAACGCCCACGGTCGGGTGAGTGAGAAACGTATGTTTTTTTTGTTCGAACTTTAAACAATATAATATTAAAAGTATATAAAATCGGAAAATTTATGTTCTTGAATTTAATTTTTTGTTTGGTTCATATTCTACATATAAAATAATTTGTATATTTTATAAGAAAACGCTGTACATCGTATACACCTACAGTATTCTAGTTCGTGTGTCTAGACATAAACAGTGTTTCTTACGACTGTATATACCTCTCGGTATCACAAAAAAATGTTGCGGATGATTTTCTGTCACGTAATTTAAAATTGTTTTCTTTGTACGTGCTCAATGAAATGCTAATGATTATTTTAATGGGTTTTGTATCGGTTGGTTGATGTGTTACAACTGTGGCCGCTCTACACAAAAATTTGATGAATGATCTGTTTAATATGAATTTAATTAATTTATTTGTGGATCTGAATATGTTACCGCATACCCCCACGTACCAGAAAATATACTTCGCGTTTTTAGCAAATCATAAGTTACAATTTAGAGCTAAATGGCACGGGGGATTACGGTGAGGAAATATAAATAATTGTTAAATGAAAGTTTACCTTGTTGCATCGATAAATTTAGTATTTTATATGAGGCCAAAATTATTCATATATATACGTTCCAAAATAGATTTGGTATAAGTCGAATGAAAGTTAATTAGTTCATTGGTCGTGGCCACGATATAATTTTTTTGAATGTGGTATAGAAATTAAACGCTACAATAACTTTGACAGGAAATTGAAATTCCGGAAATTTGTGTATTTATTTTTAGGAAAAAGCAATGCTTTTAAATTATAATATATTTATGAATTCCTTTCTGGATTGACATTAGTGACATTCCAAAAAATTAATTTCCGGTGCTACCTGAATGAATGGCCGGCTGCTGAATGTTTTACTGAAAATTTAGTATTAAGCATTATATAAAATAAAGCTTTGTAAATATCTTGTATAAATGTCAATAAGCTACCGGTTATCAAATTTTTTCTTCAGAACCAATTAACTATACAATTTTTTTCCTCGAATCCCCATGCGGTAATTTGCGTCATGCACTGTTCCCGCTTCACTAAATTATGTTTCTCCTATGTCGCATGCATGGATGTTGTTCCATATTTTTGCGAAATTATTTTGCCTCAATAGATTTGATATCGTTGTATTCTTGGTACCCAGTTTATTCGACCAATGTATTCTTCTTCAAGAAACTGGTGTTAAATCACTCATAGTAATAGGTATTACAATAAAAACATATCATTCTTTCACGGAGCAGGAAAATTGACGACTTTTGAATTCTGAGTAGGTAATACTATATTTTAACAATTCGTCCATCATATCTCTCGTGCTATATTTTGCATACAAAAATATAATTGGTATGAATCGTTGGATAAAAATAACATATTGTGGTCAGGCCATTCTGCAGACTCAATTCTGCGAATATGTGAAACTTTTTTTCGATTTAAGATAATTATACATTCTACTTCGATGTCCGGACAATTTTTATAGTTATCAACATTATCTATTTCATCTATGGTGGCTTCAGTTTGAAGCATTTTTGGATCTAAATTATCATAGTTTGTGCAGTCTTCATCACCGGAAACTTCCTCTGGTTTACTTCTATCTGCTAGTGGATTAATGTAAATTGAATGTTAAGTTCTTTAAGAGTCAAGGGATTTCGCCTAAACAAACATCCATCCACCTTTTTCAAAACAAATCGTTGGGTATATCTGTTATCGGTGTCTGCTTATTTACGATCTCATAACCGTATCCGTTAGCCTTAATTTTTTTTTCAACAGTGTCTGATATCCAATGGAAAGAAACACAAACAATTGTTGCAACACTTATCTTAAACACAATAAAAGAAAGATACCTTAAGAGATCGGATTTTGTTAATAAATTGGAAATGATAATATCGGCTAATATTAAATGATCTGTTGACTCAAGCATTTAAGTTTACTACAATTACATAGTTCTGAAAACTAAAAACTCATTAATCGATTGCACTGAAGATGTTGAAGATAATAACGATTGTTATTCTGAAGATGGATTTATGGTTCAAAAAATAAGAACTAAATTTTAAGTTCACTAAAGAACTTAATTCTTACATTTCTTCAATGCGATCATCATTACAAATATAGTTCGATTGTTACGATCATCAGTTACCGATGCGTTTTTCGAAACGCGCTGTTATGACTCATAACAATTTTGAATTTACTTAAAAACACGTCTTAGCTTAGGCAAAATTCAAAGGGATAGTCAATTTTGTCAAAACACCTGCACATCATGCTCAGGCACATGGTAACCATAATTTGTCCTATGTTTATTTACTTAGAGAAACTCAGAATTTATTATGGTTTTGCTTTAAGATGACTGCAACAAACGAAAACTTCGAAAGCTCCTGTCTATTTTCCAGGGTGTTCAGATTGTGTCTTCTATTTGCAGTGAGACAAAAACGTTGTTTTCAAATAATCTGGCTCTGTATGTGGTGCAAAGCAAACTAAATATCTGTAGCTTCTCTATACAGCCTATAGACGAATTGACTGATCAAAGTAAACTGGATAATTAAGCCTTTTACCTAAAATAGAATATCGCAAAGATTTTTGGCCGAGATCTGTCCACCAATAGTGGCAGCTTTTATAGGACCTATTTGTTGTTTGCAAATACTGTGGATTTCGCTTAATCGGAGCACCGCTTAATCGGGACAAATTTTACAAGTTCCGATGTGTCCCGATTAAGCGGAATTCACTGTATTTTGAAAAGTATATCGTTTTCAAGAAAAACGAGTGTGAACTAAAAGATTCTTAATTAGTTTCAGTTCCAGTCCGGATCATTTTTCCAAAATTTTAAGCAGCAGTGACGATTTTTAACAAAAACTGTTTACAATAAAATTTCGTCCCTTGAATTCTTCTGATTTCGCCCAGACTAATTGATTGATCAGGATGAAATTATATACTTTATAGAATAAATTCAATGATCCTAGTAAAAGTTTCTCTTTTTTTAGTATTCCTAAGTAGCTATTTTAAGAAACAGAAATTGGTTCAAAATGTGTCGCAAAGTGCGGCAAATTATCGTTCGGATTGAGCTGAGATCTGAGGAATATTACGTGTGAAATGCAAATTTTTTTGAATGAAGCCAGCCGTGATAGTTTTTGAGCGTATTTACACATGATTGCTGTTCCTGATCTGATGCGGTTGCATATTTCCGTCTTTGCCTTAGCAGTGGGGTTATGCTCCAGAGAAAACTGTAATCTAGATTTAACCACTTTTTTGCAATACTCGGTTTAATGGCAAACAAATACTGACTAAAATTCCTATTTCGTGACATATCCCACACATCTACATATACTCTAAATGGAGAGTTTTTCTACAATCACGATAATAATGAATATCTATAAATCCTACATAGTTATGAAAAAATTAATATAAGCAATAATATAAAGAAAAAATGATACTTAGCTTGAGCGTTCAGCATACTCGATAATGGTTGACACAACGTATAAGAAGTTAGCCCAGAATTTTGAGCCCTGAAATTATAAAAAAAAATAATCAGGCATCGCTATTAAATTAAAACCTCATTTACTCTTATGTGAAGTTATCCCAATCCAGGAAGTAAAAAATAGTCATTCTTATCCCAGAAATTTAAAAATACTACATCATTATTGAGAAGTTAGCTCAGCCCAGGAATATATCAAAACAAATCTTTCAATAAAATAACAAAAAAAAACGCAGCGGAAATCAAAAACAAATATACATAATGTATAATACAGCATTGGCCAACAGTATTGAGCACCCTATAAATTTGAGGCGTACACGACAGAAAACAACTCCTTTTGTTCGTTTATTATTTTTTCGGCATCTGAAAAGGACAAAAACAGTGACTCACACAGCAGGTGTTGCAATACTCCATTTGGTGCAATAAAATTTGTTATTTTTCCATTTGGATTTATTCGTATGTTCGCTACTTCCGCTCATTGTGTACACATCCAGTGTCCTAGTCTGCTTTTGGTGTTTTGATTTGTTAAATTTAGTGATATTATTGCAATATGCAGAAACAAAAAGACTTAAGTTTAGAACAACGTGTTCAGATACAGCTTCTGCTTGAGCAAGGGAAATCACAACTAGAAATTTCTAAAACTGTGAAATGTTCACGCCGATCTGTGCAATATACTAATTCACCGCTTGTGGATCACACAGTAATAGGTACAGAACCGGGCGCAAACGCATCACCACATACCGTGACGAGCGAAGTTTAGTGAGAGAAGCTTTAAAAAATAAGAAAAAACTTCTTCAAACCTCGCTGCTGAGTTGTCAGTAGAAATTAAGAAACCAATCTCTGCTCGCACCACTCTCAGAACACTTCAGGAAGCTGATTTGAAAGATTGTAAAGCCAGGAAGAAACCCTGGCTCCCCGAAAAAAACAAGAAGGCTCCGTATAAATGGGCCTTAAAATACCAAAGTTTCGCCGAAGAAGATTGGTCAAATTTCGTGTGGTCAGATGAATCAAACATTAAAGTAAGTTGACAATTCTATACCCTCATAATATTAAATAATACGATTTTAAAATAAAATGCATCGATACAAATATTTTATTTTTTCCAAGTCTCTTTAATTTCCTTATTTCAGATTTTTGGTACACCTGGTGTGCGTTTTGTGCGTCGCCGGGTATGCGAAGCATTTAGTCCAGAGTGTGTGGTACCAACGTAAAACACGGCGAGGGCAGTATAATGGTCTGGGACTATGACTAATTCTGGAGTTGGCGAAATGTTCATGTGTGAGGGCCACATGAACTCTTCAAAATACATAAACGTCCTAGAATCTGTGTTGCTGCCCTCATTTTTAACACTTTTTGATGATACAAACAGGAACAGCGTTAAATTCCAGCAGAATAACGTACCATGTCATAAATCTGCCCGCACAATGGCATGGTTTCGAAAAACTGGCATTGAGGTTCTGGAGTGGTCTGTCCAGTCTCCGGACCAGAACCCCATAGAACATTTACGAAGTTTATTAAAACGCAGAGTCAGGCACTACACAACAAATAAAAAAGAAGATATAAAATGCTGTCCGCACTAACAATGGAGCGCCATACATCCTGCAGAATGTAAAAAAACTTGCAAGCTCTCTACCCAAAAGAATTTCTGCCGTCATTCAAGCAAAGAGTGGACCCACAAAATATTAATTTTATATAAATAAATAGTAATGTAAACCAATAAAAATTGTTTCAATTTATTTCAAATGGATACTCCCAAAAAAATTGTAAGACCGTGGCCTATCACACAAACTTTTAGAAAGCTACCTTAGTAATCGAAAGCAGTTTGTGATTTTAAATGGTGTAAAAAGCTCTATTTTAAGTGTAAACTGTATAGTGTTCCTCAAGGTCCTTGGCCCTTTGTTATTCTTGATCTACGTAAATGATATAGCCAATTTACCACTCACGGGTGATATTAGAATGTTCACTCCCTCTTCTATGAATTCAGGGATTGTCAGGTAGCAATGTCACAAATGAGGGATGGTATTATTTTACTTTTCGATTTCCTGCATCTGAACAAAATATCAGTAAATTTTAACAAAACGAAATATATAATTTTTCACTCCCAACGCCTACAACACATTGATTTACCACCACTTCAAGTAGCAAATTGCACTATAGAGCGAGTAGACAAATTCAAGTACCTTGGTGTAACATTCGATAAGCCATATTAATTCTATTTGTATTAAAGTTTGCCCTTTTATTTGCTTGATTAGAAAATTGGCTGATTTTGTTCCAGTACACGTGTTAATAAAAATTTATTTCTCATTTATACATTCCCGATTCTCATACGCCTCTTCTACTTTTGGCTCAGCCGTTAAAGAAAAACTGAATAAATTGCAGATTTTACAAAATAGGTGCTGTAAAGCAATGTAAACTGCCTCACCTGTTTCCTACTGTGGAGCTCTATCGAACTGTTGCTATAGGCATTCTTCCAATTAAAGCAATTTATGAGATTTATGTGTCGATCTACATGTTTAAGTGTCTGCATATCCCATCATTTCTTTCGACTGCACAATTCGAATTTCTAAGTCATGGCTATTCAATCAGAGGTCCTTGTCAGTTGAAATGCCGCCAAATTAAAATGGAATTTGGCAGGAAATCATTAACATGTATTGGGCCATATATTTACATTAAATTACCTGAACATTTTAAGAACGCTGTACATATTTTTATATTTAAACGAATGATAAAATCTCATCTGCTATCATCAGTTGAAGATTATTTGTGATGTATAGTAGCATTCATTATTAATTAATTAAATCTAATTATATTGTTATGTATTTGAATTTTATTGTTGATTATGTGTAATGTAGTTTTAGTCACTATGACACTATATGCTGTATATATTTTGTACCATACATAAGTGTGAATGACGAATTTTTAAGGACATTAAATCCACTAGTAGTCATTTACACTTTTATGATTATTATTATATGATATTAATGATATGTGTAATAAAAAAAAAAGATATCATGGGTGCTCAATACTTTTGGCCAAGGATGTATTTTTGTTACGAATATAACTTACTATATATATTACAATATTTAAATTTTTACTTATATCGAGAGGGATTGAGGCTATACATATTTAGAATGGGTAAAAATTTCAAGATGATCGGTATGTTGCAACTTGCCAAGATATGGTTCTGGGTTGAGTGCTCCTAAGTATTTTCGAAAATTAAATCAGTTTTTCTTCTTGTGTGTCAAAACTAAAAACCTATCGGATTAAGGCAGTACAGATTTAGAAAGGGTATACAGACTGCTTATTTGGGTAAAAATGGGAAAGAACACGTGAAGAAAATCTGATTTAATTCTCGAAAATGCTTAGCAGTACTCAACCCAGAATCATATCTCGGAAAGTACCTACATACCGATCATCTTGAAATTTTTACCCAAATAAGCTTAATCCGAGATATACGTAAAAATTTAAATACTTTAAACTGTTTTAAAATGATTTTTTTATTTTCTGGGCTGGAATAAATTCCAACAGCTTATAATTACAAGTAAATTTTGTAAATTCCTGGGCTGGGATAACTTCACATAGGAGTAAATGATGATTTAATTTAATAATGTTGCCTGATTAAATGTTTTTATTTTCTGGACTAAAATTCTGGGCTAACTTCTAATGTTGCTAAAATCTTAAAAGTCTAAAAGAGCTATAGTATAGGAGTTAATTTGCATTATTTTTATGGTTTTTCGATGAAATTGTTCATCATTCGAGATTTTCCCAGATCCACCAATCAAACTATGCCAACTGGATGGCAGTGTTGTGCAATTGTATGTAAAAAACTGTTTTATACATTTTTTACGTAAAAACTACTAACGTTACTGTATAATACGTATAATATTGTATAAAATCAACAAACGCGGATTTAAAAACCTTAGTAAAGTCGCAAACCTTAATATACGAAAAGTAAATTTGTATCATATTAATAGATTTAATTTTATTCGATAAAAACTATATTAATAAAGGATACTAAGTTAAATTAATATAAAATACGACATAACTACAGAAGTCGTTATCCAAATATACACTTCGCAAATGCAATTACTGCGAGGAACACTGCGTCGTAAAATATTCGTAACTAATTCAAAAACAACAATTCTTACGTATATGACAAAAAAAATTTGGATAGGTATATGATGTAAAATGAGAAATGGATTTGAAATTTTTGAATTTATTTATATTACTTCTAATTTATTAATTATAATTAAAAGTAAAATATTTGTAGAAAAATATAAATAAAAGTGGTTTTTCCACGTTGGAAAGTGTTTATACGATTACATATGGGATCAAATAATTCTTTTGAGTTTTGTACGCTTTTGATAAAATCTTTATCAAAAATTAGTTTTGATATATTTTCCATAACTATTTTGGTGTCTAACAAATTTAATTGGCCACGGAAATTTGAGGATTGAGGATTGGCACATTTACAAAAACAAAGTGGAATTTTCCAAACTTTATACTCAAAAGAATCCAGATCCAACTTAGCACTGAAATTTAAAAGTAATAAGAAATAAATAAACAATCTTTTTGAAATACAACATATTTGTTTTTATTAATAATTATTATAAGCATAAGTAAACAAAATATTTATTTTTCAGTCAAAATTCTACTTAGTTAAGAAAATTAAAATATTCGAGCCAAAGAGCCATTGGTATAGTTTCATTTGACTTGTAATTTAATAAGTATGTAATAGAAAACTCATTCGAAAACGGTTAGTAAAATTTTAATATCTCGGGCCAAATTTTGATTTGCCGTATTCTTATAGCTAATGCTAAGATGAGCGATACATCGAATAAGCATAGTTTTGAACCCCAACTCATTCATACGAAATATCGTTTTCAAGCAAATTTGCACTATCCTTGATTCCTTGGCCGTAATAAAATCCTCTAGTTTTGGAGCTGGTGTATTTGTGTTGACATTTGACAATAACAAATGACACCTACATTTTTGGATTTTTTCTTCTCACGTCACATAGCGCAATAATTCTTTTATTTCGTTTTGCTACAATATTAGAGCAGTATGAAGTTGTTTATTTTAAGCAATGTAATTCTTATTTTAAGCAATAATCGGTAGAGATCAAATTGCACTACAGATGTCTCTGTCTGTGTCAAGTTAAATAATCTTGTCGAAAGATGGTTATGATTTCTCGTAATCATCTAAACAATTTTTGTAACCGATAACATTAAAATGTTATAGCATTAATATTGAATGTGTTCCATGATTAATCGTTTTACACTTCAATCCCATAGTGTTGTGGATTTTGTTTTTCTATTCTAAAAAATAAGTTAGTAGCTGAGAAACAAACCATATTTTCTTTGAAAAAAAAATAATTTTATTTATATTTTTCTACAAATATTTTACTTTTAATTATAATTAATAAATTAGAAGAATTATAAATAAATTCAATTCAATTCAATTATTTAAAGTTCAATTCTCATTTTACATCATACCTATATCCAATTTTCTTTATATAGATACGTAATATGAACTATAAGTAATTTTGAATTAGTTACGAATAGTTTTTGTATTTTACATTTTGTAAAAAATTGTTATGTGTAAAATACGTATTTTACATGTAAAAAACCGAGTATATTACGTAACGTAAAAAACACGCACAACACTGCGGATGGCCCATGTCCAAATATTTAGATTTTTAATAAATGTTTAGGGTCAGTCTGATGAGGCCTATATACGTGAAGTTTCCAATTCGACATCGAATTTGACATGACCTGTATGTGGACTTTGATTATAAGTTTAGGGGGTCTGATGAGGTTATTGGGGTGCAATTTTTTATTTTCTCCATGTTTTGTCTATAAAATCTATAGAATTAAATTAAATTAATAGAATGAACGACAGCAGCTGTCAAATTAATCAAATTCGGAGGGTAAAAGAGAAAGCATATAAAATCAACAGGGCCGTATTTAGCATTTTTTCAACCGAATGCAATGAAGTTACGAAGTTAAATTAAAAAATTTATTTAAATTGTATTAACACTTTTATTACTTTAATATAAGTACATTAATTATTTTTATTTAAATATAATATTATGTATATAAAAAAATAGTAATTATAAAACAATTAGATATATGCTTATTTATCTCACATTCCTTTAAAATGTAATAAAAAAACAAATTTGTTTCTTTTGGATAATTTATATGACTTTTGTTTACAAAAATAATTCAACCGATTGCCATAATATTTTGGTATGATAGAATGAGCTAACAAATTAACGTGTTCTTCGGAATGATTATATTGATCTTCATCATTGAAAATATTTATACTAATTAGGTTGTTAAGTACGTTATAACTTATTTTTTTAAACAAATTTGAATTAGATTATAATTGCGTTATGTTTTTGTAGTTCGCAATAGCCAACTGCCGTTTTAATACTGCTTCGGAGTGTTTACAAATTTCTAATACTGACGGCGAAGGAGTCAAAGGGCCACCCCTATTTTTTAAATTGATTATCGATTTATAAGAATTACATTGTTGTATTAATTTGCAACAGTCCTCACAATCCAATTTTCTAAATAAATATTGGATTGTAAATCCCCCCATGTATTCAATAACATTAATTGAAAATTCACTTAATATAATTGGGTATCCGAAAAAATCTTCGTCATACATATTAGGTTCGTCTACTTTAGAAATTTTTTGGCCAATTGAAATACCATCTGATGAGGCTTCTTCAAACATTACAAGCCGGTTAATAGAAGAATTAATAAGACTATCGGAATTATTAAATTGGAAACATTGCATTTGGGGAATACAATTATTTCCTAACGAGGCGTCACTTAATAGAACGTGTATTAAAATACTAGTGTATGAAGTGATGCATTGTTTTAGAGTTGGATTCGAATTTCTTCCTAATCTTGAGCGAACAACTTAAAAAAATAGTTATGGTTTGCCTTAATTTGTAGAATGAAATATATTTCAACGGGTTTGTGTTTAAATAAGTGTCACAGAGAACCTGGATGTTAGAAAGACAACATATTATTCCAATAAATCCCGCTCTGGTTTTAGAATCAATAACTTAAATACGATGATTTAACGTAATTTTGGAATATAGTAAGATGTAGAATTTTAATACTGTATCGCGTATATTCCAGGAATGTGCTATGCATACCTTGTTGTTGGTTGGTTGGTTCAATATCATCACGATTATACAAATCTTTATTAGTTCCGGATACTATAAGGTTGAGGTACTACGTCGATTGTTGGTAATAATCCTGGTTTTTTTTTAATTCATAGAATGAATCTTCCTAAACATCAGTAGAAACTTCAAAATTAGCCCCAATAATATGATCCATTTCATTTGCTACATCACGCAACAACTTCAACAAATGGAATGGATCTTCCTCAACATCAGAAGAAACTTCAAAATTAGCTCCAATAATATCGTCTGCATCATCTATAGAAGTTGGATAAACGTCTTGGTAAACAAATTTAGAATTGTGTTCGGAGCATCCAACCATGTTTTCTTCTGTATGATAAGGAATTTCGGTTTGATTAATATTTGGGCATGTATTTTCTTTATTATTTTCATCGACGTTAAATTTGCACGTTGATTCGCCCATGAACAACGTGGGGATGGCCAATTTTCTTAAAGATCTCCTCTGATTCTCTTTTGTCTGTGGCATGAAATAATGTTTTTTAAAATGTACCGAGCAAATAATTGCATTACGTAGAAATGCACATCTTGCTCATCCAAGCCAATTGATTAATTCTTTAAAAAATTAATTTCTTTAATTTTAATTTTGATAAGCTAAAAACAAATAATTACATTGAAATTTTTGTAAAAAGGTGTACAGTGTATTTAAAACAAAAATAAATTATGAAAAGCAAAGCACGTAGTACATCAAATATCCGCCATTTTATTAAACTAAAATAGAAAAGTACAACCCTGGTAGTAAAAGTTGTAAACACAAACTAAAAACCCCACACCGGAAATTAAAATTGTTTAATTAATTTTCTCTGATTTATAACTTAAATTAAGGATAAATTTACCACAAATCACTTTCTTCTTAACATAAATTATATTTTATTTTATATAAACACTTTTTAAACTTTCTGATGGTAAGATACGCCTTTTTGAATTTTACTTAAAAGTTTCTAATTTTTATTATCAAATGATAATAAAAATTAGAAACTTTTAAGTAAAACTACATAAACCACTAACTATATTATGTTTTTTAATTTTAATGAATAATTTTAAAAGCCCAAAATTAAGTCGTCACCACGTGCGCATATTATAAACAACAGCTGACTTGGGGTTTTTTATTTTGGAATATGAGTAAGCCATATGCTTTTCTATATAACCATCCTGCTCTAACATGTCTCACATGGAATAGCAAATTTTATATAAAATGGGGTAAAGTGCTTAACACCCAGTTTCAGAGTATAATTCTATTATAAAATAGTTCATCATTCGAGATATTGAGCGATTGAACGATTTTATCGACAAAACATGGTGATAGCCCTATAACCTTATTAGACCCACCCCAAACCTATAATGAAAATCCACCTATGGTCATAGGCTATCGAACTGGCATAGATAAATTTGTGTCTATTAAGGAAAATTCTAAATGATAAACGATTTTTACAACAAAATACAACAAAATAGTATGTTGAAAATCGAAATTTCTCCCTTAGAATCTCATTAGACTCACCCAAATCCTATATAAATTGTGATTCTACTTACGATCATAAAATCTCGAATGGAATGAGTTTTTATTGACAAAACATTTTATAAATAGAACTTTATTCACCACGACCGGGTCAGACTCATCCCAACTAAACCATTAAAAAAAAATCTGACTATAATCTTTGGCCATCGAATTGGCATAATCAGATTGGTGTCTGCCATGCTAATTTTCGAATGACGAACAATTTTATACCCCAATAAACTATAAACTAAATCTAACTTCGATCATTGGCCGCATCGGACTGGCATAGTTAGATTGGTTTCTCTCCGACAATTTCTTGAATGAGGAACGATTTTTTCGACAAAACGTGGGGAAATCCTATAGTATTACCCTTATAACCTCATCAGATCTACCGCAATTCTATAATCAAAATCCACTTTAGATATAGTTATATTGGTATCTATCTGGCATAATTTTGAATTACGATCGATTTTATCTACAAAATACGAGAGAAAAATATGAGGGAATATGAGGGAAACAATTAAAAATTTTACCCATATAACCTCATCACACCCACAACCTATCATCCTATAATCAAAATCTACCTATACGGTCTAAATTTGCATGTCAGTTTGTCGTCTATGAAAATTTAATCTCACACCCTCATCAAACCCACCCCATACCTATAATCAAAATCTACTTTTGGTTGTGGGAAATCGAATTGGCATAGTGAGATTGGTATATCTCTATCTCACAAAACCTCAATTGTATCTACAAAACATAAGAAAAACCAGAACTTCACCATATAGCCTGATCAGACCTACCTCAATCCCTAAATCAAAATCTACCTATGGTCATGGGCCATTAAATTAGTATAGTCAGATCAGTATATTTCAGACATAATCGAAAACAAACGATAATTCAAACCATTTAATGCTAGATAAATATTAAATTTCTTTATGGAAAATTTTCATTCAAAATATTATTCTGAACCCAGACCACAATCGCCTTTTTGACTTCTGTTTTTCTGTTACATATCTGCGATGGTCATGGTCAGAAAACTCATCAATTATAAAAAAATTTTCTATGATAAAATATCGGTATATTCGTTGATATTCCATCCCCATTTAAAATTTACACAGAGCTTTTGCCCTATAAGCTCATAAGACCCATCCCAAAGTTATTTCCCCGCGTAAATATAATTGTTTAGACAATTACTTATTAAAATATTTATCGGTTTACCAAATGAAATGCGAGGTGCTTAAGTGATTTGGGTTTTCAAGAAGGAGTAGGAGAAAAGGAGGGGGTGCATTGAACGTCAGACTAAATATTTTCTCAAGTGCTAGGTAGCGTGGTCGCAAAATCACATGAATTTGTGGTATTCGCCAAAACTGTTCGAGAATCGAGATATGATTCCCGCAAAAGATCAATGTTCAAAATGTTGAAGATTCCGAACGTTATTGTGGCACTCGATTACACGCTCGTTGAGATTTTGAATCATCGATCATTTTCACCATTGACTTTTTTATGTTCGGAAGTTGTGATTAACTTAGCAACAATTTCCACTTCGAAAGTATCTATTTTAATACGTAAGCAAATATTATTGAAGTAAAAGTTCTTTAGACACGCTTGACTTGGGGACTAAGCTGGCAAATGCGTTACGAAAAATGTAATCGAACGAAGCGAACGAAACAATAAACGCAAAACGAAATCATTTTCCTTTAGTATCAGGATGTGCCATGACAATTCATAAATCCCTAGGTGGAACATTAGTTGATACCATTTTATTTTAATAATTGGTTAAAAAAATTGGAAAATAAGAAAATAGGAAAATTGGTAAATGGAAAATTGAAAAAATTGGAAAATTGGAAATTTAGAAATTTGCAAAATTGGAAAATTTGTAAATTGGAAAATTATAAAATTGGAAAATTAGAAAATAGGTAAATGGAAAATTGGAAAATTGGAAAATTGGAAAATTGGAAAATTGGAAAATAGGAAAATATGAAAATTGGAAATTCGGAAAATTGGTAAATTAGAAAACTGGTAAATTGGAAAATTGAAAAATTGGAAAATTGAAAAATTGGAAAGTCACAATATAGACTTCTATGTCACTGACTGACTCACTCGAGAACGCATAGGGTGGCCAACATTTTTTTTCTATATTATAACATCTATATCACTCACTCATTTACTCACTCCAGAACGCACAGGGTGACCAAAAAAATTCGTCCGTGTGATATATTTTATATATGTATTTTTTTCTATATTATAGCTCCATTCCATACGAGGTATCACAGAAGCCGATTCTTTCTTCGTTTCTTTCCCCGTTTGCCTATGATACAGGTTTTAATGCGGCTTAAACAAATTTTCGATGAAACCACATTACACAAACATAAATGATATAAAAAATATTTCAAGGCCATTTTTACTATGCGAAGAGATTTCAAAAATGATTTTTTTGTCCTTTTTGTTACACATACATAAACATTATCTATTACGACTAGTTGGCCTTGAAAAAGTTACCAAGTTACAATGTTACCTCTTGTGGCATCAGACATAAACGGCTAGGTCACTCTCGAGAACGCACAGGGTGACCAATTTTTTTTTTCAATATTATAATTTTTCTATTATATATTATAAATATTAAATATATATTAGAAGTTTTACTTCAGTAGTGTGGTCTAAAGCACACTTAATTTTTTTTTTTTATAATTGAACCACTCTCTAATCGGACCAATTCCAAATCGGACCATTATTCGTGCAGTAAAAATAGTTTCTAGAATAGAAATACCGCTGTAATGAGACCTCCTCCAAATAGGACCGATGGAAAATTTATAAATTTTTTTGACATTCTTCAACCCGTAATGGAACCAAAAAATATATATGTCGTTACGTTCATGGATTTAATTATGTAGAGATATGTACCATATATACATACCTCGTTTGGCTTTATTAGAATAATGCGCAAACACAAAAAGTACAACAATTGAACTTAGCAGACAAATTACACTTAATCCAAACTGCAGAGAACGAACATTTGTCACAACGAAAATTCGGTGAAAAATTCAATATTAGTAAAACACATGTTCAATGGATATTTAAGGAGTCAGTTGAAAATCGAGGTTCATTGAAAAAGAAGCGAATAGCTCCCTTCACAAAATTCTGAATTCTCGGCGAAAAACTACTTCGCTGGATAATGGTGGCCCGCCCTTTCAAAAAATGTACATATTTCTGGCACACTTTTACAATCTAAAGCGTTGAAAATGGTTGAATTATTGGAATTGACAAATTTTGGAGCATCAAATGGATGCAAAAATTTAACGAACGCCACAAAATTAATTTTACTTCCTTAAGAGCAGAAAATTGCATCAGTTGATATTAATGTCGTACAAAACTTTTGGGCCACTTTAAAGTCTTTAACTCACAACTGTGAAGCTAAACATATTTTTAATTTGTATGAGAGACTGGACTCTTTTTCCGTGCAACTCTATCGAGATCATTAAAGTTATGAAATGAAAAATGTATTGGAAGAAAAATGTGTAAGGAGCGATTGACTAGTGCTTTGTTATGTAATATGGTTTGAAATAAGGAACCTTTTCTCCTCATCGGTTAATCGAAAAAAGCACGCGCGTTTTTAGTCGAAACATTGAAGAAACGTTTGGAATCTTCTCGCGATATAATAAAAAGATTTTCAAAGAATGGATTAATAAATTTAATAAAAAAAATTCAAAACAAAAGCGACAAGCTATTCTGTTCTTATAGACAACGCACCTTGTCATCCGGACATACAGAATTGCGGCCACTAGATCGGGGGATAATTAGAAGCTGCAAAATAAGTTACCGAAATCTTTTAATGAATCGATTGGTTGTTACCATTGATGAATCAAGTGGAATCGAGGACTTATCCAAGAAAACCAAATCCTTAGATGCCTGTTCATGGCTAACAGAAGCTTGGAATAAGGTTTCACATGAAATAATTTCGAATTGTTTCAGGAAAATGGGGTTCACCGATGTAACAGTGGAATTGAAAGAATATGCAAGCGCTTAGAAGTTTTATCACTTAAATTTTCACTGATTTTAAAAGCAATGTCGATTTTTCAAAATTTGTTTTTAAACTAAATTAGCACTGAAAAATGACAGAAAAAAACTTAAGGGGTTATGCCTTGTGGCTATCGATAATAATAATAATAATTAATTTTTCTTGGGAGCAATTATACTTTCTGTACTGTTTATGCTAGGATCTACATATGTTTGGAGATACAAAGGATGCATATAAGCTTATGTTACATAGTTTATTTATATACATAGTCTAAAAATCGCAATACCCGCCAAAAATACTAATATCAAACTACTCACAAAGGAAACCGTTGACAATTTAATTATTTAACCCCTTTTAAAACTGAAAATACTAACATTTCCATACTTCTTGTCGATTTATTTGATTATATCGATTTCAATATAATCATTATATGGAGCCCGATATCACGTTCCATATTTTCTCTCATTTCAAAATCATAAAAATTCGACATCACCTTTAATTAAAGCTTTTACTTTTCACACAAAATATATTCAAACCAGGTTCCCGCAAATTACTAGTACATGTAACCAAAAGCAATTTTATTGAATTGCAATACTGTAAAAATATCATTTCGATTACAAAAAAAAAAATCATTATCATACAACTAAAAAGTGGGTGAGAAATTTTTTAAATTTTCGTTTTTTGTGTTTGAGCTAAGAAATTCAACTGCTCAACTCCCCACGGACATTGTGATTATGATCAACATAATTTAACATAAATTTGAAAGCGTGCGTATTTAAGAAAATTTTATACAATTAACCTTGACTAAATCGATGTGGAAACTTTCATACATAAACATAATAGAATTTTTTATAAATTTACTCTGAAGGACGTGGAAATGCCACGTAGTATAACATTAGATAATTTTCCCCCAAATGGTTTTGTTTTTAAAGTGATAACGTATATTTATATGCACATTGGGTGGTCCAATATTAAGGCCGTCATGCTATGTTTTTATTTTAGGTTAGTCATGTCATGTGGGTATTATATATGTTACCATATAGGCCAATAAATGTATCAACGATGTTCATATACAAATTTTTAACTCGCAGGGCTATACCAATTTGCTGTGTATATTTTTTCTACAAATCATATTACAACTCGCATTTATATATTTCCGTGTACACTCGTAAATTGTATTGACAAATGTGAAATTAGATTTAGGACAAAAAATACCATTTGATTCGTAGAATTTTATTTGTTATTAAATAAATTGATATGTATGTTATGTCAACATCTCTTTGTTATCATAACAATACCTGACTGTAAGTATTGTTATATTGAAAAACGTATTATGGTGACACAATTCATGCTGAACTTCAGTTTCAGCTATTACAATTTAAAGCACAATGATGTAAAATGCTTTGTTCAATTTAAAATAAAATTCTTTAGTTTCAACTTCAAATGTACGTAGTAAAAGTTTTTCCAAATAATTGTTGTAAACAAAAAATTATATGAAAGCTCATATTTATAGTAGGTAAGAGTTGAAAATTCACAGACTCTTATAACAAACATAGACTATTTATATTCATCTCGTCGTTTTACTGAACAATATGAGTATATGACTGTAAATGCTGCACCAGTAGCAGAACCCCCTGTAGCACAATCCACTGAAAATGGCACTGGAATTTTTTACAAATTAACTACAAATTTGTTACACAGTTAGAAAATATTTTACAGGCCCCGTTATCCTGAAATTCGTGTGTGGGCTGGCGCTAGACAAAGCTGCACCACACTTTTCGCATTTCTGTTAATATTTATTGTATCATACTGGGGGTGGTACTGAAATTGTTTTCAAATTAATTACAACATATTGGCATAGTTCAACTCCCAAAACTTTCTTCTAAGGGGTGCAATTTTGCATTTCTGTCATTGTATAGTGCGGGGGTGGTAGTGGATTTTTTTTACAAACTAACTACCATCAAATGGCAAAATTAAACCCCTGGAAAACTACCCCAAATGGGAGCAACCGTTTTAAATCATTGCACCGTACTGGTTAACACAGTAAGTTTTTACTAAAAATAAAATACAATATATTGGAATAGTTCAATTGCCAAAAACTGCACCTAAAAAGTGCAGCTCTTTAAAACCAGATTTCTCTGTTAAAGTAATACCCCTCAAATAGGTATCCATGAATTTATTACAACAGCCCACACCCACAAAAATCGATTATAATACATCAAACTTCCTTCCTATGCAAGTGATAGGTACCCAAGAATTTATTACATCTGCGCACAGCCACAAGATTCCATCAAAATGCATCGAACTTCCTTCATATGCAAGAAATTATTACCCATGAATTTATTACAAGAGTCCACACCCATAAGAATCGATCAAAATGCATAGAACTTCCTTTCTTGCATAGAAAGAAAGCTCGATGCATGTTGATCGATTCTTGTGGCTGTGGGCTGTTGTAATAAATTCATGGGTACCTATTTCTAGCATAGAAATGAAGTTCGATGCATTATAACCGATTTTTGTGGGTGTGGGCTATTGTAATAAATTCAGGAATACCTATTTCTAGCATAGAAACAAAGTTTGATACATTTTGGTCGTTTTTTGTGGGTGTGGACTGTTGTAATAAATTCTTGGTACCTATTTCTTGTATAGAAAAGAAGTCCGATGCATTATGATCGATATTTGGGGGTGTGGGCTGTTGTATAAAATTCCGGGTTACATAGGAATGAAGTATGATGCATTTGGATCAATTTTTGTGAGTTTGCGGGCTGTTGTAATAAATTAATGGGTTGAGGGGTATTACCTTTAACTATTTGAGGGCTATTATCTTTACAGAGAAATATGGTTTTCAAGAGCTGCTTTTTTTAGGTGCAGTTTTTGACAATTGAACTATTCCAATTTGAACTATGCCAATATGTGGTAGTTAATTTTTAAAAAAAATTACAATACCACCCCCAGCACGATACAAGAAATATTAACTGAAATTCCAAAAGCATGGTTGAACCAAAAATATTGGTTTTGAAGAATTGCACCCCTTAGGGGAAGTTTTTGAGGGTTCAACTATGCCAATATATTGTTATTAATTTGTAAAAAAATTCAGTACCAATCCCCCAGCCCACACACGAATTGCAGGATAACGGAACCTGTAAACAATTTTCTAACAGTGTAACAAATTTGTAATTAGTTTGTAAAAAAATCCAGTACCATTTTCATTGGATTACGCTACAAGTGCTGTTGCAGCATTAGGGGCATAGGTTATAAGCCTTCATGATGAAACACATTGGTAATATTTATAATCTATAAATATTCTAAATTTGATAAATTTCAGGTTATTTCAATCTTATCATTGCTATAAAAAGGAGAAAAACTATTAAAAGTAGAAATTATTTGACTAAAAAAATTGTCGAACATGGTAAAAAATTGGTACTTCCTAATGCAGCACATTGTATCCTAATACATTCTCATTATCGTAACGATAACCTATCCGAAAACAACAGTAATCGTTTTTAAATTTATTTTAAATTTTTTCTCCATTTCCTCATGCGATTATTGTGATATTGACGGATTCACAGAATGCGCATTTAATATTTTTCTTCACATTGGCTGATTTCTTATTACCACCACCAAATTGTGCCTTTTAATATTCTTCATCTGTGGCAATATTCTCGTAATTCCCCGGGCATAGGGAATTGGGGAAAGATTTTATATGTAATTTCAGTTCAAATATTTTTTTCTGGGTTACTGAGGTAAAAAGCTAGTGTTTTTTTTTTTTTTTAAAACAAAATTAAATTTGGAATAATTGTTCCTACCAATTTAGGTATGAAAAAATTATTCCCAAAAAGGGCCGGAAAAAATATATTTGAACATAAATTACATATAAAATCTTTCCCCAATTCCCTATTCCCGGGGAATTACCAAAATAGTGCCACTGGCAGATACAGCAGTCCCGAAAGAAGTGAAACTCGATTTGCTTTCCAAAGGGGGGAGGCTAACTAGGCCTATGACCTTTGTAATAAACATAGTGGGATCGGTGGTAAAGTGGGTTACTCAAAAGTTACAGAACGTTTTATTAATTTAGTATCGAAAATTTGGGGGTTTCTGGTACATTATACCAAATTACACCCCCACATCCGCTTCACACTTGCCCCTAATTTCAAGGATTAGGACTTTGACCTATCCAATAAACGTAGCCTAAATAAGATAGAAATAGGTATATCAATTAATGTATCTTTCGGCTATTCATTTATTTTTCGGTTGGAATAGCAGACTTGCCACCCCGGTGGCAAAGTGGTCAGCATCCCGGGTTCGATTCCCGGTGGTGCCAAAGAAAAAAAATCACGGCTGGTTTAGGATCAATGAATTAATCACTCATTATCCGAAATGAAAAATATGATTATGAAACCTCATTTGAGGCGGCCAAACCCCTTGATGGGATATAGTGCCAGAGAGAGAGAGAGAGAGAAATAGCAGACACTATCTGCATTACCTTCTTTCGGCTGGAAACAATCGGCTAACTTTCATAGGGTGTCGCACGCGTGAAGGAGTGATTTTATTGGTTGTTTTTTTTAAACACGGCGTTTGTAAATTTTTTTATATTTAGGAGAGATAGGTGGGAGCTTTTTTCTATTTCTTCTAAATATCTTTATAGAAAACTATAGGCCAGAACTCATGGGCGTCTTCAGGATTTACAATACAAAATTTCAAAAATAATAGATATTTTATAGTGTAATGGTTTTTATTGTGATTGTACATTGATGTATTTTCAGTACTCTAGATTAACATAATAAAGTAGAGTCAAAAATTTAAAATTAAATGTAAAAAATAATCGATACTCGAAAAATCGTTGAGTCAAGAATAGTACACAAATCGTACTGATCTTCAAAAATGTGCCCAATTCGTCATATATAAAGGAGCCGGTCTACGACGTCTGTAAATAGAGCACAATCTAGGCACACGGACATCTCCGGGGGTTCTCGTAGACAACTAAAACGTAGGATTTTTTGAAAATTTTTAAATTATGTAAAAATCTCAAAACACGAGTTCTGCGCCCACATTCTTATACCTCAATTTACCAAACTTGGCTGGAATATTGCTTGAAACCCTTTCAAAAATGCTCAATTTCTAAATATAATTTTTAATAGAAGGAATTTTAACAATATATAGTACTTTATATAAATTTTAGGAATAAAGTCTATGCTTTACCTTCCCAAAAATTTGAACTAGAATCGAAAGATATTTCTAGATTCGACGGTACAACATTTAGGCGGTATCAAATTTTAAAAATAAATTCAAATTGGAAAATAGCAAATTTAAAAGGGTAATTTTTTAATAACTTTTTAGCACTAAGTTAATTAACATAGTATTTTTTCTGCTCTTCACTTGATGTCCACGCCATGACACAGAAATACGTTTAAGCCATTTTTCATTTTTTTTTTGTCATCTGATTCATTCTTTTTATTCATCTGCGGCGTTTCTAATAACTGCTCGCACCACAATTGAAGCGACTGCATTTTGCTTTCTTTCTGAGCATTTTTTCTCTTTATTAAAAATCCCTTTTGGCCATAAACGCTTCCGTTCTTTCAGTCTGACCTTGCGAGTTTAGTCGGAGCTCTCCTGTTCATTAATCGCACATGTAAATTTATCATAGTTTGGTGGTCCGTACTCGTTCATTCCAGGCACTCTGGCAATGATTATATTCAGCTGGTAAAGACATTAAAATCATCGACATAACCATCGAGGCGAAAACTTCTTCACCTCGATTCCTTAATTGATGCACAACTTCCATGCGTTTCAAAATACACGCTGCAACATCATCGAACGGAACGCAAGAACATAATATATTTAAATTCGACGTTTGCTGATACATGCACCCATCCCTCGATTTGATATTAAAAAAGTACTAATATTTCGATGTTCCATGTGCTTTAAACGCTGTCATATCATTTTTGTATTTTACTCCATAAGATGCACTCACAAGAAATGTCAAAATCGAAAACATAACAAAAATCATAACAAAAGTTAAAATAATTTTGTAATTTATAATAAGTAAATTTAACATTATGTAAATTACTTTTTAGCTGTATTAACATACAATTTTTATGGGCCTATACCATGACGACAACAGGAAATAAAACCAATCTTAATTTTGTTAGAAACCAACATTAGGATTTTAGATACAAAGAAATCGGGGCAGGGATCAACTGTCGACTGTAAGAACGCTAAAGAATGGCGAGTGGTACAATAGTGAGTGCAACATTTTCAATTTATAATCGGGATCGTATTATAGAAGTCATTGGAAAAGCTTTAATTATTTGGATAGACGATAATGGTAAAAAAAATATACCGGTATAAATAGTAATTCTTTTATACACAAAGCACTTCAATTTTTCAAGCAAATAACGCCCACTACCTCGACAACCGATTTCTCCGCCACTGATGGATGAATCTAAAAAACCAAAAAACTTCATAACTTACATAACCTTCAACTAAAAGGTGAAACTGTGTCCGGCGATGAAAAATCAGCCAGGAATATCTGTTTAAATTGGGTAAAATTATTTAAGATAATTCTTACGAGCTTAATCAAGTATTTAACGCCGATGGAAACGGACAGTTTAGAAATAAAATGCCAAATAGATCTTATCTATCCAAAAATGAAAGATCTACAAGTATAGATTTAAGGGAGCAAAAGATAGAATCATGTTGCTATTTTGTAGCACAGAGGGATCAACTCTTAAAGCCACTCTTTATTAGCCGAACTCAAAAACCACGAGCGATAAAAGGCGTTATTATAAATAATTTACCAGTTCATTGGCGGGCAAATAAACAGGTTGATGGCTTGCACTATATTTGAAGGTTTCTTTCACCAGTGCATTAAAATTATTTACATTATTCGAATTTTTCGCCGGCTACTTTAATCGTTTCTCCAAATTTGCTTGCAAATTTTATATTATTTGGGGGAATAAATCCGCATTGATTTACAGTCGGAAATTTACATCGATTTTTGTTTAGTAGTGAAATAAATAATAGAAGACTTGCAAACAAATTTGAAAAAAACAATTAAAGTAGCCGGCGAAAAATTCGAATAATATAAAAAAATTTGATGCAAATTATAATCCGCATGCGGAAATATCAACCAATTTCAAAAATACGCACACAGGCCCAAGTAGTATAAACTTCTAAAATTTTTAAATTCAGGATTGTTTTTTAACAGTATTTAGGACGGGGAAGCTAAATTTTTCCGAAAACTTACCCCATCTTCCAGGAAAATTTTCACTTAAAAAAATTGCATATTGTTTTATTCAAAATACATACAAATGTGTAATTCTTAACATGTTTTCGACAGGACAAGTATTTTTTCCAGTAAAATTTTGATTTTTTTTTTCTTACTTAGTTTAAAATTATAAATAAAATTTCACACTTGAAGAATTGTATAAATTCTGGGAAAACGTGGGTTTGGGGCAGCCCCCATCCTCAACGGGTTTACAACGAATTAAAATTACATTACAAAAAATTTATATCTATATACGAAAGTTGATTCTTTTAACATTTGTGGTACAATCAGAAGAAGCGATAAGAGCGATCGAAACTCTTTGATCTGTGTCTGCAAGGTTGACAAAGCAATTATTATTAATATAAATAAAAAACAAATATTGAAAAAATAAAAAAAGTGAAAATTTAGCTTTCCCCTCCTAAAAACTGATAGTAAACAATACTGCGTTAAAAAATTCTCAAAATTTGTACGTAGTATACGTAAAGTAAATTTAGGCCGTTAGAAAAAAAATCTTGAGATTAAAGTCCTTGTACTATTAAGTAATTGGCCAAGTTATCCGATAAATTTACAACATCTACATGTTAAAATTGGGTTTTTACCGCCAAACACAAAATCGGTAATCCCACTTTTAAGGCATATTTTATTGGTAGAACTTTAGCTGATATTTTGGAAAAATTCTATGATAATGTGGTCCCTCTTGTTCATGAGGTGCGGAAAAGTTTTGCTATTTGCATTTGAGTGACACATATTGGTTTGGCAGATCATCTGGTCAGATGTAGTGAATCAGGGAAATACTGTGCCGTCAACAGAAATGCTCTATTCAAACATCACTGATCTTGCTCATTCTCTCGAGATAGAGACGGGTTCGAAGATTTTGGTATTCCCTATGTAGAATAATTATTTGAAGATAAAGAAATATCGAGTGCGGAGATCTTAGAGTTAGTAGAGGTGTCTGATGACATAGTAGAAATTAATTCCGATAACGAAGAAACCGTAGACCAATATGATCAAACTTATAAAAAAAATGCAAGAAGGGAAACGATTAAAGGGAATGTTAATTATAGATTTTTCAACGAGTTTTGTAATAAAAAAAAAAATCATCAA
Organism: Nephrotoma flavescens; assembly: GCA_932526605.1. NCBI lineage: Eukaryota > Metazoa > Arthropoda > Insecta > Diptera > Tipulidae > Nephrotoma > Nephrotoma flavescens. The sequence goes on along the minus strand of OW052220.1, from coordinate 98,003,968 downwards.
TTCTGAAACACAATTCGACAACACAAATCATCGCAATTGATTAGACGTCTATCAGTGATTCCTAAACTGACGTAATAAATGGGCCAAAGAAAACTGGGCTCCTGGATTTTGAAAGATCGCGGATTTGAATTTAATTTAAATTTAACTTTATTTGTTTTAATTTATGTAGCGCGAAGTTTTTTAATTTCAATATTAAGCACAATAAATTTACAAGTGCATAGTTTAATTGCAAAAAATGTATTATGAATAAAATTTACTCGTAGGTCGTTTTTGAAATAAATCACATTTAGAATTTTTTATATAATAATTTTGCCTTTGTTAATAAAATCAAATAAGCGTGATTTATATCAGCGAGAGAACACATTTATGCGTATTTATATTCTTTAGGTTCTTTAACTCAATTTACATAGTTCTAAGTGTAGTGGAGAATATCTACCTTTGTGAATCCTTTGTCTCATTTTACACGGAATCATAATTTTTTTCATGTTTTAATATTCATTGTATCATATGTATCCAGGTACTATCGGTATACATCGACTATCGGTATACATCGTCTTCAATTTCTATATGTTCACAAAACCCCGCGGATATTGCGACCACACATTTTTTACATCACTCGCACGAACTATTCATGGCACGAACTGGGTGCATAAACTATTGAGTTGTTGAAATAACCTTAATCCTATTAATTTGCCAACGTCAAATAAAATAAAAGCTGCGGCGTGTGTAAAGACAATTCTATTTCTAACAAGGAAAACTATTTCAGCGTGTTTCGTGTTCGCTGGTTAAAAAACAGTAAGACTCTTATAATTTAGTACACTGGGCAAGTGTAAAACCACAACTTGGTCATAGACACAATATGTCAAACCTGCCACATCTTTAAATTAATTACATAAGAGAGTGCGATACTAATTTTTAAAATAATCGAGAAATGTCTAGTTTTTTTTAGCAGAATGAGCAATGTCTCGCAATTCAGTAATGCCACAAAGTGTAAAGTGTGTTGTAAGCAACATCGATTTAGTATAAGTATAATAAATCTATTATATAGATAAATACCAATTTATCTAATTAACTTGTTTGTAGAGTACACTTATAAACCGAGGTGTAATAAAAACTTAAAACGTTTAAAAAAGTTAGTCTTAAAAAGTGAAGTTAACGTTTACATTAAAAGTACTATGCTGTGTGCCTTAATCGACTAAACTAACTAAACTAAAATTAGAACGGTTAGTTCATATAATATGCTAAAATACATATTATATGAACTAACCGTTCTAATTTTAGTTTAGTTAGTTTAGTCGATTAAGGCACACAGCAACCTTAAAATTATTTGGTAAAAATTACAACTTTACGACATCATCATAAAAGTATTCCAGCATTAGAAATTTACGTCATCGTTCATCATAAATCATACCGGAATTATATTACTTCAAAATAAAATCGAGATATTTTATTGTCGGAATTAGCCAGCTGATCAACAATCATCTTGACCAACCTTAGTAAATTGAAAGTTAAATTTAAATTTTTCGTAAATTGATAAAATATTTTAATTGTTTTTTATTTTGTTATTAAAACGTTTCTGTTTGTCGTACTTAAATGAGTTCTGTAAAGCAAAATTTATCAATCGGATGCAATTTTTTTTTTTCAATTAATAAGTTGGGTAAAATATTATTCAATATTTAATTTATTCTGCTTATACTTAACAAATGAATAACTAATCAATTAATTACAAACATTTACGTAATAGAAAAATGTAATAGAATCTTATCAACCTAAATCAAGCTCAATCTTCTAATACTAATACTTTTACCAAACTCGTTAAATGCCAGATTTGTTTCAAAATAGGACACACCGCATCAAACTGTTTTAACCGAAATTCGAATCAAACACCATTTAATCCATTCCGCAATAATTCCAATTTTAATTCAACTTTTAATAACCATATACAAACGCTATCACGATTTTTCTCGCAGACTCAAAACCAACCAAATCCTAATGCTCGAATTAATCACATTTCGTATTGGTGTGCCTATTGCAAAAAGTTTGGTCATCATATTAGCGTCTGCCGATCTCGCGAAAAATCCAATCAACGAAGGAGCCTGTCCGATAACATTCAGCGACTTCTCAACCTCAAACAAAGGAAAACTTAAACAAACTACATCGGGAACCCAAGGATGATGCGGTGCGAGTTCAAAACGTTTAAACCTATATTCATCTAATCTTATTTACGACAGAAATAGTAAAGATAAAAAATATTCAATAATATGAAACGAAAATTTCACAACAAACAAATGATTTTGCTTTTCAATAAATTTCCACAATGACGATATGAAATTCGTTAACCTTGATTTAGATATTTTAATTAAACTGCAATTTTTCTTAGTTGATACAAGAGCCGATATTAGTTTTATTAAGAAAGATTTAAATCAGCCCGATACTTTAATCGATACCCTAATCAAAAATTAACTATAAAGGGAATAACTGCAGAATCTATTGATACATTGGAAGTTTACAATTCTAAAATTAAAATTTCAAAAAATAATAAAATCTGGCATCAGATTTCCCGTTAAATTGTGTAAGTATCATTGGGAAGGATTTTCTTTTTAAAAATAAATGTAATATCGAATATTTCCATAACGTGATACAAATACTTAATAATCAAAATGAGACTGAATACACAAGTTTAACTCTCTCTTCCAACAATCCTCCAATCAAATCGACACAGTTCACTTGAACAAGGAAGAAAAATCATCCATCATTAAGATTGTCGCAAATTTAACGTTATATTTTTCTTACCTGGTGATCAACTGACAATCACCAATGCAGGATTTCACCATATCCCATTAAAACCTGATTCACAGCTGATCAATATAAAACCTTATTAACTTCCTCATTCGGCAAAATTCGAAATTAACTCACAACTGGAGAAAATGCTTGAACATGGCATCATTGAAAACAGTAACAGCTCATTCAACTCCCCGTTTAATGGTCCCGAAAAAATTCAACTAATTCATAAGCGTTGGCGAATCGTAGTAGATTTTCGCCGTTTAAATGATTTGACAATTAATGATGTATTTCCATTGCCCAATATCGTATAGAAATTTTAGAACAATTAGGAGATGCAATTTATTTTACGACATCAGACTTAGCAGCAACGTTCCCGCTAAGCTGAGCACACGGGCGGCCGCCCAGATTTAAATTGTATTTTGCCCATCATAATTTTTAGTCCGCCATCTGCAATATTGCTAACATTTTTTTCGTGTTTTAATTTAAAAATTTGTAAACCCACGCAGTTTAATTTTTTTTTTACATATATGACGTGATTTTGTTTTAAACAATTTATAAAAAATTTACTCCATTTACTGTAATGACAAAACAAAAATTAGATGTAAGCTCAAGTTCCACAAAAATATTATTAAGGACGAAGCTGTAACTACTATGGCTTGAAAATCTGAAAATGGTCAAGCATATAAATAACATATGACCCGTTAAAAAAACACCCAGTCGCAAGTTCTTTACTTGTCACCACCAGGAATCGAACCCGGGATCCCCGAATAACAGACCCCTGAACAAACAAGACGGCTTCAAAATTTAGAGTATAATGGTTAAATGAACTCGTTAAAACAAAAGTCCAGTCGTTATCAATTAAACAAAAAGTTATATTATATGAAATTTCTAGTTGTCAAATTGAAACAAGTGATGTACTTTGTAAAATATGTATTAAAGCAAAAGCTGACGGTGATTTTTATAAAAAGGAAAAATCGGAAATTATATTACAATGCGTGGATTCCACAGTGAAACAAATTTTTCCAGTAAAAAATACTGGGAAATCGAAAAGAGAAGAGTATACATATTTAAATTACATTAGAGCGACAAAGACAGCAACTTTGGTTTATTTTTTATAGCATAATTTATAGTCAAAATAGTAACAGGTTGGGGGCAACATAACAAAAAAAATTGAAAAGAAACCATTTTAACGAAACATAAAATTTTCAAAAATCTATGTTACCCTACCCCTTTCTGAACGTGTTGTATCTAGCGGCACAAAAACTAATAGTGAGTTAAATAAAATTGTCGTAGTGTGCGAAAAATATTCCTCATCGCATACTATTGTTTAAAGGTGTATCGAAAATGTTGCCATAAAAAGTATTGAGTTTCATACTTTTTATGGTAACATTTTCCCCACTTATTCTATTATTTGCTAGTAAATTTTACTGAACAATTTTTTTGTTTCTCTTTAACAAGTAAAGCATTTATATTTTTATCTCGTGTTAATTTTAATGAAAAAATTTGTTTTACTGTGAAATGCACTCATTAAAGTTTTTTCAATTTATTTTTAAATAAAATTTAATGTAAAAATTATTGTATTGTAATTTTATTAAGTTTTGCTTGAAATTTGCTAAATTTAAAATACTTGCCAACAATGCAGGGCTATCACCAATGCAGGGCTATCACCAAATACTTTTAATTGAAGAAGATAAATATAAAACCGCCTTTAGCACCCAGATGGGTCACTATCACTTCACAAGGATGCCCTTTGGTTTAAAAGGAGAACCAGCAACATTTCAGCGAATTATGAACAATGTGTTATCCGAATTAAACGGATTGAAATGTTTCGTATATTAGATGACGTAGTTGTATACGGTTATAACCTTAACGATGATAATAAAAAATTATTGCAAATATTTCAGTCATTTCGAAAATTCAATTTAAAATTGCAACCGCTAAAGTGTCATTTCCTTAGAAAATAAATTTGCTACCTGGGTCACATTATAACTAATAACGGAATGAAACCAGACTCGTCAAAGATCGATGTAATTCAAAATTTTACAATCCCTGACAACCAGACGGAAATTAAGCCATTTCTAGAGAATGCATTACTGAAAAAGGATGCACGATTCAATGCATCCCATGCTTTCTGTTTCGAAAGAATTCAAAAATTAAAAGAAAAATTAATTAAACCCCCAATTTCCCGAATCAATTTTATGTCATAACAGATGCTAGCGATGTAGCACTTGGCACAGTTCTTTTACAGAGAATAGGCGATGATGGCTTACTTGTGGCTTATGCAAGCCGGGTATTAAACACAGCTGAGCGAAACTTTTCTACTGTTGAGAAGGAATAGCTTGCCATAGTTTTTTCTATAAAACGTTTTCGTCCTTGTTTGTATGGCGTAAATTTTACCAACGGACCATAAACCACTATTGTGGCTAAATAAAGCTAACAATTTATCGTCACGTTTAATGCGCTGCAGAATCGAATTAGATGAATACGATTTCGATATAATGTATAAGCCAGAAAGAGACAACCTTATCGCGGACGCTTTGATTAGAATCGAATTAAAATCTGCCGATCAAGGTAATCAAGTTAATGTGTTACTCGTTCGCGTAGCACAAGCTATTCAACCGAAACCACTTTTCTAGATACTGATATTGACATTCTTAATGTGATCAAGGAATTTCACAACTTTCCAAAAGTATTGATTTAAATTAGAAAATTTATTAAAAAATGTGAATTATGCCAGAAAAATAAAATCTCGAAACTAACTAAATTTGGTGGTGACAACAACTTCAAAAACTCCATTTGAGAAAATTATTCTAGACATCGTTGGTCCCTTAAACGTTTTATACAACAATAATCATTATATTCGTACCATACAGGATGACTTATCAAAATTTTCACTTGCAATACGTATCGAAAATCAAGTGTCGGAAACCATTGATAAATTTTTTGTTGAACACTTTATATGAAGATTTGAGGCACCACCGTGCATTCTTACCGATCAAGGAACTAATTTTGTTAGTCAGTTATTTCAAAAAATGTGTAAATTATTGAAAATAAAAAAATTGCAAACTACTGCTTATCATCTGCAAGCAAACGGTGCTTTAGAGAGATCTCATCGAACACTTGATGAATACTTACGATCCTATACCCTAATGATTCTAACAACTGGGACTATTGGTTACCATTTGCAATGTTTACATACAATTCAACGCCACATTCTTTTACAAATTTAATGTCATTTGAAATTGTTCACGGATTTAAACAAGACATGCAATCTTCACCTAAATATAATAACCGTACTTTTTATAATCCCGATGATTATTTGCAAAACCTACGAGAAAAATTGTCAAATTCATATGAAATAGCAAGAAAAAATTTAATTACACAAAAAGAAAAATCAAAAATTTACCATGACAAATGTGCCAATGTTGAATATCGTTTTGGGCATAAAGTTCTACTGAAAAATGAAAAAACCAAAGGCAAGCTTGATCCACTTTGGACAGGTCCATTTGAAATAATTGAAATAGACAGGCAAAATAAAGTTGTTCATAATAATCGATTAAAATTATTTATTTATTAAATTTTGAAAATATATTTTTTTCCATTATCTGTTCTCCATATAATAAAATAAAATGTTATTATTTTAATTTTTTTTTTTAAATAAAAAAAAAATCAATTTGCTTTTATTCTCATTTTATAATTAACATCATGAATTAAATAAAATAATTTATAGTGAATTCAAGACAAAACCTTTAAAAGTTAAGTTAGAAAAGATAAATGAATTCATCTTTATTTTCTATGGTGTGACGTGTTGTAAACCCCTCCCCCCCATTTAGTATAATAAATCTATTACATGTAAATACCAATTTATCTAATTAACTTGTTTGTAGAATACACTTATAAACCGAGGTGTAATAAAAACTTAAAACGTTTAAAAAAACTTAGCCATAACAAAGTAGGGTTATCGTTTACATTAAAAGTATACTTAAAATTATAATTATCATTTTAATAAATTAATATTAATAATTATAAAATCATAAAACACAATAAAAACATACAACAAAATGTGTAATAATTATTTTAATAAAACTTAAAATTATAAACCACATCAAATGTATGTGCAGATTTGGCCATTATATATGCGCTTCTCTCAACCAACAATGCTTCTATAATTTAAATTTAAACTCTTATCACAAGTTGATTATGATATTTCTTACATTATAGAACGGAAAATTATATACCCATATATGGACCTAAAGGATTGCATTATAATTGCTTACTCTTTCCAATATCGTCCATTCTATGAAAATATACCTTTATTTTCAATCAAATTCCATATCATTTCAAAGATATCATATTTTGCTGAAATACTATATTGACGACTATTGAACGTATATCTATAATATTTCGACAATTTAAGTTTATCTCCCACATCTCGTTGTTTTTATTTTATTAACACAGAAACAGATATCAAGAAATAACCTTCGTCAACAACAACATCAAAAACATTTCACATATTCGGGCAACAACAACCTTTTCTATTATACATATGTATGAACATAGATTCGATCCTATAGGAAAGATAATCCGTAACATATTTTCACCAAATACGTAATATATAGATACGAGTACGAGCATAACCAATTTATTTGTCAAGTCAATTTTCGCTGGAATAACCACATAGGTACCAATATACCGTCCATGTGTTGGAACAACAACAGTAATAGAAAGTGACAAATTGTCACTTTAATTTTATCTTATTATAACAAATATGTTATCGAGTTATTTCCAGTGAATATGATGTCTCCATAACGACGCCTCGTCGAGTTACGTATACGATACAAGTTTTTGCCAAGCTTAACATTTACATTCGAGTTTTTCAGATTATCGCGATTTTCATCATTAAATTAAAGTGTACAAAAATCTGTTTATTGTTACTTAATATTTTATTAGAAAATAGTGCGTTATGACGGCATATTACCAATAATAATATTTACACTGTAATTTAGTAGCGATGTGTTATTTACGATTTACGGTTTTATTGAAATTTGAAACTTTTTCCAGAATAGGCCAAATGCGTAACAATTTTGCTATTTTATTTGGTAACGCGTTTTAGCCATTTGCATGTTACGTACAAAAAATTTATATGTGTATTGGTTTAGTATAACATTTATAAGAATAGGAAACTCAATAAATATTATATATTTTAATCACGTCCTACAAATAAAAGAAAACAAAAAGTAGTCATGTTGTACAATAACGAATACATATCTTATGTTGTTGTACCTGTCATGATATAACAGATTTATGGTGTGCTTTTCTCGTTTTTTGGGGAAAATAAAATTATTACCACAAACAAGGTGTACGAGTATGTGTGTACGGAAAGCAGGGAAATTTCAATATAACTTCATTTATTATAAAAGTTTTTGTTTAAAGGAATCTGTAGAAATTTGACAACCTACTTGTAGGGTCTATTTATACATTTTCTAGCATATTTGGAACCATTTGGTAGGCGTGCTTCATGTAGCTAAAGCTATTATTGGATATAATTGAAAATATATTTGGTTCACGGTTGTGTTATGCGCCGTGTTAATAAACATTTTGAAACGCAATTAGGCTATGTAAAACCTACTTATCTTGGATACGAGTATAACAATACATACAGTGAACAAAATAAGTGTGCGTACACCCTGCCTGAATATTAAAAATCAATAAAAAGACAATGTAAATATATTTGGAATCTTATTCTTTATTAACAAAAATAATAATTATTCTTAATTAAAACCATTCAATCAAAAATTAGTCTAAAAATTCATTAAAATAAAAAAATATATATTTTATTTTTATCTTTGAACTACAAAATTTATTGCAAAAAAAGTCTGTGTACGGTTTGGCACATCCCTATCTTATTATAAATTATTTTCTTTGTACATTTGTCTTTGTTTTAGTTAAAATGACCTTGATGAAATACATCTCCTTTTTTAGTATTTTATGTTGTTTTGAAACGTTAGCATCAATAAAATATTTAAAATGAATAAAATGTCACGTCGTAACTGTGAACTGCCTTTTGAGATGCGCGAATTAATTATAATAAATTAAGAAATCAAAACAAATCTCTAGGAAACATTGCCGAATTAACAAAAAGATGAAAATCCACCATTCAAAGGGTGGTTCAAAATTATAATAAAATGGGATCGTTTCTCTCTAAGCCCCGACAAGGACGACCAAAGAAGCTGACGATTCGCGAGCAGCGTGAAGTGGTTAAAATAATAAAGATGAATCCAAAAGAAAGTGCTCAAAAAATAGTGTCAATATAGTTGCTGAAAACAACCAAAAAATAATAACGACCCAAACAGTTCGCAATTTGTTGCATAAACATGGATTACGAGCTCGCGTTCCAAGAAAAAAAAAACCCTAATCTCGGAAGCAAATCGAAAGAAGCGTTTACAATTCGCTAAAAAGTACGTAGAACCAACCTTCAGAGTTTTGGAACAAGGTTATATTTAGTGATGAATCACAATTTAACATTTTTGGTGCAGATGGAAATGTCAAAGTATGGCGGAAGAGGAATACTGCGATGGAACTAAAAAATTTACGCTGCACTGTGAAACATGGTGCAGATAACGTGATGATATGGGGGTGTATGTCCGCAAGTGGCGTTGGAAATGTCCAGTTTATAGACTCTAAAATGGACAAAATGATGTACTTAAACATTTTAAAAAACAATTTAGTGGATAGTGCGTCGACATTGGGGCTAGAGTCTGAATTCGTTTTTCAACATGACAACGATCCGAAAACATACAGCTTACGTGGTCAAAGAATGGCTTTTGTATAACGTGCGAAAACAATTACATACACCCCCTCAATCGCCGGATCATTTATGGGAATTACTCGATCGGCAAGTGCGCAAACACCATATATCTTCTAAAGCTGTTCTGAAATCCAAAATTTTAGAATAATGGGCTAAAATATCACCACAGATGACTTCAAACCTAGTTGGATTAATGAAAAGTATGCTTGAGGCCGTTATTCGAGCTAAAGGGAATCCGACGAAATATTAATGAGAAATTTATTCAACCCATGGTTTTCTGCGTTTTGGATTATTATACAAAACCAAATTTTCATCATCCGTATGATTTTGTGCAAAAAGATTCTTCATTTGTACTGAGAAAGCAAATTCAAGCAAATGTCGACTCTTCCATTTTTGTTTTTTCGGTCAGATTATGAAGAACCTAATTTCTTTCCTTCTCTATTTTTTCCATTGCATGCAATCGAAGTGACATTGCTTGGTGAGTTATTCCTAACTATTATGCAAGTTCTGTTTAAGTTTGACACGAATTTTAATCCAGTAAAACTTTAAGTAATACGTTTCCAATTTTTTTTTTACTATGTACACCTGAACGTGAATCGTCCTCAAGAATATAATTGCCATCACTAAATCTTGCAAACCACTTTTTTACTGTTGAATGACTCACATAATGTTCACTCAAATTCGAACTAAATAATCCCATAGCTTGAGCATTATTTTGACAAATTGTAAACTGAAAATTATGCCATAAAAGCAGGAACGCCTAAACTACATACACGGTGTCCCAAAACTTGCGTATCAAGCGAAGCACGGTAATAGGAGAACTCATTCCCAACAAAAACAACCAAGTAAAGTTTTTTCGAATTGTTGATGGTGCAAAAGTTATTCCACATTTAGTGAAATCGTATGCGCACTCACCAAAAAATAAATTAAAAAAAATTTTCTGTTTTAGTACAATCTAAAAGAGTGTGCCTTTCCAATAAAATCATTTTTATAACCCCCATTACACGGTCAGTAATAATGTCATTACCAGTAATGTCATTACTTGCATCATTCCTCTCTTCAGTTTTGTTACCATTACACGGTCATTCCTACGCGTCAATATTATCGTCATTACTTGAGTTCTATTAATCGATTTGTATACAAATTTAGTTTTACTCTAAATATATAAAATTGTTTTTCAAGAGTTGCCGACGGCAAAAAAAAATGTCATCGGCTAAATTTTTTTAACAAGTATAGATAGCTAATATTTATATCAAAATGTTGATAGAATATTTACATATTAATATTTATGTTAAAATTATATTTTTTTATGATGACTGAATTAAAATATAATATAGTATTTATATGCATAATCCTGAACTTGTCCCAAAAATTATTAAAGAATCCCATTTCAACCCAACTTACCCAATCCCATCATAATCGGTAATCGAAAAATGGAAAATAAAAAATTGACCATTAAATCGAGGGTCCATTAGATGTCCGTTAAATCGAGCTTCCGTTAAATTGGGGTCCATAAAATTGGTGGTTTACCGTACCGAAATAAATACTACATTATATTTCCATTTATTTGTGATAAAACAAATATAATTTTAATATAACTATTATATTATGTTTTTTGTTGATCCGTGATTATTTACTTGATTTAGTTTTTATTTATTGTGTAATTGGAACCGAACTTTAATTGGATCCGAACACAATAAATAAAAACTAAATCAAATATAACTATTGATATATCAACATTTTGATATAATATGTATACTCGTTAAAAAAAAAATTTAGCCAACGACAATTTTTTTTTTGCCGTCGGTAATCTTGAAAAACAATTTTATATGCATATTTAAATAGTGTAGAACTAAAGAAAAGTATGTAATGATGTTCAATAGTAATGACGAAAACCCTACACTATCATTAATAATGACAGTATTGACGTCACACACAAGTAATGATGTCTCGAAATCAGAAAATCCGGATTTCCATCATTACTAAGCATCATTCTTCAATATCACACATTACATGATCATTATTAATGTCATTCCCAGCAAGTAATGACATTATTACTGACCGTGTAATGGGGGTATATAAGCTGCAATATCTTTGAACTTTGGTTTTGAAAACTTTTTTGTTTCTCTAAAATTGTTTGTACATGCGTACAAGTGGACCCACTATCAGCAAAATATGCGACAATAATGCAAATTTTAAAATGGTATGACAGACCGGGCTATTCACAAAAGACTGTTTTTTATTAATTTTTTTTCACAAAGTAAGTCGTGCATATTGAAAAAATATTTTTTTTTATTAATTTTAAATATTTTAACGGATTTCCCTCTAATTTCCCGAATTTCTACCTGATTCCCCCGGATTTGGATTTCCCCCGGATTTCCACTGAATTTTCACCGGGTTTCCCCCGGAATCCTGGAAATCCGAAAAAAAACCGGGAAATCTGGGACAATCCCAAGGAAATCCTGAAAATCTTTTGGAAATCCAGAGAAATCCGGAAGAAACCTGAGAAAAGCGGGGGAAACCATTAAGGGGAAATTCAGAAAATTCCGGGCCAATCTAGTAGAATTCCGGGAACTCCGGAATAATCCGGAAAATCTGGGGGAAATCCGGAAGAAAACCGCGAAATCCTGCAAATTTGGTGGAAATTCAGGAAATTCGAGGGAAATCCGAGTAATTGCATTTGCACTAATAAAAAAAAATATTTTATTGATTTTGTTTTATTTCTAACAAAGCATCTATTTTAGAAGTTTTAAAAGTAGTTTTTTAATAAACACGACTTATACTTTGTGAAAAAAATTTATAAAAAACATTCTATTGTAAATAGCCCGTTGTGTGATACTATTTTAAAATCTGCATTAGTGTCGCATATTTTACTGATAGTGAGTTAACTTTCTGTGGTACACGCTTTTCCCGCTGCCGTCACTTAAACATCAACAAAAAATTTTGAGAAAAAAAAAATTCAAAACCTAAGTTTTCATTTGACAGAAGATAATGCAGCTTATAAAAATGATTTTATTGGAAAAGGTTTCGTATAAAATCGTTTCGATCGTATTAAAAAAGAAAGTTAAACAAAAGAACTCTTGGTTTCTTTAAATTAATTTTTTGGTGGTCGTGCATTTTACAAAAAAACACAAAACGCGGAATTATTTTTGCACAATCAACAATTCGAAAAAACTTTACTTTACTGCTTTTGTTGGAAATGTGCTCTCCTAGAACCCTGCTTCGTTTGAAACGCAAATTTTGCGACACCCTGTATATCCAAAATGCCGGGTGATTTGGATGCATTCAGATATATTTTAATGCAACCAACTACGAGCCAAGTTTCTACTTGCAGACCTAATATATTCCCTTTTGATATGTTTTTTGTTTCAGTGGTATTCTCGCATGATACATGTGCAAACGTGATAAAAGTACGTGGTTTTTGTACTTTTGTGATTTATAATTTTAAAGTGTTAAACTACAGAACTGTGTTTACTTTGTGTGCAGCACTTTTGACAATCAAAAATTATCGATTTGAATCTTTTAATCAAGAGTAAAATAGGTACCTTTTTACCCCTCTTTAAGGTTCTTATTATAGCCAAAATATTTTCTAAGCTCAGAATGTTTTGGAGGTTGAAGGTGTCTGAAGCTACCGTGCGCCGAGTACAGGCACAAGTTGAATCAGGGCATGAGCCCAAAAAGAAAGGAAAATTGCGGAAGAAATCTTATCTCTAATCCAAAGGTAGACTGATGCCTAACGCAATTTTTTCTAGAAGACAGTTTTGCTGGTACAAAAACGGTAAAATCGCAATTGGCAAATACCAATGTGAATGCTGTAAATGCTGTAAGCAAAACTGTGGCGTGATAAAGATGTGGATTTCTAAAGATCGGTAAATTAATATTAGATTTTTCATTTACGATGAAATAATGAAATTCAGCATTGATTCGTAGAATGGTTATTTTTGTGTTTTAGACAGGTCAGCGATGAAAGCATATTTGAGATTTTAGAGATTAAACCTCAGTTTTTACGTCGTCGCCATACTAAAAAACTTTACCCCCACTGCGTACTTTAGACTGTTAAGTACCCTATGAAGGTAATAATCTGGTCAGTCATCAGTGGCAATGGCACAGGATGTCTGTTTGTGGTAAATGGCCTCGTATATGGCTAAAAAATTAACTCTTTGACTTTATTCACTATATATAGATTCGTAATGTTAGATTTCATATTCCGCAATAAAGACTTGTTTCTTTTTACTTCACCGAAAATGTTGGACGCGAAGAGCCCTTCTTCGTTTTTTGATTTCTGTATTAAATAACAAAATTACTATTTTTGATGTAAACTCATCTTTACTCGCGCCTACTAACAATTTTTGTATTAGAGTAAACTTGTAAATGAAACGAACGGAAATGACGTACCTACTTCATTTGAAAAAAGCAACAAACTCAATAAAAAAAATTGTAATTTAGATGGCATGCTTGTATGTATATGTATAATAGTATGGAAAATAAAAAAAACTATTTTAAAAAATGGTTGGTTGGGTGGTTTCTATCATCGACATTTACATCGATCGGGGAAAAAATGCCATTAAATATCTTAATGTACTTTCTGACATATTATCAGATGCATGTTTGTACGTTAATGCATCTAAAACTAGTATGTTAGTCCTTACTAGCCGTAATAAATTTTGGCATAATGTTTGCTCCTTCTCCTTTTGCGGAAATCATCGCCAGATTCGACATCGTGATGATTTGATATGATTTGATATGATTTGATATGATTTGATATGATTTGATATGATTTGATATGATTTGATATGATTTGTTATGATTTGATATGATTTGATATGATTTGATATGATTTGATATGATTTGATATGATTTGATATGATTTGATATGATTTGATATGATTTGATATGATTTGAAATGATTTGATATGATTTGATATGATTTGATATGATTTGATATGATTTGATATGATTTGATATGATTTGATATGATTTGATATGATTTGATATGATTTGATATGATTTGATATGATTTGATATGGTTTGATATGATTTGATATGATTTGATATGATTTGATATGATTTGATATGATTTGATATGATTTGATATGATTTGATATGATTTGATATGATTTAATGAGATTTGATATGATTGTGTATGATTTTTGGTATGATTTGATATAATTTGTTATGATTTGATCCGATTTGACATGATTTGATATGATTTGATATGGATTTGATATGGATTGATATGTTTTGATATTATTTGATACGGTTTGATATGATTTGATATGTTTTGATATGGTTTGATATGATTTGATATGATTTGATATGATTTGATATGATTTGATATGATTTGATATGATTTGATATGATTTGATATGATTTGATATGATTTGATATGATTCGATTTGATTTGATATGATTTGATGTGATTTGATATAATTTTTGTATAATTTGTATGATTTGGTATGATTTGATATGATTTTTGATATGATTTGATAAGCTTTGATATGATTTTATATGATTTGTATGATTTGATATGATTAATTGATATGATTTGATATGATTTGGTATGATTTTTGTTGTGATTTTATATAATGATTTGATATAATTTGTTATGATGTGATCCGATTTGACATGATTTGATATGAGTAAATCTGATTTTATATGATTTGTTATGATTTGATGTGATTTGATATGATTTGATATGATTTTGAAATGGTTTGATATAGTTTGATGTGATTTGATATAATTTGATATGATTTGATATAATTTGATATGATTTGATATGATTTGATATGATTTGATATGATTTTGATATGATTTGATATGATTTGATATGATTTGAACGATTTGATATGCTTCGATTTGATTTGATATGATTTGATGTGATTTGATATGATTTTATATAGTTTGTATGATTTGGTATTATTTGATATGATTTTTGATATGATTTGTGATATGATTTGATATGTTTTTATGTGATTCGATATGATTTGATATGATTTGGTATGATTTTTGTTGTTATTTGATGTAATGATTTGATATAATTTGTTATGATGTGACATGATTTGATATCAGTTAAAATATGATTTGATATGATTTTATATGATTTGTTATGATTTGATGTGATTTGATATAATTTGATATGATTTTATATGATTTGAGATGATTTGATCTAATTTGATATGATGTGATATGATTTTTTATATGATTTGATATGATTTGATATTATTGTATATGATTTAATATGATTAATTGATATGATTTGATCCGATTTGATATGATTTGATATGATTCGATTTGATTTGATATGATTTGATGTGATTTGATATGATTTTATATAATTTGTATGATTTGGTATGATTTGATATGATTTTTGATATGATTTGATATGATTTGATATAATGATTTGATATTTGTTGATATGAACGCATGATCATTCGAGTGGCGACTCTTATGCAAATACTTTCCACACGTCAACTTATCATGAGATCACCCAAGTTAAACTCAAAAGTAATAAATGGTTTTCAAGACCACCGCACAACACTACGTCGTATAAGCAATCAATTTTCACTCTGCATTCTCCAAATAGACTATCATCTTTCGACGTTGATTATGAGCGGGGATTTCAATATTAATTTTGCTGCTCCTCAAGCTTTATAAACTTCCTGCGAGACGAATTCAATTTGCACATGAACTCAGATCGAAATATATCTACTACGAGATATGGAATCACCATTGTGCAGTTTTTCAATGAAAATTAAAAAAGTTAGAGTCGACAGTATATGTATCTTATTTTAGCTACCATAATCCAATTGCATCGATTATACCGAAAGAGTAATAAACCAATTTAACGATAATAAAGAAATAAAAACTCTGGTTAATAAAATTGCATTACTTCTTCCTTCAAAGTAAACTGTACACACGCACTATACACACGCCATGTTTACACATCTCTTTGAGATTACTAATGGACTCCCTCTTTCTTTATTTCTTGCGTCCTTTGCATCGACAACCCTATATTTTTGTTGAATTAATTTAATACAGTATCACTTCGATTTAACGGACTAATTGGGGAATCCGTTAAATCCAAATGTCCGTTAAATCCGAATGTCTGTTAAATCTGAAAGTTTTTAAATTTTCTCGACTATAGATTTTGCACTTGTTCTGAAATATGGTCAAAGAAGCCTACGACAGAACTCGTTTATCTCTACATCGATTATAAACCTGAGACGAAAAACGATTATGGGATTCTTAAATGATTTTTGTAAGAAGTTCTGGAATCAGGCCACCTGAAACTGAACTCGATCAATTCTTAATCGATTGTGATGGGATTTTGTTTGTTGGATGAAACAGAGATTCATAAACAGTTTTTGGAAGAAGGTCTGGAATTTTGGCCATCTGGGGCGGAAATTTATGAACGATTATGATGGGGTTGGGTATGTTGGATTGAAATGGGACTCTTAAATGGTTTTTGGAAGAAGTTCTGGAATATGGTCACGTGGTACGGAACTCGTTCAATTCTTAACCGATTATATGATAGGATTAGTTATGTTTAATGGAAATGGGATTTTTAAACGATTTTTGGAAGAAGTTCTGGAATACGACATCCTAGGACAGAAATTGGGCTTTGTGGATGCAATGAGACTATCAAATAATTTTTGGAAAAGTTCTGGAATATGGCCAAAAATCGTTTAAGAATCCCATGACCACCCAACATACCTAATCCATAATAATCGGTTTAGAATTGATCGAGTTCCGTCCCAGATGGCCATATTCCAGAATTTCTTCCAAAAATCATTTAAGAATCCCATTTCCATGCAACATACCTAATCCCATCATAATCGAAAACCGAAAAATGGAAAATAAAACATTTTTCCGTTAAATCGAGGTCTGTCAAATCGAGGATTTACTGTCTTATAGTTATTCGAACGTCATCTGCCATAAACATTTCAGTAAATGTTGTGCATCTTCTTACTGCGTAATGGCAATTTAGGCTTGTGATATGTTTTTAATTTTTCAGTTAGCAAATTATTCGCGTGCCTCTTATTTCTTATTTGAAGCGGTGTATCTTGATATAATTGAATCTTAATTCAAGTTGCTTAAAAGTTTAAAATAAAAATCAATTTCCGTTACTATTCAAAACATTATTTCACATTTGAATTCACAACATTCTGTTTCTTAGTTCGTACTATAGTTCGAAGTAATACGGATAATCCCTGGAGTTTTTGTTCCTAGAATATATATGTTTACAAATATAGGTTCTTATGTGCGTGTAACATTGCGTGTGTTTCACCACATATTTGATGTATGGTTTATTTTCGTGTTATTTGGTGTATGTTGTTGCTCCATGAAGGATATTTATTCCAAACGTTTTCTTGAAAAATTCAATCAACTGTATTGGTTTGTATTTTGCGTATGTAGCAATATTTTATTAAAAATATAACGCATTAGTATTTTTAAAACAAGCGGTTTACTTTTTGTATTTTGCTACAAAAAATATTTTTATTCGTGGAAACACCACTTGAGTTTTAAATTTAAAAATAAAATAATTTTGTTCATGCTTTTACACACTTATTGCGATTTAAAATAATATAATACGACTGATAATTTTTTTAGCACAGGCTGAGCAATTCAAAAATCCCATAACAGCTTTTAAAGCTGATATGCAACTCCAAAATAAATAAGAGACAACCACCAAGAAATAAAAATTCGTGACTTCTGTTTTAGTTTTTTCAGTTAACATTCGTTCGAATTATATTCACGAAAGAAATGATTGTAATAGCTATGTTGTGTCAGTGAAGCATTGGTGCTGAATCCGGTTTCCCCAGGGATCATTGCTTGGCTCAGTTTTAGTTTTGAATAATATCATTTTTATTTAAGATAAATTTAAATCTTTTTTTTAATCCTTATTTTGGCTAAATTCCGTGAAATGATCGATGCAGTCATATATAATATCTATTATGGGGCGAACTTCGCTTTTACTAGTTTGAGAATTTGATTTGCACTCCATATTTGTAATATCCAATGGATTTCGACCTCTACTTCGTGTATTTTGCAATGTATTAATTAAAACATGTACCACCTGCAACCTTAATTCCAGAAAACCAATCTAAATTCTGATAATGTTATGACCAGGGTTTTTTGTCTAATATTATATTAACAATCGACCAAGTCCTTTTACTATCTCGACTATACCTGCAAAATCTATCTTTACAGAAATTATGTTTATCCGAGCCAACAGCAACATCAACCTTCCTATACATACCTTAATAAAATAATTACGAGGCTTCATATTCTCGGGGTGCTTCTTTAATTTTTGTTTTGTGCAATTTGTTTCTTTTTATACATTAATCGTATAAAACCTTTGCTGCTTAGTGGTTCCACACTAGAACCACCTTTTATATTGCATTTTCTTAACAGCGTAGTGGTACCATTATGATACCTCCTGTGAGAATGAGTATAGCGTGGATAATGTTTTTCTCGTGATATTTTTTTTTCTTTTTATGATGTGTATTTTTACACGTATTTCATTTGTTTGTTTATCTCTATTTTAGGTAACTAAAATGATTTTTGTTTCATGAGTAATCATTTTCTCACTTTTTTTGTTCTTTTATCACCGATGATCCTTATGTTACGAAGGGTCTCTACTCAACATTCGTTCGCCCCCTGCTCGAGTATGCTAGTCAGGTGTGGTCGCCTTATCATGAGGTTTACATTAAGAGGATTGAAGTATAGTCCAGCGAAGATTTCTTCGCTTTGCTTTACGGGGGCTACTGATGTATAAGAAGTCGGCCCGAAATTTCCATCCCGAAAAGTTTTTTTTTTTCATAAAGTGTGTGTCTTTGCTAAATCACATAAAAATAATCCCATCCCGAAAATTTTATTGTTAAATTAAAGAAAAAAATTACAAGCCCGAGAAAATTATAAACTTTTATTACTGATTGCAGTAAAAAAAGCTGCACAATCTATTAATAAATTAAAACTATTTTAAAGATCATCTAGAAAATCACTTTCAATTCATCACTTTATATTAAATGAAAGAAATTATGTTCAGTTCCAAATTTCCTTGTGGCGAACACAGAGATGACCGCCTGCCTCGGCATATAAAGTAAGGTGTGTCAATGTTCATGGAACTTATATTAAGGCGCCCGTTCGAAAATAACGAGGGCTTCTGGTGAATATTGATTATCCGGAAACCACTTTCTATACATTCTTCAGCTGAAAATATGTTCATTACCAAATTTCCTTGTGGCGACCCAGAGATGACCCCCTGCCTCGGCATATGGAGTTAGGTGTGCCAATGTGCATAGAACTTATATTCAGGCGCCCGTTCGAAAATATCGAGGGTTTATGGTGAATATTGATTATCCCGAAAACCACTTTCTATACATTCTTCAGTTGAAATTATGTTCATTACCAAATTTCCTTGTGGGGAACACAGAGATAACCCCCTACCTCGGCATATTTAGTAAGGTGTGTCAATGTGCATTGAACTTATATTATGGCGCCTGTTCGAAAATAACGAGGATTGATGGTGAATATTGATTATCCGGAAAACCACTTTCTATACATTCTTCAGTTGAAAATATGTTCATTACCAAATTTCCTTGTGGCGAACACAGAGATGACCGCCTGCCTCGGCATATTAAGTAAGGTGTGCCAATGTGAATAGAACTTATATTCAGGCGCCCGTTCGAAAATATCGAGGGTTTATGGTGAATATTGATTATCCCGAAAACCACTTTCTATACATTCTTCAGTTGAAAATATATTCATTACCAAATTTCCTTGTGACGAACACAGAGATGATCCCCTGCCTCGACATATGGAGTTAGGTGTGCCAATGTGCATAGAACTTATATTCAGGCGCCCGTTCGAAAATAACGAGGATTGATGGTGAATATTGATTATCCCGAAAACCACTTTCTATACATTCTTCAGTTGAAAATATGTTCATTACCAAATTTCCTTGTGGCGAACCCAGAGATGACCCCTGCCTCGGCATATGGAGTTAGGTGTGTCAATGTGCGTAGAACTTATATTCAGGCGCTCGTTCAAAAATCTCGAGGATTGATGGTGAATATTGATTATCCCGAAAACCACTTTCTATACATTCTTCAGTTGAAAATATATTCATTACCAAATTTCCTTGTGACGAACACAGAGATGATCCCCTGCCTCGACATATGGAGTTAGGTGTGCCAATGTGCATAGAACTTATATTCAGGCGCCCGTTCGAAAATAACGAGGATTGATGGTGAATATTGATTATCCCGAAAACCACTTTCTATACATTCTTCAGTTGAAAATATGTTCATTACCAAATTTCCTTGTGGCGAAGACAGAGATGACCCCCTACCTCGGACAATGAAGTTAGGTGTGCCAATGTGCATAGAACTTATATTCAGGCGCCCGTTCGAAAATATCGAGGGTTGATGTTGATTATTGATTATCCCGAAAAGCACTTTCTATACATTCTTCAGTTGAAAATATGTTCATTACTAAATTCGGGATAATCAATAATCACCATTGATCCTCGATATTTTCGAACGGGCGCCTTAATATAAGTTCTATGCATATTGGCACACCTTACTCTATATGCCGAGGTAGGGGGTCATCTCTGTGTTCGCCACAAGGAAATTTTGTACTGAACATAATTTCTTTCATTTAATAGAAAGTGATGAATTGAAAGTGATTTTTTAAATAGTCATTAAAATAGGTTTAATTTATTAATAGATTGTGCTGCATTTTTTCACTGCAAACAGTAATAAAATTTTATAATTTTCTCTTGCTGTTAATTTTTTTCTTTAATTTAACAATAAAATTTTCGGGATGGGATTATTTTTTATGTGATTTAGCAGACACACACTTTATGAAAAAAACCTATTCGGGATGGAAATTTCGGGCCAACTTCTTTTACATGGGCTTCTGTGGGTGGACATGTTCAACCTGCCTCCATAATATCAAGATCGTCTGAAGCTAATTATTTTACAATCACTTAGTTAGTGCCGATTTGTTGCAGACGTGTTTTTCATTCATCAACTACTAACCGGTGGTATCGATTCTGCAGTTCTGCTAGGTAAAATTAATCTAAATATAAATTCGCGAGATTTAAGAACGGTACCTATGTTTAGAATCGACCCTCATCGAACTGATTACGGAAACAATGATACCGTCTCTAGAATGCTGTTCGAAGCTAATCAGCACTGCCATTTAATCAATTTTAATATGACGAAACGCATGTTGAAAAACTTTTTTATTTTTCTTGACTATAGTTTGATGTTTAATATTGATGTTTAACTTATTTGTTTTTTTTTGTTTCATTTTATTTTGCTTTACTTTATCTTGTTTATCTATTTTAATTTTTTTTAAATCTATCAAATTTGCTTGTACTAAGCAGACTCGACCTCCGTTTTCTTTCCGTCTGCAACGGATATCGTTTTGCTTAAATATTCAATTAGCTATTCTTTTATAATCATAATCACATTTGATTTTTATACTATATTTCACAGGTTAAGCACATCGATAACCTAGTTTATAATTCAATTGAATTATACTCAAAAAAAAAAAAATAATAATACAGATTTAGACTCCCCGCGCGTGGTTAGAAGGGGTAATAGGTCATTGGGATAATTATTAATATTATTAACTAATTATAAATAAAAACTGGTTTTATTTTTTGTACTTTTAACAATATTTTTTAATTCTTCTTTATAGTGATAATAAAATTGAATATTCGATTTTAAAAAGATCGATTTCGGATATATTCCTTCGGCTACATGAATTAAAAAAGTTTGAATTAAAAAAGTTTTTTTTTTCTGAATTAAAATAAGTGTTTTTAATTCATTTTAAAAATGAATTAAAATCAGAGTTGAAAAAGAAATAAAAAAGTTCGATAAAATGAATTTAAAAAGGCATTTCTTAATTCAGTTTTAAAATGAATTAATATAAGTGTTAATAAAACGAAATAATATAAGCCTCTTTATAAAATGAAAAAAATGTTATTTTCATTAATGAAAATTTTTTGGAATTTAAATTTGAATTTGGCACGTAGAAATTTGGCAATGCAAAATAAGGCGTAATTTTACTTTACGTATACATCGGAAAAATCAGGTAAGGAATATAAATTTTGGAAATTTTTAAATGCAAAATTGTTTACTATCAGTTTTTAGGGGGACCTACATTTTTCCGGAAAATTTTTTGATTTTCCAGAAAAGTTTTTACTTTTTTTATTTTTTCAATATTTTTTTTTACTTTTATTATATAATTGCTTCGTCAACCTTGCAGACACAGATCAAAGAGTTTCTCTCGCTCTTATCGCTTCTTCTGATAGTGCCACAAATGCTAAAAGAATCAACTTTTGTATATATAATTTTTTTTTTAATGTAATTTTAATTCGGTTATACCTTAGAGGATGGGGGCTGCCCCCAAACCCCCGCTTTTCAACAATTTGTACAATTCTTTAAGTACCAAACTAAGTAAAAAAAAATTGAAAAAATTTCAAAATTCTCCTGGAAAAATTGAAAAATTTTCCCGGAAAAATTATTTGTACTGTTGAAAACTGTTAAAATACAATCTTAATATCCAAATTTGTATAAAGATTACACATTTGTACGTATTTTGATTAGATTAATAAGCAATTTCTTTTTTTAAGTGAAAATTTTCCCGGAAAATGGGACAATTTTCCGGAAAAGTTTAGCTTTCCCCTCTTAAAAACTGTTGATAAACAATCCTGCATTTAAAAATTTTTAAAATTTATACTCCTTACCTGATTTTTCCGATGTATACGTAAAGTAAACTTTAGGCCAAAATAATGCACATTTCTGAATATTTGTTAAAAGTCGAATTAAGATTTTTTAATTTATAAAATGAAATAAAATGTGCCTTTTTTAATTCATTTTGAAAATGAATTAAGGTAGGTGTTTTAAAAATGAAATAGTGTAAGCCTTTGTTAATTCATTTTTGAGTTTTCTCATTTTTCTAAATCGCTTTTTTTAATTCATAATTTTAAGTTAAAAATATGAATTAAAATAAGTAGCAGATGTCCATATAAAAATCAACTTTTTAATTCATTTTTAAAGAACTTTTTTAATTCAGACTATTTTAATTCGGCACCCCTATTCCTTCTTCAGTTTTTTTAAAATAAAAATTCATACGCGTAATACAATTAAATTACACACAAAATAATAGCAAAGTCTTTCAAAAAATTCGGATACACGACAGCCTACAAATACAGTAATAAATTAGAACAAAAACTCATATTTAAAACACTACAAAAAATAATCGCAGGAGTATACAAACTAACATGTGACGAATGTCCAAAATTTTACACCGGACAAACAGGTAGAAACTTTTCAGAAAGGTAGAAAGAACATATTAACGACTTGTTAGACAGACTCGAAGAACTTGAAATATATAAAGAAAAACAATAACAATTTGCATGACGACATAATTAACATCAAATCCAATAGAATTTACGACGTAATAATAAAAAACACAGAAAGGAGGAGTCAAACTGTAGAGTAACTACAGTATGTAAGACCAAAATAAAATTAAGAAATTTAATAGTTATTTTAAAGAAACTGAAGAAAGATTATTGCACTGTAGACTTGCCGTGGTTTCCATTTATACGGTCGTTAAACACTTTGCTTAGTCGCAAACTCCTTATTGAAACCACTAAGCTAATTCAAAATCACATACAGTTTAAATTATTTTAAGTAGTTTTTATTTTATTGTATTAAACGTTTTCACTCACTGAGTGATCATCTTCGGAACAACTTTGCAACTAAATACACTAATTTGCCGCATAAAAATGACACACTATTCGATATTGGGAAAATGACGATGAATTACCATTGTCAAGGTTTTTAAAAGAAAATGTGGACAAGAGATGTTAGGCATAGCACTCTAGTGCAGCCGTCTGACAAACCCGTAGGGCGAAAACATCACACCAACTTACAGCTGAAGAATAAAAATATTTTTTGGTTCTAAATCTTCTTATGGGCATAAAAAAGCAACCCAGATATCGTGATTTGGTCATCAAAATTTGAATTTTGGGATAATTTTATTTCTGCTGTTACGTCACAAGATATATTCACTTGATTACTTGGACATTTGCATATAAATAATAACTTACTTCAGCTAAATAAAGGAGAGCCAGCCCATGATAAGCTATACAAAATCAGACCTATGCTAGATGAACTGTCTCGATCATACAAGGAGTTTTACTAATCATCAAAATATCAATCAACTGACGAATCTATGATAAAGTATAAAGAAAGAAGTAGCTTACATCAATATATGCCTATATGAAACCGATTAAAAGGGACTACAAAATATCGCTTCGTGCTGACCAAAATGGATTTATTTCGCAATTTCAAATATGTATATACTGGCAAAATTTCAGATATTGGTTAAAAAATTTAGGAGCCAGACTAATCAAAGATCTGAGCAAAAACTTAGCAGGGAAACATTAAGAATTATATTTTAATAAATATTTTAACTCAGTACAGTTACATCGCGATTTATTAAAAGATGGTATATATATGCATGCAAAACAGTATGGAAAGGGCGAAAAGAGGGTAGGGGAAGTTCAAGGGAGGAATACGACTGGAAACTAACCAAAGATGGAATATTGGCCTCGATTTGGATGGATAAAAAACCTTTTTTATTTCTTAGAACGTTTCGTAGCACTGAAGATGAAGAAGTAGTTGAAAGCAAATTAAAAGATGGAACTTACGCTGATGTGAAATGTATACAATAAAATTAGTAAAGGATTATAACAAACATATGAGTTATGTCGATCTTTCTAGGCAGAAAATGTAAGAAAAGGTGGCATCAATTTTTTTTCCACTTCACCGATTTTAGTATAAATTGTAAATGCATTTATTTTAGATAAAATAGGAACAGAAGGCGCTGGCTTGACTTTGAAACAATTCAAATTGACTATTATAAATGGATTGATTGAAGCTAACCCTGTAGTACCGCAGAATGGTAATAGGTTCAAAGTTAGAGCAAAGAACATAAAAAGCAGCGCATTTTTTCGTTTATGGTAGTAAAGAAAGATGTGCCAAGCGCAGCACAAAAAAAGGACCACATCGTATACCAGATTGCATTGTAAATCTTGCAATGTTGGGTTATGCCTCACATGCACATCTACCCAAAACTGGGTTTTGAAGTTCCACCAAAAATAAATGAATTGTAATGAATTTCAATAATTAACGAAACTGTTTCTTAAAAAATTAATAACAAATTTCAAATAAATAATTTTATTTTTTAATTTGTTAAATTATATACCTAGTGGTACCTTACTGAGATCACCATTTTTTGAATAAACCGTTAGAAAAAAAAAGATCTATGTCTGACAGAACTCTCTATTTTGAAAAAAAAAATAATAATAATTCCGGCCGCAAAGAGTTAAAGCATCAGAAATTCAGGGCCCCTATTTCTAAATACGATCGTATCGTGTCACGATATGATAGTTCATATACAGTACGAAATAAAATTGATATTTCTGAAAACGATCGTACGTAATTGTTTGGTGTGTGTCCTTGCTTTAAGGGAAATTTATTTTAAATAGTTTTAACTGCAATAAAATTTTACTACTTGATCAAGGAACAGGGGCCCTATTCTGGAAATCAGTGGAAAATTACATAATCAGAACACAATTTGCTATGCAATTATTTATATTACTAAAAATTTTCACCGCCTACTTTAATAATTTTTTTAAATTTCTTGCCTTTTTTTAATTAAGGAACATAGTTTTTTCCCCCTACTAAGGGAAAAACTCTAACTGGGTAAATCGATACGGAATTATTCGCTTAGTAGGTAAATAAATAATAGAAAACTTACATATACATTTGAAAAATGATTAAAGTAGCCGCCATTATTTTATTTGAAATTTTGTGGTTGAAAACAAAACTAAAATGATTTATGGTAAAATGCAAATATATATAATAAATGTTTGAAATCGTACATCAACCTCAAATTGATAAGTCTAAAGGTCCTTATCTAGATGTATTTTTTTTGTGAACTTTTGAGAAGAGTATGAGTTAATTTCAGCATCTAATTCTCATTGCTGATTCTGATAAAATTCCAGTATGTATATAGTATGTTCTAAATGCCACTTTTAGACTTTTACACTCAAATAGTATATTTGTGTGTACATTACTTTGTATTCATACATAAATTGGGAATATGCAAACCGCCGAAAAAAAAGTAAGCGTTGCTCGACAAGAAAACAGCGTTTTTTTATGTGTCACTAAATTTTTCTATAATATGAAAAATATATAATTTACCAAAAAATAAATTAATTCTGTGTATATAATACAATATAATTATAATAAAAAGCAAGTGAGATATAAATTATAAAATATAAAGAATACAAAAATATATAAATAAAAAAAAAGTGGGTAAGCTCCAAAAAATTAAAAAACTGGGGCATCCATAACAGGAGGTAAATAGTGAACATCTACGAACTAAAAGACATTTAGAAACATAAAATTTATTACATATTTGTTTTAAATAAAAGATAAAATTAATTCAAAACAAATTTGTGAAAGAAAACCCGAAATTTTATATTTTTTCAAAATTAAATATCGTTGATATAAAAATCAAAACGATGAATTGTCAAAAGAGAAAGAAAAACGCTGGAATTTAGAAAAAGAAAATGAAAAATTAAATATCAAAATTAAACTTCTAGAACACAAATTAGAAACGATTCTAAATCATCAAAAAATTGCAGAGATTTATAATCATAGTAATCCTATTATAAATACAAATGGTAATATCAAAAATATTGAAAAGGTAACAGACGAGGAAATTACTGTAGATGCATCTATGCAAATAGAATCTAATGAATTGATGGATAATGATTTTATTCCTGTTTTACGTAAATTAAATAAACAAAATAATAAAATTCAAAATGATAATAAAAAGACAAAAAATAATAAAAAAGATATGGGGAATAATCTCAAAACTCCAATAACACCACAAGAAAATATAATTAGTAGTGACCTAAAAGAAAAAATCCCACCAATTAATATATTCAATCAATCACCTAAAAATACTGTGATTTTGCTAAAATAATTTAATATTACAAATTTCGAAATAAGAAGAATAAATGCTAATAAACATATTTTATATGTAAGTACTAAAGAAAATTATATAATAGCAAAAGATAAATTAAAGACAGCTTACACTCAATTTTATACATTTACACCTAAACTTGACAAACCGAAAACAATATTGTTTAAAGGACTAAATAACGACGAGAATCCCGAAGAAATTCTAGACGAACTAAAAAGTTTTGAAAATAATGAAATACAATTTATAAAATGGGTTGACTTCAATCCACCGAGATCCGAAAAATCAGGAGAACAATTGCCAATTTATTTAGTACAAGTAACTCCTAATACCAATGTGAACGCCGTTTATCAGATAAAATATATTAATTATCAAAGAGTTAAATGGGAAAAAATAAAGCGCAATGGAATTGGACAATGTCGTGTTGTCAAAGATTTGGACATACAGCAGAAAACTGTAATCTTAAATACAGATGCGTTAAATGCAATGAGGACCATGAACCACAAAAATGTGAAATAAAAATGTGAATTTAAATTAAAAATCCAGACGTAAAACCATTTTGCACCAACTGTAAAGAAATCGGCCATCCAGCTTCCTATCGAGGGTATCCTGTATACAAAACGTTAATCCTTTTAACGCTATTTGCCGTAGGCACTTGGCGAAACACACTTATACTTAATAAACACATTTTTATTAATCACTTGTTTTTTGTTCCGCAGAATATTTTGAATGTCTTTCAAAAAGTTTAAAAAATCACTCGATCGATTTCGACTTGTTAGGTCATCATCAGGACTATCTACTGATTTGTATTAGTAAAAATTTTTGTTATATAATAGAAAAAAGCAAAATATAATAAAAGAAGGAGAGAAGAAAAAATAAGCAATAAACATTAATCTACGGATCGCGCAGGTAGGCGATGAGTCATATGTAGGTTGAGTAACAAAATTCAAGGTATATTATTGCGTACGTGAGAATAGAAAAGGGCGGGGTCTGTAATTGGTGAGAACCGGATTTCTCTTTGTTCGTTAAGGATATTTTGGTTAAGAAATATTGATTTTCGAATTTCGTAAGATTCTATGTGAAAAAAAAAAAAAAAAAAAAAAAACGTTAATCAATAAGATTAAAAACAGAAAATTGGCAAACAAAGGTAAACAACACAAAAAGGTAAATAAATTCACTTCATCGTACATTAAAGAAGGAGTTCAATTTAATAAGGTTCTAACTAGTGATAAAGATAAAATAGGCAATAGTAACATTAATAATATTAGTAAAGAAAATAATTTGAATGAAATTATATTAAAAGTTTGAAATATTCAAAGAATACATTAAGGAAAACGATAAAGAAATTGAAGCTTTATTCAATGCAATTAATTCAATCATTACAGGTAATGATTAGTTTAGTATTATTAATCAAATTAATTAAAAGATTAGAATATATTTTATTATATTTGTTTTATGTACATATTTTCAGAAAATGTAATTTCAATCAAAGTATTTATCGGAACAAAATAAAACCAAAAAACACAAATCATCTAACTAAAATTAAATCATATTATAATAGTTGGTTAATTGTAGAAATTTTTAAAATTAAAATTCAGTTTTATCTAAAATATATCCGATTAGCTTTAATGTTTAAATTTAGTAAGATGAAATTAAGGAACTTCTTAAAATTATCAAAATTATGATATCATATCTCTCGTAAAAAAATTTGCATTATTCATTCTTATACAATGACCAGTTTAATTTTTTTAAATATTATCGCAATAAATGTAAACTCAATAATTTCAATTGAGAGAAGATTAAATTTAGTGATGTTTTTAGAAAAACAAACCAGACATAATGCTTTTATCTGAAACAAAATTGGATAGAAAATGTAAATTTGGCATAAAAAATTACAACATTATTCGAAACGATCACCAAAAATTCTCTGGTGGTACCGCTATAATTATTAAAAATAATATAAAATATAAAGAAGTAAATTTTATCAATAACCATATTTCGGCAATTGAATTAACAACCATCGAAATAAAGTTAAATAATAATAATGATAGATTGATAATAGGTGCTATTTATGCTAGACCTCAAGAGAATGACAACAAAGTTATACAAGAATTGAAATTATTTTTAAACATCTTAATTTAAATAATCCTAATAATTATTACATCATATCAGGTGATATGAATAGTAAACATCAGTCGTGGAATAATTTAATAAATAACCCACGTGGAACCATACTTAAAAATTGGCTAGACAATAATTCGCAATTTAACAAAATTAATTTTATGTTTCTGACAGACCTACTTTTATGAGGGGAAACTCAATAATAGATTTAGCATTTATTGATAATCGTCTGGATCTATTAAACAACAATACATTAAATACAATAGATTACGACAGCGACCATAAAGCTATACAATGTCAAATAATATCCCAAATCATTAACGATTTTCAATCATATTCCAGTATAAATCTTCAAAGTAATAGCGGCAAAGAAATTAAGTGGTGTAAAGCAATAAAGTGGCAAATTTATAAAGAAAAATTACAAAAAATTCATCAACATCAAATATTATTAATCCAAACCAACAATATGAACGACTCAGAAACAATGACACCAAATAACATAAATTTGAACAATGACAAAATTGACGAAAACTTAGAAAAATTTGATAAATTATTATTAGACTGTATTGATAAAGCTAATGATAAACAAAATTTTAAACAGATTACACTTAAAGATTTATATATAAACACGACAATAAAGAAACTATATAAAGAAAAAAGTAATGTAATAACAAGAATAAAAAATATAAAAAGACAACAAAATATTAATACAAATAGTTTAAATCCATTAAAATCAATATTAAAGAATATTCAAAATTTAATTAAACAAAATGTCAAATTACAAATTAACAAAGTTTGGATTAACAAATTACAACAAATAGAAACAAAACATAATGATATGTTTTCTAAAATAAATAGAGCTTTTAGAGAAAAAGACAACATAAACATAAGAAATTTTAAAATAAATAAAACTAATGTATTGGATCAATTATTGTTAAATTATAAAAACAAATTTAACATTGATTATAATGATGTGACAAAGGCAAACATTATTGATAGTAATAATTTTGAAATAATAGACCCCAGTGATAAATTAAATATTATAGGAGCTTTTATAGAACAACAAACCTCACAAATGCAAATTTCAACTATAGAGACAGTTGTGAATAATTATATAGAAAATTTGAAACAAAATAAAATTATTAACCTTTTCAAACAAAACATATTTTTCAAAATTAAGTATGATAATTCTTGTAGATCAGATAGTTTAAACGAAACACTAGTACCAGTCTCATTGTACACGACTAAAGATGAATTAGAATTTTTCTTTAAGCATTTAAACGGTAAAAAATCGTCTGGACCAGATAAAATCCCAAATATTGTGCTTAAGAATTTACCAAGTTGTTTTATACGCGAATATTGTATATTATTTAATAATATGTTAAAAAATAATTATATACCGGCATCATGGAAATTATCAAAAATTATTCCAACTCCTAAGCCAAATAAAGATCTAACGTCTTACACAAATTATCGACCCATTAGTATAGTTCCAAACATTAATAAGGTTTTTGAAATACTCCTTAATAATAATATAATTGCACATTTACAAAAGCATAACATTTTACCAGACATACAATTTGGTTTCAGACATCAGAATTCAACAGTACACGCTATAAATAAACTGACTTCAGACGTAATTCGAAATATAAATAATAAAGAAGTGACAGGTGCGCTTTTAATAGACGTTGAAAGGGCTTTTGATTCGGTATGGATCGAAGCACTTCTTTATAAACTAAACAAAATTAATTTTAATCAAAATTTGATTTACTTGCTTTATGAAATATTAAAGAACAGAAAATTTTATCTCACTGATGCTAAAATTTTTTCATCAAGTGAGTTTCAACTTTGTAACGGACTTCAACAAGGAACTATAACAGCGCCAATTTTATTTAGTTTATACATCACCGGACTTTTAAAACACGAACTATTAAATTCCACTAGAACACAAGTACTGACATATGCAGACGATCTTATTATTTATTGTTCCGTCAAAAATAATTAAATCAATAGAAAATAATTTACAACAATCGTTGAATTATATTGATCAGTATTTATCAAAATGGAAACTTAAAATAAACGTAAATAAATGCGAGTTAATACTATTTCGGACACCGTTGGCAAATTTAAATAGAAATATTCGAAAGAATTGGAATAAACTCGATATTAAACTAAATAACGTAAAAATTGAACAAAAAGAACTGGTTAGGTATTTAGGGGTATATTTAGACCAATATTTGTATTACGACAAACACGTGAAACTTAAATTAGAGAAAATTAAGACTGCGTTTGGCATGCATTATTTTTCTCGAAATATTTGAATAAAAATATAAAATTAATTTGTTATCAAACATTAGTAAGGCCAATATTGACATACGGATTTCCTGTTTGGTATAATATAGCTTCTAGTTTAATGGAAAGTATAAGAATTTTAGAACGGAAATGTCTTCGAGTATGCTTATCTAAATATAGAAAGTTAAATAACCTTTATAATATTTCAAATAAAAAAATTTACAACAGCATTAAATTCGACCGAATTGATATATTTATGATAGAATTAACACGTAAACATATATATACTAAGGTCCATAAGCACAGATAAAAACTCAATGATATACGCACCATACCTTATGGATATGATACCTTTCAAAAGCGATATAGAAAATAAATTTCCACCTCCTGAATCTTTGTTGTACCTAGATAAAAATTCAATTATTCAAAATCACAGTAGTTCCATACCAATACTTTACCATATAATGAGACGAAAAAATCATAGATCAATTAAACCAGATGTATTTGATAACCCCAATGCAATTAGATTCAATACAGACATAGCTGACAAGTCAATAGAAAAATTTCAAAAAAAATAAATGCAAATATTGGTGGTTAAACGAAACCTAACAACATGTCAAAATTTACATATTATGCAGTTAATTTTCATCACACCAGCAACGCATAAATCTTTCATAACTTTCATTATTATTATTATATTTTCTCCGTGCAAATTTATGGGTAGTTTTTAATGCCAGTTACTTTTATACCCAGATTTTATAAAGAAATGGTTTTAATTTTTCAATGTGAATTTAACAAAATCAAACATTACGCAACATCAAATTAAAAAGTTCTATAAGAACGATCAATTGAAAATATTGAGTACCAAAAACATTGATTAATGGTCAAAATATTTGTCATAAAATAAATAATTAGCTGTAAGTTTTTTTTTATAAATATATTTTAACTTACTTTTGTATCAAAAAAAAAAATTAAATCTGTAAAATAAAATTAATATTTCTGAAAAAAAAAAAAATACATAAATTGGACTAAATATACTGTTACAACCGAATTTTCATTTTTAGAATTTTCCATAAATATTTTATTTAGCCCTCAATATACTATCTAACCCTTTTTGTATCTAATCTAAAAATCAAAATAATGTTATTATACTTTGTAAAAAACAATTTAATTTTGAGCCATCAATCGTTAGGAGTCGTTAACTAAATACACATCGAACAAAAATTCGTTCATGAACGTATAAATATTGTTCGAAATCGTTTTCTCAGATAAGGAAAATTTACAAACGCATCAAGTTAGGTACGAATTCGTGTTACAATTTCACGAATTTATATGCAAAAATACCAACCGCATACGATACAATTTTTTTTTCGTATTCGTATTGAGAAATAGGGGCCCAAGGTTTCAGTTTTACTTCTCCAAACAATGTTACTGAAACACAATGGAACTACGTGTATATTATGGGACAGTGCACTTATATCGGCAAGGGTTTTATTAGAATTGGTTTCGACAAGCAAAGCAGTAGAAATCTTTGATGTAAATTACCTTAAATCAAATTTATTATAAATAATAGGGTAATCCTTACGATTTCAACATCGCACGACCGACTAACTGACGATTAGATGTATATAGAGATCATGTACTGAAGCTTCAATATTGCGGAAACTACCAACGTGAGCAAAACATTGTTCAATTCAGGTGGGTATATAGGTGGTAGTCCTAGTTGGTGACATTACTAAAAAATCAAATCCATGCGGTGTCAAATTAAGTAAATCAATGCTCATATCTCTTAGACTATGACATTCTGATTCGTGATATTTGGCAAAATATCAGTAAACTCTACACAAAAATACCCAACTCTACTGGATTTTAGTATTATAAAAAAATAAGTAAATTTGCCACGGAAACACAAGTAATGTTGGGATTACTAGCATTTCAACTATAGAGGGGTAGTATTAAAACGTTGAACCAAACGTTGAAACACTAATTAGTTTTTTTAATTTCCAAGCATTCCTCTGAACACAAATTGTGGTTAATAAATATTATATTACCTGGCGAAGCATCAAGCATCATGGCAGTTGATAGATGTTTGACGGATTTCCTGACGTTGATAATGCTTATATTTATAGGCAGTATCGATCGATGTCCGTGTTCGTCATTCTAATGTTCAAACAAACTTCATGCTGTTGAACCGGAGGTAATCCTATAACGTCTACATTCTTATTGAAATGTTATTGTTCTGCGCTGAATAGACGAGTAAAAAAAAAATTGGGTTTTAATGCTATTTTGCAAAGCAGGAAACTGACTGAGAATTTCTTGCCTTAAGACCGCAATTTAGTTCATAATGTCGATCGATTGATGTGACACGGTTTTAACAGCTGGTTGTCTTTTATTTTGAGGGCTATTTACAGGCTCATTAAGCTTATTGTTACCTACATCGTTTTCTCATGCAGTAATCACAAATTTATAATTTTTATTCTCTATTACACGAATAAGATCGGTTTTTTTAATATTTAAGCAATCAGAATAAACAAACACTCATTACAATTCACTTTCTTATCGTTGGCTGTATCAAAAGCAATTTTGCATCTCGTGGTGATTCAACAAAACGCCGCCATAATATTGAAAAACACACAAGCTTCGATATAAATCGATATAAAAGGAATTCGTTTCGGTAATTCACAGATTTTTCACACGCAATATACAAAAAAAAATCTATTTTAGTTGACAAATAAGCGTTTCTGTCAAAATGCTGTTATATATGATGTATGTGAAGTTGGCCCGAAAAACCAGCCCGAAAAACAACTTTTCAATATTTGTGTGTTTCTTTGCTAAATTCAACACCATCCCGAAAAAATATCATAATTGTTATGGAAAAGGCATATTTCATCCCGAAATAATATTTTCTTCTATTTAAGTAATATAATGTTTGTTAATTAATATGAGAAAGCTAAATTAATCGCGAAAAGTTACCAAATTGATAACGCCATATTATACAAATAATAATTTAGTAATACTTAAAAAACAAATGTGTCACATTGTAAATCTTGGTAGTAAATTGTTTAGTTGCTTACAACGATTGCATATAAGATACAAAACTAATATGAACTAATATAAACTTATAACAAGGCTCGGTTAAATATTTATTTGCATAATGAAAAGTAATAACCTCATTCGGAATGTAACAATAGTTAAACATCAGTACAAAAATGTATACTCAAAATTTAATTGCTGGAATCCAGGAGATATCCCCCTCTAGATTATTTGCTCAAAAGTTAGGTCCATCCATCTCAGATATAACGCCAATAGTTCAAGTCTGAACGGCGGATGTAAAGGTGTGATCTAAAGCAAAATCTCAGCACAGGTTGCATTGAACTTTTCCATTTCATATAAAAAATCAGTTAAATTAAAAATTTAATTGCTGGAATCCAGGAGATATCCCCCTCGAGATTATTTGCTCGAAAGTTAGGTCCATTCATCTCAGATATAACGCCAATAGTTCAAGTCTGAACGGCGGATGTAAAAGTGTGATCTAAAGCAAAATCTCAGCATAGGTTTCATATCCAAAATGGGTTAAATTGATAATTTATTTTCGACAATTTATTTTCTGTCAATTTTTATATAAATTGTCAATTTGACCCTTTTTAGATATGAAACCTATGCTGAGATTTTGCTTTAGATCAAACCTTTTAATCAAACTCTTCGCTTGGATTTATGAAACGCTTGTATAAGAAATCTTTAAACCCTTATGTTACGAGGGCTCTCTACATGGCATTTGTTCGGCCCCTGCTCGAGTGTGCTAGTCAGGCTTGGCTCTTATACCATGAAGGGCACATACGAAGAATTAACGCGGTACAACGTAGATTTATGCGCTTTGCTCTTCGCGTAATGCCTTGGGTGGACGTTTACAATTTGCCTCCTTATCTCGACCGCTTGGAGCTTATTAACTTAAAGCCACTAGGTAAGCGACAATCTGGTGCCGACATCGTTTTCATTCATCAACTTTTATCAGGCAAACCAGCGGTCGGGTTGGTCTCTCCCTTTTGCGGCGGGGTATCATTCTCCTAAATTTAGTACATATATTTAACCTTTTCAATTTCCTAATCATAGCTCTCAAAATACAATTTTTATTTCGATTAATAATAATTTATTTTTGCCGTTTTCTTTCTTTTAAACTATTTTCTGTTATATCTGATACTTGAACTATTGGCGTTATATCTGAGATGGATAGACCTAACTTTTGAGCAAATAATGACGAGGGGGTATCTCCTGGATTCCAGCAATTAAATTTTTAATTTAACCGATTTTTTATATGGAATGAAAATGTTCAATGCAACCTATGCTGAGATTTTGCTTTAGATCACACCTTTACATCCGCCGTTCAGACTTGAACTATTGGCGTTATATCTGAGATGAATGGACCTAACTTTCGAGCAAATAATCTCGAGGGGGATATCTCCTGGATTCCAGCAAATAAATTTTTTATTTAACCGATTTTTTTTATATAAAATGGAAAAGTTTAATGCAACCTGTGCTGAGATTTTGCTTTAGATCACACCTTTACATCCGCCGTTCAGACTTGAACTATTGGCGTTATATCTGAGATGGATGGACATAACTTTTGAGCAAATAATCTCGAGGGGGATATCTCCTGGATTCCAGCAATTAAATTTTTAATTTAACCCATTTTTTATATGAAATGGAAATGTTCAATGCAACCTGTGCTGAGATTTTGCTTTAGATCACACCTTTACATCCGCCGTTCAGACTTGAACTATTGGCGTTATATCTGAGATGGATGGACATAACCTTTGAGCAAATAATCTCGAGGGGGATATCTCCTGGATTCCAGCAATTAAATTTTTAATTTAACCGATTTTTTATATGAAATGGAAATGTTCAATGCAACCTATGCTGAGATTTTGCTTTAGATCACACCTTTACATCCGCCGTTCAGACTTGAACTATTGGCGTTATATCTGAGATGAATGGACATAACTTTCGAGCAAACAATCTCGAGGGGGATATCTCCTGGATTCCAGCAAATAAATTTTTTATTTAACCGATTTTTTTTATATAAAATGGAAAAGTTTAATGCAACCTGTGCTGAGATTTTGCTTTAGATCACACCTTTACATCCGCCGTTCAGACTTGAACTATTGGCGTTATATCTGAGATGGATGGACATAACTTTTGAGCAAATAATCTCGAGGGGGATATCTCCTGGATTCCAGCAATTAAATTTTTAATTTAACCGATTTTTTATATGAAATGGAAATGTTCAATGCAACCTGTGCTGAGGTTTTTCTTTAGATCACACCTTTACATCCGCCGTTCAGACTTGAACTATTGGTGTTATATCTGAGATGGATGGATCTAACTTTTGAGTAAATAATCTCGAGGGGGATATCTCCTGGATTCCAGCAATTAAATTTTGAGTATACATTTTTGTACTGATGTTTAACTATTGTTACATTCCGAATGAGGTTATTACTTTTCATTATGCAAATAAATATTTAACCAAGTCTTGTTATAAGTTTATATTAGTTCATATTAGTTTTGTATCTTATATGTAATCGTTATAAGCAACTAAACAATTTACTGCCAAGATTTACAATGTGACACATTTGTTTTTTAAGTATTACCAAATTATTATTTGTATAATATGGCGTTATCAATTTGGTAACTTTTCACGATTAATTTAGCTTTATCTTATTAATTAACAAACATATATTACTTAAATAGAAGAAAATATTATTTCGGGATGAAATATGCATTTTCCATAACAATTATGATATTTTTTCGGGATGGTATTGAATTTAGCAAAGAAACACACCAAAATTGAAAAGTTGTTTTTCGGGCTGGTTTTTCGGGCCAACTTCACATACATTTATATATGCACCAATAAACTTTCTATTTTTTACCAATAATCCATCTTTTCAAAATAGTTATAAAATATAGTTTTTTTTCAAACAATGATTGAATGAATTAAATATTAGTAAAATATTTTAGAAAATAGCAGAAACGATAATAAAATAACTTTTAAGTTGCACTCCCTAAATTGTATGTTTCCATAAAAAATTAACCCGAATCAGCCCACAAATATTTTTTTCGAATTTTTTTTTTTTGATGTGTAAACATCTTTGCTCGCGCCTACCAAAAATTTTTGTATTAGAGTAAACTTATAAATGAAACGAACGGAAATGACGTATGTGTACCTACTTCGTTTGAAAAAAGGCAACAAACTCAATAAAACAATTTTGTACTATACATGGCTTGCTTGTATGTATATGTATAATAGTATAGCGAAAACAAAACAACTAATACCGGGTTTCCATCGTCATAGTATACAAGTATAATAGTATTATAATATTAAAGTATTACGATGGAAATCCAAAGTTGATAGTATAATAGTTTATTAAAATATTTCAGTATACTAGCTATCAAAATATAATACGTAGCAAATATTATTTTTTACGTTATAAATTTGAAAGTGTAAAACTAAATTTGATTTTCTTAGCTTATCCATTACCATTTTTAATATTTTCTCGCCGCAATAAGAAACAATTTGTTGCCTGATTATCGTTATATATTATTATTATATAATATGTGTGAAATAATTTTATAATATCGTTTTTATCAAACGCTTATTTCGAAAAGGCTTATTTCAAACCGGACGATGGAAAACAAGCAGGGCTTGATAGTAAAATAGTATTATACTATTATTCTATTATGCTATCGACGATGGAAACCTGGTATAATTTAAAAAATGAAATAGAAACCATCAACATTTCCATCGGTCAGAAAAATCAAAAAAAAATTACGATACGAAATCCGAATTACAATTACGAAATTACATACTCTTACGATTAAAACCACAGTCAACACTTGTGTATGTTGCTTTATCACGAGTAACGAGTCGCTAGGAGCTGTTCATCACGTCGGCTATCAATGATCATGTCTTTTACTATATGGGTTTATAATGACGTCTCGTTTTTAACATTGAACTGCCAGAGTCTAAGGTGACAGTCACGCAGATAAGCTCAATTCATTTGCTTTTCGAGACCTGTCTGCGCAATGACGAGTATGTTAATATTCCTACGTTTGAATGCCGCGTTTAGTTCAAGAGAGATGATGAGTGCGCTGCCCGAGAAGCAATTCCGTCAAAAGATCGATAAAATGAGCATAGTGGACACAAATATTTTGTCGAACTTCCACTTTTTATATATCGGCCTTACTTTCACAAAACCAGTATTGACGTAACAGATGGACTGGTGAATGGAACTATGGGCTGTCTGAGGTATTCGAATGCAGCAATCCTGACCGGAAAACGACAACGATGAACACGTCAACAGTAAAAAATGTCAAACTACTCTGGATGGATTTCGGCACAAATTCTCAAGGCAAGAAAGTTAGTCGGCTTAAAGCTGGATGGGCGCAGAAAACGAATATCGACCGATGTTTGGTGCCCATTTCTGGGAAAAGCTCAACTGTTAATCGAAACAACAATCGAACAATTAACGTTAAGCGTAATCATTTTCCAGTCTTGCATGTGCCACCACAATTCATGCATTACAGGGTGGTACCTATAATGAGATAGTCAGGATATACTCTTACGATAAAAGACACAGTCCACAACTTGTGTATATTGCTTTATTACGAGTAACGAGTCTCGAAGGACATCACGTCGACGACATCACGTCGGCTATCGATGATCATGCCCTCTACCATGGACGTACAAATGGGACCTCAATGGGTCTTCTTCAAAATGAGCTATCGTGCCTCACTACAAACCCGCTAACTATACATCAGGTGGTAATGACGAATTTTGTACGCGATAATAATGACGTCTGGTTTTTAACATTGAACTGCCAGAGTCTCAGGTCACATCACCTCGACCTAACTGATACAGTCACGCAGAGATCTGGATACGCAATGATGAGCATGTTAATATTATTAATTTTGAATGATGCGTTCAGTTCAAGAGAATTGGTCAGTGGGCTGCCGGAGTAGCATTATATAAAAATACAAGTTGAACTTATACAGTCAACTCGCATAAGGAAATTATCGTCGGACGAACAAATTATATGAGAGTAAAACACAACCCATTGATAATATATACACGGCTGAACTTAAGCTTCTCAATGGGAATAAGATGCTTTCTGTAGTTGTGTTCACCTCGCCGAAAAAATCTGTCGAAGACATAATGAAGTTCATACATTTTGTCCTTGGTCCATATTCTGAGACTATCATCTTTTTCCGATGATTATGAGCGGGGATTTCAATACTAATTTTGCTGTTCCTCAGGCTGAACCACTTATAAACTTCCTGCGAGACGAATTCGATTTCCTCATGAACTCAGATCGAAGTATATCTACTGCGAGATATGGAACGACCGTTGTGCAGTTTTTCAATGATAATTAGAAAAGTTAGAGTCGACAGTATATGTATGTATCTTATTTTAGCTACCATAATCCAATTGCGTCGATTATACCGAAAGAGTAATAGACCAATTTACCGATAATAAACAAATGAAAAACTATGGTTATTAAAATTATATTCCTTCTTCCTTCAAAGTAAACTGTACGTGTACGGACGCACTATACATACGCCATGTTTACACATCACCTTGAGAGTACTAATGGACTCACTCTTTTTTTTTTTTTTTTTGCATATATAGTATTACCAAGATCTAGAATAAAGGATGTATCATTTGTTTTCAGCCGGTCTCGCCTACTTTGCACTGAGGGGCTTGTTACCATACAGCAACGCTGGGCTGAGCTTGAGTTAAAAATAATCTGAAAATGCTATTTTATTCTTATAAACTTTTATTCATATTGCATTATGTTTCAGTCTCTATATTTTTTAATTATATTGGTTAGTTATAAGTTAATGCAATGGTAGGATTCAAAGCACTTTACGCAAAAACCCACACTATATTTTTTGCACATAGTCCGACCTATTAGAATTAGAATTATTTCCAGCACAACGTTTTTTTTTGTCAACCGAACGAACGTAATGGTCCATACTTTCATAGCGAATACCGGATAAATCAATTCGTCAAAATGCTTGCAGGAGTACTGTTCGGAAATTCAGGAGACAAATTTCTGGGTTGGCTATGTGATGTAACCATGCGTTTTGTACAGCTACATCAATCAGTCACGTAAAAATGGAGCTCCATCACTTTTTACCTTTTATTCCAATGCGATAAAGGCTAACATCTTGGTCCATACGATCTATAAACCACACAGTATTTATTGTGCTCAGATATGGCACGAGGACGTGGTACTTGGATCTTCTTTTTGTGAATTCTTGAATATCGCAATGCTTTGGAAATTGGGTTGACACCAAATACGATCGATGCAATTGACACGACTCAGTTTATACCCATTTCGTCAATCGAACGTTCAAACCATATACTTTTTTGCTAATGATGAAACCACGCTCTTTTTTTCAGTGGTTTTTTTTAGAGGCAATGGACAGTTCTTAGGATTTTTTTTCGCGATAAGTACAGTAACATCGTAACCTTTACTTTTCAAAAATGCCAATACAGGAATGCTGGTAAATAAATTATCGAAATATAAATAAAATGGTAACACTCGAACATCCGAAAAAAAACAGTTCACATGTTGAGCAAGGGTGCTATGCATTTTCCGAAATTTTGCTGGTAAAACGTATTTGAGCGTGGATTTCGTCCCTGGTAAATCTCGAAATTTATAAGATATCCTGTTGGAGTACATAGAGTGAACATACATTATAACCAAATCTCAGCGGCATGCCTTTAATGAACTGCTTGCAACCATGTTTTGCGAAATATCAAATCATACTCCCGTCGTATGATAAATTTTATTCTGGATTAAAATGTTTTAAACAATTAGCTTTAAGACGATCAGTCACTAGTCGAAGCTTCCACATTTTGTCGGTTTGATTTATTTGCGTATTATTTTCAAGCTTAAGAAATTGCGAAATTTGCTTGAACCATTTGCTTGAAGCGTAACCACTTATTAGTAAAATTCCCGCATATAAACTTTGAGCTCCTCTACCAAAATACCTGGTGCAGGTTTTTGCAGAAACGTTGCATAGATATCACATTGCTTACTAATGTGGTTGCGTAAATCATAACCCACAAATTTCTCGAATTGTTCATGATTGGTTATATTTCGACAATCCTCATAACTCTGTTCCGGGAATATTTGCATTATACAAGTTGATATGTCATCACACCACTCCAATTTTGAGGGCATTTTAAAATTTAATAGTACCGATTTTTCAGTAGACAAACTTGATGTACAATTTGACATTTCTATCGCAGAAACCGGCAAATTAGTAGATGCTCTGTCATCTTTAAAATTTTCTGCGTTTTCTTCAATATCCTACTCATCATTTTTTTTTGGTATAAAATTTCACATCCACTTTTTAACTGAGGCGAGCACACATTATCATAGGTAACCCGTAATAGTCGTCTGGACTATTACGGCTGGTCTTGGTGAATTTTTGTCCTCTTCATCAGATAGCAAATCTTCCAAATAATCGAGCGCTTCTTTCAAACTCAATTTTTGAGATCAGTCCAGCGTTGCTATACGGCAAAATAGAAAGAAAACACAAAATTGTCCACGCCAAACTGTAATCCAATTGGTGAGGTTATACATAATTGTAAGGTTTAAAGAATGGCGAATAACTGTAATGCAGATTATGTCCAAAATTAATTAGCTTATAATAAAAATAATATTACTTTTTCATGTATTCCATTTTTGATGTTTTGTGGCGATTTTTTTTTTATACGCTAACTTTTAAGTCTCTCAACTCTCACGTACAACCAGCTACTGTCAAAAAAAACTGCACGAAAAGAAAGAATAAACCTTTAAAAAGTGGAAAAAACGCACGTTCGATGTTATTAAAAAACTGTATATAAGTGACATCTCTTGACTTGTAGCCATACTGACGTTGCCAAATGGCAACGCGGGGCTGATTCGGATTTTAAAATGGCGGCAATTTTGTACGAAACTGTTAAAATATGCTGCCAATTTCATGGCTGTCAAAAACTGGTATCCCCAAAAAAAAGTTCAAACGATTTTTCATTCGCAGTTATTTTAGAGGGAAATTGCTATTTTTGAGTCAGCAGTGTCACAATTCTGGTGTTAATTTTAAAAATTATTTTCATGGCATTTTTTGTCTAAATTATATTTTTCTGCCCTACTGATTTAATTAGTTTGGTGTAAATATTTTTTAACCGAATTTAATTGGGAAACTTTAGTTTCGAAAAATTTTTATAGGGAAAAATATTTCCTTACTTAACTTTGTAAACGAAAATACTTATGCCAAACTAGTTACATATATACAGACAAAAATGCTATACAAATATTTTTCGCAATTTCCTATTCTCAGGGAAAACAGAAAAGTCCCTCAGTGGCACATTATGGCTTTTCCTGAGAATAGCGAAATGAAAAATATATTTTCATAGAATTTTGTTCTAAATTGTATTTTTCCAACTGAGCGAATAAGTTTGGTGTAAATATTTTCGGAACAAAGTTCAATGGGAAAATATCTTTCCCTATACAGATTTTGTGGAACAAAAGTTTCTCCATTAACTTTGTTTTGAAACTTTTTGCACTAAACTTATTTATGTAGTAGGCCAGAAAAATATAATTTTGTCGAAAGTGCTATGCAAATATTCTTCCAAATTTCCTAATCCCAGCAAAATCCAGAATAGGCCCACATTTAGTTAATGTATTCATGACAGCAAATATTTGACACTAAAAATTATTTTTATCTAAATTTTCTTTGTCAATTTAACAATTGGCCTGCTAGATTAAATTGTGTACAAAGTCAACTTAAAATAAAGAAACCCCATTTTGATGATTACCTGGTTCGTTCCAAATAAATTTTGAAA
The DNA here is from genome assembly GCA_932526605.1 of Nephrotoma flavescens. Classification (NCBI taxonomy): domain Eukaryota; kingdom Metazoa; phylum Arthropoda; class Insecta; order Diptera; family Tipulidae; genus Nephrotoma; species Nephrotoma flavescens. Next base: position 97,959,995 of record OW052220.1, on the reverse strand, counting down.
TTAAAGCGCACTTTACAGAGTAAAACTACTCCGTTTGAGTGAAAAATACCTAGTATTTTTTGAAAGCGCTCCGCCTGATTGGATTCAATTAAAAATTAGACCAATCATGATTTGTTTCGCAATTTCAAGGGCGAATAATTTTGATCTGAAATCACGGATATATCAAGATAACAAGACAATTGGCTAAAATTGGCGTGTTCGAATTTTCAGAAATTCAAAAATCTTAAATTACCGATTAAATAATTTAATTATAATTAAAGTTTTAACTACATTTGCCATATTCTAAAATGTTATTCAATTCATCTTCCGATTTGTTACTCATGTACGAGAGTGCATTTATCGGCAGCGATACGCCTACTGAACACTTTTCCTTTCTAATGTTTCGCCATGTGTTTCCAATAAACATTGTAAAATTGTTCACTGTACCCCAAATAGGGTTCTGGCACAATTGTATATGATGCAAATTTGGGAGCACTGCTTCTCCAAAATTAATGGTAGTAAGTTTGTTGTCATTTAATTTAATCTCAGTGATTAATTCTATCAAGCTTTTATCAATATTTGATAAATCGGTATTATCGAGATTATTATGGTTCAATTCGATTACAACTGAAGTGACGTTACTAAACTGCGATGGATATCGAAATTCTGGTATATGTATTAAGTCCTTTTCGTTGCAATAGAACCAAATTTTATCCAGAAATGGGTTGTACGTGCATTCGCACTCATCCGGGCAATTAACCGTAAACGCAGTAGTGTAATGATGTTCGTATCCCGTGCATTCCAGAATGAATTCGAATAAAATACGTTGATCCTCTAAATACATAAGAAATCGGCCATCTCGTATATACGATTTAAACGAATCGTTTATAAAACGACAATCACGGCACAAATTTGAATTCATCGAAACGGTGTTATAAACATAGGCGTTTAACATGCTAAATTTATCCCACATATCGTACCTGGTAACAAATTTTGCATTTATTCCTTGTACTTTTGGGGCAGCCACGTAAAATGAGTAATTTGCGTCACTCGTCCGTATATATAATCTTGTTTGACGTTGTGGAAATTTCGAAAAGTCGGTTAGCTTAATACTTTTTAAATTCGACGAATCGAGATAAACATATTTTATATCGGGATTTCCAAATATTGTGGCAAGTGTATTAAAATCTTTTATGTACGACTCAGATAAATATACGGAAGTTTTATTTTTTGCTAGTATCAAGTCCAACGTTTGGCTAAAAATATCGAAAATTTACATTATATACGAAATAATAAAATGGAAAATTTTGGTAACTTACTCCGATTGCAGAAATTGATTTCCTGATAAATTTATTACGGATAAATAACTATTGGTAGCAAACATATCTGCGTTCATACTTCTAAGCTTATTATGCGATAAATTAATCGTTTGTAATTTGCGTGTTGCATTGAATATGTTTGGTGGTATTGTTTCCATATTTAATCCGGATAACGATAAAAATTTCAAATTTTCTAATCCGTTGAACAAATCCTCATGAAGGGTTATTTTAACAGGATCATAATACGTTTCAAATTTTATAAATGTCAAATTTGGATGGTGCACAAATAAGTTCGCATGATTTAATGTATTCGGATTATCAAATGTAAATTTCGTAATATCAATATATTCGATCGGATAGATCAATCGTTGAAGTATCGTTTCTGTTAATCCGATGATTTGAACACAACTTTGTCTTATGTAATATGATTGATGGGATGGTTTGAGTGTGTAGAAATTGAATACATCCTGTATTGTTGAACAGCTGATTGTATACTTCACAAAAACACTAAGCAAGAGCAAAACGAAATTTAGTTTCATGTTTACGACGTTCACTACACACGATTCAAATAAAGACTGATCGCAATGTTGTTTTATTCAGAAATTAGAATTTAATGTTATCGCGCGCGTAAAATTAATCAACCGAAATGATGATAAGTATAAATATTTGGCTTCCCCTTGGTCCATTAATATTTATATGTGTATAGTTGTAATTTTGTTATCAGTCCTACACGTCACGAATGTTTACAAATTGTTTGATATGACAGAAAACTATAAAATTGTATGTTTATATTTTAGTTTTTTTTTAAAATTTGCCCTTCATAAAATGCTAAAAATAGTGTCAATGAGATATTATTGGAATGGAATTGGGATTGGCCAACTAATCCGGTGGATTGCACTTTTTCGACACTGCCGCGGTTGAACTAAAAAACGTTTCTAATTTCATTAATCCTGGATAACATTCGTTCAACCGGCCATATTGCGTTACTTGCTTCTTCAGGTATTGCTGCTACGTTGATAGAAGGAAAGGTTCTTCGGGCGTCAAAGAGCATTGTATGCCTGGTTAAAATATTTATTATTTTAGAGCACAGACAAAAAAATGAACTTAACAACTAATATAAGAGTTTGGCTTCAAAGCGAACCTACAGCTTTTATATCTATTTTCAAGAAAATTACTCGAAAAATCACCTTCCCATATAATTTTTGCAAGATTACCAAACTGAATATCAAAATCACGCATGGTTGAGCGGAAGAGCCAAATGGTTCTAAACAGAATCGCAGGTGAAACAATGACATACATAATCTATTAACTCCCTGATTGTCTAGTAAGTGAAGTAGTGAATTTTTCAACGAAATTTCTTAATTCTTTTCAGCCAAAGCTAGGCAATTGTACATGATTAGTATGGACCGGTCTCTACCAATTATTGAAAGTATTTCAGATGTTATGTTTTCGTACTGAACCGCAGGTCCGCATGTATTATTTTGAACTTTTATGTCTGCACTTCACCTTGTTTGGTACTGATAGATACTACCTACAGAATTTGCTAAGTCTATAGTATCTAGATTTTTGAGTTTCCTGAGCGGAGGAAGTACAAGAATAAAGAAGTTAATTGGAAACGTGTGACACTAATTTCGAATGTTACTTTTATGCACAGTCCTTCCGGGTTCGGTGGCTACATTCCAGAAAATCATACATTAATTAATATGACCGAGTGTATTGGCAAATTAATTGAAGCCGTTGAAACCCACAAGCAAATAAACAACATTTTCACAAATTTTCGCAAAGCTGTTGACTCAATCGACCATTTGTCAAATGAATCTCATAAGGAGCAGACAGCAATATATTGAATTGGTGGTAAAAAAAAACCAAGTTCCATTATAGCACACTCTCGGGTATCACACGACTCTCATCTCTAAGACCATGGATTTCCATCATCGTCTTCAACGATATAAGCAATATTATTCGATGTCCTTAAAATAGTCCTGGTGTCGCAAAAAGATTTAATCATCATCTGGTGCAAATCCAATCAATTGCAACTACAAATAATTAATAAGTGTAAAACTATGATTTTCTTTATAATTAGAGTCCATTACAGCTTGAACATCATATTAACAAGACAATTTTCTCAAGAGAACCAATGAAATTCGAGATTTGGGAGTCACATTTGTGGAAAATATGACATTCAATAAGCAAGAACATGGCGGTCGAGGGCACTTACGGACGATAAATATATATTGAATCTTCATAGACTTTAATTCCGCTCACAACTTCAATTCGCTGTTTCTGTCGCATTGAAAGCTTACAAAAAGACATTTCTAATATACAACGCTCGAAAATATGGGTGGAAATAATTATGATCTTACTATGAAAATATTCGTCATCTTCTACTATGAAAGAGGTCATAATTATCAAATAACCACACTTGATAATAGAAAAAACCCACTGGGTGCCTCAATAATAGGAAGCGGTTTGTTAAGACACATTGACTCACCGTGTATCCTGGAAAATATCTCATTACTCACTCCAACCAGGATTACTCGACAAATTAATTTAATTGAGCTGGAGCAACATCGAATTGAGTATGGCGAGAATCAAGTCTAGAGGACATATTAGATAATTTAGGCTGAGCGAAATATTTTTCAACGCTAGACCTAACGAGTACATTTCATCAAATAGAACTAGTGAAGGAATCTCGCCTTATGACAGCCTTTTCGACGAATAAAAGACACTTTCAATTTAACAGGTTACACAGAGAGAAAATACTTTGCATGGACCATGAATATCAATTTCATGAATAATGAATTGGATATTTTTCGATTTTTATGGATTTAATTCAGAAGTTATGAATAATAATCAGGAATCATGAATAAATATCAGTGCATGCTTATTCATAATTCAATCCAATCAATTATAATATTTAAAAAAATATTGATGGTTTCAACCATGAATATAACTCATATTACATACTTTATTATGCACGTTAAATCGATAAAATTGTCCGATTTTTGCAGATATTATGTATACTATGCACATTTTATGACTATGGATCACAAAAGTGAAGCATTTGATGCTGTTTCGGTTTTCTAGGCATTTCGTGTCGTATAGTTGTTCATGTTCAATCAATCAATTTAGTTTAAATTGTGAAAAGAGCTAGGTTGTGCTAATTTTAAAGTGAAATTGTTAAAATTAAATTATTAAATAAAAAGCACGTTAGTATACAATTAATATTCAATTTAGAACTAGTGTGTGCTGGAAAAATTTAGTATTTATACGTATTATAGTGTTTTGTATAAATTAAATCTGATATAATTCATGTACTAGTGAAAAATAAATTAGTTAAAAACCGCCATTTTTCCTAATATGTCCCGTAAAACAATTTTCGTCCATTGAAACATTTCCGCCTCTAGAAGAGACGAAATATCGTGTTAGAGACGGAAATGTCCAACGCTTAAATTTAAAAAAGTGAAAGTCGCACTAAAAGAATCGAAATTATAGTTTTATTGGAAACCAGAATCAAAATAAATATCAATTAGTAAATGAAAAATAAAATTTGAGTTAAATTAGGAACCAACATTAAATAAAAGACGAAGACGACTATCAATTGAAATACTAAGTACAAAATACAGACGAAACAGACTGGCAATGGAAATGTTAAATACGAAAGAGGGACGAGACAGAGCTATGCAATTCAAATCAGACGAATTCGACCGTTTGGAATAAATACAACTTACAAATTAGGGCCATTTTCGAATTAAAATTATTCATCGCCACGTTTCAATTTTTTCCTCACTTACAAAGCATTCGTCGTGCGTGCAATATGAAATTAATAATTTGTGGTCGAGAAAAATTATTATTAAAATAAATTTATAAAAGCTTTTATAAGGTTGAAAGTTAACTTTTTATAAAGTTGAAAGTGTAGTGGTTTGTTGTAATAATTTCTATAACTTAAATTAATATTGCAATTAAACAATTTTAATTTACAGGTTATAATATTATATTTTGATCGGGATTTTTTATTTTCTAGAAAATAATTGTTTTAATCTTCATAAATTGAGTCGATTCCTAATATTTTGTGTTTATAGATCAGATAGTTGTAGATCCAAAATTACAATTACGACCAGAAAATAAGCTTCCTTTAGTGCAGTATAAAACAATAAATTACAATATTTATTAAATGGGAAATGGCCCAGTCTTTCTTTCACAAACTGATTTTGTTGTTTTCGATTATTATATTTGTTTGGAATTTATAAATGAAAATAATTGTTATGTTTTAAATTTTTTATGTAATATAATTTATTTTATTAAATCATAACCCGAAAACCATTACAAAAACTGGCTTACCAATGTGCCCCAAAACAGTCTAACAAATGCTAATCAATTTCGTCTCTCTATTGTTATAAGAAATAACCGTCAAGAGACCTACCCTTTTTAATGCCTATTGGCTGTCAATTTTGACTTACAAAAGTCGGTCTTATTTTACGAAGCTTGTTCGTCTGTAATTTGTTAGTCAAATGCAATGGTCAAAAGTCGGCCGAATCAGCTGCGACAGAAATGTTTTTAAATGTTCGTCCCTTTTCTGGCAAGGATTAGACGCACAAATGACTGAACAATTGACCAACAATGGACTTATTTCGTCTCTTATGGACGAATGGTCAATTTTCGGTATTTTTATGGTCATAAATCCAAAAATTGTATTACGGGTGTAATGCACGTGTATTTATCGAAAAGTCTGATTTGTTTAATTTTATAAAATGTGATCTGTAAAAAATAATAAAACTTCGCAAGATTTAGAAAAAAAATTTGGAATATTTTAGAAGTCGCCCTTTTCAACTTGTATATACAAAATACAAGTGTGCATTGAACAGCTTCTATTGGAGAATTTTTTCTAACTCAATAGCTTTTATTCTTGTTCTTTAATTTTTTATTTTCATAGATTGTTAGTTTCACATTTTAATTGATGTAATGTTATTGTTGTTTTAACAGGTGAATTTGATAAACAGGAGCAAGAGTGGCTAAAGATTCACTTCTCGCCGTGGGAAACAGTGGAAGCGAAATGGAAGAGCACATTAAAAACTAGACAAGAACAATTATCTAAATGCGGCAATAATTGTGCTGATTTTATAACAAATTGGCCGCTCAATAAATCTTCTAAAGGTTATAGACTTGTAAGTTAAATAGAAATAATTTAGATTAACATACATTTGATTAATATGACTCACAATTCTAGATTGACGTTGCTGTTGTTGTTGTTCATAAGCTGTTTCAAAGACAAATTAAAACCAAAACATCATTTTCCTGAAATAATTAGAAAATCAGGTCCTGTAAAACTAGTAAGCTGCATGACGTTGGGAAGCAAAAATAAAGAAGCAAAAGCTTATTCCAAAGCATCTTGGTCCTGTGTAGAATTATTTTTTTCCCTTGCAAAGAAATATGCATGAAATTTGCTCACAATATTTTAGAACAACGAGATTTAGGAAGTGATTTTATTGTAAAAAAATGCAAAAAAACTAATCTTAATGACCGATACTATTTTGCGCATATTTCTTTACCATTTCAAATAAGTTATCAACCTGTAACTATGGACAAAAACTTTTTAAAATCATTGAAATTTTATTAGAAACAAATGTGGTCTATTTTGTAACGGGTGATTTTTTTGTGGTTAGGATTTTCATGCATTAGTATTTGACAGATCACGCGGGATTTCAGACAAGGTGTCAAAGAGAAAGATGCTCAGTATGCTTTGACATTTCATAATGAATAGACCTACGATCTGCCACAACGTCGAATTTTCAGTGAATGGGCCCTAGAAAAGTTGGCCGAAAATCCGCTTTTTTATCGACAAATTTTGTTCAGCGATGAGGCTCATTTCTGGTTGAATGGCTACGTAAATAAGCAAAATTGCCGCATTTGGAGTGAAGAGCAACCAGAAGCCGTTCAAGAACTGCCCATGCATCCCGAAAAATGCACTGTTTGGTGTGGTTTGTACGCTGGTGGAATCATTGGACCGTATTTTTTCAAAGATGCTGTTGGACGCAACGTTACGGTGAATGGCGATCGCTATCGTTCGATGCTAACAAACTTTTTGTTGCCAAAAATGGAAGAACTGAACTTAGTTGACATGTGGTTTCAACAAGATGGCGCTACATGCCACACAGCTCGCGATTCTATGGCCATTTTGAGGGAAAACTTCGGAGAACAATTCATCTCAAGAAATGGCCCGGTAAGTTGGCCACCAAGATCATGCGATTTGACGCCTTTAGACTATTTTTTGTGGGGCTACGTCAAGTCTAAAGTCTACAGAAATAAGCCAGCAACTATTCCAGTTTTGGAAGACAACATTTCCGAAGAAATTCGGGCTATTCCGGCCGAAATGCTCGAAAAAGTTGCCCAAAATTGGACTTTCCGAATGGACCACCTAAGACGCAGCCGCGGTCAACATTTAAATGAAATTATCTTCAAAAAGTAAATGTCATGGACCAATCTAACGTTTCAAATAAAGAACCGATGAGATTTTGCAAATTTTATGCGTTTTTTTTTAAAAAAAAGTTCTCAAGCTCTTAAAAAGTCACCCGTTATTTCAAGAGTACACAATTAACAATATGTTTTTTTTTAATTGAAAACTTATTAATTCAAATAAATTACAAGTAAATTAAAATTAAAGTAAATTGAAAATAAAAAACCGTTTGAAATTCATACAATGATTGATGGGAAAAAAATATTCCAAGGTATTATTAGATTTTAATGAACTAAACCATTGAAAATAACTATATGTAAATAATAATGTAAATAATATAAAATGTAACTATATTTTTGTAAATAAATTTAGAGAAATATGGAAAACAGATTTTTATTTACCAGGTGTGAATTCAACGCTTACAGCGAGTGTAAACCAACCACGCGATATTTAGTGTATTAAATTCATACATCTTAACTATGAATTATGCAAAATAAAGCATAAAGTTATGAAGCCATGCGTTAATTAATAAATTATACACTATTATTCATAAGTAATGCACAACTAGCCAAGAATTTGGTCAATATTAAGCATATAAGTCATAACATAATCTGTAATAAGACACAGTATATGAATTATATGCACAAATTATGCTATACAAGTTATGCAATATAAAGCATAAAACAATCTTTTAATGCGCATATTTCATGAGTTAGTTATTTGCATAAATATGCATTATTTTTCATTAAGTATGAATAACCAAACATAAATATTATTAAAATATTATGAATACAAGTCACAATAGATGAAAAAGTCCTTATTCACAAATTATGGATAGTAATCGTTTATTATGAAATGGTCATGCACGGCGCTCAATTAAAAGGTTTTATTCATGATTTATGTACCCTTATTCAGAATAAGAGATATGATTTCTCTCTGTGTACCGTTCGGACTAAAGATATCCACCAATAACTTCCTAAGAATGCTATCAATAGCATTAGCTGGCCTTGGGGAACTTGCTTTTTTGTATGTGGATGGTATAATTATTTTTGGTTGTGGAATGAAACACCACAATAATAATTTAATTAAAATATTTAAAATATAAAGAGACTATAATTTAAAAATCATGTAGCCTTTGTCTGACCTGGAGAATGAACGCGAAAACTATAACCTAAAATAAAACTAAAACAACAGCACTGTAAAAATACCGCCCAAGAAGAATTGAAAAGCAAAAAAAAATACTCGAAATTCATTCTCCAAGTCACACGCTATAGAAATTTTGGCTCACACAGGGACTCTTCAGCGGTCGTTGCCGGCTAGGCGTCAGGGTTTGGGCGTGGGAGTTGAAGAGTATATGTGAGCTACGTGTAACCGCTAGGAAGGGACACGATGCCAATTACCTACCATCTTGGACAGGATATTTACGCTAGTTCATCCTTCCAATGCAAGCTTAATTAATCACACATATTTTTAAATTCACTTCACTGCACAAAAGACCCAAGAAAAAAAAAACATTGACCAACTTAAAGAAAACCAGAAAAAAATACGAGAAAACCCCCCAAGAGCGGAAAACGAAAAATTCTGAATTTTGGTTAATTGAATGATTTAACAGTAAAAATATTTATTAATCATTTTATATATAAAAAGTTTGCAAAATTTTTGAGAGAAGGATTGTAATTCAGATTAGTGGTATTAGTATACTATATTAAATTTGATAAAGTTTCCTAATTACGAGTTCACCAACAAACTATTTCAACCAAAGAATTATTACCGTATTAGTGATAATATAGGAAACCAAATTACATCCGAAATTATAAGTTGAAAGAATTTGCGTAATGAAGAAAAAAAATATATTTGTAAATAAAAGGTAGAAAACTTAGATACTAACGCTAATATTAATTAATTATGTTATCATTCATAAAAGTATTAATTATGTATTAAAAAAATTTATTTGTTTTATATTATCTGAATTCAATGATTACGAATAAAGAAATTTAAAGTAAAATACAAAATTAACTTCACCGTTGTAGCAGCCTTGGTGTTTCATGTAGCGTACTCAATCGATATATTAGTTTCACAGTTCATATCTTTAAAACGTGTAACTGTAGCTAGGAATACACGTTTTATAAGTGTGCACACTTTTCTTTAGTTTTTGTTTTTTTGTAATCACAGTTTTGTAGCACTATTTCATAGAAGCACTGTATAGAAGACCATACAAATTCGTAAGCACTGTACAATTATTGTCAATGAATGTATCAATAAAAAATATTTCTGTACGGTTATTATAATTATTAATAATTTATCGTTACAAAAATATAATGTGTAACGTAATTATAGGTTTATAGATTTTGGATTTTTATTTTTTTTAGATTTCTCTTTAGAGGTTTTGGGCACGATATTTAATTTATGAGGTTTATCACTTGTAGTTCATAACGCACAAATTGTCTTGCTTTTTTTTGTTTTTTTTTTATTATTACTTTTACATGTAAATATTTTTACACAAATCGTTCACTTTTCTTGCACACCATTTAGTATAATTTCTGTTTTTTTTCGGCTATTCAGTTAGAGGTGGCTTTACTTTTACCGACTCATACATACACTGTTTATTAGCGTTTATTATTACACTTCAATTTTTAATCAGATTAATAGTTTTCAATGATTTTGTTTTGATCTTTACTTTATTAGAATTAATTATACTAATACTAATTTATAATACACAATTGAGTAAATAAACAGTAATTTGAGATATTTTCCAAATATTTTTAAACAATCCTTTTCACAACAAAATTTGAATATAATTAGCACCAAAATTCATAATAAGACTGCCCCGTTTCATGACTGATCGCTCTTTTATATTTTTTTTTCCATACCCGCCAAATTTTTACGCGGGACTTTTGACACACCCCACAGGGTTCAACAAAATTTTGCAAATCTTCTCCCACAAATTTTATACAACTGGGTTGCTCGAGGTGACATATGTTTGCGTCGGACGAGATATCGTCGATAACACAGAGTACGATCATTGAGTAATGTATCTAGCGGACATTAAGGGGTTCAACTATTCGCATAATATTATACAGTCTGCATCATACTTGCGCAGTATTTTTTTTTTGTAAGGGGTTAAATTGATGTGACGTGTGCAAGTGCACCGTTACAATCAATCCATCTAAATGTAATTTCTTAAAAAAGGAAGTCACGTATTTAGGTCACTACATCACAAGTGAAGGGGTTAAGCCTGACCATGCGAAACATGAAGTGATTAAAAATTATCCACGCCGAACCGATTCGGATAGTACACGCCGATTCGTTGCATTCTGTAACTATTACAGAAGGTTCATCAACAACTTTGTCTTGATAGCGAAACCTCTAAATAACCTATTAAAAAAGGGAACAGCATTTGTTTGGTCTGACGATTGTGAAAAAGCATTTAATTTACTAAAAACAAAATTAATCGATCCACCCAATCATACAGTATACAAATTTTGATGAAGAGTTTGTTCTAACAACGGATGCATCAAATTTTACGTTGGGTGCTATCTTATCATAAAGTAACCTTGGGAAAGATCTACCAATTGCCTACGCAAGTGGGCCTATGGATAAACCCGAACTGTACAAACCAGTTATTGAAAAAGAAGTATTAGCTATACATTGGGCTATATATTATTTTGAACCTTACCTTTACGGTAGACAATTTTCTGTGGTAACTGACCACCGACCACTTGTAAGTCTCTTTACAAACAAGAATCCATCGTCTAAAATGGCCAGAATACGATTAGATCTAATTGACTACAATTTCAACATAATTTTTAAACAAGATAAACTAAATACCAATGTAGATGCTTTATCTAGAATAGTTTGGGGTACTGAAGCATTAGGTTTGTGTATGAAAGAACAGAGTACTCGCGAGAAACTAAAAATAATAAATTTATAAATGTACCAACAGGTTTAGAGGTCATAAATAAATTCGGCATTGACAACAAATGGTTAAAAACTGTAACTATTTTGATTAGTAAAAATTCAGTTATGGAAATGAATTCAAAATTGGAGAAGTTAATTAACTGCATGCAAAAACTGAAAATAGATAAACTAGCGCTGAAAAGCAACGATTTCATTTTTAGTCACATATATATTAACGAATTCAAAAATAAATTTAATGTTCTGCAGAACTCAAAAAAAGGTAAAAAAGACGAAAATAATTTAAAAATAATAATTTATAAACTGCCGAAAAGAATAATAGATATCAAAGAAATGTTTGGAATAATTTTAGAAAATCACACGAATAAAATTGGAGGTCACTCACGTGTTAAAAGGACAATCTGTAGAATAAAACAGACATATGTGTGAAAAAATATGAGTAGAATGATCAACAACTTTATAAATAAGTGTGAATTTTGCAAAAAGAATAAGATAATAAGGCATACGAAAGAAAAAATGAAAATTACAGAAACACCAGGGAATAGTTTTGAAGTACTAGCAGTAGATACTGTAGGACCGCTCAAGATTTCGAATAGACTTAAACTTTTCAATGCAAATTAACAAAATACATAGAAGCAATTCCATTAATAAATAAAGAAGCCATAACCTTTGCGAAATCAATTGTTATGGTAATATGGTATTTTCCAGGTTTTAAAAACAAATATGGGGACTGAATTTTTAAATGAAGTAATGAAAAACATTTGTGAATTACTAAAAAACAATCAAGTCAACTCCACACCATATCATCATGAAACGTTGGGTTCAATAGAACGAAACCATAGAGTTTTAAATGAATACTTAAATAATTTCACTACCAACGGCAACTGGGATGAATGGTTACCATACTTTGTATTCTCTTAGAATACAACTCTACATACTGATACACAATACACTCCATATGAATTAGTGTTTGGAAAGTTAGCTACCATACCATCAATCATAGATACTGAAAAAACTAACCCGATTTATAATTATGACAATTATGCAGAAGAAGTTAGGTTCAGATTAGTGGAAGCCCACAAAAAAGCTAATGAATTATATATGAATTAAAGAACAAAAGAAAATAGGAAAAATGAATTAGGCAAAAAAATAAATCCAGGAAATTTCAGCGTAGGTGATCACGTTTATCAGAAAAGGGGTAAGAGAAGAAAGCTTGAAAGTAATTACACTGGACCTTTTGAAATAGTGGAAAGAAATAATGTGAATTCAAAGATTAAGATAGAGAATGAAATTAAAGAAGTACACAATAATCGTCTAAAAAAATAAAAACAAGAATGTAAAAAATTTTATATGAATATAAATACAAATTTAAGATGAACTCATTTGAGTAGAATTAAGATTACTAAATTAAAATAACAAGATAATATTTGTAGGAGCTAATAATAAAAATTTTAAAAAAATGTACAAGTCTTCAATTGGTAGATTTTTTTTTAAAAGGGAAGGATGTAATGCCATACACTTATCATGTAAATTTCGACATCATTCGCGGTGCAATACACTTTGCATTTCGAAATAAGTCCAAGCGAAAATATTTAATGATTTGAGAAATTCCATGAAATTGTATTTTGTAAAATAAACATATTTTATATTTCAAAATTTATTTGCTGTATCATGATTTAATAACAAAATTAAAATATGTTTATTAGCATTACAAAATATTGTAATAATTAATATTAAGCTTGATAGATCGATCGAATCGATTTGAGTGGAATAAAAAACATTATTGTTTGAGGAGCCGTCATTGATGATCAATTAACAAGGCTAAGAAAAAAGACAAACATGTAAAAAAAAAATTAAGTCTAAATAAATCTCTCTCTCTCTCTCTCTCTCTCTGGCATTATATCCCCTCTGGCATTATATCCCAATAAATCTATAAAATTAAAAGTTGAAAGTAAGTTTTACTAAATATGAAAATAATATTACAATTCACTAACTTTACAATGAAAAACGATTTTGAGTGAAAAACATTTTGCTTTCTTTCCTTTCGTTCCGAAACATAGCCGTACAGCAAAGCAAAGTGGGATATTAAATTGCATGATGTGTTTTCTCGGTGCGAATCTGTGTTTACTAGAATGCTTTTACATATTTACTTCCCTATAATAATTAATATTAGACTGAGCCACAGCGAAACGTAGCCAGGTTCAGCTAGTTAAAATATAAAAATTATTTTTCGACATTTAAAATATTACAGTCATCTTTTCCTAAATAACGTACTTGTAGACAAAATGCTGATGACAAATGTGATAAATATCTTTACATTTTCCAAATAAAATTCATAATTTTCAGCATATATAGTCTTTCAATTGAATTTACTTCAAGAATGTTGTACACCACACGAGGAGAAGCACACGTACAACGAATTTTGAATTATATATTTTTTTTTTTTTCAAATTTCCATACGGACGCGAAACACATCATTATCGTTTGCACTATACAATACTCGTACATTGTTCGATACACGTACTCGTAGAAATATAAAAAAAGTTAATTCTAAAAATTTTATTACACATTTTTTTTGTAATGGAATAAAATTTTCGTGAGATCATAAATTTTATCATAACACATAATAAAAATTTTTTATAGCATACACAACTATTAAAAACCAGATAAATGCCCAAAAAAAAGGTTTTCAGTTTCAAATTTCAAAGTAATAACATTGCTGTTTTAAATCGTACGGTTATCTTAATAACATCGATTTGCAATATCCTTGAATAATACTGTTCCTCTTTCTATTTTTCCTAAATAAATTAAATTTTGGTATAGGAAGAAGAAAGGTGGTATCACAAAAGTAACATCTTGTTTACATAAAAAATATCACTGTGATGGAGGTTCAGCATCCAGTAAATAAAAATTGTTTTGTGTATTATATTATTTTCCTAGAATATCGATAAATTTTTAATTTTATTCAATAACAATAAATTTGGATTCGAACACGCTCCAATGTATCCACTTCCAAACCTATCTACCACCTGCCGGTATATATTTAAGTCAATACTATTTCATTAATTTTACACCACCACCTCCGTTTGCCCATTTCAAATGGTATTTCTTGTTATTTTTATTCCTATACCTTTTGGTTTTATGTGTATAGCATGTATACTAGACACGAAACCGAATTTACATTTTTATTTGTATAAAATTGATTTTCATAAAAAATTGGAAAAATAAAAATTATACCGAAGCACAATATTGCGACTGGTAAAAAGAAAATCTATAAATAAGAATAATGGAAAAATGGAATAAATAAAAACAAATTTTTCTTAAATTTGATTTACTGAATTGCATGGGATTCAATGTGTATACTTGAAATAATTTGTTTTTTCTTACAATGGTAAAGAACGTCGATTTGGCTAAGAATATAGCCGCAAGATTTACAAGAATGACATTAAATGTTTTTCTTAGATATTCATCAACGAAATGGATGGGGGTTTTTCCGGTCAAATTATTAGTAGGAATACTGAAAACAGGTAAGCAAATAGACCAAAAACCTCCTCGATTCTCCAGTTTCGATGGAAATTCGGACAAACAATTTCAATTTTTGGTATTGTAAAATAACCGGTGTGGGACTGAATGACCGACCGGTTTTTTGTCAGAATCAGATTTTCTCAAGTACTATAAAAAACCCAAGTTTTGTAACACCTTGGGCGATCCCTATTACCTGTATAAAGACCGCAAGCTTAATTTACAGTCCAACCGTCAGTAATATGTAAGTCAACTTTTCCGGCTTTTAAACAGCATGTTGTTTGTATAAGCCACAGATTTACGGTCCAATTGTCGGTAACTGGTAAGTTGACTTTTACGACTATTAACCACATTTTTGTTTGTATTAGCCACCGTTTTTACGATCCAATTGTCGGTAACATATAAGTCTACTTACGTTTATTTTAACGATTATTGTTTGTCGTTTAGGTTGTATTAGATACCGTTTCGTTTCCTTGCTGTCCAATGGACTGTAACCTATTAATAATTAGCCAACGTTTTATTTTACAGTCCAATTGTCGGATTCTCATGGGCCACTTTCATTAATAATTTCTTATAATATTAAATTTTATATTTCCAAAAATTGTCAATAGTCGTTAAAGAGGGATTACAAGTTACCGGCAATTGGACCATAAAACAATTTATAAATAACACGGTGGTTAAAAGTCTGAAAAGTGAAATTACAAGCTAACGATAAACGGACTATAACTCAACTAATACCCTAAAACAGTGGCAAATAGTCGTTAAAGTTGACTTACACATTACTGTCAAATGAACTGCAAAGTAAGTTATGGTCGCCCTTCAGGCAATAAGGATCGCCAAAGATGTTGCAAAACTTAATTTTTTATAGTATTTGAGGAAAGATAAATCTGACAAAAAGCCAGTCGACTTTTCAGTCCCACACCGGTTGTTTTAAAATTCAAACAATTCAATTCTTTGTCAGGAGACTAATCTATGGCATATAGGCTACTACTGGTACTTACCGCGTCTCGTACAATCTGTGCAGATGAAAATAGAGTAAACAAAAAAATCATTATTACATCGTAGCACGAAAACATTTCGCATTGCTCTATTTATTATAAAATCTAAATTCATAACAAATGCTAAATTTCAAAATTAACGGTATTTTTCTAACGTTTTAAATTTATTATAAAATTCGTTTATTAAATTAATTCAATTCATATAGTAAAATTCAGAGTCTTAATTAAAAAGTAAAAAAAAAAAATATCTGTCTTCATTAATTACTACTAAAGTAGAACTACTACTAAAGTAGAGCTATAATTACAGATTAATTAATTAAGAAAAAATTAATATGTAATAGTTTTGTGATTCAATACTTCTGTACAAAATTTTATTTTTTTGATGATTGGTTCACTTTAAAAATTCCTATACAAAGATTTATTACCTCGGTTGTGACAGCATTACTCAATTTCAAATAGTTATGAACGTTTTGGGAGAGCTCTCTATAATATTTGGTAGCTTCGCAAATATTTTCTTAGTGATAACTGAAATAAAAAAAATGTGGAAATATTAGTTATAATATAGAGTTTTGAGAATTATGTTAAAATTTTAAATTTGGAGAGCAAATTCTGCCCTGACCATGAATGCTGTAAGAGCAAATCATAGGCGCATAAATGCTCTAAGCAATTTTTAACTGTTTTATTGCTTTTTTTAGTACAAAACTTATGCAGGTAAAGAATCTGAAATAAAAATGAATATTAATTAATTATTATGATTATCTAGTGTATAGTAATAATTACCATTTGGCCCATGTAGGGTTGCGAAGATAACTTTGTACTCAATAAAGCGAAATGTTGTTCAGTCGTGATGGGTAGTTTCGGATATGCAAGTCTTTTATAATCGGAGCCTGATTTTTCTTCGGATGTTTGTTCACCATACCTGTATCTGTAATAATTCTTTTATATTGCATACAATTTTTAGTTAATTTTCCAATAGAGTTCTTATATTTAGTTTATTTTCTGTAATTATTGATTTGTTTTTTTTTTATTTTTTCATCCAATTTTTTAATTTTCTCTAAAATTTTAAAGTTACTGCAACTTTCTTTATTGTCTGAATCTTCACTGAAACCGTTCTGTCGGTATACCGGAGTGGAAAGAGTCACTTTATTTGTTGTATCAGGAGCTATTTCGTGTAAAATCTCATGTGTTGATTTGCTCAAATTTACCGGCGTGAATTTTTACTACTACATGGTAGTGGTATATCATTGCCAACACTTTCCTGTGGACAATGTTCAACAATGTTCAATGTGGTAACGGTGGAACCCTATAAGTTGTTACATATTTGTTGTGGATTAATTTTGGAAGAATTTTATAGTAAAGGCGGTAGCTGTTGATTTTTATGTTCTAGTTTGAACTATCTATCTTATAATTAAAATTAAGTTAAATGACGGTAAATGACAATTAAGAGCTTTTAAATCCATTTAAAATGAATAAATTGACCAAAGATTTTATATATAAAATTGTACGTAAAAACTTA
The DNA here is from genome assembly GCA_932526605.1 of Nephrotoma flavescens. Lineage (NCBI taxonomy): Eukaryota > Metazoa > Arthropoda > Insecta > Diptera > Tipulidae > Nephrotoma > Nephrotoma flavescens. Next base: position 97,942,292 of record OW052220.1, on the reverse strand, counting down.
GCGCAAACTTGATTAAATTTATTTTATTCCATGTAATTATTTATCTTGCGTTTAAATATTTAACCCGCGAATTTTGATTCAATAACTTTTAACTAAGCGTTAATTGGCACACAAATAACTGGCCGGCATATCTGTGCAATCAAACATAAATGAAGTATGCACAAATGTAGAATTCTGTATGAATGATTCTATACTAAATGAAGTATGCACAAATGTAGAAGATCTTGATGTAAACTCAAATGAAACGGATGATACTTATGTCGTTTCAAAATTTTGCAAACACTGGTGTGGGATAATCCGGATTCGCTAGCTATTTCTCGTGTACTTATATGAGGATTATAAGCTACTGCAGCCAATACAGCAATTTCATTATTTTTCTCAATGACTTTTGCTCGACGGGTCCTTTTCTTTGGTCGAACACTTCCATGAGCAGTGAATTGTTTGATAGTCCGGTAAAATGAAGCACGTGATTGAATGCTATGTGGAAAACACGAAGCGTAGAGATTGACTGCATTATCAAGACTACGGCCAGCTTCTCCATAAACCAGGATCATTTCAATTTTTTCTTGTACAGTTAAATACTCCATTTTGAATTGTAATAGCCTTACGCAAACAGGTCTTATTGTTTTTGAAATAATCTTTGAACTAAATCGATATTTTTAAAACAAAAAATATCATTGTTCCTGTGTTACGCTAAAAGTGTTTTTTTTTTAAATTTAAGAAATACAATTTGTTTAAAACTAATTTCAAGTATTTACATTGAAAACGTGTTAATTTTAATGCAAACATATTGCAGAATCGTATGCATAATGTTCTCAGTAGGAGAAATCGGAAAAAAGTTAATATCGCCTATTACAGCGCCATTTATCATGAATCGAAAAAATTGTTTCAAAGAAATCCTATGTACTTTTAGCCGCAGAATCCAAATCTGCAATAAAAAATAGGGGTTCCTATCTTAGTTTCTAAGTTGCCCCCCATCCCCTTTACAAACAGGGGCGGGAAGTCCTAATTTTAGCACTAATGTGTTTTCCCTGTAGAATGATTTAATTTTGATAATGGTCATTTTCATCGAAGAGGGCTTATTTTCCGAGATATTTGAAAGTTCCAGCTTAAAAAACTTACCCAGTATAGCCGAGTTATTCGAAATGATTTATAATTTCGATTTTTAATACAGACTTTTTATGGTCACAAAACCATGAAATGTAAATAAGTATTATTTCGTGCTTCAATCGGGTTCCCTTCAATAAATTTTCGTTATTTTATTATTTTGTTTTTTTGCGACATACCTTTTACGATCACCAAACCGCAAGTTGTAATTACGTATTATATTATGCTGCAATGAAAGGCCATTCGGGAAAGTTTTATTAACTTTTTGTTCACAACAGACTTTGTAAGGACACAGAACCATAAAATGTACGTACTATTAATTTCGTGCTACAATCGGGTTCTCTTCCAACTCTTTTTCATTATTTTAATAATACATAATGTTCGTAAAATTTTTTTGTAAAACACGATGGTTTAGGCTATAATCTTTTGTCTTAGCATGATTGGGTAAATTTATATTTTATTTTCCGAATATATCAAATTGGCAAAGCGTTCGTGATAATATTTTCAATTTTGCATTAATTTGACAACCGACTTTTTACGGTAACCAAACCATAAAGCCTCTTGCGGTCCCAAATTGTTGGTCGGGTTGAACTTTCTTTGGTCAGGATCGGGAAGCAGTTTTTGTCTTTTATAGTCACCTACGCTTAAACGGAAAATATCATAACGTTCTAAAATATTATATTCGGATATAATATTTGTGCACATGTTACATCTGACGTTGAAGAGCCATAAATTGCTGTTTTATGCTTGCTGTGTATTACGAAAAAGTTTTTTAAATTTAACAATTCCATGCGATGAAGTTTACTCGGTTCTGGAATGTGTGCTAATCCTAATATTTTCACAAAAGGACTGCCGAAATCAATACGTAGAAGATTGTCATTATAGTAACTTAAAGATAACCAAACCAAATCCACTAATAGCTAATCCTCCGGGATTCCAACAGCGGATTCCGTTAATCGGTAAATCAAGGTTTTAGCTGATTTCGTAAAACCGAAAAACCGATGTAATTATTTGGTAAAACCGGTTTGTTATTACAATTTTTCGGAGCACCACGTACATTTAGTTTTCCATTTTACTTTTCTGAACCGATTTTTTTATGTTTTTTGCGACTATTACACTTTTAACTTCCATATTCAAAACTACCTGCAATTGCCGTCACTTCCATTTAAAATCCTTGGTTTTTGCAAACGAATTGCTTATTTGTTTAAAAATGAAGGAAACTGACAATAAATTAAGATTACATTTATATTATTTAATAAATGATATATTTACGTTTATAATAATAATAATTCAACATTTCTAACCTAAAATTTATTTATAGTGCAAAAACCAACAAAAATTATGGATTCGTACAAATTTAAGAAGTACGAAGAAGGTTGTGACAATGCTAAATCTGTGTGGTCTCATTTTTTGCGTGAATATTGATATGGTAATTTTGCAAAATGCAAAATATGTGGAAAAGTTTTAAAATGTTCTGGTGGAACGACTAGTGTTTTACATTCTCATTTAAGAACGCAGCACAATATCGTCACTAAACGAAATAATGAAATTAGAGAAAATCCTTGCCAATCAACGACATCATGTGTTCCAGCAAAATTTAAACATATATATGATTGCCAATTATTTTACAAAAAATCGTGATGAATCTTTACCAGCAATATTATCTCGAATAGCTGCTAGTGATAATATTCCGTTTTCCGTTCTTTGTACTTCACAAGATTTTAGAATGTTATTATCAGCGAAGGGGTTAAATTTCCCAAATCACCAGCAACAGTCAAAAAATGGTTTATAGATTAAGCAAAAACAATTTTTGAAGAAATAAAGAAATGTTTAAGCCAAATTCAGCGTTGCGTTCGTTCGTTTCTTCCTTCCTTCTGAATTTTTTTTTTTAATTAACCAAAGTTGCTAAAAAAAATTCAAAAGATAAAAAACGTAATTTTTAACCAATGAAATTGTTTCAAAAAATTTCAGAACGAAAGGAAGGAACGAAAGAAGGCAAACCTGAATCCGCCTTTATTGGATAAGAAACAAAGTGGTTTTTGTTTAACTTTTGACGAATGGGCTTCCATAAGAAATCGGAGATACTGCATATTCAAAATATGTTTTGTAATTTAGGTTTGGTACGCCTAAATGGAAGTTTACCGGTATAAACTTACTGAATAAAAAATATCAGATTTCGGTTTATCACTCAAAGAGGATATTATATGTATTACAACAGATGGTGCTTCATTGATGCAAGAAGTTGGAAAATTATTAGTAGGTGATCAACAACTTTGCTTTGCACATTGGTTGCAATTAGCAATTTTAATTGTGTTTTATCCGAAACCCAAGTTGTTTGTCAAGTGATGCCGATGATGAAACTGCCGAACAAAATTTAGAAGACCGCGAATCTGAGAGTGATATTTGTGAAGATAAAGCTGTGGGAATTTAAATTGTTTAGTATCATTTGAAACTGATAAATTTAATGGCCAATTTGGAGTTAACTTAAATTGCAATGAGCAAATGAATTCTTTAATAGTATTTTAATAAAATAAAATTAATTTACTGTGGAAACCAATCTTAATGTTTCTTGAAACACTCACCTGAAATTTCAAGCAAATAAGCTAGGCGGTAGTTTTTCTTTATTTTCCTCAATATACTTCAGAACTCTGCCCATTTGGGCCAGAATATGTTCCTGCTTGGGACGTCCAGGCTTTGAATGGACAGGTGGAGGCTTGAAAATTTTGCGTAACATTTTTTGTGGTATCTTGCTTTGGCACTCATAAGATTCATTGTTGAAATTCTATCCACTAATGTTTTACAGAGTTCATCCAGGATTCGAGTTTTGATTTCTGTCATAATGCGTGTGCGGAATTCTGTTTTTTAACTACATAAAAAGGGTCCCCTGGACGTCCTTTCATTTTGTTATGTTCTTCGGAAGCTGGCAAGCCACAGAACATACAAACTGCCCTGAAATGAAACCAATCACTCCTGTGCTTTTTCCTCTTGGGGCTGCTCAAATGGTCAAATCTTTTGCTCTCGTCAGCGACAAAATGTTGGCATTGGAAATATCCGTCATTCCGTTTGAAAATGTAGCGTCTCCTGCACGCTTTGTAAATTTGCAAAGACAACTGTTTTTCCAAAAATAAATGATGCTCATCCTTCCTTTCCTTGCTAACAATAATCAAATTTTCTAGGCCCCGAGTTATGGTGACGGCATCATCCCCACAAACATCTTCCTCACAAACGAAACACACATGTGTAGCGGAGTTAACCTCAATTTTTCTATAACCAAGATAGAGAGAAGATCTGAGTCAAACTAGACCAAGATTTGAGTCAGAATTGTTACTTGTAAACAAATTTTCTTGAATAAAAACAACATAAACAAACGCTCACCTTTTGCTCCAATTTGATAAGATTTGAATCATCACTTTCTATGTTTTAAGTTGGTGATGTAAGTTCATTTAAACGAAAAACCTCAATGTTTCTTCAATATTCTTGACTTTTATCACTCTTTTTTTCTATAATTGACTATAATCATGTCGATTCAATGAATACTTCTATTCTTCTTGAAAAATCTTCTTCACTAAAACAGAAGAAATTAAAAGGAGAATAATCTTCTATTTTGCTATTCGGTGTAGCAGTGGGATTCTAATCTATTTTTATTTGTGAAAGATCAAAATCGAATTTTTTTTCTATTTGCTCTTGCTGTTATGGCAAAAATGTATTATTTCCCAAAACTATAGCATTACGTTTAGGACTCAGGTTTTTCCCACGTATCAATGAGATGACTTTATATACATTGATGGAAAGGTGAAAATTCCACCTTGGTGTCAACACGTCAGAAATAAAGAGCCAAGAAAAAAAAGCCACGAAAAGAAAAAGTGCGATTTTTCCTCGCACGCGTTTACCAAATTTATTGGAAAATGGCCAATTTTGTGAAAAAAATATTTACACAGCCGAAAAGTAGACGTTTTCAGGTTTCGAATGATATGTCATAGAGACCAATCCGAGCATGCATGAATTTTTAATTGGTGGTTGTTTACAAAATTTCCCCGCGCTCCAAAAACAGCAAAAAATTGGGATTCAACAAACAAAATTTTAATCAAAATGAAAGGAAATTAGATTATACAAATTTCACAGATGACAGACAAATTTCATACATGAGGACCCATAATCAAGAAAATTTGGAGCAAATTTGTGCAATACAAAAAAAAAATAGGAACAAATTCCTGGCGAGGTCAAAATTACGCGGGAGCAGAAAGTTTGACCCATTTTTCCAATATGGCCAAAGAGTCAAAACGAGACTCAAGTCCCAGGGTATGATAGCGGTAGATTTCCTCTTTCATATGAACTTTGAGTCATGAGAAAATATGCATTTTTAACAAAGTTATTGAATAATTTGTGCTCACGCTCACGTGTAAATGCACGGACTATGCTCCCCGGCATACAACACAGAAACTCAATATTCTAAGTGCGCTTGGGCCCGTTTATCTCGGAAACGGTGAATTTTTTTGGAAAAGTAATCATGACCATTTTTGTAGAGAATTAACTAATCTTCAATGTTTATTTAAACAAAAAATCTCAATCAATTTTCCAGGTCTTTTGGGGCCATTTTCTCCCCCTACAATAGAATGTTTTCTTGAAAACTCGGTCTCATTTTTAATGAGGTATCCAATGGCACTTATCACCAGAAAATGAAAATCGCAACTATAATAACTTACAGGTTGACCCCTACATTTACTGGACTAACGGTAGGTTCAGCATTCGCAGAATTTAAAGCCGAGCCGGGAGTAACTATTTCCCCAACAATACTATATACAGCCTGCGGCCAATTTAGCTATCATTTCAACATGACACCACACAACAACAATCACATATACGTCAACAATTTTAAAAGTTGGTCATCGGTTGGGACATACGTGAAAGCAAGCAGCGAAGGCCAAATCTTTTTCACAACAATATCATACCAGATCAAGATCTTCATCGCCAATATATGCAGTCTTAGACAATTTTCGAGATAACAGTCGTAGAAGAAAGCGGCAGCAGCGTTTCAAACCGGCAATCTGTTTAGTGGTATCCAACACAATCATCAGCAATCATGATCGAATCCCACCAGAGGCTGGATGTAAAACGAATTTTCGCCATCGTTTACGATTGGTGATCTTAATAAACAAAACTACCGCCCTCTGTTGGAATTCAGCATTGACCCACCGTCCACGTCATCGTACAGATTGCGATGGAGCTTGCAATTTGCAGCTGCAGGTGGTATACTGCAATTATGTGAATGGGTTGTGTGTGCGTGAATGAAAAGTGGGGTATTAATTGACCTTCCAAGGATATCCACTGGACAATACTTTCCTTTAAAAAAAATATAGATGATAAAAAATACGCATTTTTAAGAGATGGAAAATTTATTCACAGCCGGTTCTGCGGTACTTGTGGATGCACGACTTCCAACACATGCACAAAAAATATCATATTTATTATGTGGAAACCTGCTATAGTGCGTTAAATTTAAATGCACCAGCGAAAATTAACAACTATACAACGCAAAATGATTTTGTTTATCAGATCAATGTATTGTCGCAACCAGTCGAAGAACTGTTTAGTCAGTTCAATGCGAGTAGTTCAACATAATTCCGTAGTTGGTCAAAAACACCAAGCGCACTTCATGCGGCAACCAACGGTAGCTTAAATTCTAACAGCCGCTTTATCATAATGGATTCATAAAATAAACTTGAGGCTGAGGCTTCGGTGGTTCGACCAACAAATTTCCAATTAGTCAAAGCATTGAACTTCAAGCTGCCGACTTCTGTTGATTTTTTTGTTTAGTAGTCGACTTCAAGCACAAAGAATTCATTCATCCAAATACCAATTTCTAGCCCCCAGCAGTACGGAGCTTACATACAAGCTTTAAATAGCGATTGATTTTCTGAGATTGTATCTATGTATGTATGATATTTAGGATAAATGCAAACCAAGGAACCAGCAACAACCTTCAAATTTGAGTAAACTTTAAATATGTCAGATGAAGTTACATAAAAATATATAATGACTAAGAACTTTCTAAGCCGGCAATTGTTCTTAATGTTTTGAGTTGGTAATGATACGGGCAAATTATTGTAAAACAAAAAATCTAAATATAATCATCCAAGCGAACCACACGCGACTATACATATTTAGCCCTTATTCATATAGGAAAACTCTAAATAAATCATCCAAGCTTGTTTAACATTCACCACCTTTGTATAGTGAAATTCTTCAAAATCTCATCTTATATCAAGGAACCTTTATCTACAAAATCACTAGTTGAGCCAAAGAACAGTTCCTCACTTATGTGAACTATATATTAGTCTCAAGGTATAGAAAAATACTAAAAAAAATAATTCAAGCCCCAGGTTCCAATGAAAATGGGGCTTTTAACACGTTCACGACCGAGCTGCAACCCTAGCCTGGAGTGGCAACTAATCCGATAATAAATTTACACGAAACGAGCTAATTGAAGCCTAATGGCATAAACGAGTCGCCGGTTTTTAGAACAAAATTTTCTTGTATAAGCCGCGGTCATGAACGTGCTAACCAATTTTTTGATTGTGTTGTGGAACTCGGCTAATTCTTAACCTTTTGATCTTCAATATCTATACGTGGAGTATTTCTGCGGGATACCTCGGGATGGGTACACGATTTGGATGTCATAACATGTATTTTGATGTTGCAGGTTTCACAGGTTTGCGTATATTTCTTCACTAGACTAGGCATTTGAGGAAAATAATACTTTTCCAAAATTTGTTTCCTATGAATACGGTGTGCTCTCTTATGTTCCTCCTTTATAATCGCAAATTTTTTTCTTCATTTCCAATGTTCGTAACTGTCCTCTGGGCTAGGCGAACTTTGTAAGTTGAGAAATGTTCCCTAAAGACTTCTTGCAGTATTGGAATGAATTCCTCAGGTATTTTTACCAATATAATATTTGGATTCAATTTCGCTCGAAGGATTTTAGTCAAAATTTTCTTGTTTAACCCTGGGAGGCTGTCGGTGGTATGATGGATGTGGCTCTTCGTAAACATAAATATCCTGTCCTTTTTGGAATATGTTTTGATTCTTAAATGCGTTGATTGGAGCATCGCAATATATTACCAGGTACGTTGAGTCCTCTTCAGCACTATTATACTCTTCAAAGCGCGCACTCCACCTCTAAAGTTTGGCGTTGTTGTTTCTATTACTAAAAGCGGACGTGAGTGGCTGATGGTCAGTAACGATTTTAATTTTGTTCGCCCCGTATAAGTAATTACTTAGGTTGTCCATAGCCCAGATTATCACCAACACCTCCTTCTCGATGACCGCGTCGTTCTCTTCGGTTTTATTCAGGGACCTCGAAATATATGTAATCGGTGTATCCTTTTCTATATCTCACTGAGATAATACGGCTCCTACTGCTGTGTCTGAAGCGTTGGTTGTCAAGTTGAAGGGTTTGTTAAAATTAGGAAATAACAATATTTCCGATGACGACAGTAGTTCTTTGATTTGTTGAAATGCCCGGATTTAACTTTGATCCAGACTTATTTTCACCTTATTTGGCTGATTAGGCTTAATTTGGGCATTTCCACCTCTTGTAAGGTTTTGTTAGAGGGGTTAATTATTTTCGCAAAGTCCTTCACGAAACGTCTGTAATACGATGTCGTCGATGTAGTCATAGCAAATTTTACCGATGGAAACCTATGTGGTGAAGAGTTTTGGTGGAAATCTATGTGGTGAAGAATTTTGAATTTCCGAGGTTCGCGATTGTGTTCGATATGTCCGGAATTGGATCCGCGATGTACCCGCGATGGTGACCGCATTTAAACGTTTGTAGTCGATAATCATCCTGAATTTTTGTATATTGGAAGCGTCCTATTTTTTTTCACTACCCAGATTGCTGCTCTATATGGGCTCTTTCAAGGTCGTATGATCCCATCCTTTAGGAGTTTGTTGATTTGTTCTTCGACCTCTTTCCTCATATTAACTGGATAGGAAGGGGTAGGATTAGGTGTAAACTGCTTTATCTGTTGTGGTTCTTATTTCCGCTCTTACAGTTGTCTCTATATATATGGGTGTCACATTATTTACAGGTTCAAACAATATTTTAAGAGCATTATTTATATTCGATTTTTAATTCAGGTGAGAGATGATTATCACGTATTTCCAAGTTATTCACTTGAGGTGTGTGCTTCTCATAAAGTGGTATTTTAATTTTTGAGTTGAGCGTCAGAAATTTGTTCTTCCGACCGATAATTGCACCGAGTTCTTTTATCGTAACGTCTCCAATTATGCCGTCAAATGTTCGTAGACCCGGCAGAACGAAAAACTGTATATGTGTGTTAATACCGATATTTTTGAAAAATTGTCCGCATATTTGTCTGCTGATTTCGATTTGCCCCTCCGCCGATCGATACATTCTCTACACATGTATAAAATATTAATTATCAACTAATTATCAAATTATAATGCCACATACCAATTACCAAATTAATTTCAATACTCCTTGATTTACCAAATATAAGCAATTATTTTTATAGTGCTATAATTTAATTGCTTCGAGTTTAAATTAACGCTTGATATCTTTAAAATAATTATATCCGGTTCTCTCTGGATTTTAATTAATATACCCCCTAACCTACAATTCTTCGGGTTGATTGTTGATTTTCCCAAAATACAATAATTGTATATCATTTGTACTCCCTCATTAATATTGTATTCGCGTTATATAAATTCTTCATATTATAATTATTTTCAAACTAAAGAAAATATAAGAATCTCCTTGTTTACTATAATAACCAGAAAACTAAGCATAACAAAACCAGAATAAACATTTAATTTCCAAAAACCAAATTAAGATTTATGAATTTGTAAATTAAAATATTAATTTCACCATAACGACTAAAAAATGTTTATAAAAATATTAAGACTAATAGACTTAAGTGGGAATTAATAAAGGAGATCGTTTTATTTAGTACAGAGTTATTATTACCTTGTTATTATTTTTATTTCTGTTAATAATTCGTATAATATAAACATAATAAAATTATTGTATAAATTAAATTATGTACGAACGATTTTTCTTTGGGAAATTTAATTAGAATAACATAAACAGCTATTTACTACACACATAAACATACAACAATAATTACATCTAAACGTAATCGGAAGTTTAACCTCCAGTTTTAATAAAGCAATAATATTATTCTTTAATTAGAGTTTGTGTAACGGAAAATGAAAAATTTTTATTTTCTTCTTTTACTAATTTTTGGTTTTGGTTTGCTGTGTGTGTTTTTTTTTTGAAAATTGAAAATCTAATAAATAATTTATGGTTTCAACGGAAATATAAATTTGTATTCATTGTGCGGGATTCTAAATTTCATTATGGAAATTGTTGTGGGAATACAAAATATGGTGCGGTATAATTGATTTTCAAAAAAATTATATTCGCATTTTTATTTTCCGATTTAATTTTTATTAACCAAACTTTTATTTCTGTTGTGACCCGTTACTGTAAATTTACGCACAACAAAATATTATTTGGATTAAAATCGTCTTATTTGATTTCAACCACTTTACATTAAAATAAATTTTGTTTAATTAACCCGCCATTTTTAGAGAACTTGAGTACCGAATTTGATTCACTATATACCTGTATAAGTTATGAATTAATTAGTTTAATTAACGAAATTAAACTTTTACCACATTTTATAATACACAAATTAATTTTACAAAGATTAAAAATTTAAGTGGTTTTAAAATTTGGTTATAAAAATGTTTTAAATTGTATATTTTTAATTTATAAAAACGGTTATAAAGAATGGTATACATATTGTTGAAATCATCAAGTAAAACTAAATTAAAATGTTAATCCGCAGTCTTTAATTTAATAACATATACATCGGCTAAGAAGTAACTATTTTAATTCATTGGCCTCTTATACCAAATCGACATTATTGATAGAAAGCTCCAACCTTCATACCGTGCAGTGCATTTTCGATTCACTTGTTCTTTTATTCAAATTACAACATTTTTATTTAATTCATATTTAAAACTTGCTGAATTAATCGGCGGCCAACTTCGTATATTTTACAGAAAATTGCTGAAGTTGTAATGATATGTAACAGGAATTTCTGCCATGTTGTAAAAGAACCTTTTGTCAAACTTCTTGTGAATTGTTCAAATCATCAAATTTTATTTACTCAATCATTGCTCTGTTCAAGAAACGTTCCGCGCATTACGTGATCTTTAACTCTGCCAGAATTACTCTGTCGAGTCGACTATTCAACTATTCGTCAGTTGAGAGTGTACGGGAAAACAGTTGGCCTTTCTGCGACTTCAACTTGGCTAATTTTGCGTCGGGTTTTGGGTCTGTATTCTTATAAAATTCCAATGGCCCAGGCTCAGGAGCAGTTGAAAGTTGACCCAAATTTCATCAAAAAAATCCCCTTTAGCGACGAAACGTATTTTGGGATGTATGGATATGTGGACAAGCAAAATTGTAGGATTTGGAGCGATACTAATCTACAAATGATACGCCAGCACAAAATACATCCCGAAAAAGTCACTGTTTGGTGAGTAGTTTGGTCTGGCGGAATCATCGTCCGTACTTCTATAAAACTGAAACTGACATTAACAAATCAATGATAAGCAATCTTTGATGGCCTAAACTGGATGATATGGGTACCGACAACAACGTGTCACGCAGCACATGCCACGATCGAAATTCTGCACGATCGATTTGAGGTCATGGTTTACCCGAGCGGTATTTGTGTAATACTTTCGATCGTGACATAATATTTTCATACAATTTACTTTTATACATATTTACATTTCTCAGATGTCTGCGCGATTAGTTCCTATAACGGTATAGTACGAGTAATACCATTCATCTTCCTGCTTTTAGTTTCTTTGACGTTGTAAAATAAACTATAGCAATGACGAACAATTTTGACCTCGAGATATTTCCAGATTTACCACTTACTGTTTTGCCGAATTCAGAAAACTTATATTTTGTGTAATGTTGTTGGTTCTTTACAGCCCATACGGATTGGTTAATAGGAATGAAACTTCATACTTAAGATTTTTGTCATAAACTGGAATCTCTTAGTTTTAGACGAAATCACCCTACCAGGAGTAGCTGCTTCAAATGGCTTTTTCGTTTTTTCCGAATATTGAGGGAAACGATTACGCATTAAAATATTACAAATTGAAGTCGCAACAATGCCTGTCCAGATCAGTTTTCCAAAATTATAGAGTAACTGACGATTTTTTTTGCTAAAGAATTGTTTTTAAAAATTTGACCCTGTTTTACTGATTTTCCACAAACTGTTAGATCCCAGTGAATTTTGGTCGAAATCGGACCACCGAAAGTGACAGTTTCCATAAATACATATTTTGACAAAAATTATAGCAATTATGAAGAAAACAATTGAAACAAAAAAACTGTAGACTAAGTATCATACAAAATTTGTTCAATTTTTTTTTCTTCAGCAAAATTCGGCAACTTCCATGGCGCATATTCTTGAAATCGATGGAAATTTCCGAATGCTGACTATAACTGACGATAGGAGAATCAGGAGTGGCACGTAGCGGAAAAATTTGACCATTCGAGAATAGTCCCGCTATGCAAATTTGAAAATACGCGTGTTTTTTGTTATTAAAAAATGTCATTGAAGGATAGCGAATATCATTTTTATTTTTTCCGCTAGCTGCGTTTTCCAACTTGTACAATTGTCAATTTGGTTTAAAATTCCTTATATTATTCGAATCTTTCGCCGGCTACTTTAATCGTTTTTTCAAATTTGTTTGCAAGTTTTCTATTATTTATTTCACTACTACAAAAAAATCGATGGAAATTAAATATTAGAAAACTTGCAAAAAAATTTGAAAAAAAACGATTAAAGTAGCCGGCGAAAGATTCGAATAATATAAGGAATTTTAAATCAAATTTTGATCTGCATGTGGAAATTTCCATCAATTTCAAAAATACGCGCCCAGACGGATCTAGTATTCGGAATCAAACTTCATACTAAAACTATTTCCATAAATTGGGTAGCCCAAGCATTTGATAAGGTTTGGCACCGCGGTCTAGAATTTAAGCTCCAACGAGATCTGCCAAAACAACATTTTGAATTGCTAAAGTCTTACATCAACGACCGTTACTTCCGAGTGAGACAGGACGGAGAATACTCTAAACTGAAGAAAATATTGATAAAAGTTCCACAAGGCAGTGTTCTAGGCCCCGTATTATACCTCCTGTATACGAATGATCTACCAGATATAGAAGAAGCTAGAATAGGAACGTTTGCTGATGACACAGCTGTTATGACCACCGATGCTAGTATCGTTGAGTCCACCAGAAAACTACAAAATGCTATTAATATAGTGGATAGCTGGACAAAACGATGGAGGATAACACTTAACGAATCGAAATCAACACATATCAACTTTACAAATAGGAAATTAGAATATATTCCGATTAGTCTGAATTCACAACCAATTCCATATTCTGATAATGCTAAGTATCTCGGCATGACGCTAGACTCTAAACTCAGGTGGAAAGCGCATGTTAAAAAAAAGGCAAGAACTGAATTTAAAATTCAGAAAAATGCACTGGCTTATTGGAAGAAACTCCGAACTTACAACGCACAACAAACTGCTGCTACATAAACAAAACCTATCTGGACGTATGGTATTCAGCTTTGGGGCTGCGCAAGAAAAACACAGTGAAGATCATTCAAACATTTCAAAACAAAGTACTACGTAGAAATGTGGTAAAAATTTGTGTACTGGAAGTGGCAGTTACGTAGGACCTTTTCAATTTATGCAGTGAAGGTTCAATTTTTAACCTGGTTTGCCTTGTTGGTTTTCTGAAATTTATACGCATGAATAATTTTTTTATTACACAAGAGTGTTTTCGCCAAAAATTCGGTAAAGTCAGGTGGAGGGGTATAATATTAAGGGGTAAATATGTAACGATCAACATCCCCATTGACCATATGGGGATGTTGATCACTACATATGGGGTAAATATTGTAAATATTGCTACGATGTTGCAACCCCAATAATTTGTGTTATTTCTGTTTTTTAGAGGTTGTACCTTATTTCCATAAAAAAAATTCATGCATGATTTGATACAATTCTATTGCATATGAACAGCTGCTTATGTTATTCTGCTGAAAGTATTTCTTTGTATACTATCAGTAGTTCAAAAACTGTTGCTTGCTGAAACTCTACAGATATTTAGAATGACCGTTTCTCGTCAACATGGTGTACTGACAAGAATTTTCTCGTCAACGTTAACGTATTCTTTATTCTGGGGTTTTATTGTTCTTTTTTCCTAAATATAATGCTGGTTTGCCGCTTCATCTGAATATTGAATTTCAATTGTGGTTGAACTATATCCTTCCTGTGGAGGCTTGCTGCAATTGCTGGCTTTTGATTATGGATAGCGTCAAAGGGAAAATATAAATTTTCCATTTATTTGTATGGGTTCTAGTTCTAAATTTCATTATACGATTGGCTAAGGGAGAGTATGCCTCCTGTACCTGTAAAAAGTACCTGTAACTAGTTGACAGTTTACAGCTCCAGAAACTTCAAAATATCTTCTCGTTCTCGCATATAAATATACTCCTATGCCCAGAAATACAGATTTTGCACAACTAAATTGTACGCAGTTCAGTGGATGATCATATCCGATATAAATACCAACCTTTTATCGCACACCTCATGTACAATTGTCTAAATTGAGACTAATAAAACGATCAAACACCACATTAGAGTTATAGAGATACAGTATCTCTATGAGCTAATCCTGTCCCGTTACTTTTACGAAAGGAGTACATTTGCTTGATCTCTCTATCCATGTCTACGGGGAAAAATCAATTAAGCCTAGCATGCGAAAGTTTTTTAAAAAATAGACCAATGTACGGAACAATCATGGTACCGACTTATTTGTGACGTAATAACCAAAACACAAAACACAATTTCTATTATACGGAAACAAAAATTTTCTTGATATTTTGGTCGTTGCCAAAAGGTTTGAAAACAAAAATGCATGTAATACATTTAGTCAAGACGCACGTTAGGAGACATTTTTGTGTACAGATACAATTTCAAATTCTCCTCGCGAGGTGACTTATTTGTATGAGTCGGTGTTCACAAGTAAGTCTGTGTTTGGGAAACAGCCAAAGTGGTATATTGTTTTAATCATCATATTTCTTGTGGAATTTGACGTTAATACTCACCTAATCAAGAAAAAAAATTTTTTTAAATAATTTTTCCTGAAGGAGTGGTAGCAGATGACCATGTAATTTGTTTTGTAATACTCGTGTTTTTATATTTTTGGTAATTTGGAATAACCACTTGGTTCCTAAGATCCCGGAATGTTTGAATTATTATTGCAATTGAATTTGTTGCAAATAAATTATGCACTTCATAAATGCTGGTCCATATTTACAAAAATTTGTGCCGAACGCATTCGGCGAAAACATTTTCGCCGCAAATTAGGAAGTATAGATGTGTGCGGCGCAGAAAAACGAGACAAAAATTTTTTCCGGGTAGGGAAAGTATGTAACACCCAGGATAAGATGCTTGTGGGTAGTGTAGTGACCCATAGGAGTAATTACTAGGGGTAATAATTGAGGTGTCATTGTATTGACGGGGAGTAATAACTGGTGGAGTAATGACGTGGGGTAAAGGGTGGATAATTGGCCGATGGATAATAGCGTGATGTATTAACCAGTAGGGGAGGGGGAAGGGTTAATATCCGGAATAGCGAAGTATATTTTCAGGAAGTTTTGCTTAGCGAGGTTAAAGTATCAATAACCTCAAGTTCTAACAACTAAATTAAAAATAATTTGCCATTGCACATTTTATGGGTAAAATGTGCGGCATCTTTTGGCTCGTTTTTGGACTAGTGATTATTTTTTTTAGTAATTTTTACGTGATTGCGTAGACAAATCGTCGACAACGTAGACAACCCATCGTTAATTGTGGTGTGTTCGTGAGTCTGAATTCGATTTTTTCTATTTCTAACTAACTATTAAATCTTAGTTCATATCAGTTACATATAGATGTCTCTAATATTAAAAAACCGAATTTGGAATTGCCGATTAAAGGCCGATTAGACCAGGCTCATGATTTAAATAAATTTCATACTATGGCGTCTAGCATTAATTTATTCAACTGGAAAGCGGTGTTTATACCCCGATTGTTTTAAAATTGCTAGTGTCGCCAATCTGTAAGTTTGGAAATTCCAAACTACTTTTTCCGGTATTTCACAAAATTTTAAAAATAATTATTGTTAACCAAATGATTAATTTTCTAAACAATTGAAACTTTTTCTATGCTCATCAGTAGGGCAACCAAAAATATGCTCTTAAAAATAGGTTTTAGGGGTATTTCCTCTATCCTATTTAATTGCGAGGCGAAATATGGTTACTAGATTTATTTTGACATGCCAATTGACACATTTTTTTTAAATTAGAAATACACGATAATTCTGTGACGCATTTTTCGAGGTCATGTATTTGTACTTTACAATCGCAATACAAATTTAATTTTTAAAAAAATGTGTCAATTCACATTTCCAAGTAAATCTAGTAACTATATTTCGCCTCGTAATTAAATAATTTGCGACCGGGTAGAGGATATACCCCTAAAACCTATTTTTAAGAGCATATTTTTGGTTGCCCTACTCATCAGTATGGATTTTAACAACGGCAAGGGCCCAATTCTCGAAATCGGTGGGTATTTCCGCATTCGGAATATAATTTGCTAAATTATTTATATTATTTGAATTTTTCGCCGGCTACTTTAGTCTTTTGTTCAAATTTGTTTGCAAGTTTTTTACTATTTATTACCCAAACTAAGAGAAAAATTCCGAGTGGGTAAATCGCGTCGGAATTATTCCCTTAGTAGGGAAATAAATAATAAAAAACTTGCAAACAAATTTGAAAAAATGATTAAAGCAGCCGTCGAAAAATTCGCACTATCTAAAATTTTTTATAGCAAATTATATTCCACATTCCGGAATTTTCACCGGTTTCTAGAAAACGCGCCCAAGTACAGATTTGGCTCTAACAGCCATTACTATTTGATCAATTTGACTCGCAAACATGACGATACAAAACGCGAGGCATGAGAATTCCAACATGGCCATTTGATAGGTCATAATATTAGTAAACTTCGGTTCAATCGTGGGAAAATTCTGATGGGGCTACAGGAGGGCAAAATCTCGATAACTCAATATATTGAAAATGCTAATTCAAATATTAAAATTAAATAGTATTTTTTGTTATATGTAAAAATCTTTTCCGTTGGAAAATTTGGGCTGATTAGTTTCGTTTGATGAGCATCAGTTAACGGGTCGGAATTAAATGATACTGAAGTTAGCAGTAAATTTTCGCTGAAAAAAATTCAAAAATCAATATCACATAATTTGAATGTTTAAAGGTAATGTATTGACTGGGTGAAGTTAGACAAATACGTAAACTAATGGATCCCATGTTTATAATTTGCCATCTTAGGGGGCAATAAATTTGAATTATGACACTAACAGTGAACACTTGTACCAAAAATCAGGCCATATTTTTATGGAGCATCATAACGAAATAAAATAAAACCTGGACGGATGGTTAGTGGTAATTTGGGCTTTGTGAAGTTAGACCTTTTCTCAATTTTAAAGTCTAAAGATGAATTGATCCTGGTTATTGTTATATCCAGAAAATTAATACACTTCTTCTTTTTCAATGTAAAACCAATAATGGAAATTTAACCAAGTTCACCAAGGAATGAGTAATAAACAGTCTATCAGTTTCATTCCATTCTGGTTGCAATCAATGAACTTTCCATAATCATTTAAAATCATACAGCTAGCTAAAACAATTTAGGCATATTACATAATATATCCCAAAAGCAGACGTCTATAAAAATACCTTAAAATCTTACGAATTTCGAAAATCCATATTCCTTAACCAAAATATTCTTAACGAACAGAGAGAAATCCGTTTCTAACCAATTACGGATCCCGCCCTGTTTTTTTCTCACGCTCGTAATAATATGGTTAATACTTCAGCTAATTAAATATACTTCAATGTTCCTTGAATTTTGTTACTCAATCGACTAATCAGTTACCTGCTATAGCCCCTTTTTTATTAGTAATTTTTCCGTATAAACAACAGATGTTTGGGACGATCAATAGATTAATTTTTATTGCCTATTTTTCGTCTCTGCTTCTTTCATTTTTTTTTTACTTTTTCTACTATATATAACTAATTTTTTTTTTTTACAAAACAGTGATTCCTGATGATGACGTAACAAGACGAAATCGATCGAGTGATTTTTTAAAATTATAATATTCAAAAATCTAATTTAATAAAATGTGTTGATTAAGTGAATTTTGACCGATATTTTCAAATCGTTCTACTGAAAAGTTCAAAATTTTGAGTTGTTTCAGCAAATGAGCGATATCGGTACTAACTGTGCACGATTATACGATGTTATGATACGTTTAACGGCGAGTGTTGTGAAAACGCTCTACTTTATATCCAATAAGAATCATATTTGGTGAGCGTAAATGTTTCGTATCAAAATGTAAAATTATTTGGTCCTTAGGATATTATACTCAACAATAACCTAATTTCTTATAAACAGCAACTTTAACAACCGATTAATGATATTATGACACTGGCTAAGAAAAGATGCAATAAAAAAAGTAAACCGTGACAGGAACAATAAAACAGAAAGGGATAACACAATTTTGCAAATGACATGTACATTTTGTTTGTAAACAAACATTTTGTGTACCAATAAAATTGTTGAAAATTACTTGGAACGGTTATCAAATCACTTCAAGTAGGTTAATAAAATATATTGGTTTTGCCTGTAATTTATAAACAAATTTGGAGATGTCAAACAAAAAGTATTGCAACATAAATCTAAACTACTATAGAATTGCTCATTGGGCGGATTTTTTTTCCTCAATTTAAGAACAAAATTTCTGATAAATTGTATCCACTCACGCTTATCAATATTTTGTATACATTTTATTTTTTTCACTTCATTTGTATTTTTCAGACGCTGAAAATTAGCCAGTGTCGTAATGCCATAACGTATATAATAAAGAAAAAGTAATGAGAAAAAATAATTTTTAATATTAATTTCTGGGTTGCCGACGTTGTCTAAATTATTGACGACAGGGTTACAAGAATGCTTTGTAATCTACGCAATAGATTACGTGTCGATAACCGCGTAGATTTCATTGCGTACCTCGCCCAATCCTGCAGGGGATTAACCATATATATTGATATTTTGCTTTTGCAGATTTAAAATTTGTTATATCGCGAATAAACATGTAACGAATCCAAATCAATATTTATGAAATTTCCCATGTATTCTTTGAAATGACCGCACCAACCCCCTCACGAACTGAAATCAATATATAATGAATTTTTTGTGCAATATGGCGTCGTTTATTTTTAAACATCTTTGAAACCGATTCGGGTTTACCCACAATAAATCCAGCTTCTTTTTTCAACCACTCAGGATATTCATTATTTTTTTTTTTACTGTATAACTACAGTCAAAAATATTATTGCCAATAATACCCTGTCAACCTTCTGTCAAACTATCGCGTTAATAAGGACCGATGAATTTTTATGATCATTTAATGTATCCTTGCCTGAAAAGCTTTTCTGTGTTTTAAGACTTTCTATGTTTGTTGTTTATTGTAGTAGATTAACAGTTTAATAGCTCTGTGGTTGATATAAAATCTTGCATCTTAAGTGCATCGCGAATTAAGCTTCCTCCCTTATGTGTTACTAACCTCTACTGTTAGAGGTCGATTGCTTGTCATGATATTCTATGCCTCACGATACAGCAGATTGTAATCCTCAACCATTCATTAGTAGCGCTCATGTTATCGTCTAAAATTTTAAGATTGGTATATCAAGGTATAGCTTAGAAAAGATATAATTAAGGACGCCCATTAGTGATGTGTATCGATGATTTTTTTTTTATTTCAAAATCCTTCAAAATGATGTAGGTATACAATTATCCGTTATTTCCAAGTATCTAAAATTATTATTTAAGTCTATATAAATTACGTTATACCTAATGGATCTTATGAATTTAATAAAATAACCAAACAAAAGAAAGTTTTGGAAATTCCTTTTCAAAACAACCATTTTCCGTTGTTTTCTTATAACTGGAAATAAAAAATTGAATCGAGAGTGGGTAAATTCCTATTTTTATGTCTAGGAGATTTCCTATTTTTATGTCTATGGTTGAGATTTAAACGAACTCAATGACATAATAAAACCTTTATAATAAACCACCTTATGTCGAATAAGGACAACTAAACCGTTTTTGGTCGTCTCTATATACCTTGTTATCTTCTTCGCAACGATCCCAATGTATCTTATAACCTTAATATCTTCATTAAAATATAATCTTTCCTACATTTTCCTACAATCTTGTAATATACATATGTATATACAATTTACCAAGAAAATTTAAGATAATTAACTCGTTAATCCGTATAGTACGTATAGTAATAATGTATTAATAAAAATTGCACATATAAAATTTAATTGTGATAGGCCTAAAAATTCTTTTCTATGTTTTCTAGAATTTAAGATCATATACGTACGAGTCATCTGCCCTTACATTAACATAATTCTTGATTTATAAAAATTAAAACTAATTGCATTACGTTCCATAAAGTTCTACTCGAATATAAGACACAAGTAAAAGTTAAGAATGCTTGTTGGGTAATTCGTTGTGATTTTGCTGTTGAACAAGTTTTAATTGTTAACATGCTTATCCAATCAATCACTTTGTTTATGTTTCTTGCGTGTTTTGTGTATATGTCGTGTTCTTGTTTGCATTATACATACGTACTCGTATATAAAACGTAATAATATTTTATACAAATTGCTTTTAGCAAAATTGTATATCATTTCAGAGAGAACAACATGTTTTCTATGTAATGTTGATTCATCTCAATTTTATAAATGCTTCAATCAATCTTATATTACTTTGGATGTAATACATACAAATAAGTAAATGTTTTTATTTAAATTTATTCTATGAAAATTTCTGGTAGGTTTGGACACAACTAGGGTACCTAATAAAATGTAATTGACTTATATGTATACTGTTTTACACTGCCTCTGAGTAAAAGCATTAATACTTATTTTACACATTATACCGATAAGTATCAGATAAAATAATTTTTTTAGCGAGATTAAATTGGATGAACCAAACACTCTCGCATCATATTAAAGCAATTTGTTTGTGCTGTTGAGTAAAATTCAATAATGGGGCTAATTTTTAAACACACACTCAAACAATACTCTGTTTTTTTATTCAACCTGAGTAGTTTTACTCTGCACACTGTGTTTTTATTTATAAGCTGTCTTTACACCGCGTATACTCAGTTCTTCAAATTTTACTCTGAACAGAAAGCCAGTGTACGGAGAATATGCAACTAAAAAACAAATTATTAACAATTAATATTCAATTAACAACAATTAACACAACCTGTGCTGGGTGTATAATACCCAGGGCCAGCCTGCCAAATCATGTTGAATTGAAAAATAGACCCAATTAATTTAAGTTTTTACTATAGTATTTTTCGAGTTAATTAACACGTTATATTTCGGTCATGTTAACTTTGACAACAACAATCTCCAAAAAACACAACATTTATACTCTGATTTAAATAAAATATAATATCAATCCAAACAATTTAAAAAAAATTTATCCGAGTTCTGAAATTATCTATAAACTTCTAGTTCACTTCAATTATATTTGCATTATTGTCGACCATGTTTTTTGTGACAACAACAACAAATTTTGACAAAAACAAAATTTATATTTTGAACTAAATAAAAGTCAATATCATCCCAACAATTTAAATTTATTTAGTGGGAGTTATGAAATTATTAACAAAATTCTAATCCTGGTTAATTATATAATGTGTTGTTGTCGGCCATGTTAACTTTGACAACAACAACAATGTTCAACAAACAGAACATTTATACTCTGATTTAAATAAAATGTAATATCAATCCTAACATTTTGAAAATATTTTGTCCGAGTTCTGAAATTGTGTGAAGACTTCTAGTTAACTTTAATTATATTTTATATTCTTGTCGGCCATGTTTATTGTGACAACAACAACAAATTGTACTTCGAATTAAATAAAAGTCAATATTAACCCAACAATTTAAAGTTATTTGGTGGGAATTATGGAATTATTAGTAGAATTCTAATCCTGGTTAATTATATAATGTGTTAGTGTCAGCCATGTTAACTTTGACAACAACAACAATGTTCAACAAACAGAACATTTATACTCTGATTTAAATAAAATGTAATATCAATCCTAACATTTTGAAAATATTTTGCCCGAGTTCTGAAATTGTGTGAAGACTTCTAGTTCACTTACTTATATTATATATTCTTGTCGGCCATGTTTATTGTGACAACAACAACAAATTTTGGCAAAAACAAAATTTATACTTCGAACTAAATAAAAGTCAATATTAACCCACCAATTTAAATTTATTTAGTGGGAATTATGAAATTATTAATAGACCTCTAATCCTAGTTAATTATATAATGTGTTGTTGTCGGCCATGTTTACTTTGGCAACAACAACAATGTTCAACAAACACAACATTTATACTCTGATTTAAATAAAATGTAATATCAATCCAAACAATTTGAAAATATATTGTCCGACTTCTGAAATTATGTGAAGACTTCTAGTCCACTTCAATTATATTTTATATTCTTGTCGGCCATGTTTATTGTGACAACAACAACAAATTTTGACAAAAACAAAATTTATACTTCGAATTAAATAAAAATCAATATCAACCCAACAATTTAAATTCATTTAGTGGGAATTATGAAATTATTAACATAATTCTAATCCTGGTGCATTGTATAATTTGTTATTGTCGGCCATGTTAACTTTGACAACAACAACATCAATGTTCAAAACACTACATTTATACTCTGATTTAAATAAAATGTAATATCAATCCAAACAATTTGAAAATATATTGTCCGACTTCTGAAATTATGTGAAGACTTCTAGTCCACTTCAATTATATTTTATATTCTTGTCGGCCATGTTTATTGTGACAACAACAACAAATTTTGACAAAAACAAAATTTATATTTCGAATTAAATAAAAATCAATATCAACCCAACAATTTAAATTCATTTAGTGGGAATTATGAAATTATTAACAAAATTCTAATCCTGGTTCATTATATAATTTGTTATTGTCGGCCATGTTTATTTTGACAACAACAACATCAATATTCAACAAACACAACATTTATACTCTGATTTAAATAAAATGTAATATCAATCCAAACAATTTGAAAATATTTTAGCCGGGTTCTGAAATTATGTGAAGACTTCTAGTTCACTTCAATTATATTTTGCATTCTTGTCGGCCATGTTTATTGTGACAACAACAATAAATTTTGACAAAAAAAAAATTTATACTTCAAATTAAATAAAAATCAATATCAACCCAACAATTTAAATTCATTTAGTGGGAATTATGAAATTATTAACATAACTCTAATCCTGGTTCATTATATAATTTGTTATTGTCGGCCATGTTTATTTTGACAACAACAACATCAATATTCAACAAACACAACATTTATACTCTGATTTAAATAAAATGTAATATCAATCCAAACAATTTGAAAATATATTGTCCGAGTTCTGAAATTATGTGAAGACTTCTAGTCCACTTCAATTATATTTTATATTCTTGTCGGCCATGTTTATTGTGACAACAACAAAAAATTTTGACAAAAACAAAATTTATACTTCGAATTAAATAAAAATCAATATCAACCCAACAATTTAAATTCATTTAGTGGGAATTATGAAATTATTAACAAAATTCTAATCCTGGTTCATTATATAATTTGTTATTGTCGGCCATGTTTATTTTGACAACAACAACATCAGTATTCAACAAACACAACATTTATACTCTGATTTAAATAAAATGTAATATCAATCCAAACAATTTGAAAATATTTTAGCCGGGTTCTGAAATTATGTGAAGACTTCTAGTTCACTTCAATTATATTTTATATTTCTGTCGGCTATGTTTATTGTGACAACAACAATAAATTTTGACAAAAACAAAATTTATACTTCGAATTAAATAAAAGGCAATATCAACCCAACAATTTAAATTCATTTAGTGGGAATTATGAAATTATTAATAAAATTCTAATCCTGGTTCATTATTTAATGTGTTGTTGTTGGCCATGTTTATTTTGACAACAACAACAATGTTCAACAAACACAACATTTATACTCTGATTTAAATAAAATGTAATATCAATCCAAACAATTTGAAAATATATTGTCCGAGTTCTGAAATTATGTGAAGACTTCTAGTCCACTTCAATTATATTTTATATTCTTGTCGGCCATGTTTATTGTGACAACAACAACAAATTTCGACAAAAACAAAATTTATACTTCGAATTAAATAAAAATCAATATCAACCCAACAATTTAAATTTATTTAGTGGGAATTATGAAATTATTAACAAAATTCTAATCCTGGTTCATTATATAATTTGTTATTGTCGGCCATGTTTATTTTGACAACAACAACATCAATATTCAACAAACACAACATTTATACTCTGATTTAAATAAAATGTAATATCAATCCAAACAATTTGAAAATATATTGTCCGACTTCTGAAATTATGTGAAGGCTTCTAGTTCACTTCAATTATATTTTATATTCTTGTCAGACATGTTTATTGTGACAACAACAACAAATTTTGACAAAAACAAAACTTATACTTCGAATTAAATAAAAGTCAATATCAACCCAACAATTTAAATTTATTTAGTGGGAATTATGAAATTATTAACAGAATTCTAATCCTGGTTCATTATATAATTGGTTATTGTCGGCCATGTTTATTTTGACAACAACAACAATGTTCAACAAACACAACATTTATACTCTGATTTAAATAAAATGTAATATCAATCCAAACAATTTGAAAATATATTGTCCGACTTCTGAAATTATGTGAAGATTTCTAGTTCACTTCAATTATATTTTATATTCTTATCGGCCACGTTTATTGTGACAACAACAACAAGTTTTGACAAAAACAAAATTTATACTTCGAATTAAATAAAAATCAATATCAACCCAACAATTTAAATTCATTTAGTGGGAATTATGAAATTATTAACAAAATTCTAATCCTGGTTCATTATATAATTTGTTATTGTCGGCCATGTTTATTTTGACAACAACAACATCAATATTCAACAAACACAACATTTATACTCTGATTTAAATAAAATGTAATATCAATCCAAACAATTTGAAAATATATTGTCCGACTTCTGAAATTATGTGAAGGCTTCTAGTTCACTTCAATTATATTTTATATTCTTGTCAGACATGTTTATTGTGACAACAACAACAAATTTTGACAAAAACAAAACTTATACTTCGAATTAAATAAAAGTCAATATCAACCCAACAATTTAAATTTATTTAGTGGGAATTATGAAATTATTAACAGAATTCTAATCCTGGTTCATTATATAATTTGTTATTGTCGGCCATGTTTATTTTGACAACAACAACAATGTTCAACAAACACAACATTTATACTCTGATTTAAATAAAATGTAATATCAATAAAAACAATTTGAAAATATATTGTCCGACTTCTGAAATTATGTGAAGATTTCTAGTTCACTTCAATTATATTTTATATTCTTATCGGCCACGTTTATTGTGACAACAACAACAAGTTTTGACAAAAACAAAATTTATACTTCGAATTAAATAAAAATCAATATCAACCCAACAATTTAAATTCATTTAGTGGGAATTATGAAATTATTAACAGAATTCTAATCCTGGTTCATTATATAATTTGTTGTTGTCGGCCATGTTTATTTTGACAACCACAACAATATAAAACAAACAGAACAGTTTTACTCTGATTTAAATAAAATATAATATCAATCAAACCCGTTTGAATAAATTTTATCCGAGTTCTGAAATTATGTGAAGACTTCTTGTTCACTTTAATTTTATTTTGAGTTAATGGCGGCCATGTTTATTGTGACAACAACAACATATTTTGACAAAAACAAAATTTATTCGTTGAATAAATTAAAATATATCAACAACATTCGAGCTAAAATTGATACCATTGGACTGATTTTTTTGGAAAAATTCCCCAAAAATATTGTCGCTCGGTTGCCCTCCTGTAACAGGAGCCGCAGTATGAACCATGTTATATTCCATATGTGACTTATACATAAATGACATTGAGCCAAATTTCATTATAAATGAAAAATTATAAATTTATAAAATACATTGTGTTCTTTTAAATATAAAAAAACTGACAGATGGAAACCTATTTTCTTGCGAAAGGAATGACCTTGTAACTAGAAATTATTCAGTAATACAATGTACAAAAAACAGACGAAAACAAATTACATTGCTATAATAAAAATTTGAAAATGAGGTTGAATATGTTGGATTACGTTACGAATATGTTGATTAACGTACTAATGTCACCTATTAGGGTTACAAAAATTGGATTTAATGTACCTCGTACTGAAAAATCTATTAGAAAACCGTATGCAAAACAATAATCTACATTGTTTACGAATTATCTACATATTCTACTAATAGTCGACATTTTCTACAAAAAAATGTATTCTTTTTCGCCTGAAGTAGCTAATCGGGTCTGCGCCTTGTGTTGCAACCGTCGGTTGGCACAGTTTGCGCGAATATTTGTTTTTTTTAAATGTATGTGTAAACTTTATAACACTCATACGTCTTTCTTTAAGATACTCCAAAAATAATATTGAAAAATATTCCAAAGCGAAAATAAAGTCTTTTTTTTATATTTCCTTGCCTAAACATAATTTAAAATTGTTCATTTGAAAGATAGAATTCTTAATTAGTTTCCTTGAAATATTTTATACAGTTCATCATTATCTCAATATCCTTAGAGCTCTTATATTTTCGACACAATCACTGATAATGCTTTAGTAGAAAAGGAAATTAGGTGTATCTGAAAAAAGAAGCAAGAAGTAAATTAATGAAGGAATAAATTTGTCTATCGAGTGTTATGTGTTCACATCGTTACCCATGAAAGGTAAATTTACATGACTTGTTATTGTATTGAAAATTGCTTATATATATCTAAACGCTGTTAAACGATATATGATTACAAATATGTTGTGATTTAAGATGTTTAATATTGTGAATACGGTACAAAACATTAAATAACAATCGGAAGATGGGTAGGAAGTAATCTTTAATACGTTCCAAGTTCTATTCAAAATTTGTATTTGCACTCTTTACAAAATTTTCGTGGGTTTTTTCTTTAACACGATTCTTTAAATACTCGTACTTACGAGTAGACAAACGTTCTTGGAAAGCAAATTATCTACGATATAAATCTGCTTAATACACAAAGTATTATTTATAGAATTTGAACTTTTAAATTTCAACTGGCAGATTAAATTTCATCATCAAAAAATAAGTAAATAAAAAAAAATTTAAAACTCCAACTTTTTTCCTAAAATAAAGAATTATAAAATAAAATTCAAGGTATCGCTAAGCAACACCATTGTAACTCGAATATAAGTTCATCAACATTTGTGTACATATTTGTTTCAAATTATATTTCTAAAACTATATACTTAGATTTTCATTTCAATGATATTAAATTGATTTTTTTTCCTATTTATCTAATTCCAGGTACACGATAAGTCACAAGAAATGTTACAGTTCAATTAACTGATAGTGATTAATTGTAAGTATATCTAAATGTTCACAGAATAATTAGTTAGTAATAACGGGGGTGAAAAATTTATTTTTGAAAAGTAACGGTGCCTGGTATTTGCATTGCAATGAAAGAAACTTAGATTGGAACGTTTTTTAGTTTGTTTCTAATTTGATAAAACAAAGATTGCCTTTATGCGGCAAGTAACAATCGCTTAAACGACATACATAGACCGTTATAATATTTGTCTTAAATGCGAAATTAATTTTTGTAATTTTTTATATATAACGCTTTGCTCAGCTTGAGCATCGTTTTTAGACTTTTTGAAATTCTCCTAAAACAGCTAAAGCATCATACCAGAAATTATTATTTTTCCTATTTCATTTTTCGAGCATGATTAAGAAAACATTTTCATATACAAACTTCAAGGGTTTTTCAGATGTCGAATATGTTTCATTTTTTATCTCTCTATCTTGAAATGGTTCCATTAACAAAGAAATCTTTAAATTTGCTAATTGCTAAATCAAAAAATAAATTTCGCTGTTGTCGGCATATTTTCTACATTCTCTACGTATGTACATTGTCTACACATGTAGAATGATAATTAACTGCGCGGTGTAGAAAATACGGTACAAAATTGATTAGAAGATCCCAGTGAATTTTGGCCAAAATCAGTCAATCGGAAGTGACAGTTCCCACAGAAGCTTTATTGTTTTTTCCACCGAAAGTGACAGGCTTTTTCGTTTTTTTTGCATTTGGAAAAAGGAGTTTTCATAAGAGCTTTTTTAATATCCGTTTTCTCAAATATTTTGAAAACTATTTAGCAAAAATCGAATAAACTAAAAAATTTGTAAATTAAATTTCAAACAAAATTAGGTCAAATAAATTTTTAAATTTTACCGGAAATGACAAGTTTTGATAAAAATACAAGTACTTTAACACAAAACAAATCTGTAGGCTTAAGCTTTTTTATTTAGGCATTAAGCAAAATGTCAAGCCTCATCTTCAGTGTTTAAATTTTTAGCATTATGATTTTTTTTATAATTTTTTGACATTTGACAAAATTTTTTATAGTTTAGCCCACGTTAGTAGGTGGCAGTGTGACACCATAAGTTATATGGTTAAAATGGTTTTTGCCATTTTTATAACGGGTGATTTTTTTGTGGTTAGGATTTTCATGCATTAGTATTTGACAGATCACGCGGGATTTCAGACAAGGTGTCAAAGAGAAAGATGCTCAGTATGCTTTGACATTTCATAATGAATAGACTTACTAACGAGCAACGCTTGCAAATAATTGAATTATATTACAAAAATCAGTGTTCGGTTCGAAAAGTGTTTCGCGATTTACGTCCGATTTATGGTCTACATAATCGACCAAGTGAGCAAACAATTAATGCGATTGTGACCAAGTTTCGCACTCAGTTTACTTTATTGGACATTAAACCAACCACACGAATGCGTACAGTGCGTACAGAAGAGAATATTGCGTCTGTTTCTGAGAGTGTTGCTGAAGACCGTGAAATGTCGATTCGTCGCCGTTCGCAGCAATTGGGTTTGTGTTATTCGATGACATGGAAGATTTTACGCAAAGATCTTGGTGTAAAACCGTATAAAATACAGCTCCTGCAAGAACTGAAGCCGAACGATCTGCCACAACGTCGAATTTTCAGTGAATGGGCCCTAGAAAAGTTGGCAGAAAATCCGCTTTTTTATCGACAAATTTTGTTCAGCGATGAGGCTCATTTCTGGTTGAATGGCTACGTAAATAAGCAAAATTGCCGCATTTGGAGTGAAGAGCAACCAGAAGCCGTTCAAGAACTGCCCATGCATCCCGAAAAATGCACTGTTTGGTGTGGTTTGTACGCTGGTGGAATCATTGGACCGTATTTTTTCAAAGATGCTGTTGGACGCAACGTTACGGTGAATGGCGATCGCTATCGTTCGATGCTAACAAACTTTTTGTTGCCAAAAGTGGAAGAACTGAACTTAGTTGACATGTGGTTTCAACAAGATGGCGCTACATGCCACACAGCTCGCGATTCTATGGCCATTTTGAGGGAAAACTTCGGAGAACAATTCATCTCAAGAAATGGCCCGGTAAGTTGGCCACCAAGATCATGCGATTTGACGCCTTTAGACTATTTTTTGTGGGGCTACGTCAAGTCTAAAGTCTACAGAAATAAGCCAGCAACTATTCCAGTTTTGGAAGACAACATTTCCGAAGAAATTCGGGCTATTCCGGCCGAAATGCTCGAAAAAGTTGCCCAAAATTGGACTTTCCGAATGGACCACCTAAGACGCAGCCGCGGTCAACATTTAAATGAAATTATCTTCAAAAAGTAAATGTCATGGACCAATCTAACGTTTCAAATAAAGAACCGATGAGATTTTGCAAATTTTATGCGTTTTTTTTAAAAAAAAAGTTCTCAAGCTCTTAAAAAATCACCCGTTAGAAATAGCAATACGAATTCTTGTTTTTGGTTTTAAAACGGAAATTTTTTTTTGATTGCGGTAGATTATAAAAAAATTGTGTCTGTCTGAAATGAACGTTTAACATCTCTACTTTGTGCCTTTTACAAATTTTACTGTCGAATAAATTAGGGACCAAACTAATTTTATGTTAACTAGTAACAGTTATTACTAGATGGCGTAAAACATAATATGCAAAAGTTTATTCTAATTTTCTAATTTAACATGAATTTTAAGAATTGTTGAAATACGTATTATTGCTGTTAATTAACAATTTAGCAGGCAATTAAGAACTAAATATTACGCTAAGTACGTTTTATGCATACAGTAAAAACTATAAATAAATTTCCAGCGCGCAACTGCGTGTCTATCACTTAATTGTTCAGCTACTGACAATTCTAACTTAACTGTAAGTTTATAACAGTCATTAAGAGTTGTCACTGTCATCAACGAAATATGGAGTGATTGATGCATCAAACAGAAATATAAAACGACACAGAGGCTGCGGCCATTGCATTTATACAACGAACAGTAAAAAACACGATTACCGGATAAAATTTTGTATTACATCAGAACTGAGAAAATAATTATTACCTAATATTTATTTCTCGCTAAATTTTATCCCGAAGGAAATTTGTGATGTGCTACAATGTGTGTTACAACACCAACACATTCGTGTTATGGTATGGCTAAATATCTACATCAGCTTTTTTTATTTTTTGAGGAAACTATTTTATGGTACTGTAGAAAATTCCATAATTGTATATTCTTGTGCTGGCTGGCGTGTACGGCCAGTTATCGAGTAACCGGTGTGTCTTTTGAAATATGAATCATAAAATGCTAAACTTATGTTATGACACCTCGCCTAAAGTGATGAAGTTATTATCAATGCCCATGCTTTAGATGCGTGTGGCATATTCAAGTATTACTGCATCTCAACGACCATTACATTAATCAGAAGCTGGATTATATTGTAGTTTGAATGTGATGGTGGTAAGTGACAGCCGTGGCCAATTTTAAACGTTCTAGTAGGCTTGCTTGGTTTTCTACACGACCACCATTATGCAGCAATAGAAACCTCTATAAAATATCATTTTTCTCTTCACCTGGGTATTATTTGTTGGGTGTTACGTACATGGAGGCAGATAACAATAATAAGGTCATGTCGAAAAGGTAATCCACTCACTGCACAAGTGTTGTTGGGTAGTCGCGCACGTAGCATTGTAGAAAACTCATTTGCCTGATTTAAATATGTTGGCGAAGCATTTTCCGAAAGCCCTTGAAATAAAAAAAAATAGAATTCTGTGAAAAATATTACAGCAAGTTAGGCACAAAAACTTTCGAAATCACGATGTGCCATTAGAAACCGAATTCGTACCCTAACTGAATTCATACCAAGGAAAGAGATTGCGATTTTGTCGACGTTGTTGATCGCGGGTTCGCGAGTTTACCGATGAACTTGTTGCTTGCGCTATACTTGATTCTGCCTCTCCTGTCTTATTCCTAAAAGTATCTCAATTGAACGATGGAGATATGTTATAACGGCCTGACGCAAATTCATGAATACTTTATAAAAATGGTCAAGTCAACAGAGGTGGCCTTTCATCTCCCGCACTAGTTCCAGTCTTCGCCTCGAGTACTATGACTAAATCTATTAAATTCAAATACGTCATTAAATATTATAAAATAAATCTAGTTTATAATTTCTTTATTACTTTATATTTGAGCATTCTGTTTGTACACTTTTTTTCAGTTTCCTTATATTCTCCAGTAAGATTTGTCTCTGCACCAACAATTCTATTATAATGATTTTTAGAGTTCTACAAAATATCATAACATTAGGTTCTACATACTTACTTCCAATTGCCGGCCAAATTATAAAAATTTGCACTAAAAATATTGTTAAATTTAATGCGAGTCATTATTAGATTTTTTGTAACCTCATACGTTCCAAAAATGAAACACAAAATGTATTTTTTCACAACACAATATTTTCGATTAACATAATTTTCTCTAAATTGAGCTTATGATTTTTTTAAATATCATAACTTGAACATTTTTTGAAAATCAATTCTTTTGTCACTAAAATTATTGACAGCTAATAATCAAGCAACCTCGCGAGGAGTATACATTGAAAACCTGGATATCGTTTTCTAATTGGTAATTTTGTCACAAATCGATTTCAGGAACCCAGTATAACAAAATTATTTGTTAGTTCAAACATGTCCTTCATGCCCATCGTGCACATTTTGGTTTAAAAATATCAGAGGCATCTTCAGATATGAAACTGCGGTATGAACTCAACTAACTTTCAATTATTTATTTGGAAATTTTGACGTCATCATCCGTCATTCAACCAGTACAGGCTAAATTACAAGTGTTTGTCGATATTTACGAGAAGTCGACGTTCTCTATATGAACGAACATGTATATCGTTAACTTGAAAAGAAAACTTTATTAAATTTATTTTTGCGATTTTTGAAATATTTCATAATCAAATCAGTATAGTAAAAAGAGTGAGATTTTTTTTGAGTGTAAGTTCAAAAGCCTATACACAGGATCCGTGGAGTTCTAATAATTAATATTCGTACATATAGTTATGGCAAATAAATCTTTTATTATAATTCGACTCAAACACAAATTTGTTTTTCACGAGAGAATTTTTATTAATTTTTATAATTCATAAAAAAATTAATATTTCCGTTTTTCTGAGAAAACGGAAATCCGTTGTTTCTTGCGTTGGAAATTTAATATTAGTAACATTATGATTTTATCATTATAGGATATTTTATTTATCAAAATAAAATTTGTACCTCGGCGCTTTCCATGAAAATTCATGTTTTAAATCTCATAACAGAAATCGTTTTATTTCACATAACCAATAGGAATTTTTTAAAACATACAAAATTAATTATTCTAATTGTAATTACCGTCATCGTTCCGCCAAATGAATATAAGAGACATGGTCTTATACGGGTTTATACAAATTTTTTTGATTATATCTTTTATAAAAATCATGACACATTTTTATTAGATAATACGAGATTTTAGAAATAATAAAAAGAAAACTATATTTTTAAAATCAACATAAAAAATAATAAAGATAATGTCATATATTAGCAAATGGCATTATTTTGAACAAATCCGGACAACTAAAAAGTATATACTTTGTTCGATGTACAATCGGTTGCCATATATATGTTACTCACCATCAAACATAAGATATACGTAAACGAGTCATTATGCTTTGGAGGACAATACCCCTAAATAAATAAAAATTTAGCTTTTTCTATAAAACAGCAAAAATTGTGATTTTCACGGTGCGAAATACAAATAGAAATCATTTTGATATTCTAAAATATGTTTTTCCATCTATACAACATTCCGTCGAGGGAATACCACTGTACCTGCCACACAGTACATTGTACTCGAGGATGTAATAAAATGAAATGGTCCATATTTTATTATACCATGTATATGTATCTGCTAAAGAGCTCCAGAACAATAATCTGACATTGTTTACTCAAATTGCGTTTTTTTACAAACATTTTAAAACGAATATGCGGCGTTTGAACTCCCTTGCGTATATATAAAAAATACAATTTGTACATTTTATCAACTTGTATGTACATAATATTAAAATCAAACCACATATCATAAATTTTCCCAAGCACATCTCATTTGTAAAGGTATATACATTCAGGGAAATTTATGTAGCCACACCTCTTTTTTATATTTTGGCAGTAAAATTTATTTTTTTTTGTTAAATAAACCCAACGAACAAAATATTTGTTATAATGGCCTAATTATGAATTGCGTATAATTCTTTACAGTATTTTTGAACATAGATTAGATTTGGTAATTATTTGAGTGTCCTTGGTTAAAGGCGCGTGGTACGTAAAATTCTAATATCCTTTATTTTGTAACTGTATGATCTTGGAATATAACAATATTTCAATTTTTGTTGTACATTGATTATCCACGAATCATTGTGCTACATTTTTCGAAAGACCAAACTACTTTATAAACTCGAGCCCCAAGATTTTTGAAATGCATGCAAAATTTAAATTCCAAAATAAATTCAGATTGAATTTAAAAATTTTAGAACTAAAACTATATTTGTTACTCCATCCTAGAATAAAAATCAAAACCTAACACCGGTAGTTTAAAAAAAATTCAAATCAAATTTATGCAAGTGGCCTTTCAATTTTGTATCATTGTACACTATATACTTTGAAATTGAAATCAGTGTTCAATAACTGTAGTGCCAAACTCAGTCGGTTGGAATATGTTTTTAATTTTTTTTGGAATGAGCTAATGCGAAACGATATAAGACTTACAGAATCGTTTGAAACAAACTCTCTCAATTCTTATTTCCATAATATATATAGCAAAATTGGAATTATTTCTTTGGATTATAGGAAAAACTAGTAGCAATATGTGGGCCTGTCAATAATCCCATAGCGATTAACAAAAATTAATTACCGCTTGTGAAATAATTGGTGAAATTGGTGAAACCAAATTCGGGTATAGTAATAGGAGTATAACCCTGTGCGTAGTTATATATGTATACTCCTCTGGTATCATCTACTATACCAACAGGTGTTTTTTACTGTTGAAGGGGGTGGACATTTTTGTATACCTTACACTTTTCCTGGTACGTTTTAATTCCCTTAAAATTAATAGTCAACCCATAGCATCAGAAAGGCGTTTGGAGACGATTTCTAGTAATTTTAGATGCTCTTCAATTGTAGCGGATGTAACCAAGAGGTTGTCAAGAAAAAAGAAGTGAAGGGTTACATAATCTGAATGACAACTTATAATTTTGTTAAATTTGAAAGTGATGGAATTCTAACATGTATTTCCACCAATAACGAACTTGGTGAAATTCGAATGGGTGTTTGACGGTTATTTGTCCTAGGGTTGGTGAACATTAAATCGCTACCCATTTTCTGTAGACATTTCTGCGATTGGCGCAATACAATTTGAAATGGAGGATAACCAATTATTAATTTGAACCAATTATAGTTAAAAACCTGGTTGTACTAACAATGTTGCTGATGCTCTATCCAATTTGGAATTAATAGCAATCACATTGACCATTTATAAAAGAATTCACAGTTAAAATACTGCGAAACTTCAGTCAGCACTTTTAGGAAACAACTGATATTTAATATAGGCGCTTACGAAAACCCAGACATATCTTATCACAGCTTGCCGGAATTAACAACTGGAATTCTGCTACACCAGAATGAACTCTTCGGAATTAACTAGCAATACAAACTTTTCAGGATATCTCAATCTGTGAAACGAGTTGATTGAAAGAGCTAAATGAAGACTACAGTAACATTCAACTTTTAAGAAAGTTAAGTGCTTGATACGATGATCAGTTCAATAAAAATCAAACTATTGAAACACTTAACGAAAAAACAATTTTAGAAATACTTAAAAGGAAGCTTTTCGATAATACCATAATGAAAGAGCTACCACTTCCAGAACAAACATTTCTACCAAATGCAAGAATCTCCCAAATAATGCAAAAATTGATGAATGAATTTATTGTGACTAACATCCGACTTATTAAGAATACACCACGCTGGGTTCCTGAAACGAAAAATTTAACACCTTGGAATTTTGAAGCGGCCACTTCCGGTAGATCACCCAATTTTTGGTGAAATAATTTTTTTTTTGTCATAAAATGGTGGTGGTAACGTCTGCTGCGATTTTTTAATGTAAATATTTAAGGTAAAATTAGTTTTCAGTCCATAACTAAACCTCAATAATTTTAAAAATGTTTTCTGGAAGATTTCAAAATATATTAGATGTAATCCCGATCTTCCCATTCGGGAAAATTTTTAAAAGAATGCTGGTCTTAGAATAGATTCTTGAGGAACTCCTGATTTACTATATCTGCTAGGTATAATTTGCTCTCCTCAAGAAATTGTATGTAGCTCTGAGCCATATTTAATTTCCTAAATTTTATTAATAAAATATTATGATTAATGGCACCAAAAGCTTTACTCAAACCTAGAAAGAGCGCAAATACAAATTGTTTATTATCCATTTGTTAAGGATGACTCTCAGCCAACCCATAGTTTTCACTAAGCACGCAGAGGCCTCTCTCTAAGTAGGTAAGTAGGTAAGAAGAAGCTTGCGGGCTCCTGGCTTACACCGTGGAACAGAAAAATCATAATAAAACGCAAATTAAAAACTGAAATTAAATGAAGACACCATAATTCGTACAACAAAACTTGAGGAGCGTCATAAAATGTATAATAACCAGGTGTGTCCATCCGGTGCCGACCGGATCTCCCCGAGTGACAAATACCATCATCTGAAGATACCTCCCGAATAACTCATCGACCCAAAAGGCCGATGCTTGGCCCCAAAGAAGAGGCATGATAGGGTAGATACGTCTTTTCAATAGACCAGGCCTCTATTCACCTGGAGAGACCTTCAGCGATTCTCCCACAATACACACTCCGACAGCTTGACACAACCGGAGTGCTTCGGGAAGGTCAAGTGGATTTTACGGTCACCCTCGAATGGGCGACACATCAGCTGGCCCCACCACTCCGACCCAGTTGATGTCTTGCCAAGGGGATGATGGGGAGTGATAAGCCCAGCCTGTAAATATGAATCTGGAACAGAATGTAAATATGAATCCGGAACCTACCCTCCTCTTCCTCAGCTGTTGATAAAATTCGTATTTGGTAGCGTATAACGTAATACATTGAGCTGAAAAATCTCTTCGAAATAAATCAAAATCAGAATTGAGTGGTCGATATTTACATTTGTAAAATGCTTCTTCATGAATAAGGGTATTGTACCCCAGTTTTTGGTCAAAATGCTACAACCTACATATTATATCGTTACTAATCGAATGGTTTGACTTATATCCGCATGGATATTGTAAAACTATTTGTCAAATGATCGAAACCATGTCTTAGTCAGTTTGTCATTTTTTTCATTGCCCTCACCTCTTCTGACAAACTGGTTTCATATCGTTCACCAAAAATTTGTGGTGACTAGGTTTTTTGTAACTAAGTGACAATCGAAAAAGATTTGTTTTAAATGAAATTACTGTTTCCCACCCAGAAAATTGTTTGGCATCCACTATGCCGAATTGTAGTAAAATAAGGTTTTCTTTTATCAAAACTTTTCATTTTCTGTGGAATATTTGCAAAAGCGAAAAATCTTCTAAAAATCTTCTAGTTTTATTTCTAGTTTTATTTTTGAAAATCACATGTAATACATTCATTTGCAATAAAATAATAGTACAGCATAAAAAAATAAAACTAGATAGTGAGCTCCTGATTTTACAATGTCTCGGAGTCACGATTCATGTGTAAAAATAATATAACACAAATTAGAAAAAAAAGTAAAATAAAAATTAAAAATAAATTAAAATTAAAAGTAAAAGTAAAGAATTATAATTTAACAAGTTTATAAAATAAATAAAGGAAAAAGCAAAATTGTAATCAATATTTGCGCATGGTTTGAAAATTATATGCATACAAATTATTCAAGTTACTTTCAATAAATAAAATAAATAAAACAAAAGTAGCATATGTTTACAGAATTTAAAATAATAAAACCTCAATGTCATTTTTTGAGAATAACCATTCTTTCAACAATTTAATAAATACTCTAAAAGTGCCCGCAGATGCAATATAGGTTGGTAGAAGGCTATAAAACTTCGGTGCAGTGTAAGAAAAGAAATTCTTAAAATGTTCTTTAAACGGTTGCGGAATACTAATTCTATTCCTATTATGAAACAAGTATGGTTCACTATAAATATTCATTAAACGATTACCGCTTATTACATAACACATTTTTAAAACTTTCAAAACATATAGATATCGCAGTGGTAAAATTTTATTTTAAAAACAAAGGGAAAGATGGTGTAGTTCTTAGAAGATGGTTCATTATTCTGAGCACACTTTTTTTAATCGTCAATAATGGTTTGATGTTCGACCAATAAATTCCACCCCAACATGTTAACCCGTACTGAAGATGAGAATCAATCAAAGCATAATAGAGACATTTTAAGAATTTGGAGCTGCAGATCTTACGCAAATGGAAAAATGATCATAAAGCACGACGGAGTTTTTGTTTTAAAATAATCACGTGATTCTTAAAGTTAAGCTGAGAGTCAAGATTTAAACCTAAGTATTTGAATGAACTGACTGCTTCAATGGGTAAACAGAGATTGTTGCAATTAGAGTCATTACACGACAATGAGTGATAAGTCACTGAACCAAAAATAGTAACAGGACTACTCAAATTAAAGTACATAATTTTAGACTTGCAGCTAAGAACCATGAAATGAACATAGAACCATTTTATTAGTAATTTAAGGTCACACTTAATGTCATAACTCAACGAGTCCGTATTAGAATTTGAATATTGCAGCGCGACATCATCGCGAAAAGCCACAATATTACCACACAAATCAAGATCAAATATAGAATTACAATAAATCAAAAAAAGTAGAGGTCCCAGCACAGATCCTTGAGGAACCCCAACATTAACCATTTTTTCATGGCTACGGACATGATTTATACATACACTCTGAACTCGATTACATAAATAGGATTCAAATAGAGAAAGTGCCACACCTCTAATACCAAGATGTGATAATTTTTCCAGTAACACTTGATGATTAACGGTATCGAATGCTTTAGTAACGTCTATAAAAAGAGCAGATACCTTAAGGTTAATATTCAAATTTTCGTAAATAGGCCTTAAAAATGAAACAAGTGCCAGTTCCGTCGATGAATTTTTAATAAAACCAAATTGCCTTTTATCAAGAAAATTAGTTTTATCTAGAAAACTCAATAATCTGGATTTAATAATTTTTTCAAATATTTTTGAGAATGTGTTCAATAATGTGATTGGACAATAATTGTTTAAGTCAGCGCGTGAACCCTTCTTAAAAAGTGGTTTTACGATGCCTACTTTTAATTTTTAAACACACCTTTAGCAAGGCACAAATTAAAAACAAACACTAAGACAGGTGCTATACTAAAAATAACATTTTTCACCACTACATTGGAAATTCCATCAATACCACACGAGTTGTTATTTTTCAGTTCGCAGACGGCAGAAACAATTTCCAAATCAGTAACTGGGACAAAAAATTAATTCGGGCTATTAAACCGAGTTAAAACCATATTATTTCAAACAGTATTTTCAACAGTGATATTTTCTTGATGTACCACTAAACCCTACTTATCTCCTATATAATAATTTTCTATTATCTCCTATATAATAATTTATTCTAGTTTTGCTTACACGAGATAACAAGGTAATACAATTGTTTACTATATTCTTTTTACCATACTATATTTTTTCTTTCCTAATCCCTAAAACATTTAAATAGAATAATTGTTATAATTAAAAACTATTGTAATGTAATAAAATTAAGTTTAAACATGTGTTTAAAAATAAACGTCATTTCCGCTTACTTTATGGAAAACGGATTTGGGCCGATATTTTTACATATTTAATTTAGGATCTTTTATTTTGTAGTTTTTTCTCGTAAATGATATAATTTGCAAAAGCAAAACACGAAAAAGAGTCTATGGAATGGAAGCTGCCATATCCGGTGAACCAATTTCTGCCTAATATCATTAGGTTCTTTCAATTTATGGAAAAACCTTAAATATAAAGTTTCACTTCGTTTAAGCAATCCATCTTTGAAAACAAAAAAAACATTTAGTCTGCATGCCACTAAGTATCGGTAAATCAGTATAAAACTAGCGGAGTTAGCGTTCATGGAAACAGAGTGGAGTTGAGTTTTCGTTAAATTATTTTGAACTCGACGAAACTAGTTGGATTGAGTAGAGTTGAAAATCAAAATGGCGCTAGGAAAAATTGTCATTCACAAATATGTATATTTAAAACAAAGACATATTTTAAAATAATTTTCAGGCCTTATAAGTATACATATAGAATTATTAGGCTCAACTAATTAAATTTATCAAGCGGTTATCAAAATTTCAACTTAACCTAACTCTATTCCACGGAAACGATCAACGCCATTTTGGAATTAACGAAAACCTAACTCCAACCTGGTTCATGGAAACATGGTAATGGTACATTTTGCGAATAAATGTTT
This sequence comes from Nephrotoma flavescens, assembly GCA_932526605.1. NCBI lineage: Eukaryota > Metazoa > Arthropoda > Insecta > Diptera > Tipulidae > Nephrotoma > Nephrotoma flavescens. Next base: position 97,901,743 of record OW052220.1, on the reverse strand, counting down.
TATTATTTCATTATGAAGATAGATTTAAACATTTAAAATTCATAGCTTTGAATGTATTCGTCATCATATCCAACAAAGCAAATAAGAAGTTGCTCATTGATGGATATGGATACCAAAGGGCCTATATGATGGGCCTATAAAAACCTTGATAAAAAATTGGTATGGAAGACATTTAAAGGGATACCATGCTTCCGTATGCCGAAGAAAACATGCCCCTGTGCTGGGTGTTTCAGAAGGGCAATGACCCGAATCACACGTCCAAGGTAGTAAAATACTGGTTAGCTGCAAATAAAATTAATGTAATGGCATGGCCAGCTCAATCTCACGATCTAAACCCATAGTAGAAAATCTGTGGGGTGAGCTAAAACATGGTTTATGTAAACTGCCGAGGCAAACAAATAAAAATGAGCTTTAGGAAAACGTTCAAAACGCTTAGTGGATCATCCCAAATAAAACATGTCGAGAATAACGAGAACAGAACCAAATATTAAATCTTTATGTTAAAATCAATTATTTCCGATGAATAATTATTTTTAAAAAAATATTGCTTAAACTTCCATATTTATTTGCACAGATAGAGTAAATGAATTAAAATTGAACAATTGTAAAACGATCTATGATCACAATAAAGTGATATTGTAATAAATGTTTTGTTTTTTAGAAGAGACTGACAATTAAAAAAACATGTTTCAATTTTTGATATTGATGATTTTGTAAAAAAAAAATTATTATTTAAAAATTTCATAAAATTACCTATATTACCTATAAGCTTGCGTTATTTTTCTCCTAATTACAAAATTTCGCATAAAATTTTCACCGTAAACATATAAAATCGCGCGCGATTTTACGCGGAAAATTGTATGCGGAATATATGATAGAATAAATGATTTGATTGGTTATAATCTCCAATTGTTTTACAAAGTGCAAAGTATATTTTAAATAGTATTTCAACATTTTAAAACACTTTGTAACTTGCTCAACGAGAATAGAGAATTGAAGCAGCATTGCAGTATAATTAATTTAATTTGCCATTAGACGCTGCTCAGCAATAATTTTAGCATTTAAAAATGCACTGTAAATATTGCATTGCATATTTTACAAGGCTCGTCCTTTATTAAAACATTAATGGTAATAATTGACAATTTAGTTTTACAAATCAAAATGTGTAGGAATTTCCGCGCGACTTTTTTCAGTGTAGTTGTTTAATTATTTTATTCTTTTCTGTAATTTCAAGTAAAATTTATTACAGAGGCATCTGTAAACGGACTTTGAAATTAAAGAAAGCTTGGTTTTGCAATCGCATAAAATTGAGTTTTTCTACGTTTTGTTGTTTTTTGTAATAATATTTAATTATAGTATACATTTCCAGTAAATAAATTTTGACGAAAAAATGTTATTATACATATATACACGGTGATTCATAAGATCTCGTTTCAGTTCAAATTTATGTTTTAAAATTTTCCAATTACCACGGTTTCTTATAGTAACTCAATCAAAACTTACCCTCTATTAAAAGCTCTCATTTTAATATTACGACTCTTTAAAATCATAGATGGCTCTTATAATACAAAATAATCAGTGTGATCATGCGGTTGAATGTCATTGCTCTGGAGCATCTTTACACTTGAATATAATATTGTAATAACAAATAAAGCACTTAGGCAAATCAATTAAAATTTTAATATTTAATTCGTTTCTCATTTTGGACACAATATATAGAAACGTAAACTCAAGAATTAGGCTTCTGACGTGTATCTTGCGCCCGTAGCATAAAATAAAAGCATTTTCTTCTAATTTTTGATTTGCGTGGAATTTCGTTTGCATAAACAACAACAAATAACAAATTTAAACACAAATCTTGAAGAATTATGACAAAAAAATAATTCCCAGAAGATTTTCATTGTTGACTTTGTTATCCTACACAAAATATTCTCGTTATAAGCAGAAAAATAAAATTGAAAACATTTCCTGTTTTCTGTTTTTTGTGTGTTTTGTATATTTGTTAGGAGACATATTCTGTTATATTTGATAAAGAGCATATTAAACCTACTTCCGTGTGTATACCTGTCGCATTTGTAGATGATAGGCAAGATTCCTTGTATATAGTTATTTCTGGTTTAAGTTGGTTTTCGTCGAAATCATATTAATTTTTTCCTTTGTCGTTGCATTGCGTTATCGCTTTGATCTACCTACAACCCACTTAACATAAATGTACAAAAACTCATGCTAAATAATTTTAGAGAGTTTCTTTTTTGTCAACTTGTTTGTCGTGATTTATGTGTGCTGCAAATCTTTTCATATTATTGAAGCAGGTTGAATATTCCGTTATTATACATTTGAGATATAATAAAATAAATTTAGACAAGTATTGTATTTTCAATTAACGCTTAAAAAGCATATAGACTTGTAACTTTAAATTAAATTATTTAGCAAATTGAAATATTTTGTCCTACATTTCTATAGGAAAAAACATTTCAAAAGAAATATTCTGGGAACACTAGAAACCCCAGGCAAATTTAAGTATTTAACTATTCTTTACCAGATAAATCATTAACGATCGGTAAAATCGATTTATATATGAAAATATGTATTTGAAACTACATTGAATATAGGTAAGCGTTAACTTTTCCTCTATTACAAATTTTAAAAAAACACTCAGGTGAAAAAGACGGATTACCAAACACATCACCGTTTAACTATTTTTAGTTTGCTGTTATATTTTGAACAAAAAATATAGCTACATACCCAAAAAAAAAATCCATTATTCTCAAGGACATGCCATAACAGCATAGAAGTTCAAAGATTTCGGATTGACCGGCCATTGTTAATGTTAATGTTTCAGCTTATCGCCGAGGCCGTGTGAATATTATACCACACATTTCCCCGGAATAACACTGAGAAAAATTTTGGTTTGTAAAATTAAAAAACGACGTTTTTAATTTCTAAAAGTTATAAATTTTTTTGAATTTAAAAAGTATTTTTTTGAAATTAAATGAGATTTTTACAAACTAATAAATAGTTTTTTAATTTTAATAACATATTTTATAAAATAATTTATAAAATAATTTTTAAATTTAAAAAGTTTATTTATTTATAAAGAATAATTTATTTCAAAAGAAGAGTTCTAGAATTTTGAAACAATTTTTTTGATATTAATAACAACTTTTGAAAATGTTTATACTCGTATTTATTGGTTTGCCAGAAATCCCGTTGTTTTATTTTTCAATTCGTCTATATTTTATATAATTCGCCAAATCTTTATGTCCTTGTGTTATACTAAAGGTATGAAAGTTTATATTTCTGCAGTTTGGTTTTGGTCGTTGCAACCTGATGATGAGTAGACCAACATTTTATCAGTACGAAACCAAACTGCCAAGAAAGAACTTGGTGAAGTTCTCATTATATTTTTTAAGGGTTGTGCTTGTGTGTATTTTTGCACAAGGACCCTGGTGGTTAAAAATTGGAGAGGGGGAGTTAATTTCTACTTTTTGTGGTAGATATATTCATATATTACGTTATAAGCAGATGAATTGTGTGCCATTTGTTAAAAAATAATTATTTAAAAAATTTAAATAAATCTTTTAAAACTAGCCAAAAGTTTTTTATTTTTAAAAATCAATCTCTTAAAGTTTAAGAAAACTCTTTGACAAAGTAAGGAAAGTTTTTCATTTTTTTATTTTATAAACAAATTTTGCGAAAAAATGTATTTTAAAAATAAAAAGATTATCCTTTTGATTTTAAAAACGAGACTTTTCACCTAAAAAATTTATGTATATTTTTTTGATTATACTGGTTTTTTTCTACGCTAGTCTGAAAAGTTTTAAAAGTTCAGAATCGGCCGTTTTTCGAAATAAATAAACAGTAAACTGAAGTCCAGTAACTGATTTACATAAGAAATTTTAGCAAAATTGGCATCGATGCAAAGCATAAAGATTCTTCATTTTGCTATTCGACACATCGACAATAATTAGCTAAATTATGTAGGATGGATTTCGGAAAAAATTAGAAGAATTCAATTAACGTCGTTGTTAATTTTTTTTGGTGAGAGTCCATCATTGCTAAAAAAAGATCAAATATCTATATTCACAAAAGCAAGAAACCATTCAAAATATAAATATTTTTGACTACAATGTTTTTTAATTAATATTTATTGACATAAAACTTTGTATAATGTGCTTAAATTGAAAGTTAATAACATTAACAAACACGTTCTCATTTGAAAAATACGCCAACACACAAAAATGATACTGGGATACTTAAACGCCAACATTTTCTGCCTACATTTTCTGGAGGGAAAAAATGTAAAAACAAAAAACATTCTCTTTGAACGTTTTGTTAAAAAAAATTTAAATATTTCAAAAAACCATAAATTGTACGGACGAAATTATTTCCGGAAATCGCACTATTCTGAAAAGTGTCTACCTTTCAGCAAGCCGTGTCCCTCTATATATATAACTCAGAAAAATTAACAAAATTTAATCAAACTTCCCCAAAATTTTCATAAATTGGGAGTTTTCAGTGAAATTTGGCGGTAATCAACTCATTTGAAAGCGGTAGCATTGTGAAAAGCATGAACGAATTAGATGATTTCGACTTAAACGATATGTGCTTTAAACAAGATCGTGCTCATGTTGCAGCAGAAAAGTTTAATGAAAATGTTTTTTTAGGGGTTATGTTAAATCACTCGTTTACTCCTCGGTTATGTACATAAAAAAAACTATTTTTATAAATTTTTAATTTATTAGGTAATTTAATTTTTCTTTACATTTAAAATCCCAAGAAATCTTCAAATACATATTTGAAAAATCTTCAAAAATATCATGGTATTCGTTTAAAATGTGCTGTGGTGTCTCCTCATTGTTAGTTGTGCAATTTTGCTTCCCGGAATGCATTTTTGATGCATTTCGTACTCATTTTACTCCATTTTTTGATTTGAGAGCGCGATTTTGATGTCTACATACACAATGTATACAAATCTCACAATTATTTCAAAAGTTATGACAAGTTACAAATACGATTTTAACGGTTCACAGTGGATAAAGAGGTCCCTATAATTTTAATGGGTGATTTTAATGTAGATGTTAAACGGAATGAAGGAGCGCTTGAGTACATTAGGAAATACTTACGTAGATTTGTCATTCACTAGAAAAATAACTCCAGAACTTTTTTCATTGGTTTGTTACTTTTCGTATCATAGACCAACTCTTCATAAAATTGTGATGTAAAATAATAAAATGCTTCAAAACATTTCAAACACTGATTTCCATAAAAATATTAACCTTTATATGAATAGAAAATTTCCTCATTTTTGAGGAATTTGCCTCATTTTTTTGCTTTTGATAAATGAATGTATTCCGCTGACCATCCATTGCTCCCATTCCTTTTGAATGTGCTTTTTAAATGACTTGTTCACAGACAAATCAAGTGGTTGTAATATTTTTGTAAGCTCACCAGGTATGACAACCAATTGCGACTGTTGTTGTATTTTTTGTTTGATGGATGTAGTGAGGTGAATCAAACATTAGTATCGATTTTGGTTTGAAAACGAGCCTTTTCTTCATCACCAAACCTCCTCTTGCCATAGCCCCATCATTTTTTCATTCATCCATCCTTTTTCCGTTACCTAAATTATTGGAAAATTTCCATTTGGAATGGTTTTTCTCTTAAAAATTACCATCTGATCACATTTGCCTCCGTCAGCGGTACAGCATAATACCACAGTGAAATTCATTTTCTCTGACCCCGCTGTTGTCAATAAAATATCTTCTGCCTCTTTGACATCGACTGCTCTAGTAGACAGCATGTCAAAACAGACGGGTACTTCATCCATATTACCAAATTGTGATATATTCATGTTTTCTTTAAATTTATTAACATAATCCTTAAAAGCAACTACTTTTTCTTTCCAACCGATTGGTAGTGGCTGACCTACTGATGTAACTGCCTAAACCGATAGCCCGTGTCTGGCCATAAAGCGGAAGCACCGTGAAGCACCACCTTCAAAATTCTGGATTCCTTTTTCAATTGCTATCTTTGGCGCTTTAATCGAATGTCAACTGTCGATACTTTCCGCTTTTCTTTACGCATTGTAAGCACCCATTCTTTTAATTCGTTTTATAATGTTGGCCAGTGTGGTTGACTATATTTGCGACTACGTTTTTCCCGTGGCATCTCATGCAAGATGGTTTTCTTTTTTCGCCAAACCCTTACCAGACTTTCATCCACATTGTACTTCCGACCCGCGGCTCTATATTGCTTGTGTGATATCTTGCACAAGCCAAACCCCGAGAAACGCTGATGAAATAAAGGCAAAATTTGCAGATTTGAAATCTAGAACAAAACAAAAGTGTCTAGCATTAAATAAATATAGTATAGAAACTGGTGGGGCACCACCGAAAGACCTATCCAACGTTGAAAAACTGGTAGTGAAACTGACGGGCGAGAATCAAATCTCGGAGTAATTAAATTTACGGACACCTCGGCATCTATAAATCAGGTATGTGTAATTTAAGGGGAATGGATATTAATAACCAAAAACAATTTTGCGCTAGGTACAAAATGTCTTGGGATTGTGTACTAGAGAAATTTTTGAAATTGAAATTTTACCGATTACATTAGACGAGACTGTTCCAAGTCCATTTAACGAAATAAGCCCATCCCTCAACCATTCGAACGTCAATCTAAACCACGGAAAAGAAAAAAAAGAGTGAGTCCATTAGTACTCTCAAGGAGATGTAGTAAACATGGCATATGAATAGTGCGTGTGTATGGTTTACTTTGAAGGAAGAAATGAAATTTTACTAACCAGGAGCGGTATGTTGTACCATCACTTCAAATCGAAAATGTCGAACTAGAAAAAAGTCAAATCGAAAAAGTGAAAGTTGTATCATTTTTGCTTTTCGAAAATGATACAACATACCGCCATTCGACTTTTTTCGAATTTCGATTCTCAGTGATGGTACAACATACCGCCCCAGATTTTTTCATTCGTTTATTACCATCAAATTGTGCTATTACTCTTTCGGTATAATCAACGCAATTGGCCTATGGTAGCTGCAAGCATCAAAGACGTGGTCCCATATCTCGTAGTACATATATCTTATATTTCTCACATATCTCGTAGAAGATATATTTCGATCTGAGTTCTTGTGCAAATCGAATTCGTATCGCAGGAAGTTTATAAGTGATTCATCACTGATCTTAGGGAGCAGCAAAATGAAATCCCTGCTCATAATCATCGGCAAAAGATGTTAGTCTCCTTGAAGAATTTTTGAAATTCTTTCAGAATATGGAGCAAGGACGTATGTACTTGATTATGTCTTCGACAGCCTTATTCGGCGAGGTGTATACAACTACCAAAAGCATCTTATATCGCCAATGGGTTGTGTTGTTACGCTCATACCAGTTGTTTGTCCAACGATGATTTCCTTATGCGAAGTGACTGTATGAATTCTACTTGAATTTTTATATACTGCTACTCCAACCGCCCGCTGACTATTTCTCTTGAACTGAACGCAGCATTGAAAATTAGAAAAATTGAACATGCAGGTCATTGTAGGAGAGCAAAAGAATTGTGCATCCCTGCGTGACTGTATCAGTTAGGTTGAGGTGAATCGACCTGAGTTCTGGCAGTTCAATGTTAAAAACCAGACGTCATTATTATCTCGTACAAAATTCGCCATTACATCCTGAGCTATACTTAGCAGTTTTGTGGTGAGGCGCGTTAACTCATTTTGAAGAGGACCAATTGAGGTTGCATTTTTACGTTCATGGTAGAAGACATAATCATTGTTAGTCGACGTGAAGAACTGCTCTACGAGATCGTGATAAAGCCACATACACAAGTAGTTGACTGTGTTTTTTACCGTAGGAGTATACTATCTCGTTATAGAGGTACCACTCTCTATAGTGAATAAATTGAGGTGGTGGCACACGCTATTTTAATTTTTTTTATTTTTTCTGTTCGCTGAAAATGTCGATTCGTCGTTTCTATTTAATTTTGGATTTGGAAATTGCCAAACAACAGCTTAAAACGGCTAAAGATCGCTTAACGGAACATCAGAGAACTAATAATCTGTTACAAGATTTACTTTCTGTAATTAAAGATTAACAAACTAGTGAATTTAGTTTTACCTGTAACGACTACGTTAGAAATGAATATAAAGACTGAATTATATATTTTTGTTATATTTTATTATCGAAATATTGATGTATGTACATCCATAATTTTATATGTTTATTACTTTTTGTAATATATTTGAATTACGGCAATCGCGTGTATGTAGTTGTTTTAATTATTATCGAAATAATTTATCATTAATTGACGCACATCCGCACCGCGTTGCCTTTTGCTTATTTCATCGGGTTCGTTGACTTGATCGTTCGATTCAGATGATGGCTCCACATAATCGTCAGGTGGTACTGGAACACGGTTGCTTATGGCAATATTGTGCAGCACAAAGCATGCTGAAATTATTTGCACACATTTGTATACATTGTATAGTAAATTACCACCTGATACATGTATAATTCTGAAGCGACTCTTAAGTACCCCAAATGCCATTTCGATTATTTTTCTGGTTTTTTATGATGTATATTATATTTTTATTCTGCTTCAGTTAATTCAGTTAATTAAACCGGTGTTAATAAAACTGTATCGAGAGGGTAACCATTATCCCCCAATAAAAAACTTAAAGGCGGAAAAGTCTCCGAATAGAGGCTACTGGATTTGTAAATATGAGAATCATGAGTTGATCCCGGCCAGCGACAAACTAAGTTCGTAAATAAATAGTCGGCATTGCATACCTAAAAATATAAAATTATCTTAGTAATAAATAACTAATTAAAATTAAATCAAATAAGCTTGGACATTAAGTGCGTATACACTTTTTCTATTCATAAACGTATAACTGTCCCATAAAGATGGCTTTTGTATTTGGGTACCATCTATCGCACCCATTACGTTTGGAAACCCATACTTCTCATAAAATCTTCTTGTTACTTCGCGAACTTCTGCGTTACTTTTCGGAAACTTTATATATTTCAAAGTTCTGTGACATACAGCACTCAAAAATTCAGAAAAAATTCTACTCACGGTGGGTTGTAATAGATTGTGTAGCCGAGCTCGTCCCCCACTATGCTGAAAGCAACCCGCTTCCAATATATTTAAGCTTACTAAAACCTAAAAAATTAAATAAAGAGAATGAAGAGAATATGTAAATACCAGCGTTCAAAAATACTCTTCACTTTGTTTCTATTCCATTTATATTCTTTCAATTGGTGATTTTTTAATTTTTCCTCACTTTTTCGATCGTGAATAGTAAAATAAAAGATTAAAAATAATATTCAATTTTCAACGAATAGTGAGAGAATATTGAAAAAGACTAAGAGAATGATGTTTTTAATAGGGCAGAAATTATATTTTTCTACTGTCTCCTCCTTGTTAAACGAATAGTCGACGAATACTTTATACATTTGTATGTGAGAGTAATTTTTTTCACATGTGGCATGGTTTACCATGTGGCGTGGAAACCATGTGCTTTCCATGTGTTTCCTTTGATTATACCATCCATTTATTTTTGTTTGTGAGAACTAAAACAAAATTGTGTTCTCTTCTTTTGTTTTACTTTTCATATTTGTTTGAATAGGTAATAGACTATTCGCGCCGATCAGTAGTAAAAATTATTTGTTCGATCAGTAAAGAAAGAATGATATATTTTGTAGAGCGAATTTTAGAACCCTGGTAAATACATCCAATAATGCTTTACTATTAAGAATGGCGAGATTGATTTTCCACGATTTGTACTTCTTGTTAAATCATCCTTTAGCTCCTCTATAATGTAAAAAGCACGTAGCTAGCGTAAAAGCAAGCGTAAAAAGTACGGCAAACAGCGTAAAAAGTACCTCTATAATGTCTTTTGCTATTTTCTTCGTAAATCTGTATCGCTTAAAAAATTCGACATCACTATACTCAAAAGGGTTATCACGGTCTACAAATACTTAACAAGGTATACGATTCCGATTCCGTCGTCTACGTCTTGATACCCAAGCATCCATTTATACAACAACTAAGCCAATTAATTTTTAAAAGATATATTCACAAATCATGATAAAAAATATTTTTAAACTCAAAAATTGACATAACCATTAATTACACATACTTCAAATCACTCGCAAAATTTTAACTATTTGCGTGCTTGCTAATCAAGACAAAAATATCGAGTATACCATTTTTAGCAATTTTGCAATGATTGCTTGCTTATTTGTATTGAGTATTTCCTTTTTCCGCAAACTAGTGAAAACTGCTTGCTTATCTGATTGCCAAACAATCGAGTATCTTATTTATTTAAAATTTACCAGAACTTAAATGATAGATTGATGAAAAATTCAAAATAACTAGCACTGGGTATCAAAAACATCAGCAAGTTATTACAAAAAATTACTGCAACAATTGTTTTATTGTATTCAAAGTTGATTTCCCAACAAATAACTATTTTGAGATGTAACACTCTTTGGGACACGTAGCAAGGGGTCCAGGTCGAAATTGCATATTTTAAAATGACATTTTTTAAAACGACATTTCTCACAACTGCATACTTCAAAACTGCACAAGGTACAAAACGGCATAAGGTACAAAATTGCATTTTTCAAAACTGCATATTTCAAAACGGCATAAGGTACAAAACGGCATAAGGTACAAAATTGCATTTTTCAAAACTGCATATTTCTAAACTGCATAACGTACGAAAGGACATAGGTACAAAACGGCATTTTTCAAAACTGCATTTTTCTAAACGGCATTTTTCTAAATTGCATTTTTTAAAAAGACATTTTACAAAATGGCATTTTTTAAAACGGCATTTCTTAAAACGACATTTTTTAACGACATTTTTTAAACGTTCAAAACGGCATTTTTCAAAATTTCATTTTTCGAAACGATATAGGTAGAAAAATTTAGGTGAAGGAGAATATTATATGCATACTAAATCTTCAAATAATTTCTAATTTCCATGAAGGTCCTTTCTTATAACATACCTATACTAAACTTAATACTATGTGAAATTAAATCTTACTCGACTAAGAAATAGTCAAGTTCCTTTTCATTTGACTTTATCCTAGAATTTAATCCAAGAATCGTTCACAAATGTTCAAAAATTTCATTCGTCTCAAATTTCATCGTGTAATAAATAACCGTACCTGTTGGTCATATTCCAGAAATTAATGAAAAGGTAATTCTAGATTTATAATCGATTAAAATATTTCATTTTGTCTTGTGCAGTTTTGAAAAATGCAGTTTTAAAAAATGCTATTTCGGAAAATGCCGTTTTGAAAAATGCCATTTTGTACCTATGCCGTTTTGAAAAATGCAGTTTTAAAAAATGCCATTCTGAAAAATGTCGATTTAAAATATGTCGTATAGAAAAATGCCGTTTTGAAAAATGCTCTTTTAACCCTTATGCAGGTTTGAAATATGCAGTTTTGAAAAATGCAATTTTGTACCTTATGCATTTTTAAATATGGCGTTTTGAGAAATGCAATTTTAAAATATGCAGTTATGAACGGATTCCGTAGCAAGAGTGTGTAACTATCCGTATCAAAATCATTTTTGTTACGTTTTTTAATAGCAATAACTTTAATTATATTCCAATCAGAAGGGTAAATATTATTTTTATAAATATTATTTAAATAATCAATTAAATATTTTAAAATACCAGGATTATTATCAATAATATCTTTTAATAGTTTGATAGATAATTTACTACTACCAGTGGCCCTATTCTGGTAATTTCCCGGGAATAGGGAATAATTTATTTTTGTAGCAGTTATTTCCCAAATATTTTTCACAACTCCCCGTTTTCCAAAAGTTAATTCGGGCGATTGGGGAATAAATTTACGGGAAAATAATTTAATTATTGGCGGTCTAGTATCTGTGGTCTAGTTATCGCAATAAAACAAGAAAACAAAAGTCTAAAAGTAGTTTACTACATTTAATTGGTTTTAATTGATATTTCAATCGAATTTTACTTAAAAAATAATTTTGTTTATTGATTATTGATTGATTGATTAGAATGTACGGCCAAGACTAAGCAGGGATCCCGGATATGCCTGGCCTACCGTACACCCCTTTTACATATAACAAGATGGAGGGATAGGGAAGGTTGTTAAATATGATACACTTGACCCGGTTACAGACACCTAAGTAGTCAATAGTTAGTAAATTTTTAGCCACAAGACAGCACAATTATTTTTGGTTTTATGGTATAAAAGTTCGGCAATCAGCATCTTGAAAAAAATTATAGTAGTACCCATACATTTCCTGCAATAAAACTTTATTATTATGAGTTGCATTCTCAATAAACTAAATAGTTCAATTTTCCATAAACTAAATTTAACTGGTTCTCCAAAAACATATTAAATCATGTAAACTTAATCCAATCCAGAAATTCCCTAATATTATTAAAGAATAAAAGAGCAAATTATCTTTCAGTCTTCCACAGGCTTTGAAATCTGCTGAATGTATTTATTTCTAATAAAATAATTTGAATAATAATGGTTTTAATTAAAATAATGTAAAAGACAAACAGTCACTGCCACTCCTGCCATAATTATGCATATTTTTTAAATAAAAATATTGTGAAACCACATCCGGTTTCACGAGGAGCTAATCTAGAATCGATGAGGTAATACATCAAACATAATTTTTGACACAGTTCTAGAATCTCATTGGCGAAACGAATTAACAGAATTATATTATTAAGGTAGTCAAGAATCTGTAAGATGAGAGAAACAATAACAAGTACAGCTGTATAGAAAACCTAATAACCAAATAACCCAACCAATAAAGCCGACTTAAAACTTATATACAATTAAATGAAATTTTAATTTAAAATAAAAGAAAGTTAGCATTTAATCAAATTAGAGTTTTATCCAAAGTTCAAATTTGAAAGTCAATTAATACAACTAAACATGAAAATTATTGATTTAAAATGCCAAATTTATCCCGTTATTGACTTTGTATTACAATTATTTTTACCTATACCTGTATTGGTATATGTGAAACTGGAAATTTTATTTTAATTTTTATACAGACGATTGATTTTCTAAACGACTACACTAAAATTAATGCGAAAAATTGTTGTTTGTCTGATTAAATTATCCAAAATAGGTACTAGAGTACACCATTAAAAAAATATATTCCTTTGCAGCTAAACTAACGTATCTTATAACTTACGCTACTATAATAACGCAATAAACAAATTCAGTTTTTCAGATGCTTGAATTTTGTCTGATTAAATTATCCAAAATAAATACTAGAGTACAATAATAACAAATGTATATTTCTTTGCCGCTTTGCTAACGCATTTTATAAATAGCGGTACTGGACTAACGCGACAAAAAAAAAATTATCGGAAGTTACGCGTTCTTTTTTTGGCCCACAGAAAGTATTGAGTCCATTCATATTTCATAATCTGTAAAAACAGACTTATAGACGCATTATTATTAATATTCGCGTACATTAAAAACTGACAAAGGGAAACAAGTACACCATAAACTGGCCATCATTTTGATAAATCATAAATTTGTCGCTTACCTAAAACTTGTTGTCTATACGAAAATTTCATACACTACAACAATATACTAAAGCACTGATTTAAAAAGGGTCATAAAACACTCGTATTATCTAGAACACTATACTGAAACGAAATTACACGCACAATTTATTTTAATTTTCTTATCAACCGGGTTTTAAAATTAACGCGTCCCACTTGAAAATTCATACACAACTAAACATGAAAATTATTGATTTGAAATGCTACATTTATCCCGTTACCGACTTCGAGTTACAATTATATTTACCTATAAATGCATTGGTATACGAGAAACCGGAAATTTTATTTTAATTTTTATACAGACGTGTGATTGATTTTTTAAGCGACAGCACTAATATCAATGCGAAATGTGATAGAAAATTTAACGGTCACGGCAGATGTAAGATATTTCATCAAAACATTTTTGATTGCAAATTAAAATTTTCTATGGAATTAAAACATTTAAAAAAATTCCAAATCTGTCTGTTTAAATTATTCAAAATACAGGTTCTTAAAATACAAAAATATAAAAAAAAAGATTTTTTGTCACTAAACTAACGCACCTTATAACTAGCGCGACTGTACTAACGCAACAAAGAAAGGTATTTTTTAAGATGCTTATCGATAGTGATGCAGTTTTTTTTACCAAACAGAATGTACTGAGTCCATCCAAAATAGACGTATTATATTCGCATTCGTCAAGGACTGACCAATGGAAACAAGTACGCTACAAACTCCTGCCATTTCGAAATATCAAAAATTTCTCGCTTACCTTAAAATTTCATCGTAATGTCTGAAACTTGTTATATACGACATTTTTTTTACTACAATTAACACACTACACTACAACAATATATATATATAGCTACTAAAGCACTCATTTAAAAAGGGTCATAAAACACTAGTATTATCTAGAACACTACTAAAACGAAATTACGCGCACAAACTTTGTTTTTAATTTTCGTATCGACCGGGTTTTAAAAATAACGCGCCACACTTGAAAGTCCATACACCAAACAGTCACTCACTTAAAAAATTATTTTGTTTATTAAAGTAAAACATTGGCTATTAATATTTCCAATAAATATTACCAGTTTTCAGTATAATTTTACAGTCCTAATATTGCTATAAGTACAAAATACCATAAATTTCCGTTAAATTCTATTCTCAGTTAATTCTTTCCTAAAATAGGTATGGAATAATAAACGTAAAAACTGCTCTAATGGGGAATAATTTTTTCCCAAAATATTTTTTCCCCAAACGCCAGAATACATTTTTGGGGAAAATGGAATAAAACTGCTACAAAATTTTAAAGCCCCATTCCCCGAGAAATTACCAGAATAGGGCCACAGGAGCCGTTTTGGATTTTTTTTTTAAAATTTGGATTGAAATTTTGTTATTAAACTTACTAATATTATTTGAATTTAACATCATAAGCAGAAAGTTAATCAAAAGAATAAGGGAAATTGTCATTAATAAATTTTTTTGCCATATCAAAATTATCTAACAGATTAGTAAATACTAGAAGATCTTTTATTTCTAATTATATTCACTTTATGCCATAGATATTTACTACTAATGTTTAAGTTGAAACTACCAATCAAGTTTTTTTATGACCTCCTTTTGGCTTAGCCGTATATATTTTTTTAAAATTTATTATAAATTTTTTCTATTACCAATTTAATTTTCCATAATTTACTTAAATAGTCATTCCACCAAGGTTTTGGGTGATTTTTTTTATTAATAGTGATTTGTTTGGTATTATCATGAATAATATTATTTAAAGTAAATTCAATATTATTGTTAATTTTATTAGTATCTATTATGACTTTTTTCCAGTTAACACAATTATTTTTTTGAAAACCATCCGCTTCAAAAACAATTAAAATAGGTAAGTGGTCCGAGCCAACTAAACTATCCATGACGGTAAATTATTAAAGATATCTTTGGAGCATAAAGTAATGAAAATAGCCGTTTTAGAAAAAATATTAAAGTTTATTCTCGTTGGATTGCCATTATTAAGAACGTGAAAATTTATTTCCACAAAAAATTTTCCTTTTTTGTTTTCTTTTGATAATGAATCTCACATAATATGATGCGCAATTAATATCTCCAAAAATTACAATATTAGAAAAAATGTTAAAATATTGAATTACATTTTTAAAGTCAATTATATCTGATTGTTTGTTGTTGATTGTTTCTCCTAATTGTTATTATGAGGATTATAAAAGTTTATAAAATTAACAATTTTATTATTAAAGATGATCGAAATATGGATTAGTTCGATATGTAGTAAATTAAAAATGATGTCATATTTACCTTGTTAAAGTTAGCCGAAAGTTGCCAGCCTATCTTTCGGCTGGAAACTTTCGGCTAACTTTAACAGTATGTCATATTTATTAACTGCAAATTTTTTGTTTATTAAAAAAGCTACCCCACCGTAACCATCCGTAACCATTTCTATTGTTAGAAAATAAGTTATAATTTTTAAATTGTATGTTGTGATTATCTTTTAGCCAGGTTTCATTTAGAATTACAATATCAATGTTATTTTTGTTTACGAAAAGATCTAACAAATTGAAATTACTTTTAAGACTCCTTACAATAATTTGTAGTATTTTTAAGACAAACATGCTAATTTAATTTCATTTCTTGGATTATAGATTTTATATCATACATTAATAAATCCGGTTCATTATAGATCTTATTACTAATTTTAACAAAATTATTAATGGCCGATTCGAAGAAAATGTCCATTTTTTGTTTTTGCTCATTGATGATTAAATTATTATTATTAGCTCTGTTGATCCAAAAATTAGGTGAGTTATCATTATTATTAGTGATTTCCGGATTAATACTATTATTAATATAGAAAATGTTATTTTTTTGGAAATAGAAGGTTTTTAGATTGAGAAAAGGAGGTTTTATTTTTTAATGAGTGGATTTTAAATTTAATTTGTTTTTGTTTTTCCTCACATCCTCTGGAGTTGGTAAAAGTTGCATTGGTCAATGCAAAAATTACACACTGGAATTTTACAGCATTTATGTTGTTCTTTTTTGAAATCACAAGTGTACATTTCATACATTGTGTGGTTTCAGATTTGCAAAATTATTTGATGTCGCCGTATCTCAAACATTTGCTACAAAATTTTAATTTTGGAATGAACATCCCAACTTTAATTTTTATATCATAAAAAAGCATAAATTTCGGCAAATCACTTGCTCTAAATTCAATTTTCAGTATATTAGAGTCTTTCAATATTTTATTATTGTTGTCCCAAAATTTAATAGCTTCCGTATTAATAATTTTATCCTCACTCTTTAAGTTATCTTTTTTTTCTTTTAAACCAAAATCACTTAATAAGTCACTGTTCCAACCACATTAGTAAAAATTGTAGGAATGAAAAATATCCTTTATCAATTAAAATTTTACAAATTGGGTCGTTCGTTCTCACGCATTTGTTGGCGCTATCGTAAGCATCAAATTTGAATAATATCGATAGCTTTAATAAAATTTTCCGTAAAAATTTTTGATAAAATTAAGGTAATAATTTTTTTGGTGTTTTCGATTTGATTAACACGTAAAAAGGACCTTTGTCTGAATAAATGAATAAATTTTCCACCATATTTTTATTATTAGATGCGTCATTTGGTTTACGCCGTTAGAATTATTATTTTTATTATTGTTTTTAGAATTATCTGCCATTTTTGTATTTTCAGATGCATCACTTGATTTAGCGACTGACTTATTATATTTTTTATTATTAATGTTATTAGAATTAGTGTTATTATCCTCAATATTTTTCACCATTTTCATATTTTTATTATCATATTCACTATTAGATTTTTCTTTTATTATTAAGATGGTTATCAAATCCCGACCGGACAAGTGGTGCAGTGGTTAAAGCTTCGGCACTTGGACCGGGAGGTACTGGGTTCGAATCCCATCAGAGGCTAGATGCAAATCGAATTTTCATCATCGATTACAATCGTTGATGTTAATAAACACAACTAAGACCCTCTGATGGAGTGCAGAATTCAACGCCGACCCACCTTCCATGTCAATGTACAGGTTGACATGGAGCTTGCAATGTGCAGGTGGTATACTGCAATTGTGTGAGTAGGTGAATAGGTAAATGGGTTAATGATGTGGCGTGAATGCGTGGTATCACAATGGGCCAAAAATGGCCTAAGTGTCAACCACTGCAACCTAAAACCTATCAAATCCCAAAAATCCGAAGAATTAGAGTTATTTGAATTTAGATTCTCATGTCAGCAAATATTGCCGACATTTTCTAGAGATACGTCACTACATATTTTTTATTTTAATTTTTTATTTTGTAAAATAAAACTGAACAACAAAAATATTTAGCGATAAAATAAAAAAAAAATAAATAAATAATTAAAATTAAATTTAAGAAACAATTTTAACAAAAAACTAGAATATTATAGCGATTTTTTTAAAACACGTCTGTTCACTAAAAAGTTTCCAGAAGGAATCAAATTTAACATTCTTACTCGTTGTAGCATAACAGAATACCAAGTAATGCACGGAAATCGGATGTAGCCATATGATTTTTTATATTTTGGTTTTTATTTAGTAAAGAGAGTTAGAAAGGAACTCGGTAAAATAAGAGCGTAATACCCTTGACAGACTAGGATTTAGCTAAACTCGTTTAGTTAAACTAGTTTAGTTAATCTACTACAAATCCAATTAGGTTGCACACTATGAAGTTTAGCAAACCCTGTTTCAATAATAAAATACGGTAGCGCTCTGTTTGTTCGGAATCGGTATTAAACAAATGTTATTGTAGTACAAATAGAAAAATATTTTAATTAAACGCAATTTAATTCATTCTCTGAGAATTGTCAGATTCCAGCGAGATTTGAATACAGATTAAAAAAATATGAATTCCAAATACCATTGTATTTTTTCCGGCACTAGAAGTCAAATATAGTGCAATACTGTATTTTACAATACGCACTCTACGGTAACAGGAATGCACAAATGTGTATGTTGGACAAAAACAAATGCAAAAATAAATTTTGACATGATTCATTTTCGTTACCAACACAATTGTGATGGCAGGCAGGAAAAGGGATATAACCCTTTTCCACCACTATACACAATTGTGTATGTAAATTTCGATTACGAGAAACGAACGTGTGAAACATAGAATTATGCGTAAGTACTATACACATTTGTGCATATCGCTTAGTTTTGTTTTCGTCAGAAAAACAACACTAACTATAATAATAATAAAATAATTGATGTTATCAAAAAGAAATAATTAATATGTTATTTAATTTGTGTGTTATCAAATTATTATGTTTTCAAGAATTCTTATTTAACTAGATCCGTTAAAATACGGAAGACATTACAACCTGTCATTATTTACATACACATTTGTGTATTTTGAACGTCAATAGGAGCAAAAAAATTTATTTTTGAACCCGAAGCGGCATCTATCATTGTATCACAGTACTAAATGGCATTGCCCTATTTATAAATTCTAACCTTCATTGTTAGATGGCGCTCTTGCTAAACCCATTTCTATGCGATAAACTTCAAAATATTGAGAGATTTGTGCACTAAACCGGTTTAGTTACTAAACCTAAAACAAAACTCGTTTAGTTAATCTCGAAGTTGACACATTAAGAGATAAACTCGAAAAAATGATTAAACGCGTTTAGCTAATCCTAGTCTGTCAAGGGTATAAGAAAGAACTCATTTTTATACGTTTGTCGTTAACGTAGTTTATTTCACATTTTAGTACATATACGTTTATATTTTTTCCATTTTCGTTCAAATACATAAGAAAGTTGTTGGTTTCGGTTATTTGCAGCATTACCTGACAGTTCGGGTGTCTCTAAAAATTAGTAACTATACCCGACTACCCGAAGTCGGGTAGAACCAACATGAACTCCCTAGACAAAAACGTATCGAATTGTTGCTTTAAAGGAATTCTTTGAGCGTGTCTTCGTGGATTAACGAATATGTTTTTCCAATTTGGGTGTGGTCCAGAACATCAGAGCCGGGTGAGTAGTGCGTGCCCGTCAAAAAAACGTGTCGTATTTTTACTTTAAAGAAATTCTTGGAGCGTGTTTTTTGTTCTTCCGTAAAAAACATTTCTTTTTCATTTTTTCGAATTCTTCAAATTTTGAAACACGGCGTAGCTTTACACCCATTTAGTTACCTCCCGTTCGTAGAACGGTTAAACTTACTGGTAATTTAATAATATAGATTAAAACTTTACCATTTATTCAATAGCGACGTATGTAAGCGCTGTTGCCTTGTTTCGTGAAACATACACTGAACTGGGTCAGATCAAGTATCAAGAAACACAGGTAATAATAAACAGTTAAGCATTGAAGGGAGGGTGCCAAGGCTTTAGAAATTTGATTTCGAACTAATGAAACATTGAATTTTCTAAATTAAAAAAAAAATCGGTTGTCTCATCAGACTGCAGTGACCAAACTACAAAAACTGAAAACTCTTTGAACTTACATACAAAGTATAGTCAATTTTGTGATTTTTACAAATGCTTACTGAAACATAATAACTCGCTAGGGCACGCATTGTGATTAAACTTTGGATGTAAGTTCAAAATATTTTCAATATTTTTGGTAATTTATTCACTGCAGTCTGATGAGACGACCACGATTTTTTCATTTTACTTCGAAACCAAACTTGCAACGTCTTGATAACGTCACCTCGATACAAACGTAAAATCTGGCTACCACCTAGAATAACCCCAAATTTCATACAACAACCGTTATGTTGCAAAGGTTCCTTAGCGAAATGTAATTGTATAATTTTACGTCTGATTACTTCATATTCTTTATTCGGTTGAATAACAATATTATAAAACGTTGATCTTCTTTGCCCATCAGAGAATGACGATGAAACGACAAGGTAGACAGCTTTAATTAAAATATTTTTGAAACTTTTTCGATATATAAAATTTTATGTAAAAATACAAAGAAAATGAAATATTTGTTGGTATCCCCTAAAACAAATAAAAATTTAATTGTATCTAACGCCAAAATATCAATTTAAGCATCACTTCCAAGTTTTTATTTAATTTTTATAAGATTCTGTTTTCTGTCTGATGAGAATTTGTACGTCTATCGAGATGCCAAATCGTGTGACAAAATTAAACAGTTTGTACACAACACCAATAATGCATAGCTAAATAATTTTTTAAAGCTAAAATTTTTAATTAATAAAACCAAAATATTTCAATTCCATGTAAAATAAATGGCAACTCACTGCCAATTTAAATTACAAATTCAAAAAGTATGTATTGAATTTCTAATTCTAGGAATTATTATGTCATAAATGATCTAATTAAAAATATTTGCTCGTAAACGTAAAGAATCGGATCCATTTCATCAATTATTTACAATATTACGATTTTATGTTAAAATTTTGGAAATATGAATATTTTATCATTTCTACTTTTATTAGGTGTGCAAAAAAACTCGACTCTGAAGTTGGTTACCCGCTATCAGATTTAAGATATGGATGCCGGTGTAGTAAAACAATTTAAAGACGAAAGCCTTAACGTTTTATTCGATCAAAATCTGGGAAACTCAAAAAGAGCTTGCAAAACAGTATGGAGCTATCCTTCTATATAGGATAAGGCCTTCCGATAAACATTGCAAACAAATATATTTTTTTTAAATATTTGCATAGATTATTCCCCTAGATGCTGAATTATTAAAACGTATTTGATGCGTATTACTAAGTAAAAATAAAAAATTAAAATGTTTTAATCCCAGAAGTAGGAATATATAGGTACGTGTACCTTACTTCTCATAAAAGCAATAAAGTAAATTTTTATATAACAACGTATAGGATGAAATATGAGCAACTGATTTAATGAAAGTAAAGTTGGTTGATATACATAATAAATCTTTATATTTATCTGGTGTGTAATCGTGTTAAATAGTATATAAAAGAAAACTATTACAGCCATATATGAGTCAAATCAATAATTTAATTTAACGTTATGATGATAATGATGATGGTATACTAAGCACAAGTTTTTGTATTCCCATTTCTCGTAAAAATAAATGAGATATAAAACGCTTCGTATTATATAATCTGATATTCGTTTCTGTATGTACGAGCTGTATTATCTCTACATCTTAAATAGCAAAAAGGATAAATTCCACGTATTATCAGCATGATTATTACCGATTATCTTATTCGTTGATCGATTTTATTTTTTGATACGGCAGTGTATTATGTAAATAATATTTTTCTTGATTTTTAAAGCTTTAAGATGGTATTAACTGATATATTTATATAATCTGATACGAGAAGATGTATAACCAAATTCCGGAAGGTTTATTTTTTTTGTATTCAAAATGTTACGAATAAAAAGATATATTGTGTAAAAGGAATAAAATAAATTCCACTCTCCCCTCTAAAGCAATAAATAGTGAATGTTCAAAAATGAAAATTTTATGAATATGAAAATATCGATTAATGTGATTATTTACAACTTTTAAATTAAAAGATAATAAACACAAATTATTATTTTAATTTTGGTAAAAAACTTATTAAAGTATTAAACTTTATTAACGTGAAAATTTTTTTGAAAAATATACAAAAATAATATTAAGATTACTTAATAAATACTTTTATTATTATTAAAACGATCGATTTCGGTGTTTAACAAATCGCCATCATCAGGTTAGATACTTGAATAGTAAATAGATTAAAATAAATAAAATGAAAACAGATTTTTAAAAAACTTTATATACTAGAAATTGTTATATATAAGAAACGAAATTAAAAACGGTTACAATATATTCGTCACAATCATAAACGACCTTATACAAAAAATTTTTTAATGTGTATATAGAAAAAGTTAAACGTGTATATAGTGATGAACTTGTAGAACAAAACCAGTGGATGAACTTTGCGATGCACCTGGTGATTATAGATGACGATCTTAAATGCTGCGTAGATGGCCGATTGATGAGTTGTAGAAACAGAAAAGAACACGAACTTGTATATTTTATTTATTTTTAATGCACTTTAGACTGAACTGTTACAATTATTGAATTAATTTAATTGTTTTATATTTTATTTGCGTGTCTTCACTCTTCGCCAGATTACAGAGAATTAATATTAATTACAACTAATTTTATCATGTAAATTACAGTTATACGTTAAGCTATTGTCATATTCAAATTTTATAATAAATGGAGATTGTATGAAATTTGACTATAAATGTACTATTAAGTAAAATACTAGTACAAAATATACTATGTAGCTGCGGTTACATGGTTAAATACACTCGTCGTACTACTACTCTAGTACAACATTAAAATAATATTGACAATAATGACAGCTTGTTTTGTGTTTACAAAATAATAGAAAAGATAAGTATTACAATTAATTTTAACAATATAAAATTATTAATTAAGTTCTTAATTTCAGGGTCTAAATACTAATTGGATTAAATTACATTGTTTGGTAAGTAAAAGTGAGATATTTGCTTTTGTCAATGCCATTAATTTTGTTTACTTTTAGGTATATGATGAAACCGCAATGGAATGTCAGCTGATCCGTAGATTTAATACTGTTATGTATGATCCGCAATGACAACAATAAATATAAATGTTAAATTTGTGTAAACTTCTCAACCAGTGGTGTTTTGATTTTTTAATTGGTTCAACAAAACGATGTATATAAAAAGGGTTAAGTGTTTTGCAAAATCATGTCATAAATTCTGTTTGTGTTGGAGTTGATTCTGTTGTTCAATAGGTGTATATTGTCTTTATTTTTATATATTTCTAACTCTTCAATTCTGTTCATGATGTAGCCTTTATTTAACTTATATAAAATCTGTAGATTATTTTCGAAGTCAATGACCTGATATCTTTGGGTTTTTAAATGGGAAGCTACTCGTGAATCAGGATTGGTTTTGGTTATATCTTTTATATGTTCTAAGAACCTCTTTTTGAACGATCTGCCGGTGTTTCTTAATGCAGTGTTACCTAGGTAATTAAGTTTAGTTTTGCATTTGTAGTTCATCTTGTCAATCATTTTCGTTGAGTATCCATTTTCAATGGCTATGAACTAAATAACGTTTAATTCTTCATTGTAATCTAATAAATTCATTGGTATCACGTTTAGTCTGTTAATAAGGTGGTGGTAGGCTGACAATTTATGTTGTGAGTGGTGGTTAGAACTGCGATGTATAGTTTGGCTGGTTTGTGTCGGTTTTCTGTAAATTTTAAATTTATGTCTCTGGTTTTCATTTTTTATGGTTAGGTCTAAAAAGTTAATTGTTTTGTCTAATTCTACTTCTAAGGTAAATTTTATTTTTTTATGAATTCTGTTTATATATCCGTGTAATAAGTCAAGCTGTCTATTTGTTCCATTGAACAAAACAATCACGTCGTCAACATATCGATACCAATATTCGATGTATTTTGCGAATTTATTACGCGCATTTATAATATGGTTCTGCTCTATGTGATTTAAATAATAATTTGATAAAGTACCTGATATTATTTACATACTAACACATAATTTCAACACATCTTACAAATATGTACTAGCAGCGGGGGTGCTATTCGCGATGTATATTTTGACTTTTTTTGTTTAATAGCAGCCGTTATTATGACTTTTAAAGTTCTTAAATAATACGCTATTGATCAATACACATTCAGAGAGTACTGTATGATGTGCCATTTTGGCCGGCAATATTACACATTAAGAGTAATATTTTTTTTTAAAAATCCAGACAAAATGATGGTGATCGGTATCATGTGGTGGATCATTTTCTTGTATAAGGTCAGCAGCGCACATAGATCCAAATGCTTGGACAGAACTAAATAATGTCGAAAATTAATAATTCGACATCGTACAACGATAAATGAAAAAAAAAAATAAATTGGGTGTCAAAAACATGTTTTAAAGCACATGTTTTTGACAGACCCCAATTTTTTTTTAAACCATTTATAATCAACCAATGAAATAAAATTATGTATCAAAATTAAATCATAACAAACGAATAAGCGAATCGAATAAGCAAAACATTTTTTTATACATTTTACCATTAACGGTTAGCTTTTCAATAACTGTTATGAAACAAAAAAATTATATGCGCGAAGTAAATATTAATATAGTTACGAATTTCGGGCGTTCGACATAGATTTGTACAGAGCTCCTCAAAATCTCGCATTACAAAATCTCGCATTAAAGTATTCCGCATTATAAAATCTCACAATATAAATTCTCGCACAACAAAATCTTGTATTACGAAATCTTGTAAATTCCAAAAATATTATTGAAAAATAACAATGACAGAAAATTAAAAAAATTATTTATTTATTTTATTATACGTAATATTTTTTAAAAATTCTGTTGGAGTAAGTCTAACCATTTTCTTTATTATTCTCTGCCTTTTTATTCTTGATAGTTTGCTTTCTTTTTTTAGGACACTGGACATCGGAATTAAAGATAATTTTATAAACATCCGCGGCCGACCACAACTGTTAAACGGCGGTGCCAGTGTTCCACACTTGTTTGCGTTCGAGGAAAGCACTCAGTAGCATTTCTTGAGTCTGCTTTATTTATTTATTTATTCAAAGAAATCTATTCTGTGATACATGTATGATTCTAAATATTTAGATTAAAACACAAATTTGTTAATTAATTGATTAAAACAAAATTGAAAAATAAATGATAAAAATGTTAATGACGACGTGCAATTGTGGATTTATAGTTGTTGCATAATACTAATTGAGCTAACAATTTTGGAATTGATGATGTAATGGTGTGATCTTTGAAATTTTCCATTTGCCGGGAAACACACCGGCGCTTAAAGAGTGTGTTCTGAATAGAAGAGAGTATATTGTCAAGACCGCAACCATCTCCAAATCTCTTTAAAGGCGATAAAATGTTATCCTCAAAGATAGCAGGAGGAGTTATTAATACGTTGATATTGCTGGGTGGTTCCTGCAATCCACTAATAACGCTTGGCCTATATACTGATTGAAAAAACGACGCGAACATGTCAGCTATATCTTTGGAGTTTGAAGAGCAGGTATTGTCGTAGGTCATATTAGCAGGGTGTCCTTTAATTTCGCGTTTATTCCTAAAGTATTTCCAAAATTGTTTTGGATTTACTTTGATTTTGTTTTGAATTTGAACTAGATACGACCAGTATTTTGATTTGAAATAAATCTTAAATTCGTTACTATATTATAGAAACATTGTTTTGTCTGCTTCTAAACCGCTTTTTAACATTTTGGCGTACGCTTTCGATTTCCGATTTTTTAAATCGAAATTTTGTGGTTTACAGCACAAGATACATAAAGTTCGAAGCCTTGCAGCATAATGTCTGTAAATTGGTCCACATTTTCGGTTATATTATTGAAATTGAGAGTTATTTGCCGGTTAATGTATTCAAGGTAATGTTGTAATACCATACGGTTTGTTTTTTTGAAGTTGTATTTGATTGGTTGTAGGTGTTTCAAACTCGGTATTTTAGTTAAGTCAAATACAATATCCATAGATTTGTGATTGTATTTCAACCGATTCGTGACAATAACTCCTATAAGTTTGTATTACAAAGAAAACAAATTAAGTCGAATCGAAATCATCAAAACTTGAGAAGACATATAGAATGACAACGAAGTTTTTTGAATTTCCTGAACAATTCAGTTTTAAATTGTTCAGGAAATTCAAAAAACTTCGTTGTCATTCTATATGTTTCCTTAAGTTTTGATGATTTCGATTCGACTTAATTTGTTTTCCTTGTAATACAAACTTATAATTATTTGTAAGCCTGCGTCTAATCTTGCGTCGGTCCTTCTTATCAAAAGCTCATTGTCATAAAATTGTCAGATAGGAGGTATTGTCACGATTTGTGAAACAATATTATGACAAAATGTAACACGGATTCTGAAATTTTGAAAGAATCAATGTCGTTGCTAAAGACAAGATCCAATAATCTATCACGATTATTAGCAATTGTTCTTATTTGGTTCGAATTATAACCAAGCATGGCGTCCACAAATAAAGATGCCACATCTATTGTTATATTGAATGGTAAACGTAAAATACAATTTAGTTCCTGGTCTAAATTCTAAGTTATATTTGGAAGATTAAAATCACTAAGCACAAGAACTAAATCAGACGAGTTTGTTGTATTAATAACTTCATCAATAGCATCGATGCAAGTTGCGTAATGATCATTATTTGATTGAGGTGGTATATATGCTGCGTAGATGATTAGATTTGTTTGGTTGATTTTAATTTCTTCACCAATTTGTTCAACTCTCGATGCGGCCTAAAGTTACTGGAGCACTCCAGTATAGAATATACTGCTATCAGTATGCCATTTCCCGATTTCTTTGAGCTTAATTCCGAATCAGTATTGAAAGAAAACTTGATCGGACAACACCAATTATGACGCTCTGACTAGGGTCGAACTGTAGGCGGGGCTCTCTGCCAAACAACACCAAGTCAGTGATATTTCTTGTTGTTACTTGTATTGCACTGTGATACTATCTCTTGCTTGGCATATACTTCTTCCCGCATCTGTTACTCCAGTTCGCGGTTGGATGTAATAGTGTGGTACCAGTTTTCTTTATATTAAGAATTCCACAGTTCTTGAAATACAGACAACTCGAAATTTATACTTAAACCCGAAGGTATTTTTTGCGTTGCTCCGAATCTGCAAATCAAATTATTCACAAATGTGTTGGCTACAGTTTGGGTTTTCTGATTAACAGTTCGATAGACATTCATAGAAACAGACATTCATATGCTGAAGTAGTCAATACAATAACAATATTTCTACAAACAAAATTGGGTTCCAGTTTATTACATGCAGGAAGTGCAAATACATTTTAAATATGTATATCTATAAAATAATTCTTATGTTCCTTTAGTGCGCTTTAGTAAAATTGCAACAAGCAAACAGATTATAAATATGTACTAACATTTCACTCAATCGTTAATAACAATTTTTACACCAATAAAATTAGATTAAAGTTACTAGATGCAGGAAATGAATGCTTTTATTTTTACAAATATTTAATTACAAGATAAACGAAGAAATTAATACATGCTCAAAACATATTAATATTCATTTATTCAAATTTAGTAAAGTTAGCACATGTAGTCAGATTATACATAAATACTTAAGTTTGGCTCAAACATTATCAACAATATTTACACAAACACAATAAAGACGAAGAATATAAAGAGAATAAGAGAGAATATAAAAAAATTATTTTAATTAATTTATTGAATTTTAATAATAATTTATACTATTTTTATTTAACATATTATTATTTTTATATAAATAATACTAGTGTTACTAGTACTGGTACTAGTTTTTTAAGTTTTAAATTTTCATACAACACAATCCATTCGACAGCTTGACTTAGCGCAATGTACATTTTCGATTAATAGTTCTCGTGTAACTTTTTATTCATCATTCGTAGAGAAATGTGGCGTACTAGAAAAGTTCTTAGAATTTAATTTTCTACAAATCTAGATTGTTTCGAAAATGGTCCAGCTACCAGGAGATAAGTTTCTATTGCGACTATAATAATTAAGATTTAAGATTTCTCCGTTTTTATTAACGTCAATACCTAGCTGCATTCAAAATTTTATGTTGATATCATGAATGGAAATACTAGTTTTTTGAGTTTAGAATTTTCATGCAACACAATCCATTCGATAGCTTGACTTTATGTATATTTCCGATTAATATTTTTTTTTTAACTTTTATTTAACTTATGTCATATATATTTTAAATGTAAAATTAAAACACGGTTATTTGTTAATTAAACAAACTGTATATTATATGCACGGAGTGAATATTAATGTATGTTTACCAAATTTTAGTAAAACAACTGTGTGCAAACAGATTAAAAATACTGATTAATTACCGATTAATTACTTACAAACAGACTAAATTGGCTAAGGTTTATTTGAAGAAATAGTTACAATATTTTCAAAAATTAAATTAGATAATATTTATTACATGCATGAAGTGAAAGGAATTTCATTGTTATTTTCATATCATTTAAGTCAAATAGTTAAAAATAATAAAAATAAAATACAAAATTCGTTAGTTTAAAATTTAAATGGAATAATGATTCTCTGAATATACCGCATATTACATGTAACTTAAAAATTTATTGTTAATATATGAACAGATTGTTGTGTGTTGATAAATGCAAGAAGTAAATATTAATGTTTATTCATTTATATTTTAAAAAGCAAGGAAATATATTATATATACTAAAGTTTCATCCCAGCAATAGTGACAATATTTGCACAGATACAAAAAACACTTATTGTATGCGGGAAGTAAATCCTGCTTTTGGTACAGTCAAATATTATGTTTAAATTAAACTTTATTCAAATTATTCAATAGTTCACAGAATAAACTGCACATTGCATTATATAACCTAAATTGTTATTCGTAAATAAAACAAACAGAATATTACATGCAGGAAGTGAATATTAATGTTAATTTAACAAAATTAAGTAAAAAAACCACATGCAGACATATCCATATACTTAAGCTTAATTTAAGCATTATTAACAATATGTACACCAATAAAATTAGATTAAAATTATTACATGCAGGAAATTAATGCTTTCATTTTTGCAGTGATATATGTTTAATGCTTTAAATTAAAATACCGAAGGTTTAAAAGTTTATTTTAAATAGATCATTAATTTACTAAATAAACTGCACATCGCATACAATTGAAATATTCATTTGCTAATCAAAGAAACTGATTATTACATGCACGAAGAAAAAGTTCATGTACATTTATCTAAATATAGTAAAATGAGCACATATAACTAAATTATAAATATTATAAATATTAAATATTACTCAAGCATTAATATTTACACAAATACAATAAGGTTTCAGTTATTACATGCAGGAAGTGAATTAATTTATTGCTACATTCATACAAGTTTCATATTTTTAATTAAAATACAAAATGCATTTATTTGAAATTAAATGAAATTATTTGAAATTCAAATGTATCAATAATTCACTGGAAGTACTGCACGATACATATAACCTAAATATTTATATTACAATGAAATAAACAGATTATTACATGAACGAAGTGAATATTATAAGTTGTTTAGAAAAATTTTGTATAATAACCACGTGCAAACAGACGATATATATTAAGGTTCGTTTTATACAATTATTACAATAATGACACAATTAAAATTATATTTTAAGTTTTATATGCAGGAAGTGAACATCTCTATTGTAACAGTCCTATATAATTGTTAGTTTAAATACAAAACCAGATGCCTTTATTTGAAATCTTAATTCAAATGAGTCATTAATTCACTGGATATACCGCACGTTGCATATAATCTTAATATTAATTTACTAAGTGATAATACCAAATGGGTAGTATTATAAAAATTCAGTAAAAAATATACATGCAAACAAATTATATTTACCGAAGTTTCATTAAAGCTTTTACAATTAGTACATACAGGAAGTGAATCCATCCATATTTACAGAAATACCAATGTCATAGTTTAAATTAAAATACAAAAATATAATACACATTACATATTACCTCAAAAACTTTTTGTTAATTATACAACCAGTTTATTACATGCACGAAGTGAATATAAATTTTATTTTGGTATTTTGATTTTAATGGTGTTATTGTGATTATTCCGTGTATAGGTCTATTTTCAGTACTCTCGAATTAAATACACAATAAGTAAGTGTCGATTATCATAGTTGTTGTCACACATATTGACGCTAAATGAAAGAATTTCCTACGATTGTGTATTTAATTATAGAGTACTGAAAATAGACCAATATACGGAACAATCACAATAACACCATTACAATCGAAAAACCAAAGTTAAAATATAAAAATTCTTAAATACGAAAAGTTAAGTAGTGAGAATAGAATATAGATAGAAAATGTGAAAGAATCGAATTTCGTACGCTACGCAGTAATTCTCTAGTAGCACAACTACATGGTATTGTTCTATATAGACAATATTCCACTGTTAAAATAATACAACAACAGTCGTCGCGACCTGATTAGAAGACTGATTTTCTCAAATCAATAATCTCATCAGTTCGAAACTGATTGTTGTAATTCTTACACACATTTTCCATTTACAAGTCTAAAATTCAAATGAATAATAATGTTCATTTATAAAATTTAGTTAAATATAAATGAATTCCGTTTAGTTGAAATTCAAATGAATTTAATATTTACATGTTCTGCTTATAACCAAATATAACAAACATATTATTTAATGCTCAAAGTAATTGTTATGATTAGTTAGGAAAACTTATTATTATAACCAGATGCAAATTTACCACATATACTAAGGTTTCTCTCAAATATTTATCAGAATAATGACACAATTAAAATTTAATTTTAAGTATTACACTCAACAAGTCAATCTTTCCATTGTTACAGTTCTATATTTTTTACAGCTTAAACTAAAAAACAAATGCGTTTATTTAAAATCTTATTTCGAATGAATCATTGGTTCACTTATACTCCACGTTGCATATATCCTAAATATTTATGCGCTAATCAAACAAATAGATAATTACATGGACGACGTGAATACTAAGGTTTATTTGTTAAGACTTGGTAATTAACCACATGCAAGCAGATTATATATGCCAAGGTTCCCTCAGGCATTAACAACAATATTAACACAAATAAAATTAGATTACCATTATTAAATTTAATTGATTAAATTGGATTTTAAATTTAAATGTGTCATTTTTTCACAGAATACACTTTACATACAACCTAAATAATTGTTTTAAACAAACAACTCATTACATGCACGAAGTGAATATTAATATACGTTACCTGTTCACATTATTAGGTTTTTACTGGATCTGCGCCACACCAATTATTTATATTTATTTATAAATGGATTTATTAAATATATACATATCTATAATTTATTATATAATTTTTTATAACTTTTATAAATACAACACATAATCTCGAATTTGTGAAAAAACAGTTTTAACAGCTCGAATTTGTGAAAAAACAGTTTTAATAAAAACAAATTAATTTTTCAAAAATACTTCTTGTTTTACAATTAGCATAAGCGATACAAAAACTGTAGAAAAAATATATTCTTAAAGGGCTACAATTTTAGTTAAAAAAGTTTTGAGGATTCCCAACTGTTCTTTCTGTTAATAAACCAGAAATAATTCACGCAAGAGGGAAAAATAATAATAATAAAAAGTCCAATCAAGTGTAAAAAAATTAAGTAAAGAAATTTGCTTACAAATGCTGTTAAAATTAACTTTTCATGTGCTCGTATTAATAGATGCACTTCATTTACATATTATGACGTTTTCTACATCTGTAATTTTGCTTAGGTAGGTTCCAATGGAACAGTAGTAAATTCTTGCCTTGCCGTATATGCCAAATGTAAATTTAAATAAGTAAACGAAAATTATTGGTTATGGAAATCGTGCCGCATTACAACAAAACGAAAGATGTGTAAAGTACAAATAATGAAAAGAAGTTCTCAAGCAATATAGAAAAATACATTTTAGCCATTTCATAATAATAAATTTTTGGTAGGATAAAATTTACGGCTTGGTTTATATGTTTTATGGTTTTTTTGGAACATTTTCCAATTTTTAGTCTGGTTACCCATATACGAAGCTAGATATTCAAATTAAAAGTTTATTTATATTGTTATTTATAATAAATCTACAATAGTTTCAAAATCGAAACAATTTTCTAACATTTAGTTTTTATTAAAAACTTAAAAAATGTATTTTTCCATAAAGCTTTTGAAAAAAAATACTAGAGCATGAAAAATAAATTAAATTCTTGAAACACATACAAAAGTCAGATGAACAATGAATAAATAAATAATTTTTTTTACTCATAATGTTTTTTTAAATAAACTGTTTGTAATCAAATACAGGTGAACCTCGCTTAACGAAGGGGGTTGCTTCCTGGAAATGCTTCGTTAAGAAAGAATTTGTAAATCGAGGCATCAAATTATATGATTTTATATGAGAAATTGTTAGTTTGGTTCCTGTAGTGCAAATTTAGTAAAAAAAAAAAAATTCCGTACAAAAATTCAGTTTTATTTTTTATTCTATAAATAATAAAAATCGCAAAATAAAAAATCGAAAGCATTTTATAAAAAAACAAAACAATAATGCTTAAATTATTTAAAAAAAAAATTATCGATTGTAAGTTGTTTTTTTTTTTGTAATGATGGTAATTTTTTATCTCTTTGCTGAGGTAATTCTTTACGTAAACAACACAAAGTGTACTGGTCAACCAACCCTTCGTGTTTGATTTGTAAATAACCGGCAATGATGATTTTCAATACCTTTAAGTGCTTTGGGGTTTTCGGAACGTCCAATAACAAACAGCTTAAATTAAAAATCCCCGGTTGCATATGCACCAACACAACTGTCAGCCGTTCTTTTGATATTTTAAATCCAGGAGATGTCTTCTCGTAACGTAAAAAATGTCGTACGAAGTAAAAGAGACGGTTTTTTAATTTTTTTGTTAATTTTTTATTTGTTATTCCGAGGTCTGTATTCGTTAAGTGTGGTTTTTGTATCAAAAATTGATATCCGAGAATCCGAAAATCGTTAATCCGAGATTTCGTTAAGCGAGGTTTTCCTGTATACAGAAAAATATTTTTTGTGTTTATCCATAGTAAATACGAAATTGAATTTTAAACAAAACAAATTAGAATTTTATTAGTATTTTTCTGTCTAGTTTTATAAAATTCTAGAATAGTATTTGTTTTAATAAAATTTAACTGATTTGTTTCCGTATACCTTCTGAGTTTACGTTATCTCATTTCCCTCTATGTACATGTAAAATATACAGAGGGATGATATGCAAACAGATAACATTCAAAATTACTTTGAGTTTTTATTTTTTAAATATAACCCGTTGTGAGAAAATCATTCTAAAATTTTTCCATTTACAAATTTTCACCAATTTGAATGATAATTACATATACGTTTCTTAACGTTGGTAATTAACACAATTTGATTTAGCTTATCAAGCTTTTAACTTTAATAGTTACACAATAATTATAATTAATTTATCTGTAACATGCCATTTTCGGGTGCTTATTTTACCTTTGTAATTAAAATTATTGTTTGTATCAAAATGGATATCTTTAAACTTTAATTTCAGATACTAAAAAATTTGAATCAAGCTTTTGATTACTGCTGCATTCTTGATCGATTTGTTGACATTGATTCACCGAGGTGTTGGTGTGAATTATTGAATTCGATTTCGGTATGGTAGTTTATTTATTCTAAGCGCAATAATAGAAATTTAATAAAAGCAAATTTTTCAACAATTCTATTTATTTGGTAAAAAATCGGAATCCATTATAAATATTATGTGAATGTCTGAAAAAATATCAATTAAAATGTTGATATAAAAAATGGACAATTTGAATAATAGATTTGCCATTTTTACCGTTTTGGATAAATGATAGATTTTATTATAAAACTTAGTTTCCAATAAGAGTTCCGGATATAATTCTAATAATTGTTTGATTTATTTATAATAATTCAATTCTCTTCCTATTAAAATGAATGTAATAAAGGGTTTATTCAAGATTCAAAGTTTACATGCAGGAAATGAATTTTTTCATTGTAACAGTCATATATGTGTTAAAGTTTAAATTGGATAACACGATACAATTGATTTAAAATCTAAATTCAAATGGATCATTGGTTAACTATAGATATATTGCACGTTGCATACAACCTAAATTAGTTATTACAAATTAAACAGAGAAACTGTTACATGCTTAATGTAAATATTAATTTTCATTTAGTGAAATTTGTAAAGTTTTATTCAAGCAACAATATTTACACAATCCCAATTAGATTGCAGTTATTAATATATTAAATTAAAATAAAAAACCCATTTATTTGAAATCTAAATTCAATTGGTTATAAATGGTTATTTGTTAATAAAAAAAACTAATTATCACATGCACGGAGTGAACACTAATGTTCGTTTGGCAAAACTTAGTAGAATAACTACTTGCAAACAGATTATATATACGTTAGTTTCACTAAAGCATTAGATGCAAACAGACCACATTTTCTAAGTTTCATTTCAGCATTAATTACATGATTTACAAAAGTAAAACTAAATACCATTTATTATATGCAGGAAGGGAAACCTTTCATTGTTACATTCATATTAGATTGTTACATGCACGAAGTGAGTGTTAATAATTATTGAGCAAAAATTGGTAAAATAACCACATGTGACCAGACTATATACTCGTATAACTAAAGGTTTTACTCAAGCATCAATAACAATATTTCCAACATTAAAATTAGATTTAAAGTTTACATGCAGGAAGTGAACCATTCCATTGATACAGTCAGATATGTTTCATAGTTTAAATTGGAAAACAACACATTAAATTAAACTCTCAATTCAAATGGAAAATTGGTTAACTATATATACTGCACGTTGAATTTAACCAAAAAATTGAATTGTAAGGTAAACAAAAAAATTTTTCATGCACAAAGTAAATATTAATGTCAAGTTACCAAAGTTACCAAATTAACCACATGCACACAGATTATAAATACTTTAGTTTCGTACAAGCATTACTTGCAAACAGACTAAATTTACTAACGTTTATTAGAAGCAATACTTACAAATTTACAGAAACAAAATTAGATAACATTTATTACATGCAGGAAGTGAAACATTTCATTTTTATAGCCATATAAATCAAATAGTTGAAAATAAAATACAAAATTCATTGGTCTAAAATTTAAGGTGAAATGGAATAATGATTCACTGGACATACTACTACAGTTT
The DNA here is from genome assembly GCA_932526605.1 of Nephrotoma flavescens. Taxonomy (NCBI): domain Eukaryota; kingdom Metazoa; phylum Arthropoda; class Insecta; order Diptera; family Tipulidae; genus Nephrotoma; species Nephrotoma flavescens. Next base: position 97,866,269 of record OW052220.1, on the reverse strand, counting down.
ATTACATGCAAGAAGTAAATATTAATGTTTATTTATTTAAATTTAGTAAAACCAAATAGATCATATATACTAAAGTTCCATTCCAATAATTATAATATTTGCACAAATAATACAAAAAAAATTATTGCATGCGGGAAGTGAATGTTTAAATTAAACTACATATTGCATTTATTTAAAATCTTAATTCAAATTCATCAATCATTCACGAAATAAATAGATTATTGCATTGTATAAACAAAATTGTCGTTTAAAAATAAAACAAACAGATCATTACATGCACGAAGTGAATATTAATATTAATTTAATAAAATTAAGTAAAATAAGCAAATGTAATCAGATTAATATACTAATGAAATTGAATTATTAATAAAAATATTTATACAATCAAATTGAGATCACAATTATTACATGCAGGAAGTGGATATATATATTTAAATTTTTATATGTACAAAGTGATATATGTTTTATGCTTTAAATTAAAATACAAAATGCATTGGTTTAAAATTTTAATTTAAATGGATTTAATTTACTAAACAAAAAGCACATCGCAAACAACTTAAATATTTATTTGCTAATTAAAGAAACAGATTATTACATGCACGAAGTAAATGCTAATGAGCATTTATCAAAATTTAGTAAAATAAGCACATATACCAGATTATAAATGCTAAAGTTTTCAGTTGTTACATGCAGGAAGTGAATTATTTTATTGCTATAGTCATATATTATGTTTCATAGGTTAAACTAAAATTCAAAATGCATTTATTTGAAATGACATCAATTACTTTGAAATTCTAATGTATTAATAGTTTATTGATAATACTGCACGACGCGTATAACCTAAATATCTATATGTTAATTATATAAACATATTATTACATGCACGAAGTGAATATTTATGGTCGTTTAGAAAAACTTGTATAATAACCGCATGAAACCGTACTATATATATTGCTGTTTCTTTAAATCAATTATTAAAATGTTTACACAATTAGAATAAGATTTTACGTTCTACATGCAGAAAGTGAATATTTCTATTGTAGTATTCCTATATAATTTTTAGTTTAAATAAAAAAAATGCGTTTATTTAAAATCTCATTTTGAATGGATCATTAGTTCACTGGATAAACTGCACGTTGTATATAAACTTAATATTTATTTGCTGATTAGCAAATTGATTATTACATGCAAGAAGTGAATATCCATGTGTATTTACAAACATTTAATAAAAAAAAACTACACTCTTTAATACAAATCTACAATTATTACCTGCCGGAAGTGAATCCGTTCATATTTACAGTACCATCAGTTTCATAATTTAAATTAAAATACAAAATATGTTTATTTGAAATTTGAATTCAAATTGATCAACACTTCATGAAATATACTGTACATTGCATATAACCTCTATTTATTTATTTGCTTATTAAAGAAACAGATTATTATATGCACGAAGTAAATATTTTTGTTTATTTATAAATTTTAGTGAACTAAGCATAAGTTAACATATAATATACACTTAAGTTTTGCTCAAGCACTATTCGCAATACTTATATAAAAATATATTTTAACAATTACATGCAGGAAAAAAATTCATTCATAAAAGTTTTATAGTTTAAATTGAGATAAAGATTTAATTTTTTTTAAATGAATTCTGTTTAGTTGAAATTCAAATGGATCAATATTCATTGAATGGTAATTGTTATGATCGGTTAGGGAAGCTTATTATGTTAATCACATACAAATATACTGCAGATACTAAAGTTTTTCTCAAAGATTTATTACATTATTTACACAATTAAAATTTTATTTTAGGTATTACACTCAGAAAGTCAATCTTTCCATTGTTACATTTCTATATCTTAAATTAAAAAACAAAATCTATTTATTTAAAATCTCAATTCGAATGGACCATTGGTTCACTGGATATACTGCACGTTTTATGTAACCTAAATATTTATGTGCTAATCAAACAAATAGATAATTGCATGCACAAAGTGAGTATTAATGTCTTTTTGTTAAGATTTAGTAGAATATCGACATGTAACCAGATTATATGTACTTAAGTTCCACGCAGACACTGAACAATATTTACACAAATAAAACTAGATTACAATTATTACATGCAAGAAGTAAATCACTCTACTGCTACAGCCATATTAGTTTCATAGTTTACCATAAATTCATATGCTCGTATTAATAGATAAATTTATTTTATATATGACATTAAATTATTCTATGATAGGTTTCCATCGAACAATAATAAAATCTAACGTCTATATCATATCTAAATTAAAATATTTCAATGAACAGTTTTGGTAACGGAAATGAAGTTTTCCAGCATATACTGCTGAACCTAGATTTTCGTAATCATTCAATACATTTTCTGCTAAGATAGATTACTATGGAAGACTATTTAAATGTTGCTTTACTACGCGCAAAAAATACGCCAAATGTATGTTGCCAACAAATGGCTCTTAACTTAGCCATAATAGTGTTTTAAGTAACATTTTTATAAAAACTGAGTTACGTTACTTTTTGAACATTTTTGCCATGATTTAGGTAGCGCAAAAGTGAAGACTAAGTTAAATTAGTACCTATCATAATTTAACATATTGTAACAAAAATGTGTTAGCCTCAATTTTAATGAAAACACGTTTTTTCTCATTATCTTTCTATAATAACAAAATGTTACTTGAATCACTTATGTTGTTAACTATAGTCAAATAATGAAGAGAGTTTTCAGGATATATTATGCTGAAACTTAATTTCATTTAAATAGAAAAATAATAATGTTTTCCGGTTTTTTTAACAATTTTCCAATTTTTATTCTGCGAAGCTAAATTTTAAAATCAAAACTTTAATTTTATTGTTATAGTAGTAAATTTAGTTTCAAAATCGAAATATTGTTCTAACATTTAGTTTTTAAAAAATTATATTTCCATCTGTAGCTTTTGAAAAAAATACTTAGAGCATGAAAAATAAATTAAATTCTTGAAACACATACAATAGTCAGATGAACAATGAATAAATAAATATTTTTTTTTACTCATAATGTTTTTGTTAATTAAACTGTCTGTAATCAAATATACATAACAACATTTTTTTGTGTATATCCGTAGTGAATTTTATATAAAACAAATTAGAATTTTATTAGTATTTTTCTGTCTCGTTTTATAAAATTCTTGAATAATATTTGTTTTAATAAAATTTAATTGATTTGTTTCCGTAAACCTCCTGAGTTTACGTTACCCCATTTCTCTCTATGTACATCTTATGTACATAGAGGGATGATACGCTAACGGATAACATTAAAAATACCTTGTAGTTTTTATTTTTTAAATATAACCCGTTGTAAAAAAATGTTCTTAAATTTTTCCATTTAGAAATTTTCGTTAATTTTAATGATAATTACATATACGTTTCTAAATGTTTGCAATTAACACAATTTGATTTAGCTAATCAAACTTTTAACTTTAATTGTTACACAATAATTATAATTAATTTATCTGTAACATACCTATTTCAGGTGCTTGTTTTACCTCTGTAATTAAAATTATTGTTAGTATCAAAATGGAGATCTTTAAACTTTAATTTAAGATACTAATTAAAGATTTGAATCAAATTTTCGATTACCGCTTCATTCATGATCGATTTGTTGACTTCGATTCATCAATGTGATTGGAAGTTAATTATTAAATTCGATTTCGGTATGGTAGTTTATTTATTCTAAACGTAAAAATGGACCTTTATCAAAAGCAAGAAACACGAAAAGAAAACAAGGTATAATAAAAAAGTAAAACGTTTTATTTGTGGTTCTGTTACTTTGATGATTTTTGATGAGTCCTATAGAAAAGAACCAATTTTACCAAAGTATACAATCGTTCTGAATGACTAAATAAAAATTTGATTTGTTTGATAAAAATCGGAATCCAATATAAATATTATGTGAATGCCTAAAAAAATGTCAATTGCCATTTCGTAATCGTTTTGGATAGAAATTAGTGTTTATTACAAACCTTAGTTTCCAATATGAGTTCCGTATGTACTTCTAATAATTGTTAGTTTTAATTATATTAATACACTTCTCTTCAGATTGAGATGAAACTCGGTTGGTTTGTTTAAAGTAGTGATGGTAATTCAATGATTATAAGAAATTAGATCACTACTACTTAGAAGGGTTCCAAATATGGTTATGAAAAAATTTGAATTGGAAGTAAAGAATTGAAATAAGTTATGTCATAAACCTGTGGTTTAAGTTCTGAATTGCAGCAGGAACATGCAAAAAGGATTTTTTTTATCAGTTTTTATCATTGGGAATGGAAATTTACAGAAATATTACCCCTATCGGGAAACATAACTCATAGGCTTCAACCCATCTTCCATCTCAGTAATCTGACATGAAGCAATGCAATGTGAAGATGGTTCTACGTAAATTGGACCTATATCAGCTGACACTGAAGTAATGATAGATATCCTGACGTATATAAATTTGCATTCGGCCTTTACAGTGGACAACATCATGCAGGCTACCGTTATTCTTATCCAGGGTGTTCTAGGCTGTGAAAAATGTACATGGATCATAAACGAAGCTGTGATCAGGTTGTATGTGCCACTAAAGAAGGTTTTGCTGATTTCTAAAATATCCGTTCGTTGTATTAAGGAGGAGACGAATTCTAACAAAATACTTAAATCAACAAAATCGTACTTAATTAGTGGCCAAGATCATTAAATGTTCCTAAATTTTTCTTCGTGGGGATAAAAACCAAATTCCATTCATTGGCAGATTGCACCACGCTAATATGAAACTTTACAATAATAATAAATGTAACTCGGACCAGTTATTTGTTACATAAAGATGCCCGACTGAAGTTACATTTGCACTAACAAAATATATTTTCTTGATGTCAGCACTAAAAACCTTTTACCAGTAATCTGAGAGATTATCACTGCCAATGATATATAATAAAATTTTCCCAATTCATATAAATCTTTATTAAAGTCTCAGTTTACCTAACTTTCATTTAGTCAAGTTTTAACAATCTATTAGACGCAAGGAGTAACGTAGACAATAAATGAAGTTCTTGGGTTGACAAATTGAAGGTTCAATCACCCGCGATCCATTAGAACATCTGAGCGACTCAAAGAAGTTTTTAGATTTATCGATATATTCATGCGGCAACCACGTTTACCCGAAATTCTGAAAATATTTGTGGTGGTATGTATTGGTCTGGCCTACACATTAAAATAAGCCGGGGTTGACAAATTATAGGTTTAATCAACCGCGATCCATTAGTACATCTGAGCGTCTCAAGGAAGTTTTTTAATTTTTCGATATAATCATGCGGCAACCACATTTACTCGACTAATTTTAAAATGGCGAAAGAGTAAAGTTTGCATTAATTTGCTCGTCCGGATTATTTTCGTTTATTTTTTTATTGATTGTTTAAATCTATAAAAATAACTTACAAACTATAATCACCAATCTCCAACAAATTATCTGTGCAAAATGTTTATTAAAATAACAATTAGTGTCGAATTATTAAATTTGTTTCTAAACAGAAAATAATATATAAATGTGAATGTCATTTTGTATTGTTTCTTAAATAATACCACCATGTTTGCGAGTGATAATATTATTTAGTAAACGTTTATAACGAGTTAAAATTTTAGAACGGCGACTGTGTAAAATAAAATGGTATAGGCTGCATTTTATAAGTGAAATAACAGTTTTAATTTAATAGAACTGTTAAAAATGAGCCTCGGAAATTTGTTAAAACTTCCGAAACCGACAAATTCAGATATTATGTCCGCTATTGGTTTTCTGTTGCAATCCAATAAACGAGACCACACTGAATTAAAAGCAGATATAAATGATATCAAAACCGAGATACAACAAATAAACACCGGGGTTCAGAATGTGGAGGCTGTTGCGGATACTACAAGTAAAACAGTAAGATTTTGGTCTGCTGACGTGAATTACCTAAAACAACAACAACTTGAACAAGAAATACTCATAACGGGAATCTCGATTGACGAAAAAATAAAAATCACATTATTGGTAAGCTTGCTGAAATCTACAACTTTACGCAAACATTATTTTATGTTTTACTTTGGTTTTTGCAATTGTAATGGTGTTATTGTGATTGTTCTGTATATTGGTATATTTCAGCACTCTCGAAATACACAAATCGTAGGAAATTCTTCCATTTAGCGTCACTATCTGTGTGACAACGAATATGATAATCGACACTTACTTAAGTTGATTGTGTAACTTCCCAACCACCCCATACTTTCTTTCCTTAACGCTGGATCGCGGATAAATTTGAGTATAAGTCAAAAATTCAAAATTATTTTATGGTCAAATAAATTGTTGTGGTGAAAAGGCCCAGTCGAAACCGAAACTCTTTCAGTCAAACAGATTTTCCCCGATGATAGAAATGGAGATGATGAAATTATTATACGCGACAGATTAACCACAATGAATAACACCATCATCAAAACATTGGTTTAGTTAAGGAAAAAAAACAAAATTAAAAATTGCTGGTTTCGTCACAACGTATTATGGATGATGTCATCGATCTTGCTGTTTAATATCTGCGTATACGAGTACGCGGGCAAAAATATGTATGTTATATACCTACTTATTTATTTTTATTTTTTGCTTATGTATCATTACATTACGGTAACTAAAATATTATAGCTATCAATATCTTCAATCGATCATATGATCATAAATTGTATATTTTCCAACATAATTTTTTATGTTATATTATGTGATAACACCTACAAAAATTATTAGTACCTACAGTTTCACAATTTTTTATTATTCTTTTTTTTCGTACATCGTATCTACTTATATTGTTTGTTTTGTTGTTTGAACATGTAAATTACATTTTAACTTAATTTATTTCTAGAAATCAAAATTATGTAAAATATTATTTCATATATCAACTTTTTGCTTATATAATTATTTTGCAACACATATTAAGTAGTTGTTTACTTTTATTATTTTCAAATTTCATGTTGTTCATAAACTCATTCAGTATACGGGTTTTGTCTCAAAATGTGTGAACGAAATGAGTGTAACCGGAATGATACAGTAGTAGCATTTGTGTTTGGGTTAGTTTCGTGCGTATATGATTATTTTACTCCATATGCAAGCCCCATGTCATTCTTTTTTTGTTTATTTATATTAACCCTTTGAGTTATTATTGTTTATTTATATTAACCCCCCCCCCCCCCGACATGATTTCGGCTACTGTATTGAAGAGCACAATAGCGCTTTTTGGCACTCAAAGAGTTAACCATTGTAAACGCCATATTTTTGTGTCGTTTATGTATTTTCGTTTTTTTTTATATTTAACATTTTATTTTTAAAATTTATGGAATTTAAAATAAATTTACTAATAAAATTTTATTAAAACATATAAAATTAATTTATGATTAAAAAAATGTTAAATATAAAATATATTAGCATGTTAAATAATGACACTCCACAACTCGAGAGCAGACATAATGTGCTGAGAAAAGGAAATAAGGACCATAACAATTAAACCGATTCGCCCGGATCGCGTTATTTTGATACTGTTCATCATACAAATGACACAAATACGAACAAAAGAAAAATACAAATACAAAGACATAGGTAATTGTGTATTATACACAGTATACGTATTTGATTTTTTTCGCTTCACTCATTTTAAATGAGTAACTCACGAGACAAAATCGATATACAGATAATTAATAACAACAGATGAACTTAATTTTTGGATAGCATAAATGTACATACATATTGAAATTAAATTTAAAATTAAGGATAGTTATTGTTAATACAATGTTAGACAACGGCACAAACAAACCAAACAAACATTTTTTTTAGAATTATCAAGCTTTCTCAGTGAAACAAAATCTTACTTAACCTTAAGTATTTTCTATATATGTAAACATAAATAGATTAAAGAATAAATTAGAGGAACTAGAAATTCTTTTGTCGTCATTTAAGGAAACTGTAGATGTTATTATTCTCACAGAAACCTTTCTAAGCAAACTTGAAACAAAATATTAATTTTTAAAATATTTCAAAATATTAATTTCAAAATGTCGCAGCTGCGACATAAAATTTTTGTTCGTGAATCCAAAAAGCAAAAATTGAAATGAAAAAAAAAAAATTTAAGGACATTTTTGAGAAGTAGATTTTTGTTTAAATTTTATTTTCGAGAGAACAGAATAAAACAAGATAAAAAAAATTAATGATTTAATTTAAAATAAGGGTTTAAATTAAAAATTAAAATCTATTGCGACTTAGTTTGAATCCAGAAACCAAATTATCGTGTAGCATTGTTGATTTCGTTCAAACATTTTGAGACAAAATCCGTATACAGATTACACAATTCGCATGAGTTAATTAAAATAAAATGATTATTTGAACTCTAAATTTTGCGAATCACTTATTCTTATTTTTTTGTCACATCACAATTATTAGGTTTATTTATTTATTTATTATTTTGTTTGTCACTTTATACAGGTTTAAGTATTACTGCTGATTACAACCAATCTTTTCTGTCATCCCAAAAGCTCGTCTTTTATATACATCCCAAAGACATATTGCAATGATCTCGTTTTTTTTCTATGTAGATTTATTGCATAGTTACATGATAATGTCTATAGGGAAATTTCGTGGAGTACTAGAATTTAACCCATTCGCGGTCGTGTTTCTTAATTCGAAGAGACCCTACACCCTTTAACACCAACAAAAATCCTATATAGTGACGAAATATTACCCTTGAAGTACCTCATCCTCTACGAATATCTACTGACGATTTATAAAGTTAGATATGGACTGATTTCCAAACTAACTTTTCAATAAATGAGCGGCAAATTCGTAACCACTAAAATTATCGGATTCCATAATATAAATTTAAAGCCAACCAAAATTGTATTCTCTATCGTGATATACAATTATATAATCAATTAGATGGCAGTGACAAAACCTTCAAAATTTCTACTTTCAAATTTAACCTTAAAAATAACCTTTTCTAAAGTTTTATTACAGAATATGATTTGTTTCATTGATGATTGGTTTGATTATACTTAGGTTTATTAATTTGTTTAAAAGCTATAATTTTGATACTAATTATTTGTTTGTGCCAGTTTAATTTAGTTTAATTTAATTCAATGTAATTTAGTGTGTATTCTTTATATAGTAAAAGATGTCTTCACCATTTTGGAATATTAACTATTGTTAGAAAAATATGTTCCTATATAAAAAATTGTATTTTTTTTCTTGGAAAAAAAAATAAAAAAAAATGGGTCATTTGCAAATTGTGAAAATATTTGTGGTGATACATAATGGTCTGACCTAGACAATAAAATAAGTTCTGGGGTTGACAAATTAAAGGTTCAATCACCCGCGATCCATTAGTACATCTGAGCGTCTCAAAGAAGTTTTTAGATTTTTCGATATCATATGCGGCAACCACGTTTACTCGAGAATGAGTCATAGACAAATTCCGAAAATATTTGTGGTGATACATAATGGTCTGACCTAGACATTAAAATAAGTTCCGGCATTGACAATTTAAAGGTTTTATCACCCGCGATCCATTAGTACATCTGAGCGACTCAAAGAAGTTTTTTGATTTTTCGACATAATCACGCGACAACCTCGTTTACCCACGAGAATGAGTCATAGGGTTTTTTTTTTAATTCAACCCGAGCAAGCAGGTTTGCCCTGGGTATTGTACACCGAGTACAGTTTGTGCAGTGCCAAATGATCCAGTGTGCATTAAGCAATAATTTGATTTTTTACTTTGTATACTCTTCGTGCACTGGCATTCTATTAAGAGAGTTAAATTTGAAGAACCGAATATGCCCGGTGTAAGTACAGTTCACAAATAAAAATACAGTGTGCAGAGTTAAATTACTCAGGTTGAATAAAAAAACATAGAGCATTTTTTGACAGTGCACTGCTTGCTCAGGTTGAATTAAAAAATAGGCCCAAAGACAAATTCTGAAAATATTTGTGGTGATACGAATTGGCCTGACCTAGACATTAAAATAAGTTCTGGGGTTGACAAGTTAAAGAATGAACTACCTAAGAATCATTGGTCCCCTTGAATCATAGAAATGTTATGATTTGTAGATACAATCATGCGGCAAGCACGTGTTTACAGAAAAAAATATTCAGAAGGGGCTCATCAAGAACCATTAGTACTCTCATTCAAATCACAGTTTTGTTTAGTAATTTTGATTGTTTTGTGAAATTGCCTGTAAGTGGGAATAAGACACATGTCTTACTTTGTTGTATTTTAGTATTCGACGAGTAGTATGAAAATATTTATCGATTTTTTAATTATTTATTAGTGTTTATAAATTTAACACATTATTTTATATTTAAGTTCATTTTTTTATTTGGCTTTAAATTTTTAATAAAATTTCGTGCTAAAACTTTTTACAATTATATTTTGAGCTAACTTGTACTAACGGGTTGCTTAAGGTAGAAAGAATATAAAATACCCATGAAATGTGAACCCATATGTAAAACATACGTCTTCTTTTCGATGCCGGTGTTATTGGAAACGTCCATCCTAAACATGTAAATTATTGTTCCAAGCCGGGCTTTTCCGCTTCACCACCAACCGTTCAATTATGGCGACATTAATCCAAGATCAGCAAAAAAATTCAATACCACATTGACGATCACTCCGGTTTCAATTTCTCAAACGTAAAACCGAAAAAAATGGAAATGAAATTTTTTCTCAGTCTTAAACCTAAAGAAACTAATTTTGAATTTTTATAAAATTTTGATTCTAATTAAGGTTTATTATTTTTTATCTTGTTTAGTAATCTAAAATTTGGTTAGTTTTTTTTGTTTTATGAAATCATAGTTGCACTCCATTTCTGTAATCTTACGAAATTTTTTTATAAAGTGTATGGTTTGAGAGATACGAGCAAAAAATTGATCTACATTGCACCAAAACCATTTTCTCTGAGCATTGTTTCGTTTTAACGAGAAATAAAAATAAATATTATGAATTCTACTCTGAGTTAGAAAGCAAATTTTTTATTTAGCTGCTGCTAGGTTTCAGTGACACCATACATTCACACCACATTATTAACCCATTCACCTACTCACAAAACAACAGTATACAACCTACACATTGGAAGCTCCATGTCAACCTGTACATTGACGTGGACGGTGGGCGGCGCTGAATTCTGCACTCCATCAGATGGCCTTAGTTGTATTTATTAAGTAGATAGATGATGAAAATCCGATTTGTATCTAGTCTCTGATGGGATTCGAACCCAGTAACTCCCGGTCCAAAAGTATTGGTTCTAATAAAAAAAATAGATTTTGTCACCATCTCCCATACTAGTGAGTTTCAAGGTCATTTAAGAGACTGAACAATTTTCGCCATCAGCAATTTTCTAATATTTTGCTTTTTTTCCAACATAAAAGCCTGGGATTTTTTTAAAATCTCACCCTGTATAAACATATTCACAATTATTCCCAAAGTGGCTTCAATCTGATTATTGAATAATTATTGTTTATTAAAAATCGTCTCTATATTTGGTAAAATAACAAAACGCCGCATTTTTTCTAATTTCCTATTATAGATAGACACAAATTTTTAATTATACAACAAACAGTTTAAAAGAACACGCAGGCCTAATTTAGAACAATGTAATTGAAAAATCTGTTATGGATTAAACATATTAAAATACTGAACATGTACTCGTATATGTTTATAAAATGTAAATTGCTGTAAAAACGGTGTTCAATCAAATATGTCAGATTTATATTTAACATGTCCGCGTGTGTAGTGTGACTTGCGCGCGGTTCAAAATAACTTATATTTGTTTATTAATTAGTGATATCGTCATTCAATTAAATATAGATAACGTTGATTTCGATAAGTGATAGAGCATGAAAATCTCATAAATGTAGTATATATGTGGTGTTAAAAAAAATAATTGGTGAGGGAACATATTATACATAATAGTGAAGTGTTTCAAAGTTTTTTGATCTGTTACGTTGTTAATAGAACGTTTGCATATATATGACAAAATATTGTGATTATAGAAAAACAGTTTTACTTTTGCCCCAGGTGATATTTTATGTTGGTTTGGTTAGTGATTTGTGATACTTGCCGTAAACGAATTTATTTAATAAGAATATTTTTCAAACATATTATTTAAAATATTTATTATAAAACAAAATAATTAAATTAAATATGAAATATAGTTCATTGATGCCAAACTAGCAAATTTTTAAGGCTCAACTTAGCACGTACAATTTTACTCCTACTACGTTACTACTATTAATTTTTCGAATTTTATTGTGTGTATTAACGAACATAGGTTCTTCTTTATTCAGTACGCTTCCGTACATTAATATTCTGAACCGTATCTTTCAGTTTGTTAAATATATAACTGCGGTTAAGTTGGAATCATAAAATATCAAAAAATTGAACCATTCGCGAAGGCCATTGACAAGGCATCGTAGAGATGTCTAAGTAAATCGAAGTATTCTATCGTGTAGTATACTGACCCTATTGCATCTTCGATGATAAATTCGATTGGTTGATAAATTCAATTGGTTGATTATGCAGCCGTGATTTCGTCAGTATTTGCATTTACTACCGATATTGAATTCAAACGGTTACTTATAGATATCTCTACGATGCCCTGTCATTGACGATCAAAGCGCCACTACATTTTCTATACCATATAGCAAAATTAAAATTTTTTTTAAAATTTCTGACTGCTTCACCGTGTAAATATGTTGGCTTCTAGAAAACATAATGAATTTTTATAGCAAACATGGTTATCACTAAATTTGCTTGCGTTGAACTTGTTTTTTTTTTAACAAATTTTGTTTTGCATAACGCGTTTTTTTGAAAGTGTAGATCAACCCTTTTTGTCATTTTTAATTTTTCAGAAACTTTACTATAGTCTTTCGAACACAGAAAAAATGAACAAAAATCTTTTAATTTTTAACACTATTTCACATCAATCAAATTGATAAAGCTAGAGGAGTCATAGTTTCGTTCGGCATTTAAAACACAAGATGGCAACTTCAACATTAGATTTATATCGTTGATCAAACTAATACTCAGTTAAATATCATGAAACAGAAAATTTTTATAGTAGAACCTGCAATTAGGATACCTACACACATTTAATTTATTAACCATTTAATAGAAAATGATGACAACAAAAACATTTGACATGTTAATGACACCTAGTCGCAACTTTCCTCGGGGAACATGCAACTTTCATCGTTCAATGCCCTTCAATTGAAACGCTTCTCACAAGTCACTTGATTTATTAACCATTTTTTCTTTATGAACCTCTAACATTGCTCCGTTCATTAAACAGATGTTCTTCCCTTCTGCTAATCAGTCCTCACCAGTTGCTAATCTCCCTTCGAACGCATCTCCAGGTACCGAATATGAAAATGCTCTCATCAGCGGTAATCTTGTCAAGCCGGTGGTTACCATGGTCGGAGAGGAAAAGGCAAACCTAAAAAAATATTTATATGTCCCTAGCAATCGAGATACACCCACTGCAATGACAAGTTAACCTCGGCCTAAACTCAACGAGTGTAAACATGATCATAGATGGCAGTATATCAAGAAATTTTAGTAGATCATCCAAGGTACCTGGATCTCCACTGCACTATAGCTCGCTGCCGAATATGTATCGGAAGCGCATTGAAACGACGAACCAGAATGAAGGAAGGTCCTATGACTTAACACTAGATTAAGAATGCTGTTTCGAGAGGGCCAATGGCTATGTGAAAACTATCCTATAACAAACATGGTTTGAAAACATCTCAGACCAGCCCAATAGCAAAGTAATGAAACAGAAAATTATACCAGATTACCATACGGATAATAGAATAATTACCATGCATACCAGCTAGACTCTCGTCGAGAGGAGTACTCACGTTATTACAAATGCTCGGAGAAACGACAAACATCTAGAAGCTGCAGAAGCCTTGGCCGTAGCGCAGCATGTTACACTTGTGGAAATGTCGGCACAAGATAAAGGAATGTAAAAAGGTTCAGGAAGATGGGAGATATATAGTGCTGGAAGATTTAGCCATTTTCAGAAGTAACTTCTTGCCCAATAAAGCTTTTTTGAGAAATTCGGCCACCGACTCAATCAATGAATTGAGAATGAGATGATGCGATATGGGGATGGGGCGATATTAGATCGCAGGGGCAGCTAGTTGCTGAATAAACCGGTTTATGTAATATTTTCTGTCTTAATAAAGTAGACAATACGACCTTCGAAAGAGGTAGTTATGGATCCGTGCTGGAAGTAACTTCTGGCTTACAACGGATCGTAAGAAAAGTAAGAAACTGGTAGGTTAGCTAGACTAAAAATTCAGTGATTATAATTGCATCACGTTCACAGTGGATAAGTTCGATACAAGAAGGCAAAATCTGCCCAGAAGACAGCTTTGTTCTGAGAGAGTTGATACTTTAGAAAGAGGACGTCTGTGTTCGGCAATTCACTGGCAGCAACTAACGCTTGTGGTGTTAAATGATTGTTTCAAGCAACGATACAAAATCAATTTTCATTTCATTTGATGAAATTTGTTGAGAATGGAAAAATATTTTTTACAGCCGATCTTGTTATTCGTTAAAAATTGAAAGCTTAATTACAAGAGCAGATATACATATAAATAATTTACTCAGATAGAATTTATTTTGATTATATAATAAATTCTGTCAAAATAGTGACGAAATTTGGACAGTTAAAAAGCCCCTTTAAAGGGATTATAAAAAAAGTTTTAATCGATATGTTGGCACAACTGTCCTCTATCTTGGCAGGCACGATTTGTCATTTAGTTCGTTTTCAGTGCTCTATTTTGTCAGTTCGCCCACAAGTGTGTTTCACGGTTTTTATAAAGAATAAAAATATGGAACAAAGAATTTCTCTCAAATTTTGTATTGGAAATAGAATTTCGTATGCAGAGTCGCTGAAAATGTTACAGAAGGCTTACGATGAACCGACTTTATCAAAAACACATATGTACGTGTGGTACAGTGCTTTAAAAAGCGCTCAAGATGTGGTGGAAGATTTTTCTCGCCTTGGTTGGCCTCTCACTGAAAAAAATAATACGGTGAAGTCTACAAAAAATATAAGTAAATTTAACCTAAAATCGCTGTTGAAATTGAGCCTAAGTAGCGCAAAGTAAATTTCACAAATTATGAAATGTGAAATTAACTTCATGCTATGTAAGAATATTTTATAATGAGAGCTCCGAAGTTAACATCAATAAAGTGAAGGCAATGGTGGCGGTTAATCGTCATTTAGGTTTGAGAGATATCGCTGCTAAACTTTCTGTGACCCCGAATCAATTCGTACTATTAGACACGATTATTTTGGCAACAAGTTTTGAAGTGGCACCTTCTAGCTGAGCCGAAACCGAAAAAACCACGTCAAAGTCGATCAAAAGTCAAGATAATGTTGACTGTTTTCTTTGATTATCGCGGTGTTGTGCACTAAAAATTCTTGCCAGAAGGCCGGGCGGTAAATAAAGAATATTATTAGGGCATTATGCGGCATTTGATAGAGCAAGTTTGTCGAAAAAGGCTAGGTTTGTGGAAAGAACCCTTAATGGATTTTGCACCACGTTAACGCACCATTTTACAAGGCTCTCATTATGAAAGAAACTCGGGCCAAAAACTCAACAAATATCATCGAATAACCATCGTATTCTCCTGATATGGTTCCAGCTAACATTTTTCTTTTTTTTTCCTCTTTCTCTCTCTTTTTTGTTATTCGATATTTTTATTCATAGAGCACTGCACACACTAAATAACAGATCGCGCTCAAACTTCATGTCAAGATTTGCGAGAGTTGTGCCAACTTACCGGTATAAAATCGTACCTTTCAAGGAGGCTTTTTAAATGACTCCTTTTAAGGAGGCTTTTTAAATGACTAATTCCCGTTAGTTTTTTGACAGTATGTATGATTTGTTGGAAATGATTGTTTTTGTTTTGAATACCTTTGGTAAGGATTGACTCTTTCCAGCCGAAAAGTAATAAATGTTATGCCGTTTTATGGAAACTTGTATGGAGGCTGGAAGGCCTTTACCATAGTATATTCAAAACATAATTAATATATTTCACCAAATCGTAGATAATGGAGAATAGCACGCTTTTATATTATTCTTATATGGGGTCATATGAAACTAGGTCATTTGCTCCAACCCTATACCATACGGCTAGTACTACTTTTTAGTCATTGTTCGTTCCTACTATTATACCAACTTAAAAAAGGGTCCCATTTGAAACGCGATATTTTAAAACGCGAATTATCAAAACGCGATATTTCAAAACGCGATATTTCAAAACACGATACGGTACAAAACGCGATATGGTACAAAACGCGATATTTCAAAATGCGATATTTCAAAACGCGATATGGTACAAAACGGGATATGGTACAAAACGGGATATGGTACAAAACGGGAGTTTAGGATCGGGTTATATCAGGCGGGTGAAGGGGAAATTTAATTTCAGTTTATAAGAATTTAAAAATCGATAGTAACGATAGTATATAGGATCGGTATCTGGTGAGTCGCTGCGCTCCCGCCGCTTCGCAACGCATATTCTGTACCATATCTCGTTTTGAAATATCGCGTTTTGTACCGTATCGCGTTTTGTACCATATCGCGTTTTGAAATATCGCGTTTCGAAATATCGCGTTTTGTACTATATCGCGTTTTGAAATATCGCATTTTGAAATATCGCGTTTCGAGCGGATCCGCTTAAAAAATAACATTCATTTGCCGCAGTTAAAACCTAATATGTATTACTATTACCTGCTAATCATTTTGGTGAGAGAAAACAATCTAAATTATCTTAAAATACGCATACGAGTAGTACAAAAGAAAAAAGGAAAATGTTTCCATATTGATTAAATATGTGGTCTCCTTATATTACATGACAGTCAATTAACGCTCGCAAACATTTTGAACACAGAAAAAAGGGTAAAAAATCTTTTAATTTTTATCACTGTTGACATCAATCAATTTGTTAAAGCTAAATGAGTAATAGTTTTGTTCGGCATTTAGGATAAAAGATGGTAACTTCAATATTAGATTTATCGTTGGTCAAACTAATGCTCAGTTTAAGATCATGAAACAGAGAGATTTTCTAATAGAACCTGAAATTAAGATAACTATTGGAGAATTTTTTTTAAACTTAATCTTAAATACGTTCTTTACCTTTTGAAAGACTCTAACTGAACAAAACTGTTTTCAGTTCAACAATAACAGTTGTTCTGCCGTTGTTGAAACAAAGCTATTTCAAATTAAAAAATAGTTTAAATTGGTCACATACCCTTCGATGTCATGTTTGACGGAAATCATTCGATTGATAGTATTACTCTCGTTTGTTAGTATTACTCTCGAAATTGTAATAAACGTTAACACCAGATGAGTAGTTCTTCCAGGATACTTATGTCTTCACATAACAAGTTCAGTTCAAGAGCAAACTATTTATAAAAGCAAAACCATTCCCCACCACCAACCTCCCTGATTCATCTTACAAATTGTCAATTCACGAATAAAACGATGTGTAGGTACACATAATCTCAATGTGTACACAAAGTTTCATTCACAAAATGTATATAATTTTTAAATGAAAGCCGAATGCTATTTACATTCAAGTTGTAACCTTTAGATTTTACAAAACATTTTAAATTCCAAAACTATACACATCCAAAATTTATAAATCATTTTATTTAAATATTAGAAGTGCCACACAACATGAGACACGTTAATATCACCTAGTCGCAACTTTCTTCGAGGCACACTAAAGATCGTTCCTTTATTTTTAAATTCCAAGATGGGGGTATTTAAAATACGAAAACACGAACTAGCACCTATTTATATATACATATCTCATGCGGAGTTGTTTTTCCCCATCGGGTGCATAATGTCAATCCGGTGGGTAGGTGAGAAATAAAATACCACTTTCGGACCAAATATTGGATACGGGAAGGCATCCACAAAATATAAACGAATGGTATAAGAAAATATCAAGAAAATTACGTTTCCAGATCCATCCACTGCAATAACAAAAATGTCGACTTCGAATACTCATCCAAGGTATAATAATCGCCAAGGCACTGTATCTTGCTTCCTAATATATGTTTCGGGATCGGAGTAAAGCGACCAAGCAGTATCGTAATTGCTAAAAATGCCCAATTCAAAACGAGATGTTGCGCATGCTGAATACGAGATGGCTGCTGCAAACGGCTATGTGAAGACTATAGCAGCAAACATTTGTTTGAAAACATGTCAGAGCAGCCCGATATTAAATCAAATAAATAGAAGGCTATTCGTTGATCTCTCTAACTGAGATAAGTCGTCGAACCATATAGAGGCAGACAAAATCATGACGAAAGTTATACTTCTGGAGGAACTAACATCAATTAACCTGGTCGAGTGCATTCTATGAGAACGAGTACCTGGGCTCCAAGGTAAATGACTGAAGTCAGGAGAAGTCACCAAGATTGGGAGCGTAAACAAAATTTTGTTTGAGAGGGAGCCCCGACTGTTCGATATAGTGTCCACTGTACTAAAAGCTCGCTTCAACAAAAGTAAGCACAACCTGAAGTTTGTCCAATAGACCTTCAATGTGTTTAAAAGACTCAGAAATTCCAGGAATCAATGACTGCGAGTGCTGCTTCACAGATGCCAAAATTGGTACAACCCTTTTTGTAACGGAGCTGGAAGACAATGGTAGACGCATATAACCACTGATAAAAAGATGATTATCCTACAAACCCAAGGCAAAGTGCCGTAAGCGAGACCGAATAGGGTTTCACGACAGTCAGGAATCGCAAAAAGAGGAAACCCAAAGATGACACCACTCTAGTAAAAGCAGATGGGAAGACGTATGAAGAAATCCTTGAAAAAAGTGAAAGCAGGTTTGACATCGATGAATTTGGAGCAAAAGTGGTCGGTTTATTAAATACAAGGGGAAACGAAAGATGTGATACAAAACAAAGATATACAGCTTCTCCGACCGTAGTGCATGTTAAAGATGTGGAATGGTTTGTCACTAGAAGAGAGATTGTAAAGAGACAAGCGAATGGCAATATTGGATGGCGGGCGAAATAGGTGATGCCAATAAGATGGACCCTATGAGGATTGATGCCACGTGCTTTAGTGGTTCTCATATAGTGATAGTATTTAGTAAGCCAAACCAGTGGAGATTGAAAGCAGCTGAATAAAACGGTGACGCAGCCCTTATCAAAAGATATAAGAAGATTTATAAAATCCGGGTCAAGAATAGAGGTCTTATGGATTTATTTCCTAAGATATTTGGAAAAGTTCCCTCAAAAACTCGATGACTTGGCTTCAATTACCTTGAACCAAAAGAAGAATGAAAAATTCACTTAAAGGAGGTGAGTTAATTGCTGAATGAAGTATTTGAATTAATGAGTGGTTTTTGGAGAGTGGTAGAAGAAAAGTAGTTATCATGGATCCGTGCTGAACGTAACTTTTGGCTCTCAGCGGATCGTGGTTAGCGAGACTAATACCCTCACTGATCATCGTTGCATCCCGTTTGAAGTGAGTACCGTCGATACAAATAGTCAAAATCACCGACACTTAATGACATCTAACGCTACCACACCAGCGGACCGTACAGAAGGATGAGGAATGCGTTCAAAGAAATATTGTCCCACGGCATCAGAACAAGAGAAATAGTCATTTGGTGGTGGAAGGCAGAGACATTTTATTTAACTTGCACTTGTTCTAATAGGTGACAGCATCGAAATAGCACACACACCCATGGCCATGTGGATCATTTTTTTCACTCCACACCTAGCACTGGCTAACACATAACGCTCCAAAGCCGCCAACTGGGTGATATTTTTTGTTTCCTTGCAAAACACGTTTTAATATCATGATCTAATCTATTTCTCCATATAAATCTTTTAACTTTTTTAAATTTTATTTTATTTTCACTCCAACATACATTTTTCTTGCAAAATACAACTAAATAAGACCACTTTATATATAGATAAATTTAAAACAAAATTTATTGGTAAATTTTTTTTTATTAAAAATTAATTTAGTTCTTAATTACATTTTAAATCTAATATAATATTCACTATTTGAATATTTTTTAAAATTAATGTAACCTTCTCCTGAAGGAATAACTACATGGATATCGCGAGTTCGCATGCTATTCAAAAAATTGGAGAAAAATTGTTATAAGATACAACTGCTGACTACACTGCCAAAGTCACTAACCATACAATAATACAACAAATTCAACAGGAGTTCAACACAACTCAATAATTGGTGCATAAAGCTAAATATATTCAGAAAATAAACGGCACACTTGGTCTTCCGGTACCTAAAACTGGGAAATAAACGATGAACTAAAGCAATCAGTGATAGATTATTATAACGATGATGAAGTCAGTTGGATAATGTCTGGAAAAAACGATTGCTTAACTATTGAAAAAATTAAAGTTCAGAAACGTCGAATGATGAGTACATTAAAAGAATGCTACAAGGGCTACAAGATTCTCCATTAGAACGACGAGTAAAAGAAAAATCGGATTTTCCAAATTTTACTTGCTTCGTCTTAAAAACTTTGTGCAACCAGGAAGCAGTGGATGATGATGCATACAGTGTGTATTTGTACAATACATCAAAATTTATTATTTGTGGAACGAAAATAAAAACTATTACAAATGGAAAGATATCAAAATACCAAGATTGCATTGCATCTATTTTATGTTCAGATCCTAAGCCGACTTGTTCTAAAATGCAAGAATTGTCCAGGATTAAGTTTATTTCGAGAATATTTGAAAAACGCTTTTCTGGAAAAGGACTACGAGGATGCTGATTTATAATTCATTCAGTGGATTTCAACTGGCAGACGTAATTTTGAAAAGTACTCAAAACCGTTAGAAAACTTTTTGAATTACTTCATAAATAAGTTGAAAAATCTGATTCCTCATTACTTCATTTCACTTCAACAATCTAGCTTCGTAAAAAATAAAAAACTTACTCTGGAGCCTACATAAGCAGTAAGGATATTTGTTTTGATTTTAAAATAAATTTTTTCGCTAAATTTATTTATAAAAATTAAAAAATTGTTTTTATTTTCAAAAATACTTTCCTTACTTATGTCAAACAGTTTTCTTAAATTTTAAGAGATTGTTTTTTAAGAATAAAATAATTATTTAAATTTTTAAATAATTTTTTTTTTCAAATGTCACACAATTTTATTAAACCAATCAGTAATGCCCGGTTTACATACGACCAACATTTTTATCCTGCAAAATGAGAAAGATATAACATTGACTTTTTGCACATTAGAGAAAAGAAAAGAAATATATCCCAACAAAATTTTGCAGGAGATTTTTTAGTCAATACACAGCAAAATGTAGCCATAAAATATATTCGATCTGAGTATTTTTATGGCAACATTTTTAAAATTAACAAGAGAAAAAATTATTTCTTATTTATAAATGTTGAGGATTCATAATAAAAACAAACGCCATAGATAAAAATGCAAATTTCGCATTTTAATTCATTAAAAATAAATTAATAATGATCCTATAAAAAAATTATGCCATTACTATTGTATATATTTTTATTTCTTTCTGGCATATTGAATATTTTTATATAGCGGATTCTTTCTTATTTACCTGCAAAAATTTGTAGAAGAAAACAATTTTCTACATGTAAACCGGGCTTAATACATACACTTTACAAATACAATGACATTCACAATGTTTGCGAATTGTGATTGTCAAGTCAGCAAAAACAAAGGGTCATAACATAATATATCTACCGAAAAGTAGAAAATTAACTCCCCTCTCCAAGTTTTAACCCCAGGCCATTGTGTAAAAATACACACAACCCAACAAAAAATATAATGAGAAGTCAAGTTCTTTCTTGGCAGTTGGGTTTTTTACTTGGGTATCAAACCTTCATACCTTTAGTATAACACTAGAACATATCGATTTGGCGAATTATATAAAATATAGACGAATTAAAAAATTAAACAACAGGGTTTCTGGCAAAACAATAAATATAAACATTTTCATAAGTTGTCATTATTATCAAAAAAATTGTTTTAAAATCCTAGGACTCTTCTTTTGAAATAAATTATTCTGTTTAAATAAATAAACTTTTTAAATTTATAAAGTATTTTATAAATCATTTTACAAAATATGTTATTAAAATAAAAAATTTATTTATTAGTTTGCAAAAATTTAATTTAATTTCAAGAAAATACTTTTTAAATTCAAAAAAATTTATAACTTTTAGAAATTAGAAACTTCGTTTTTTAATTTAACAAACCAAAATTTTTCTCAGTGCAGAAATACTAAATGGGGTCCCAATGTACTCAAATCATGGTGCCGGGCCAATACCAAGACCGGTATGCCCAGGCTATAACCAGTAAATAGGCGCAGCACCTGATCCTCTGAATTAAAAATAGCTAGAAAAGAAAATATATTGACATCAATTTCATCCTTACACATATGTGCTTAATAGTTACTTACACTAAATAAATTGAAGAAACACACTCACATACATTTTCTTGATTGACAAACGGTGATGGAATGAAGGAAAATGTGATGGAATAGAGGGTCGAAGAGTAAAGAGGTGCCGACCGCCAAACCGAGATTAATGGCATCTCGGTAGCTGATGTGATGCACAAAGTATTATTCCGACTGCACTGGGTGGAGTGAGAGAGATTTTAGTCGGTAAGAGCTTAGTTCAAGTAATTCTAATTTATGTTCAACCTCTAAAATAAAATATATGACAAGGAGATAAAAATAAATTCAGGGCAGCTGAAAACGGAATATTACTTTCAAATTAAAGCTTTTAAAGATTTCATTTGAGAAAAAAATTTGGTGGAACGAATTTAGATTTCCAAATTGTATCTGTGGTGCACCAATACATACACAGAGGTAAAAGTAAAAAACGTTTATGACATTGTAATATAAAAGTAAATAATTTTCAAAATAAATTATAACAATTACTGAATACAAATTCAGAAAACACTTTTACATAAAATAAGGATTCTCGGAAAAAGCAAGGCTAATATTTATGCTAATGCATGGAATAGGTATAGAGGGAACCTAAAATAATTGTTCTTAATTTCCATGCTTCGTCATGACATTTTTCAATTTATGTATATTTTTCCGAATACAAATTCCACTTCTTACATTTATTTTTAATTCTATGCTGAAACACAATTCTTGTATAAACGATGCCGTTTGTCGAGATATTTTATCGATACTATAAATGTGAAATTATTTTACGTAGGTAGGTTGTTTTAACATGTAGATACGCTAAGGTATATAGATACATGACGACAGTATCAGAACGAGTAATATGTAATATTGACTGACTTTGTGCGGTTTTAAAAGGATGTTGATTGATTTTATTTCTGTATTCTTCTTAGATACAGACAAATTTCTATGGAAATTTCAATTGTGTCTACAAACATAAAGCTGTTATATCCATGTGTAAAGCGTATATGTAAATAAATCGTTTCATTCTTATTTATTTAATTCAGTTTGGTATCTAAAAGCACATGACAGTTGTATATTTATTTTTATTGTCATGTATCGTCGTACGCATATGACTTCGAAATTATGTAAATAATTTATATTCGTACGATTTATTGATAGATCTCTGGATGTATGATCTTATGTGTTTCATTTATGTGTAGGAATAATATCCGTTATTTACTCAACATGGTTTGGTTGATAACATAAAAATTGTGCACGAGGTGTTAAATGATTGTTTTAAGCAACGATACAAAATCAATTCTCATAACATTTAATGAAATTTGTTGAGAATGGAAAAATATTTACCCACTTTCGCTTTTGCATTATTTTAAGATATTCACAATATTATATTTTTCAGCTGACTGGTCTTTCTATTCATTAAAAATTGAAAGGATAATTGCAAGAGCAGATATAAATAATTGAATCTGACGTTTACATTGGAAGGCACCGGGCTCGAATCCCAATAGGGCTAGAATGCAAAAGGAAATTTTCATCATCAGATTACGGTTTGTGATGAAAAGAAACACAACTATGACTCCCCTGTCGGAGTGCAGAACTCAAGGGCCACCCCATCTTCCATACCAGAACTATAGCTTGGCATGGAGCTATGCCATGCATAGATGGTCTGGCAACGGCTGAAAAGTAAGGATTGGAATAGCGAAGCGCGGTATAGTTGGGAGAGCCTTGGCCTCAGAACATATATAAAGATAATGTTTGACAAACATCTTTTCAAAAATTAACCAGAGTAACCAACAATTTCTTTCATCGTTCGGTTTATATAAATCGTGAGCGAATAGAGTATTTCCAAAAGAAAAACTGCCAATTAAAATCGGTCTTTCACGGTGTACCCTTCACGGGGTATAAGATGTGATATTATTTACTACCTCAATGTTATGGTAAACTTTCAAAAAAATTATAATATTCAACCCGAAATTTTTTAGATTACTTTTATGTATTTTTACGTAATCCTTCAAACGCTTGATAGCCTCGACAGACCAAATTTAACTGAAAAATACTAATAATGATGATATAGTCTAAATTTTCAGCACCAAATATAAATTTGTGTCTGGATATAGTCATTTGAATCTCGTCTCATATGCGATTTACGAGCACTTGACATGTACCACCTTAGATGTTGACGTGAATTCAAAACTTCAACTGAGAGTCTTATAAATAATTCCAAATATAATTTTTCTGTAAATGTCTCAGTTTGTACTCAAAACTTTCCACGTACTCGGAACTAGATGGTTACATTCAAGCGACTACAATCAGTTAATTCCATCTAGAATTTTTCAAAATATATTATAGTTTTGTAAATTCCATAGTTTTGTAGAAAAAATTTAACGAACCCGGTGGTGTACGTGAACTGCTCGTGATGGTTCACAGACGAGATATAAGAGGCCATGTCGAGGTAACTCCAGATAGAATTTTCTGAAAATTTCTTTCTTTTAAAATTAAAATTTTGACAAATCTTTTAGTATACGTCAAGCACTGGTGAATCGGTCTGAGGTAAGATTCAAGTAAATATACACAATTATCTTAAGGTATAATTTTTCTGAAAATAACTCATTGAGTGAGCCGGAATTAAAGCGACATTTGTCGGTAAAACTTTAACGATCAAGGTTGCCTATGTGATCTGCCGTGGATCAAGAATGAGGAGAAACTCAAGCAAAATATATCCACATAAATCTAGATAGAACTTTTCTAGAATATCTCAGATTTCTAGATAAAATTTTAACGTATCCAGTCGTATACGACAACTGTCCGTGATTCAAGCGACTATAGTGGATATATATATATATATATATATATATATATATATATATATATATATATATATATATATATATATATATATATATCCAGATAATTCTAGATAGAACATAAATGAAAATATAACAGTTTTAAAGACAAAGCTTTGTCAAATCGCCTGTGCGACAAGATTCAAACACCTATAACAAAATAATTCCAAATAGAGTTTTTCAGGAAATGTCTCAATTTTCTAGTTAAATCTTCTAAACTTCCTTTCAATCGTTTGTAGAGGCGAGATTAAAGCGATTATGTTTAGACGGAAATATTCTAACAATATTTCAATTTCGAAATCAGAACTTCAAAAAATCTGGTGATATACGTCAAGTGCGCGTAACTTGCCTGTTAATAGTAATTCAACCGACTACACCCAGACAATTCCTGACAGAATTTTTACCGGAGGTTTCTTAGTTTTCTAGTTTAGTTTAGATTCTTGCAACTATATTCCGATAATTCCATAGACAGAGCTCTTTTACAGAATTATTCATTAACGATATTTAGAATCCACGCATAATTCGTAAGTCATTTATTACCGAAATAATTTTTAAATGTTCGAAAATCTTTTAAATGTTTGACGTTCTAAACAATATTGTAGATTTTTTCCGTAAATCTTATTTTGCTTGAAGCACAAATTTCTTTTGTATTTATAATATGCATGTAATTTGCAACAACTGTTGAAAATTCAGGTTAGCTTCTTGAAAGTTTCGGATTAAACCTTTTCTAAATCCGTTTGAAACTAAGTAGGTATTTGCCTGCTTTAAATCATCAATTTTTCTAAAAATAATTTTTGATAGACAAAAATTATTTATGACTATGTCCGTCTTTTTGTGACTCTTTCGAGTAGAAGGTGTTCATTTATATGAAAATCTTTTTGTAAGGTTTCGTAAAAACTGATAAATATAAATTAAACGCAAAGACGGAAATCTTCACTCAAGTTCCGTGTAAAAGATTTTTAATATTCTAATTTCCACCTTCTCAAACAACAAGTATTCTTGTTAAACCAGTTTTAGTTTTTAAAAAACAGCTCCTGACATGAAATCCTATAAAAATTCAAGGAAATTACACTGCACCAAAAAAAA
Organism: Nephrotoma flavescens; assembly: GCA_932526605.1. Taxonomy (NCBI): domain Eukaryota; kingdom Metazoa; phylum Arthropoda; class Insecta; order Diptera; family Tipulidae; genus Nephrotoma; species Nephrotoma flavescens. Next base: position 97,839,798 of record OW052220.1, on the reverse strand, counting down.
ACTTAAATTTCCAGTGTATCCAGTGAAATAACACCTCTAAAAAAAATAACTTCGATAAATCGACAAGAAGTTGTCTTACAGGAATTTCCACAGTATCATTTTCAAAGTTTCTAAATTCTCGAGCAATTTCGTTTACTGTGTCAAACAGAAGCTCATTTTCTTCTTTTAGACAATTTTTATTTTACTCTAAAAATTGACAAAATATACAAAATAAAAAAGTACGGATTCCAGCATCGAAAAGAACACAAAATTTCCTTCAATTAGGAGCAAAGTTATTTTTATCCACGAAAAAATTTCTCTTCCGTTATTTTGAAGCAGTATATTTCCACAACTGAAAGCTCAGTTCGAATAATTTCCTTATTAATGAAAAAATATTTGTAGAAAATAATTGACAATATACCATTAGCTATTTGTTGTGGCACTTCTAATATTTTAGAGATCTTTTAAAGTCCTTCAAATTTTTCAATATATAACCAGACAAATTTCATTTCATATTATGCGCGCTCGCAGACATCTAATACCTATCTGCATTCTAAAATCATTCCCATTTTAATTTTTACCACTTCGAATCGTTTGATACGTTCTATTATATTTGCTTCACTGGGTGTCATAAATGGATCGGCTTTCAGGTTATAACTTCAATTAAGCATTTTTAATTTACGAATGCAACATTAATTTTGAATGCGGATTACAAATCAATATAATACTCAATTCAATGGGTGTACCACGATATCCTGAAAGACAGAATCTCGATTGACCAAATCAAAAAAGTCATAAACCAGACACGATAGAATCCAGATAAGATAAAATCCAAACTAGATAAAATCCAGACTAGACAAAATCTAGACAAAACATAATCCAGACAGAAAATCTAGACGTCCATTGTCTGGCTTTTCTGTCTGGATTACTATCCTCCGTTCGGTTCGTAACTCATATAACCAAGACAACCCAGAAATCTTAAATGTGGTAATAAAAGTGCACATAATGCATCGTGTGAATATGGCTTTAATGCATTTATTTCAAAAGCTTTACGATTATTGCAATATAAAATGGAGAATATAGCTGCGCAAAAATGAAATTTGAATTTTATTTTAATGGAGTTAGTCAAATAGTGGTCTGGTAAGATAAATCATACCTACGTATTATTATATTTGGTATTATATATCTATGGGTAGTATTTCTTAAAATTAAGTTGTACATTAAAATAAAAAATAAATTTGTGGTTTTGTGCACATAATTACAGGTATAAGCAATTTTAATATAGATTATAGCAAAATCATGCACGAAAAAATTAAATTTCAGTATAAATTTGGATATGGACGTACAAATATTGAAATCTAACAAAGGTGGATTGCAACTAAATTTAAATAGATTTCTATCTCATGTAGATAAAAAGCGAAATCTAAAAGTGTACTGGATTTGTGAAAAACGGAAACCGCGCTACTGTAAAGGAAGGGTTACGACTTTAATCGATGAACATGGACAACACAAAATCAAAGTAAACCCTATTGAGCAAAATCACGATCCATTCGATTAGGGTGCACACATCGTTAAAGCTAATACCTTCATTAAGAAAAACGCAACCGACCGCAGAAAATAATCCTCTTTGTAGAAAATATTTGCCTTCTTTATCTGCCTTTTTTATCTGCAAAAAAAATATATAGACAGAGACCAAAACTGCAGTTGAAGCACCCCAAATGTATTGGAGACATCGAAATCCCTGAGCAATTGCAATACATCGATAGGAAATTGTTTTTACTTTCTATTAAAAAATTTGAAGGTCATTGTATTATTATCCTGGGTACCATTGAGAATATCCACCTGTTATCAAAATCCAAGTTTTGGATTATGGATGGCACGTTCAAAGTAGCACAATCATGGCAACGACTGCTGTTTAGCATACATGGTCGAGTAGGAACAGATGCATGCAGTGAAATAGTTTGTCTTGTTGATTGCTTAATATCCGAAAAAAGCGAGCTATAATGAATTTGTATATAACTTATAAGAATTGCTATAATGAAATCTGTTTAAACCCCAGTCATATTATTTCAGATTTCGAAAGAGCGAATACTAACATATTTAAATCGTATTTACCACAAACACAATTTAAAGGGTGTTTGTTTTCTAGAATTCTTTGCCATATAATTTGACTTCGGTCAAATTATATGGCAAAGAATTCAATGGAAAAACTTGAAAAAATATGGTATCAATGAAGAATTTTTACTACAAATAAGAAAACTCTTGCTTTTGTACCAGCTTATGAGATTTGTGATTACTATGAAGCCATCAAAACTGGAAACAGAGATTTTTTAAAAATAGCAACATTTTAAGAAGATAATTATGTTTATGGTAAGCAGTCAAAACAAGGAAAACATCTTCCCATGTACTCACCTTCTTTCTGGTCAGTATATGATAATATCGTGTTTAACTTTCCACGTATACACAAAATAGCATCGAGGCCTGGCATAGAAGGCTACCATCTTTAATAGAGTCTAAACACACAAATATTTACAATTTAATTTCAATTTGAATTAAAGAACAAATAGTGGTAGAAACAAAAGTAGAAAAACTCAATGCCGCTGAAAATCAACCAAAAAGGCGCTGTTACGCAAAGAAGGAAGAATGCATTAAAATAATAATTGGTGAAACAAAAAATTATTCTAAAGACGACTTTTTGAAAAACATAGCCACATATCTGTCTCTAATATAAGGCAGTTTTTTTAAATTTATTCTTATTTTATTTTTTTTAATTGGGAGACTGATTTTTTATTATTTTCAACGCCAAAAAGGCATTTTTTTGAATTAATGTTATATGCGTTTAAAATCTTAAATTAACCCCCCGATTCTAACGTACAGTCACAGACGTATTTTCAGTCTTAGCGAGAACTTTTGTCTTAACGAAGACTATATACTTTAAATTCGTATTCTGCACTTAGTCTTATCTGTCAGTAGTCTTAAAAAATTGTCTTCGTTAATATCAGCGAAATAGGTGTTCTTAGGAATCATAATTTTGACATTTAAACAAAAACTATAATTATATGTATTTGATTATAAAAACCGGAAAAATTATTCTAAATACAATATTAGGTACTCTCTCAGCATATGTATAACATAAATTTGAGTTTTTTTTAACAATTTTGAATTGAACTGTCGCTTTTCGTTCATAAATTTGAAACAATATGGTAAAAATTTGGTTTCGTCAGCTCTACAAAAGTCTTCGGAGAGTTTCTAATATATTATTTAAGACTACTGTCTTCAGAATTTCAATGAAGAATGTAGCCTTAAAAAATAAAGTCTTAACAAGAAAGTCTTAACTAAGATAGTCTTAGTAGTCTTATCGTCAGAATCGGGGGGTAAGTTTAAGTTTACATGAAAATGGCGAAACTAATTAAAATTTCCCATTTTTTTTAAAAATTATTTATCTTTTATATATGTGCGAGATTCATAAATTTTTGTATAGCTGGATTTTGCCCTGTCGGAATTTCTTCTTGTCCGTATTTTGTTTAGTCTAAACTTTGTAATGTTTGAATTTTATCCTATCTTGAAATTGTCGAGTCAGGTTTTTTAAGAAAAGTAGGGATTTCGTCCTGTCGGGATATTGAAAGTCTGAATTACGGGGTGTTTCCAATTCAATATCATTAAAGAGAAATAAAATTAATAAATTATACGACTCAAAATGAACTAACGGTTTGAAATTTCAAAACACACTGACGAAGACCGCGCAAAATTTGGATAAATAAAACTTTTAATAGTTCTGTTGCTCATAACCACATATTTTCTGCCTACTCGTATCAAGAATAAATATTTCAATCATTTACAGTTTGTAGCGAACGGAAGGCCTCCATTTTGTTAACCTAACGCAGCTAACAGAATTATCGATTCTTCACCATCAAGCAATCGCGGTTCGGATAGCCGACTACTCAGCCTGGGGTAGGTTTAAAAGTGTTGAAGCGTGAACCGATGTTAGTGAACAGCATGCTAACGGCAATGTTTGCAACCAACTCACAAATATTTCAGAAAACCATACTTACGCGTACATCAATCTAAGTTCCCCCCTCTTTTAACGAACTATACCATGTCTCAAATTATCGCCATGTTTTTTTTTTAAAGACAAAATGCACAAATTATCATTTTTACAAACTCAAATTAGAAACAATTTATTTTAGGCAAAATTAACGAAAATCTAAATTAAATCGTGCAAAAATATTTTAACAAATTCTAAAAAGGTACAAATTCTATGTAATAAATACTTAACTAAACTATTCAAATTTACGCATGCGCATTCCGACTAACAAAATTATTATTATAACTTGACAAAAATTACTAAATATAGTGTATATCTATTTAGTACAAAGAAACTAATATAATTTAATATAAAAATAAGTAAACGACGACTCACAATACATTAATTGTCCATTGACTTCTCCACAGTGTTGATCCGGAAAATTGATGAATGAATAAAAAGTTGATAATTTTTGTTTAAGAATTTTTTCGGCTTTTCGGACAAAATATTATTTTAATGGACACCCATACGATGTTTACGACTATTTTAGTCGCAGAAACAAAGAGGCCATTTATTAACAATATTTCTACCACAAAAATAGAAAAAATGCGCTCCCCACCCCCAAACCTTTAACCCCAGGGCAATAGTGTACACAAAGATACACAAACCCTTACAAAAATGAGAAATCCCTTAGGTAACTTCTTGGCAGCTTGGTTTCGTACTGATAAAAAAGTTGGTCTACTCATCAGGTTGCAACGACCAAACTGCAAAAATACAACTCTTGCTTTGTACCGATAATACAAAACAAGAACATATCGATTTAGCGAATTATATATCACTAAATCAGAAACCACAGGAAATTCTCACTATGTATGTGTGTGTAACAGCCAACACATATAATTAAGAAGAATTTTATAATTGTCCGTGAATTTAATTTGTTTAAGAATTTTTTCGGCTTTTCGGACAAAATATTATTTTAATGGACACCCATACGATGTTTACGACTATTTTAGTCGCAGAAACAAAGAGGCCATTTATTAACAATATTTCTACCACAAAAATAGAAAAAATGCGCTCCCCTCCCCCAAACCTTTAACCCCAGGGCAATAGTGTACACAAAGATACACAAACCCTTACAAAAATGAGAAATCCCTTAGGTAACTTCTTGGCAGCTTGGTTTCGTACTGATAAAAAAGTTGGTCTACTCATCAGGTTGCAACGACCAAACTGCAAAAATACAACTCTTGCTTTGTACCGATAATACAAAACAAGAACATATCGATTTAGCGAATTATATATCACTAAATCAGAAACCACAGGAAATTCTCACTATGTATGTGTGTGTAACAGCCAACACATATAATTAAGAAGAATTTTATAATTGTCCGTGAATTTAATTTGTTTAAGAATTTTTTCGGCTTTTCGGACAAAATATTATTTTAATGGACACCCATACAATGTTTACGACTATTTTAGTCGCAGAAACAAAGAGGCCATTTATTAACAATATTTCTACCACAAAAATAGAAAAAATGCGCTCCCCTCCCCCAAACCTTTAACCCCAGGGCAGTAGTGTACACAAAGATACACAAACCCTTACAAAAATGAGAAATCCCTTAGGTAACTTCTTGGCAGCTTGGTTTCGTACTAATAAAAAAGTGGGGGGGGGGGGAGCGCATTTTTTCTACTTTTGTGGTGGAAATATTGTTAATAAATGGCCTCTTTGTTTCTGCGACTAAAATAGTCGTAAACATCGTATGGGTGTCCATTAAAATAATATTTTGTCCGAAAAGCCGAAAAAATTCTTAAACAAATTAAATTCACGGACAATTATAAAATTCTTCTTGATAATTTTTGATTGTTCTCGTTCTATTCCAATAAAATGGTTATCGTTGATTTGCTAATGTGTGCGTAAACAACAACCGGTTGTATTTTATAATTAGGTATTATAATTTTTATAGTTTCGGTTAATTGAATTATGATTTTATTTTGGTTTTTTATTAAAGTAGTTTTTCCAGGATTCAATTATTTTTAAACGTATTATTATCAGTTCGTATTAATTGATTAGATTTATTTAATAAGTTTTTATTTTTAAGTTACAATTAATTGCCATCGACACACACACCCACACTCCACTCGTAGTTACTTTTGAATAATTTATTGTTGCATGATCTTAACATCATCAATAATTTTGTTCGCCAATTCATATGAGATTTTTTTTTCTTTTATTGAATTTTTGATTTTACTTAATTTTCTTATTAATAATTTGGGTTTGCGTCACCTCAGATAATTTGCAAATCACACAACGAATCAATATGTCTGATAACTAGAGAAAGAGTTTTTCTCTTAAACATGGTGAGATTTGATCACAGAAATTAGTATCAAACACCGGTTATAAATTTCACTACACTTTGAGATATTTATTTATTGTATAAATATGTGAATTATATTTAAGTCAATTTATTTATAAATTTTTAGTAATTCACGACACTAGACATTTTTGGTGTTTTGCACATCACAATTGTAAACTAACTAGAAAGTATAATTTGTAAAAACTTTAACGAATTTATTCATACTGCCGACTACACCCAAATTCTCCTCGGCATCCCAAAAAGCTCGTCTTTTATACCCTTTCCAAAAACAATGAACGAACCTTTACATTGAAATATTGCAATGATCTCGTTTTTCTAGATTTATTGCATGTTTACTTGACATACTAAATAAAGGGAAATTTTGTGGAGTACTAAAGTTTAACTCAGTCGCCGTCGTGTTTTCAAATTCGAAGTGGCCTTACAAGTTCCTGAAACCCTTAACACCATAAATAAATACTTCTGTAAGTATTAAGTGGTTTCCGCTTTCAATGTTGGTATACTTTAAGTAAATTTATAAGAGGGTTAAACTAAATCTAACACCCCGATTCTGAAGCATAGTCAGTGGCTGAAAATGGTCTTAGGTAAGACTTTTTGTCTTTATTTTGAGTTTACTATGAATTATGAGACTTTTCGTATTCTGCGCGTAGTCTGGGATCAATAAGACCACGAAATATGTATGTCTTACGTATGACTCTTTTTTTAACAGCAAAGGCAACTAGGACTATGCGTAGAATATGAAAAGTATTAAAACTAAACTCAAAAGTCTTACATAAGGTATACATATTTCGTGGTCTTCGAAAAGTCTCATAATTAATAGTAAACCAAAGATAAAAAGCCATACGTAAGCCCATTTTTCAGTCACTGACTGTGCTTCAAAATCGGAATGTTAGATTACGTGCGATTATAATATGTCTTCGTACAGTATCAATATTTTTGAACTGATAATTTGGAGGGAATTTTATGTCAAAATAATAAAATATACAATATTTTAGAATTGAAAAACGCTCAAAATTTAAGTTTCATATAAATTTTTGAAAATTTTTAATTAACACAAATACTTGCTGTCAAAAAAGTAACGGGAATTAAAAAGGTTATTTAAAAAGCCCACTTCAAGGCATTGTTGTTGTCGGTAAGTTAGCACAACTGTCCTCTATCTTGACATAAAGTGTGTTTCGCGTCTTTTATAATGAATAAAAATATCGAAAAATAAAAGAGAAAGAGAAAATAGTCAACCGGAGCCATATCAAGAGAATACGGTGGTTGTTCGATGATATTTGTTGAGTTTTTGGCCCGAAATTCGTTCAAAACGATAGCCTTGTGAGATGGTGTGTTGACGTGGTAGAAATTAAATGAGGTTTCTTACCACAAACCTGACGTTTTTCAACGAATTCAATGCTTTTTCGTTTGCCGCTAACGCTCAGAATGTTCTTTAAATACCACCTGACCTTCTGGCAAGAATTCTGAGTGTCAAAAAATTATTGATTTTTTTTTATTATTATTATAAACGGTAAATGAATTTCGATTTTGTATTTTTGGATTTCATAATCTGTAAAATTATTTAATTTCATAAAAAACTGCAAAATAAATTCTATAATCCTTATAATCTATAAAAAGAATCAAAACTCAGTGTGTATGATCATTTTCGTTACTGACTGCAATTTGCCCCTACAGATAGCAGAGAAGTGGTCGAAGTGGTTCTGAATTAGTATTTAATATGAGAAACCTCGACAGAGAATATCCTTGACACTCCTTAGGATAGAAAAATCCTTAAACATTTTAAAAGATGTAACTCGGCTTCTATACGGATCGCACAAAGGTGGTCGAGTTATAGTTTTGCATTAGTATTTGACGTAGGAAACCGCAATGTTACTTATATATACTTACTGCGGATCGCACCGAGGTGATCAAAGGGGTTATGAATAATGTTCAACGAAGTTCAAAATTTTTTATTTTACGCTCTCGAATAACAAAAATGTCAGAGATTTCTGTGCATGTGGATAGGTAAGATTGGTTTCCTACATCAAATATAATATAGATCATGTTTGTGCGATCCGCAGGGGCCAAGTTAAATAATTTTTTAGAGGTTTAAAAATTTTTATATTACACTCAATGATATTCTCTGTTGAATGACAAAAATATCAAATATGTCCGAGCATGTAGTTAGATAAGATTGTTTGTAACATAAAATGCTAATTCAAAGCCACTAGGGAATATTTACGCTCAAATAATAAAAATCGCAGAGATGTCTATGCATGTCATTAAGGGTAGAATTATTTTTCGCATCAAATTTAAATTCAGAACCACTTCGATCACCTATATGGCGTTCCGTTGGGACCGAGTAAAATAATTTCAAATGTTTAAGAATTTTGGTATTAGACACTCAAAGGTATTCTCTTTTGAATAAAAAAATCGCGGAGATTTCCGAGCTTGCTCGAGATTGCTTTCTTACATCAAATTTTAATTTTGAACTACCTCTAGACTGAGTTAAATAATTTCAAATGTTTAAATACATTTCACTCATCTGCTGCAAAAGTGACAGATTTCAAAAGTTTTTATTTTTCAGTATAGCGATTGGGAAATATCGCTCAAAATTGTTTGTGAATGGAAATATCGCTCAAAATTGTTTGTGAAAAAGGTATTACACTCAATGATATTTTCTTTCACATAACAAAACTCCTGATCAACTACTAATTCAGACACACTTCGATCAGTTCTTTGCAGTTTGAAGTTGACTTAGTTTTGCTTTAAAAATTAAATTTCAAAAATTCACTAAAAACTGTTCCCAAAATGTTTTCTCTTTACGAGTGTTGAAATATTAGTGTTTATTAAACATTTCCAAAAATTATAATGACACTTCAATTTTTGAGTGTTTCTTCAATTCTAGTTACTTATTGTTGTTATTTTGGCATAAACTTCACTTCGATATTTTTAATTAAACTTCAAACACGCTATCTATTATTCATAAACAAATTTCAGTAGCATCTGCCTAAGATCGCTGATAAGCTGCTAAATTTCAATTAATCCAAAGGTTTTTTGTTAAAAATCTATAATTGCAAAATAAAATCTTCTAAAGAAATTATTGAACGAAACTGTTTTAATACCGACCGCATTAGCCTCGCTTTCTTGCCGAAACACGTATAAGCCTTGTTTAATTTTTTCCTAAATCCTAGAATAATAATATTCTTAATTTAATTAATTAATTTCAACTCATTGAATATAAATAATTTTTTTCCAACAAGCTACGTATAAAGTAAAAATCCCAACAAATCTTTTCATAGAAATACCTTCATTAGAAATACCTTTCCCCATAAAAAAGATTAAAGTTTGTTTAAGGATTTATTATAATGAGAGATAAACGAGTACAAAAGTATAAGCAAGAAGATTCAAAAGGGTTGTATTTTTTTTTTGGATGACCGTTTATTAATATTTTATAAAAGAATAATAATTTTTACTCCTTTGTGCAGTTGCTTTTTCCATTTTAATACGTTAAGCTTAATTAAAAAGTGATAAGATTAATTAAGTCTTGAACTAAATTTTATCTCTATACTTGTATACTCGTGTGGGTTTCAGTATCAAACAAAACAACAACAATGACAAAACAAAAAATGGGTATTTTATATTTTAATTAGCTCTTCAGACATAAAAGATTAAGCAATTCTATTATCATAATATATTAGGTGTGCAAGTAGAAACTCGGTTTTTTGGGTCAAATTTTACTTTATTGAAAATATAATTGTTACACGAAAAATTCACCATTACTATCTGTGGTCTTTTGCCATGTATCACCTTCCGCCTTTCTTCGCTCGTAAATAGTCCTGTTTCCCCCAGAGCATCACTTAATTTGATCAATTGGGCCTAGTAACGTTTATGTGTAACAGTTTGACCAGGTTCCAGAAGCTCATAGTTATTGGTCTTTTCATATCCCGCCAGATACACAGTAACACTTTCTTGGTATGAATATTCATTTTTGCATTGATAGCTGGCCTGGATCAACCCATTTTTCTGCATTAAGAATTATCAGGATTATCATACAAAACCCACTTTTCATCACCCGTAATGATTTTGTGCAAAAAAGCCTGCCGTCTTTTACCGAGAAAGCAAATTCATGCAGATGTCAACTCTTCGGTTTTTGTTTCCTTCGGACAGTTTATGAGGAACCCATTTTTCTTCCTTCAGTATTTTTTCCATTGCATGAAATCGAAGTGATATAGCTTGGTGAGTAGCTCCTAACTTTCAAGCAAGCAAGTTTTTTTTTGTTTAATGCGGATTTTCATCCAGTAAAAGTAAAACTTTAAGTTCTTCGTCTTCAAATTGTTTTACTGCACATGGACTTAGATCGTGCTCAAGACTAAATTTGCCGTGACGAAATCTACCATAATGTTCACTACCAGAATGTTCACTCAAAGTCGATTTAATCAATTTCTTTGCTTGAGCAGCATTTTTTCCATTTGAAAACAAAATAGTATGCAATGACGTAAATGTTTTGCTTGTCGACCATCCATCTCTTAAAGTTGACGCAGATGCGGAACGAAAGCTCGTTGGATATTTCATTGGAAATAAAGTAATCGAGGCCAGTTTTGAATTTAGTCGGCCTTTTTATCAGTAGTAACTAAATTCGCGTTGAATTAGAAAACAACCAGCTATGATGAATAATTTATTTATGGTACGATAAATACATAAGCAAGCAAAGCTAAATTCAAAACTGGCCTAGATTATTTTATTTCCCAATAAAATACAGCTATTGACAATTGGAGGATCACGAGTGGCACATAGCGGAAAAAATTGAAACTCAACGAGCTTTGCCAAATTGGCAATTCGAAAATAATTCAGCTATTGAGGCCCTTTTCCAATTACCTACTTATTTGTGGACACCGACTTATTCAAATAAGTCACCTCGCGTGGAGACTTATTTGAATAAGTATGTCTACACAGAAATGTCTCCAAAAATATGTATTGACTAAATGCAATACATGCAGTTTTTTTTTCAAATCTAGTAGCAACGACTAATATGTCAAGAAATTTTTTTCTTCCATATAATAGAAATTGCGTTTTGTTTTTTTGTTATTACGTCACAAATAAGTCGGTACAATGAATTGGAACAAATTGACTGACTTATTCAAGATGGCGTCAAATAAGTCAATAAGTCTGAAATAAGTCGGTAATTGGAAAAGGGCCTGAGAACTATAAATGTCCGGGGTAGTGACATCTACCGCATTAAAAATAAGCTCATTGAGTCTTTTTTCCATGAAATTTTAGCACGGCATACTTTGTGAAAATAAAAATTAACACCCAATCAGTTTATTTTTTTTGTCGTCAGATCCACTTGTAGTTCTCTCTATGCCAAATTGAAAATACGCGTTTTTTGTTGTTTTCGTTGTTGTTTTTTCGTTATTGAAGAATAACTATTGTAATTTTTATTTTTTCCGCTAGCTTCGTTTTCCAACTATCACAATCGTGAATAGCAACATTTAAAAAACGAGGTTTACATAGAAAAACTGCTATCTCAGACAGCTCTATGTAGAAAAAACGTTGTACAAATAAATTTAAAATTAATATGTAAATAAGACAAAAAACAACAACAATTAGACAAATAAATTATTTGTATTACCAATATAAGCACAATCACATACGATATTTATCGAGTTAGTACTACTTTTTATATTTAACATTTCCAAAATTGATTTTTTTTTTATTTTAAATTTTTTCTTTTTCCTGGTTTGGCCAACAGAAGTTGCGTTACAATCGCAGCAAACTTGATAAACAACATTAGATTGATGCTTTACAAGAACAAGATCATTTAGTTTTGAAAAAATATTTTTATTCAAATTTGTCGCTTAACGTCCAACAACTTTGAAATTATGATTTTTGAATAAATGTTTAACTTTTTCGAATAAATTTTTATTGTGCGGAATTGACAAATAATTTGAAAATTCATTTTGTGGCCGAGAGTTAGAATTAAACAATATAACCTATTAGTTTTTTTTTTATATAATTATTTTGAAGTGATGTATCATTTAATATTTTTAAATTTTTAAGAAGAAATTTATTGTTCGAGAGTTTTAAAATATTTTGACTTAGAATTTTTGCGTTATTAATTTTGTACGAGATGGGAAGCCATGCCATTAAATTTAGATAGTATCCAGACCAAGAATTTTTGTGAAACCAATCACAAAAAATTTTTCCAAATGGTTCATGTATCAAAAGAATACCTAAAACTAAAATTTTGTTCTCTGATTCTTTTTTTAAAGTGAATCTAATTCTACTACTTTTGTCGATTGAATTAAAAGCATCTAAAAATGTGTTTACCTTGTCTTCTGGAATGACGGTTATAATATTGTCTATATATTTATAGTAAAATAATGGTTGGAAATTTAAAAAGTTTAATACCGAATTTTCCAATCATTCCATGACTAAATTTGCAAAAATTAAAAATTTTGTTTTTGCTTGAAATCTTCTGAATGTTTTTCCGACACTATGTTTCAAAATATTTTCTAAATAAGATGATAATGGTAGGTCCATCTAAAGAACTTATAATAGGTATATATGGTAAATTTGGTTTATGAACCTTTTGTAAACAATATAATTTTGGAATTATAGTTCGTTAATTTTTTCTTTGTATATAAATCAATATTTCCAGAATCATGCCATTCTTTAACCATTTTATTGATATGGATTTGTATTGGAGTCGTGTTTATTTTAGGCACTAGTTTGTTTTTACATACGACGAAATTTGATTTTCCGAGGGTGTTAATTCTTGTGAATTTTGATTACTGATGAAATTTGTTAAAATATTACTACAGTGAAGTTTCTGACAAACTAAAAATGACAAAAAACTTTACAACAGCCCAGAAAGTATAAATCTACACTTTCAAGAAAAACGTGTTATGTAAAACTAAATAAGTTGTTAAAAAATAAGTTCACCACAACCATGTGCAATAACCACTCGTTATGTTTTCTAGAAGCCAACATAATTATGCGGAGTCAAATTTTTTTTTAACTTTTAAATTTTGCTATAGAAGAAAGTGTGGTGTTTCGATCGTCAATGGCAAGGTATCGTAGAGAAGTCTAAGTAAATTGAAGTATGCTACCATGTAGTACAGACCCTATGCATCTTTTGTAGAAGCCAACATAATTATGATTGCCGTCGAAGCATACATTTTCTATGTTGGAATTATAAAAAGTCGAATATTTAACCATCCGAAGGCCATTGGCAAGGCATCGTAGAGATATCTAAGTTGGCTTCTGATGTTGGCTTCTACAAAAGATGCAACATGGTCTGTACTACACGATAATATATTTCGATTTACTTAGACATCTCTACGATGCCTTGTCAATGGCCTTCGAATGGTTGAATTTTCGAATTTTTATGATTCAAAACAATTATGTATATTATATTTTGTTGTTGATTTTAAAGACGTAAAGTAAATTTAAATAAATATATTTTCCCATATTATCTTTAATTATCTTGTTCTTCTTAATTACAAATTATGTTTTAAAACTGTACCATACCTAACATTTTTTTTACACTTTTTTGGCTGTTATAAGGTTTTTGTCAATTTGTCAGAAGCTTCATACTGCCTAAAATATTTGCAAACCGATTTCGAATATTAGTTTTGTCATTTTCATCTAAATTAAAAATTGCACTTTCATCATCTGAGATAATTTTATAAAAAGGTACAAATTTACCAACCGTAGGTGGATAAAACTTATTATTTAAATTATTTAAATTTAACGTTATTTGGAAGATCAATTCTGGACGCGTTAACTAACTATCTTTCATTCGTACTAATTAGATTACTCGAAGTTTCACTTAAATTATTTAACAAAATATTGTCTGAAGTGGTTTTATGTTTTATCTTTATTTTATTAAAATGAAAATAAACAGATTCTGCCCGGTGAAAAATTCTTCATAACAATTGCTGGGTAGTCGATTTTCTAAGTATTGTTGTGCAGCATTCAAATTATTTTTGGTTATCTTAATGAATTTAATAGTTTCACAAATTTCTTCATTAATCACTCCAAATATAAAATTATTTTGTAAACCTGTAAAATCTTCATTATTAATATTGAACGTGGTTTTTAGAACTCTAGTCTTCGGGTGGACTAAAAAAATCATTTTTAGATATTCTTTTGATACATGAACCTAATGACAAAATTTCTTGTGATTGGTTCCACAAAATACTTGGTCTGTTCACTATCTAAATTTTATATCATGGTTTCCCATCTCTTACAAAATTAACACCCTAAATTCTCTAATTCTAAGTCAAAAAACTTTAAAACTCTCGGACAGCAAATTTCATCATAAAATTTTTATAATGCAAATGATACATTACTTCAAAATCATTATCCCAAAAATTAATATATTAGCCGTGTTTTATTATTCGAAGCCGAATGGCAAATTTCTACTAAAACTGCCGCTAGATATTTTATATTGCTTTCGAAAATGACACCGAAAGGGAAAGCTAAAACCGAAATAAATTAGTTTTGTAACCATCCGTGTTTTCTTTTATTCATTTAGAAGACTTCGATCATTCCTAAATTGACATAAATCGTTCTTTTATTCATTCTTTATATTCAATTCCTTCTGTTCTCTTTTATTTTATTTTTATTGAACATTTCGAATGCATTCCGTTTGTGCTATACCAAAAATAATAATAAATAGAATAATGAAACATCATAATTTTTCTTTTGTTTCAAACGTCAAACTGATTTACGTGTTTTGATGGCTACCTTTTCATAAAAAGAGCAACGACACGTTTATTGTTTAACCTATCTGTCAAAACTCAAAAAATTATAAGGTACAGTCAAATAAGTATTCCATATACATATATTCTTTTGTGTTCTTTTATTACTCCCGCAGAATATTCTAAAGCCACGTGACCGCTATTCGGCACTAGTTAAATATCAAAATTAAAAAAATAAAATACAAAATATAGTTTTCTTGCGAAGCGAAAAAACTGCGAATTTGTGCCGAACACGTTCGGCGTAGTGAATTTTGCCGCAAAAATTTATAATATACCAACAAAATATTTCGTCACAAATGTTTATGTCACCTCCCATTTTCAGTGTTCAAGCCATGCGTGGAAATAGTTTAGGTCTAGTCGTCAGTCAATAACAAATCAAAATTATTTTTTTTGTGCTGATGAATATTCAAAAAAATTTGGCAATGCAATACAAATTTATATATAGGTTGAATGTCGAAAACTCAAAAAGCGTAAAGACTAGAGCAGAATGCGGTGCAAATTCCTTTGATGTTTCTCAAAAAACTGAAAATTGTTGGATCGTGTGCGTTGAATGTAACATTCATCTATTAATTTAAAAACAATAATTATTAGATAATTTATTTTAATTAAATTTATAAAATAATTACGCAACCAATTTTTGATAAAAGTAGTGGACATACGCAGTTTTCATTGATCCTGCAACTTAGAAATAAAGATAAACTTGTTATTGTTGTCAAACAAATCCCTAAATCAGATCCATAAAAAACAGTTTTAAATGTTGTTTCGTTAAAGTTATAAAATTTCTAGTTAAACTATTTGTAAATAAAAATTTGTGCATTTGTATTAACAAAATTACACTCGTAATGATTAATTTAGAGGAAGTTCGTCATAGAACGAATAATAATTTTGAGGTAAGAGCCTGAATATGACCAAAATTTAGTTTTTTTATCGGTAAACGTGAAGTTAAAAGGCCAAGGAAGGTTTTCAAAATTAATTGATGAATGGTTTGATTTGCCACAGCGATTAAAGTGACAAATTAATCGCTGTTGCCAATGAAACCCTTCATCAGTTGGATTCTTCCCGCTTCGTTGTATTTAATGCATCGAATCTGATTAATAGTTGGATCGACACCGGCTTTTTCTGATCTTATAGATTTATAATATTGAAGTTGTGATCCAAATATTTGACCGTGTTTGGTCTAGGCCTTAGCCTAGCTTGTTTAAAGTCATCAAAATTATCAGCTGGGACATTGAGTGTTATAGTTTTGATTTGCTTTTCATTTACGGAATGTATGGAGTCGACTTCAATTTGCGTGTGGCCTTTTCAACAATTGTTTGGACAAGTGTAACGTGAGACGTCATGGCGATATTCAAAAGCGCATTGGAAACCGTGGATTCCCTATTTTAATTTCCATCACTGTAAAATATAATTTCGTCATCTGGATTGTTTACATTTGGTAGTAGTTTGGTAAAAATAAAATGCGATAAAATGGTTGAAAATTTATTTGATCTAACGCGTAATTCTCCTTCGTGCCAGATAAAACAAAACCAGTCGTTGGTTTTTAAGTTATTTATTTGATGCTCCTCATAAATAGTATCTTTAACACTTCTAGTTTTGTTGCCCACGCAAATGTCGCATTGGTGCTTTTTTGGCTAGTATATAGGCTTAAGTTAAGCCAATCAAAAAAATGCTGTTATTGAACCAGGCGCGGTATTGTTTGTAAACACCAGTTATTTTTGTACTCTTGATAAACCAGTTTTTATTAGTCCATTTGGGTTCTAAATACATCATGCTAGTTGATGCTCGGCAATAGTAAATTCCATTTTTGTCACACATTCAAAGACATTCGCGTTCGTCGCGAAACGCCATTCTCATTATTTCACCGCAATCGGAGCCCATGCTTTTCTGCTATATGTACACTGAGAAAAAATACTTGTAAAATTGACAAAATTTTAATACATATTTTTAAGCAAACAGCGTTGTTTTTAAAATTATAAAGAAAATCTTTAATTAAAATTTTTTTGGAAGGCTTCGGATATCATTGAGTACACCTAGGTAACACCAAATTAACCGCATCTTCGTAGCGGGGCGGGTACTGCTTCGGCAGCAGCAAAGTGCTACCGGGGACCAGGAATGTAATACTACATGTGGTACAGCTTCGGAGGCATGCCCAATAGATTCTGAGGTGGGCCAATCATTGTTCAACCCATTTGGACGAGGTTCCAAATTACCAAGATCTTCAACTTAAAATATATTTCAGTACGAGAAAAGAAAAGCGGAACTCTGTGAGTAACTAAGAGAAATAAAGGAATTTACAACTAAATTGAAAGAATAATTTACAATTTTAAAGAAAGAGAATAAAGAACACAAAAAATGGTTGAATCACGTGCAGAACTTGGGACGACACCTAGCCCTGCAATCGATGATGATATTAATCCTTTCCATATATAATTAGAAAAAGAAACAAATTGATGTTAAAACGGAGTAAAATATCAAGTAAGGAAAGGAAAGCCCGACACTCACCAGAAATGGCAGAAACTTTACCATAAACTTCAAAAGAGGTTTTTAGTAAACAGTTAATCATCAGAGAACAACAAGCTCTAGAACAACAACCAGCTAAACCAAAAGAGAAATCATCTCCACCAATAAATTTCGCAGAGTCCTGACCGGTAGAAAAATCACCCGAACGCCAACCAGCTCAACAAAATGAAGCACAGCCAAAGGTATAAGCCCCATCACCGATTTTTATAATAGGAGTATTCAACTACCCAGAAATCCAAAGTGTAATGAGTACTGTTACGGAACAAGAGTATAAAATTACTGCTCTGAACAATAATGTATGGAAGATTAACACTTCAAATCCAAACGCATACAAAAACTTGTCAATGAAGCTGAATACGGAAAAATATCGCATGAAAATAAAAAAGATCGTCCTATCAAGATCATGGCAAGAGGCCTACATCCAACCTGTGACAGTAATTCAATAATGGAGGATCTAGAAAATAAAGGATTTAAAATCCTTGATACCGTGAACATTATTAAAAAAGAGAAACGTAGCGGAGAGCGATCTGTTCGGTAGCACTTATTTTTTGGCCATTTGGACTTTGAGTTTTTATCCAAAGATATTTGTATCTCTGTCAAAGATTTTAAAGCATTCTCCTTTTTCTTTATTCTCGTTTTTCCAGTCTATTTTCCAGTCTCCAAGATATTTGTATCTCTGTCAAAGATTTTAAAGCATTCTCCTTTTTCTTTATTCTCGTTTTTCCAGTCTAGCTGCCTTCTGATTTTCCTTTCCCAAAATTTGATTTTCTTTTTCGAGTTTTTTTCCATTGTGCTTCCACATTGCGGAAGTGATCACAAATGGTTTTGTTTATTTTACAATTTGTATTCCAGCTTTTACTGATGTTATAGGCCAATTTAAATATTGTTCTATAGAGACAGTATCGTTATCATTAGTGTTATCATTTTGCTTGTTAAAAATTTGGGACGCCTGGCTATGTCCCTCTAAATTACTTTAATCTGGTTATAAGACGTTTCAGTAGTTTTTACTGTTACTTATTCTCCAAGGGTGATTACAACTTCTAAATTTAGTGACTTCGGATCACTAAACCCATTGGAAATTTTTTGATCAACAAAAACGAAATCGTTGATTTCATTAATATTAAATATTGTTGGACCTGGGTCGCATCGTTTGTTAAATTAATATTTTCACAACTCTGATGGCGACCTGTCTCCGATTCTTGTGCAGAGCGCCTCCTAACATTTCAGCTAATGTCAGGTCCTTAATTGTCATAAATTTCTGGAATAATAACCTAAAATTTCCGTCGTACTGTTTTAAAGTTTACGGGTTTTTTAAAACCAAAAAAAAAATCAAATGGCGCTAAAATCCCACGGAAACAAACTACATGCCTTGAATCCATTTTGAATTATTTGAGGCGTATTGCGGCAATTAAAAGCTTTTAACAACAAAGCGGCAAACTTCTCTCCTGTAAATTGAGCACCTGGATTTTCTTTGCACCATTTATGAATCATTTTGATCCAGGAATTTTTCAACGGTTTGAATGTTGCGTAGTAACAAGGTTGTAAAATTCGAGTTGTGTTTGGGTTTAAGGCAATAATTATTATACCCAATCGCACACATAATTCAATTTACTTTAGTGTCATGTGTGTGCTATGACCATCGAGGAAAAATATAACCAGATATTTTATGTTGTCTCTTACTAGAAATGGGTAGAGAGCTTCGATATATACTCATAAAATACCTACCTTGGTCATCCATCCATTTTCTGAAAATGCCCAACTTTGTGGACCAGGCCCAACTTTGAGGTTGGATATTTCAGGATTTCCTCTGGCACTTTTTTATATGGGTGATCATCGGCGGAACTTCCATTAAACTCATTTGTATTACGCGGTATAATAAAAAAGAGAGTGTTAAATGCGAAATAGTGCGAAAGAATCTCTTTTTAAAATTTATTAGTTTCGTCAAATAAATATATTCTTTAAATTATAAAGGTATTTTTCAAACAATTTTACAAAATATTTTATTAAAATCAAAACTTGTTTTATTAATTTTTAAAAATTTCATTTTCAAAAACAAATAATTTTTAAATTCAAAAAGAATTTCAAATATTTAGAACTTTGTTTTTCAATTTTACAAATCAAAATTTTTCTCAGTGTATCAGTGTGCAATCTTTTTCACTCTTTACAAATACAGTTTTTTCACCCTTAGACAAAACCCAAAATTCTTCGATCGTCTTCGGTAATTTCGAAAAATCTAATAATTAAAATTGACATTTCTGACATCTAACCGTTGCACCGAGGCTGTAGATATTTAGCTGGTTTAATTATGCCATATGTCCATCAGCCGTTGGTGTTTTGTTTCGATTTATGAGGTAGTCAATTCTCTTTGCGCTTAGCATTGTGTCTTGTTTTCCACTCATTTCTATTTAAATTAAAACATTTGGATTTGGATTTTTCTGGAGTCCATAATATTACCGCATTTAAGAGAGTATCTGTTAGAAGGTTTAACATAATATGTAAACGTTTTGAAATAAAATTATATTTTAGTACAAACCTAACGAAATAAGTTGTTCATTTATCGCCACTTAAAACTGGTTTAACTTTAGCTAAAGCGAAAGCCAACCCGGTTTCACAGATTTTTGCCGCTGTCTTTTGGAGCTCCATGCGGCGCTGGTTCCCGCAGTTTAGTCTAATTAAGGGGAACGGTGTGGGTTTTGGGGCACCCGGATAGTGCACTAGTTTACCGCATTAAAAAATAAAAAAAATGAGGTGGAGGGGGAGGGAATTAGGGTATCGGACCCCGAAGTAGTGGGTAAAGGTAAGCCTATCAACCCTTTACATTGCCCTGACCGTGGTTGTATTTTGTAAAAATGTCTAGTCAGATATTTTTACCCTAACCCAATTAAAACTATTTGGCCCATAGGCCTTAATTGGGGAAAAGTGTTAGTAAAATTTTTGTTAGTGGTATGCTATCTAGGTCCGTTAAAAGAAAAGAGCCGCTTAGCGTCAACAATTTCGTCACCAAAAATCTGAAGAAAGTAAATCAATTTCAAATCTGCTGAGAAATCAAACTAAAAAAAAATATTACCATAATCTGCTTTAAATCTTCCCAGGTTATCTCAGGATTACGGTCTGCCGCATTCCAAAACCATTCTAACGCTTCATCCTTCCAGCATAGGTCTAACACTCTTATTATATTATCGTAAGGGACACTTGACGCTGAGGCGTACCGTTCCATCTGGGCTAACTATCGGTGGATGGTTAGCTCACTGTCAAGCCCCTGGAACTTCACCTCCCACTTCCTAGCTTCTTGCTTTAGTTTAGTATTATTCCATGTTAATGCTTGAGGGAGCGCTGTATGATTATGGGAACCTTGTTGGAAGGAACTTGTGTGCGCTGCTGTTTCTGGTTTGGAATCATCATCTAGCTTCAGCTGATGGAGTTCGAAATCGAAATCTACCAACTGATCCTCGTCTAAACCTTGGAGGGTGAGGGCTGGAACTTTGACAGGTGGTACCTTGCCACTGGGGCCTGCTGCCTCTTGTACGCCGCCAACGTGAACTTCTTGTACAGCCTTTGGTTCGGATAACCATGGCTATCATGCTACTCTCGTAAACGATTCCTTTCGAGTTTTCGGACATATTCATGAATTTTGGTGTTTTACTCACCCGATTGAATCTGCCCGGTATTGTTCTTAACATTCTTGATCATACCCTGGCATAGCTGCAGAATCTTTGTACTACACGGTTCTATTTCGCGCTGTGGTTGTTTTTGTGCGACTGAGCCTTATTTGGCGCTTAAAATGAATACTCGTGCTCTTCCTCTAACTGGCGCACTAACGCTTCCTTTAAGGTTTGTGTCATTCCCTGGTTAGCTATAACCACCAAGTTGCGCACCTCAAGCTCTATGAGTAATTCCTCTTCACACAGTTTGTCTATATTGAACTCCATTCTGAGATAGAGTTCCTAAATATAGCTTATTTAAAAAAAACTGAATTTGTATCTACTATAAACCTGACAACCTTGCTAAAACTAAACAAAAAAGGTGATTCTAAATGTATACAACCACGCTTCATCCCAATGTCATAATGAGGTGACAGTCTAAATGCCACTACCTGGGTGAAACAAGGAAAAGGAAAAGGAACGGATTATTAATTTTGATCAGCTTGTTACTCTATACCTTCAATCATGCAGTAGGCGTCCTAACTACTAACGAGTGATCTTCACTGCCATGTTGGTTCGACTAACAAAGCTCATGTCATCAGTCTGACCCTCGTTTCACATTCCAGATTTCTATCCTACATTTGGAGACAATAGATTGTGTTATAAGTCTAAAACTGACATGTAATAATCTGATATCTACGAGACCAAATACGAGCGCTCTCGAGACCGGATTACTGTTTTATCAATAAGGAACGATAACTCGCAGGTTATCGCTGAGATTTCCACAACGTATCCCATAACCTACTTGTAACTTATGTTCAAAACTTGGAGTCATATAAGCGTCCACAATTAGAACACAAGATTGAACAGCTATACAAGTGCTATGCCCTGGACGTACTTAATCTAAAGAGAACGGCTGGCGAACCCATCCCTAAGGATTCAAATTTATAATTAAATTAACAAAGTGGTGCAATGCGAAAACCTAACTAACATTGTGTGTTGGTGGAAATCTACTTTTTAACTGAATTTATCAAATTTATCGTCACATGGAGTATTTTTTTTACTACAAGCTGGATCATTAAACTGAAGAGATATCGAATGATATTTCAAATTTTTCTGGGAATGTGTAGCCATTTATACTCCCATATATTTCCGGCTGAGAAAGATATATGCACATTGCTTCAGGATCACATTATTCACCCTTGCCTGTACAGAATTGAAAAAATTGTTAGTTGTTCATAGTACCAAAGCCGTACAATTTTTTTTTATTGCCTAGAATTAATCATTGTAAAAAAAATGGATCGCCGAGTTCCATATATCACCACAAATACCAGTTCACCCCCCAGAGTGTGGGTTGGGACTTGCCACAGGCGAACGGAATATTCAGAGATCCGGTACAGGAAAACGACAATGTAAGGAACTCGTGTAAGTACGACCCACCTAGTATTAGGTCAGGCACACCACAAAGGCATGACCGCTGCCATACTCACACAAAAATAATTTCTTATTCTCTACACTAAGCACGGCTTATCATTTAAAATCACAAACAATTTTAATCACAAAAAAAATATTGGCCGATTCTCCACACGGTCTTGAAATTGAAATCAAACTTGTGAAATTGAATTCTCAAAAAAAAAAAAATTAAATTTCTTATTTTAAATATTGGACAATTGGGCTGTTGCCAAATTTAGGCGCCACTTGAGTGGTTATTTGATGCCATGATTATCATTTTCATGCCACGTGTCATTTTTGATTGAAGTATTAGATATCGTTGTTAGTACGCTATAAGGCCGTTTAATAAAGATGAAAACTAAAAAAGTTTCAAAAATGAAATTATAGAAAAATGCATATTGCCTTAGTCCATTAGAAATTTATATTGTACATTTATCAATTAATAATTTATTTTAATTTTGATGTGTAAACATCTTTACGCGCGCCTACCAAATTTTTTTGTATTAGAGTAAACTTGTAAATGAAACGAACGGAAATGACGTATACCTACTTCGTTTGAAAAAAAAGCAAGAAACTCAACAAAAATAATTTTTACTATACATGGCATGCTTTTATGTATATGTATAATAGTAGGGAAAATGAAAAAATTAATTTAATGAATGAAATAGAAACCATCGACATTTCCATCGATCAGAAAAATCAAAAAAAAAATTACGATACGAAATACGAATTACGATTACGAAATTGCATACTCATACGATTAAAAACACAGTCAACAACTGCTGTATATTGCTTTATTACGAGTGACTAGTCTCTAGGCGCTGTTCATCACGTCGGCTATCAACGATCATGTCTTCTACTGAATGGGGTTATAATGACATCTCGTTTTTAACATTAAACTGCCGGAGTCTCAGGTCACAGTGACGCAGGTATGCTCAATTCATTTGGTTTTCGAGACCCAAGTTCGACGAACTTGTTAATATTCCTACGTTTGAATGCTGTTTTCAGTTCAATAGAGATGGTCAGTGGGCTGCCGGAGTAGCAATTCCGTCAAAAGATCCATAAAATGAGCATAGTGGACACAAATAATTTGCCGTACTTTTTCAAAACTAATATTGACGTAGCAAATGGACTGGTAATGGAAATATGGGCTGTCTTAAAGTATATCGAATGCATAGGCATCCTAACCAGGACAACGAGAACGATGAAAACGTCGACAGAAAAAAATGTCAAACGACTCTGGATGGATTTCGGTTCAAATTCACAAGTTGGCAAGAAGGTCAGGTGGCTTGAAGCTGGATGGGCGCAGAAAACGAATATCGACCGATGTTTGGTGCCCATTTCTAGAAAAACCTCAACTATTAATCGAAACAACAATTAATGTTAAGCATAAACAACAATTAATGTAAAGCGTCGTACCTGCATGTGCCACCACAATTCATGCATCACAGGGTGGTACCTATAACGAGATAGTCAGTATATACTCTTACGATAAAAGATACAGTTAATAAATTGTGTATATTGCTTTAGCACGATCAACGAGTCTCGAAGGACTGTTCATCACGTCGGCTATCGATGATCATGTCGTCTACCATGGACGTAAAAATGGGACCTCAATGGGTCTTCTTCAAAATTAGCTATCGCGCCTCACCACAACCCCGCTTTATCCGTTGTAATGGCGAATTTTGTACGAGATAATAATGACGTCTGGTTTTTAACATTGAACTGTCAGAGTCTTACGTCATACACATCACCTCGAACTAACTGACACAGTCACGCAAGGATGCTCAATTTTCTTGCTTTTCCAGATCTGCGTTCAGTTCAAGAGAGACGGTGAGTGAGCTGCCGGAGTAACAATATATAAAAATTCAAATAGAATACTCATACCATACAGTCACCTCGCATAAAGAAATCAACGTTGGACAAACAATTGGTATGAGCGTAACAACACAACTCATTGATATATACGACTGAACTTCAGCTTCTCAATGGGAATAAGATGCTTTCTGTAGTTGTATTAACCTCGCCGAATAAATCTTTCGAAGACATAACGAAGTTCATACATTTCGTCCTTGCCCCATATCCTAAAGAATTTCAAAAATTCTCCAAGGAGGCTATAATCTTTTGCCGGTGATTATGAGCGGGGACTTCAATATTAATGTTGCTGTTCCTCAAGCTGAACCACTTATAAACTTCCTGCGAGACGAATTCGATTTGCACATGAACTCAGTTCGAAATATATTTACTACTAGATATGGGACGACCATATTGTGCAGTTTTTCAATGAAAATTTTTAAAGTTGGAGTCGACAGTATATAATATATCTTATTTTAGCTACCAAAATCCAATTGCGTCGATTATACCGAAAGAGTAATAGACCAATTTAACGATAATAAACAAATGAAAAACTCTGGTTAGTAAAATTGCATTCCTTCTTCCTTCAAAGTAAACTGTACGTGTACGGACGTACTATACACACGCCATGTTTACACATCTCCTTGAGAGTACTAATGGACTCACTCATTTTTTTTAAAGAATATGACATTTAACAAATTAGAGCTAGAAATTAGATTATGACTTACCAAATTATTATTTACACGAAATTTTAATACCAAACTACTCAGTGCGATAGCTAACTCTGTATTACACTGTGGACTTACACAAAGTTCTAGTTGTATTTGGACTTGAACAATTTTCTTGAAGAGAATAGAAAGCGCGCAAAAAATTGTATAATTAATTAAATTAGTGTTACCAATTGAAGCGAAACTCTAAATTATACCAAATACACAAAATGTCCCAAAATTGACTTTTCGCAGTTTGTGTTCATTTTCAGAGTTTCTACTTGCACACCTAATACATAATCCAGTATAATTCAAAGGATTTTGTCGTTTCGTATACCTTAGCATACGTATGCTCTGTTTATATTTAGTTAGGATATATTTAATGGTGATGAAACAAATTTTCTTTATTTTACTGCTATCTTAACAACAACAATAAAATCTCACTAAAACATAAGTACAAAATTAATTTGTTGAAATAAATCAATTCCGAGAAAACCGTATAAGCACACAAATCCTCACATCACATACGTTCTCGTATAGCGTATATACATACGTAGCACATACGGCAGGAAAAATGTTGAACCAGCAATATACGAAAATCTTAATGAAGTAATAAATAATAAAATAGCAATTGTTTGTATAATAATACAATAAATAATTCTTTACGAGTAGAAATAAGAAAAACAAAATATTCTGTGTTTTAATCCTTAAAGTAAACTTTACAGATTTTTTCTCGTTGTGCT
This sequence comes from Nephrotoma flavescens, assembly GCA_932526605.1. Taxonomy (NCBI): domain Eukaryota; kingdom Metazoa; phylum Arthropoda; class Insecta; order Diptera; family Tipulidae; genus Nephrotoma; species Nephrotoma flavescens. The sequence goes on along the minus strand of OW052220.1, from coordinate 97,813,762 downwards.
TCATCATTCCCAAAAAAAACATTAAATGAAAAATAAAATAATTAAAATGAAGCCATTAAATGTAAAATTTTAGACATAAAAAATGTTTTGGGGTTCTAATCTCGATATGATGAATGCTACTGAGCTATGTATCTATGTGAAATCAAATTTTTAAGCTTTAAATCTAACACATTTTAAAAATTTTGTATATGGCATCTATGGACCCGCGTTCCGTATATAAATTTTAATGAAGTTCATCAAGGCTAAAATATTTTTGTCTATGGTTGGTATTTTGGTTACAGCATAAAAAATTTAGGTTCAAATAAAATACTAAATTAGTGTCGTAAAAGTTAATCTGTTATATTCTGGGTGAATGGATTTTAAAATATTTCATTTTGCCAAAATAAATATTATGACAAAGGGTGAATTGCCAAAGGGAAATTTAGGAATTTCAGGAATAAAAACAAACCGTTAAAACAGTATTAATCATAATGGACACCAATTGTCCAGGAAATTATTTATACTGAAATCAACTTATAGGGATTTTTTGTTGCCTTTGTTACTACAAAAACAAGGGATGAAAATATATGTTAAATTTAATAATTCGTGGAAATTCCTTTCTACGATTACAAATAAAAACTACCTTTCAGCTTTATTGTGTATTATAAAGTTTTTAATTTATATTGAGCTCGATTCAATGCACACATCTTATATTATGGGATGGTGGATGTGGAGTGATAGTTCACTATGAGATGAATAAAAGTAATTTATAATTATTTATCATTAGGATATTTCCGTTCGAACTTCATATTTCTGATCAAGTACCTGCTGTGAGATCTGCAATTGTGGTGTTATCGTACACAATCTTAATACTACTCCAATGTTTCATGTAAACTCTTCATCCTTAAGCGAAAAATTGTACAAGTGAATGATATTCAGCTTCTGCAGCTAGTTCTTATAATCAGCTTGTTTTCGTTTTTATGCTTGTGTGATATTGTGTGACGATAAGAGTTACATTCGAATAATCTTTTCACTTGATTAATTTAGTTACATCAAGAATAGTTTTTAGTTACATCTCAACTAAAAACTGAAGAATTGTTCTCTTCACTTGAGCCGAATGCCAAAGGCACATTATTTATATAAATCAGAAACTTTTCAAGCCAACTATAACTTGAAAAATTTTTAACGTTTAAATAATTTGCCTAATTTGGTTTTTGTTAGAATTGTTTTGATTTGGTGTTTCGAGTTTCCAAAAATGTCGATTGATAATAAAAAGAAACATCGAAGACTTGTCATATATGTTTTGCGCAGTCAATAAAAATAGAATTATATAAGACATGTCTCACAGTAGGTAGTTTTTGACTGGGGACAGTTATTAGACGTGTTGTGTTTATTGTAGTTCAGACGCTTATCCAAAAGCGAGTCTAATAACATTATAAAATTTTAATTACGGTACCATCCTATCTTAAATTTTTAACATCGAAGATGATTTTGGCGCCGTATTATATAGAAAAATGCAACAAAATTTTGTCCCAAGAATATGCAACGAAATAAAAAAAAAAATAGAAAATAAAGTAAATAAGAGAGAACCAAAACACGCTGGTGTGCCAATTTTGTTTTGTGCTCTCTCTATTCACCCATTTCTCATCTACGATATCAATTAGTGAGCGTAATATACAAATAAAAATAAAGAAATAAAGTAAATACAAGAGAACAAATACACGCTGGTGCGCAAAAAATCAATTTTTCGACTCAAACTTTTTTATTTTTTTGGGGAAAAGTTTATGGCCTGTTTTGGGTTACATTGAAACAAATAAGATTCTTATTACAAATGAACTTTATTAAACCAAATATGTACCATTTTGATCGATGACGACCTTTTGCCATTTTTCTGGTAGAGCCATGATCCCATCACTGTAGAACTTCTGTGGTTTAGAGGAGAAAAATCGAAACAACTCATTTTCCCAGGCTTCTTTTGAAGGATGATCGTTCTGCATGGAAGCAAATGATAGTCCGATGGTGTAAGGTCATGACTATATGGTGGGTGCTTCAAAACTTCCCAGCCAAGCTCTTTCAGTTTCTGCTGAGTGATGTGTGTGTTCCATATCGTTATCATGATGGGACACAACGCCACTTCTGCTGATCAATTCTGGAGGTTTTAACTGAATTGCTTGCCTTAAACGCATTAGTTGCTGACTATAAAGATCAGAATCAATTTTTTGGCCCGGTGGAAGCAACTCATAATGCACGATTCCTCTCCAATCCCATCACCAACTACACATCATTACATTTCTTGTCGTCAAACCTGGCTTTTATACCGTTGGGGAAGCTTCACCTTTTTTGTCCATGAGCTTTTTGAGCATTTAAAGCCCGTTTCGTCCATGATCTTTTTGACCACGAGCACAACGTTGTCGTATCTTATCCACTTCTCATCACCAGTAATTATCCGCTTTAAAAATGGCCCGATTTAGTTCCGTTTCAACAGCGTTTCGCAGATAGAAATCCGGTCCATTAAATTTTTAACTGTTAATTCATGTGGTAAACAAACGTCAAGCTTTTTTATGTACCCAGCCATTTTCAAATGGTTTGGAACTGTTTTATGATCAACATTTAGTTCTTTGCCATTTGCATGGCTCTGCTTATATGCCGGTCTTCTTCAATTTTCTGCATGATTTCATCGACTTTTCCAGTGGTTGGTCGACCAGAGCGAGGTGCATCTTTGACATCCATATTTCCAGAACGAAAGCGCACGAACCATTTCTTTGCTGCTGATTTTGATAAAGCACCTTCTCCATAAACAGCACAAATTTTTTCGCAAGCCTGAGCCGCGTTTTTACCTTTGTCGTAATAAAATTGCAAAAGATATCGAATTTTTTCATTATTTATCTCCATGTTTAAAATTTTGTACCTATTTATTCACCTCATCGATTTTAATGTTTTGAATGTTGAAGTGCAAGTTGAAATGTCACCTTTCAAACACATATAAGAATTGCCTGATACGATCAATGGTTACTGAGATATATGAAAGCCATCTACCGGGAAAAAGGCCACGAACTGCCCAATATTTTTACTCTACCCAATATTTTTAAGTTTATATAAAAACAAGTACTCTAGCCCAAAACAAAAAAGTCGGCTTAAGCTTTTTTATTTAGACATTAAGCAAAATTTCAAGCCCCATTTTCGATGTTTAAATTTTTAGCCTTAGGCTCAAATTTGGGGTTTTTTATAGTATTCTTAATTCTCGTAATCCCATTTTTCCAGTGTCTCGCTTTTTAAAACCCTGCTGCCTAAAATCCCACTTTTGTTAAAAATTTAAAAAATCCCGCAAAAAGTGAATTTAAAAAAAAAAAATCTTTGTCTACCTTTGTAATCAGCACCCGGCCGTTCCTTGACCAATCATGGTCAAATTTGGAATATGGGATATGATTTGGAATTTTACAAAAAAAATTGTAATTTTTTTATGCTCGCTTTATTTTTTTTCATTCCTCAACCAAGATTGGTCAAATTTGGTATTTAGCATTGAACTAGGATTCTAACTCGAATTTGGGATTAAGGTCTGAAATTCAGCCACGCTGACATAGACTTGGATATTTCTTATTAAAAAGCTTGAGTGCTAAGTTAAAATAAATTTTGTATGAAGTTTTGAAATATGGTCATGTTAAAACTAATATCAGTAAACTTTATTATTAAAAACTTTCATATTGTAACAATAAAAAAAATGTCTGTAAAATATTGAGTGCAAATTATTTAAAAAGTAAATTAAAATCTTTATTAAATATAAAAAAAATTGAAAGAATAGCCTCGTTTAATTTAGCATGGCCGAATTCTAGAATTTTATCCAAAATTCATGTTTAAATCATACTAAAGCTCTACAAACTCTTTTAAATTTGGTCTTTTAAATTTAAATAATCGGATAAGTGATTTAATCTTATTTTTTTAAAAAACAGCCCAAATTTGATCTTATTTTTTTAAACAATGGTCATACACAAAAGTTTTATTTAATGGATCCAGATTTTGACGTATCCAGATCTCAAAATCACCATTCATTTTTACAACAGAGGCTTCTGACTATGTCCTGGGTGCTGTACTGTAACAAATTCAAGGCGGCGTTGACAGGTCTGTTGCTTTCGCGTCAAAAACGTTGAACAAAACGGAAATTAATTATACCACTAATGATTATGTACACTAATGTAGAAATTGTACTCTGATAGCCGATCATAAGCCCCTCACATTTATAAAATTTTCAGACAAAAACTTTAAAATTCTAAAATAGAGAATAAAATTAGAAAATTACGACGATGATGTCCTGTATAAAGAAGGCAGAGCTAACGTTGCAGCAGATGCATTAGGCCGAATGCCAACACCCAGAGAAAATTTTAATTGAAATCCAATTAATATTTTGATTGTTTTAACAAAACGTCGTATTTATTAAACTTTAATTATCTCATTGTCATCCTTGATTGAAAGTACAATGAATTTGTCAACAAAAATTATAAAATTGTTAAAACAAATGTTGATTAATCAATTTTTTGGAATAATTTGTGATTTTAGGATTAACAAAATAAACAAATGATTTTTTGATCTTTTGTATTATTTTATAATTTAATAAAATAAATGGATACTATTTTAATAATTATACATCATGCAATTACATCATGCATCGTTCCTTTAAAACTCTTTATTTACAACCAAGAGCGATGAACATATCACATCGCTTACCTTAGCTTAGCTGAAATGTGCAATGGGAGTAAAGCTCTTAGAAGTATATAAGTTCTTTTGATTAGATCCTCAGCAGCAACACTGTCATGCTGGTAATTGAAAACTTATCTCGCATCGCTTAGTTAGTTTAGTTAAGTGTGTAAAATAGCGCGAAGCTAATTTTGGGATATCTACTCGATGATCTCGTTAGTAAGCCATATTTTGCTAAGCAACATCCTGGTTGCCTAATTAGTTTTAGCAAGGAAATTTTAAGTAAGATTTTTCTTTGAAAATTGTTTATTTCTCGGATTGTACAGTAAAACACAAAAACTTACTTTACATTTTCCGAAGCCGCATATTTGAAAACTTTTATAAATAGCCCAATGTTCGATCAGTTAGTAAACAAGCAATTTCCTAGCCGAAAACCTGGCTATTCAATCAGTTCTATCAAGCTAGTTGGTATTTGAAAATATACTTGTAAATCAATTTTTTGGTTTTTGCGATTGCTCAGTAAAACATCGCTAAAAATTTGCTGTCCATTTTTATAAGCCTCAAGCTTTAGTTGAAATCACCGAAATAGATAAAATCTCTATAAAAATATAATTTTAGATCCAAGCAAACTTGATAAAATGGATTAGGTAGCCAATGTTTCCAACCAACAATTTGCTTGCTTCCTTGCTGATGAGCATCTATTCCAAAAACTATCTTTTTAGATTAAAAGTAATTTAAAAAATTAATTGAAACAGGTAAAATGGTTAGCCGAACAAGAATCTGCCGCTATGTTGCAATATTTATACAAAGTATTAATCTTATAGCCATACTGTTATGCTTTTTAAAAATGGAATTAGTTGCCTAAAATTTTTATTTAAAAGTGTTATTTAGAAAAGCGATTAACCATTTTTTATATATTTTGGAAGTAAAAAATTTGTTAGTTTGATTAAACCAAATTATACTAAAATAGTAAAAACATTTTCAAATCAAAACTCAGGCTAGTATTTTTGGTAAACAAAAATTTCATATTTAGAAAAATATTTGCATTAAATGTTTTGGAATACACATAACCTCATTTTAATTTTGTAGACGATGAAGTACTAAACTTTTATAATTTTAACAAAACTTTAATCATTTTTATCAATGTTTTATTGACACTTTGAAAATCTTTTGTAAAATCAGTAATTTTTGATTGTTTTATTTATTGTTTTTTTGAAAATAACAAAACTTTTGTTGATTTTGCTTTCCGAACTAAACCTATTTTCGCCGGTCGCATACTCGCATTTATCGACGATCAATTTCTTAGATAATTTACGCATCATTCGTTAAACAAGTGCTGGTGATGATAGTTTTGTTAAAAAATTTGTTTGTTAGCAAATATTTGAATAAGTGGAAACCTTATATAAAAAATAATTTAAAGCTTATAATTACTGTGAAATACATTCTATAGTGAAAAAGGATATACACATATATAAAAATAAAGTGAGCGAAAATTGTGAAACAAGTAGGTGGCAATTGTTTAATAAAAAAAATGGCTGAAATTATTTATGAATTTCTCGATGGCGAGATGAATTCAGTGGAGGAAAACGAATTATTCAAATGGTGTATTGAGAAAAAAATACCACGCGTGTTTGATTACTGCACATGTATGTAAAAATGTGTAAAATCTGTGGAAGTGTTTTTAGTATCTTATGTATGTGCATGTTGTATATGCGTGTGGGTATGTGGCTAGGTGAGTGAATGAGCCGGTGCTGTGTTTAATAATGCTTGTTGCGTGAGTTTGTGTGGATGTTTTTGGGAGTGCAGATATTTCGATAAGGGCGTGTGAATATTTGTGGTTGTGTTTTCATATGGTTGTGAGTCTATTTTGCTGTGATGTGAGTTTGTTTGTGGGTAAGATAGTTTAATTTTAGACGTGTTTGTTTTTTGTTTAGGTGCTTGTTTAGGCGGGGGTGTGAATGTGCATGAATGTGCGAAAATGTGTATTCGAAGTGCGTGTGTTGTGGATGCGAGTTTAAGCTTTGTGGGTGTAACTGTATGAGGGTTCCTGTTTACGTGTTGGTGATTGTATATGCGCATAGATTTTGTTAAAAGTGCAGTTCTGGGAAAAGTTGTTGATGTGAGGGAAGGTGTTGATTTTTAGTATTAGGGCCAGCTTGGTTGTGGCTGTAGGTGAATATTGGTATGGATGTGGGTCTGTGTGTTGATGTGGGTGTCGTTGTGGTTGTGGGTATTTGTTGTTGCAAACGCTTACGGGTGTGGTGGCTGTGATATGCTTCTTGATGTGAGGGATTGTTGACGATATGTTTGTGTATTGGTAGAAGGGGGGGGGGGGGGGGGGGAGGGGTTCGAGTTGTGATTAGCGTGAGTCTTGCTATGATGGAGAGAAATATTATTAACAAACTATCAATATTTATGATCCTATTTTATTTTGTAATTGAATTCGAACATCTATACAATATTTATTAGAACGAGATGTTGATTCAATAATTCCCGATGACGAAATCGGGTTAAGAGCGGCGTTTCGACATCATGTCTCAGTTTTGAGAAATATTGCATTTGTAAGTATATTAAGTACCAAGTTGATTTTTAAATTTTAACTCATATCTATAAAATGACCATTACAGAATACAACAAATATCGCAGTTGTAAATTTAGCAAATCCCATGGCGAAATCTTCGGAAATTGCTGAAAATCAGACGTCATCTTTAAAGGTGAACTCTGTTTGCAGTGAGGAACAGGTAAGATTATTATTATTTAATTTTGTGGAAGACAACCTATATCTTGTGAACATAACCTAGCCCATCGAATTTTTTGTATCTCTGGATTATTCACAAAAGGGGCCGCAGTATTGTACAGTATTGTTACAGTATATCTCGTGCGTGAATTATACAGTTTTATTTTATTTTATTGTATATTTACACATGCCGTGGTCCTAGTATTCGTATGGCGTAATCGTTTTCTGGTATAACATTTCCATTCATCTGGATTTGATTGCCGTTTCCGAGATTTGGTTCTAGCATTTGACTCATTATATATTCCTTTGATACTCCTTTGGATCCAGACGGTCGGCGATTTAACTGTTATGTTCTATAGGATATGTTGTATATCTCAAAGCTATATTCATACAATTTATTAAACTTAATAGCTTGTATTACTTTACACTCGATGGCTATAAATATTTTAACAATTACTTACAACAGATTTTTTAATTATAAATATTTTTAACAGAATCTTAGTAATATATCGGATATTGTCGACAGTGATATATTTGAGGTCTACAAAATTCACCAAAGAATCGAAGAATACCATAGAAAACGGATTTGCAATTCTGTCGTCCAATATTTTATAAAAAAAAACACCAGCTCGTGCACGAGGACCTGAAAAAACTATCGCAGGAGATCGAGACGGTATTTCTAAAATCTGAAATAGCTGTAAGTAATAAATACAATTCGTACAAAAAATATTTTTATTGAGTGGTTTAAAACAATAATTTCAGTCATATTATTACGTGAAGCCGACGAAAGAGATAGCAGCAAATGGTAAATTGTACCGCCGGTAGAACAACGTGACCAGACAATTAAGAAAACAAGGCCTCTGGACTTCAAAATACAACAGCTATTCTAATACAGAAGTCAACAGCAGAAGAGAACCAGAATCGGATAGTAATTTTTCGGAAGGTAATTTTCTTTATTGTGAAATTTATTTCAAAATTTTATATTGAGTTTGTATGAATCTAGATTTTGACAAGCAGAAGCTTTGGCTCAAGCAACCGCTGTTGGGCGAAGACTAGATATACTTCAACAGGAACTAGGAATTCCATTAAAAGAATGGCCTTTATATGTGTCAAATTATCTTGCATTTTATTGAATCAGTAAAACTGTTTAGTATAGATACATTAAATTTCAGAAAACAAAACTTTGATTGTGGTGAAATTCATAGGGGCAATATTTCATTTCCTTTAAAACTCTCAGATTAAAAAAAAATAAACTGAGTATGTCAGCAATCGAAATTAAAAGTTTCATACATTTTTTCCCAACTATTATTAGTGATCTAATTCCAATAGATGATCCAGTGTAGGCGTTTTTCATCATTCTTTTAAACATAATAGAACTGGTACTCTGTCCCTCATTTACAGAAGGTACTATCAAATTATTGAAACACAAAATTCAAATGCACAATCAAGTGTACGTCAGACTATTTGGCAATTTAAAGCCAAAATTTCATTTATTGTTGCATTATGATACAGTAATAAAACAATCCGCTTGTTTGAAAAATATGTGGTGTTTTCGATTCGAATCAAAGCATCGCGAATTTAAAGCATATGCAAACGTTACACCTTCCCGTGTTAATATTCCTATATCATTAGGCATAAAGTGCCAGATGAAATACGCTTTGCAAATTTATAATGATAATTGTATAACACCAATCACTACACAAACTAAGGGGCACTTAGTTGATTTTAAAAAACAAAATTATTTCTCTGGGATAAAAAATATCCAATCCGTTTCTTTAAATATCAATACGACTGCACTAAATGCAGCTAATCGAATAAATTATAAAGGAACTATTTATAAAATTAATTATTATTTATATAAATTCGAAGAAACTATTATTCTTTATAAAATCATAGATATTTCATTTGAAAAAGAAGACAAAATATTTTTAATTTGTACAAAATTTGATATAGTGGTAGATACTCGATCGGCTAGCAAGCAAGCAATTTGCTAGTCAAAATCCTGGCTACTCAATCAATTTTACCAAGAAAATTTGAATTCCAAATTACAGTTCTTATAAAATTTTTGTTTTTTTTTGCGATTGCACAGTAAATTTTGCGGCTTCAAAAAATAAACCGCAAACTTTTGTATTGTTTTACTGTGCAATGCAAAAAAAAAACAAAAATTTTATAAGAAATATAATTTGAAATTCAAATTTTCTTGGTAAAATTAATTGAGTAGCCTGGATTTTGGCTAGCAAATTGCTTGCTTGCTAGCCGATCGAGTATCTACCCCATAATTGGCTTCGATGAACATTTTGACGCTTTTGAATGAACATTTTGACGAAGTTGGCTTCGAAATTAAAGGAAATTACATCAAGCTTTTGTTTTCCACCTATTAATATTCAAAAATGTGCAAACGGAAATTGTTACTTCTGGAAAACTAATTTTTAGTATATAAAAATATTTTTAAATATTAATTTTTAAGAATGTACAAAAAAATGAGTGAATTTTTAAAATAATAAAAATAAAACATAAATGAACAATTGTTTTTTATTTAATCGTGTTGGGGTATGTTCAACATATGTGTGGTAAAAATTCAATAATACTTCTATCAATTTCAATTATTATTTTGTGTTGAATCGTTTAAAAAATGTTCGTTTTAACTAATAATTGATCAATTTTTGAACAATAATATTAATCAAAATTGATAATAATTTTATTAGAATAATAAATCTTTAGTTAGTAACTTTTGTAAAATCAACAAAAGTTTGCAAATCACTTGATAGATTTAACAAATGTTTTATGGGCTGAAAACCAATGCCATCTTTAATTAATTTCATTACCATCTTTTGTTGAAACAATCAAAAATTTCTCTGGGTGAATAATCAAAGTAAAAGAATCTTCAGGGAACACTAAAGTGATCTCGTTGAAGCACCTAATTTATCAAATAGTAGTATTGATTTGGAAACGGACCATTCTGCTGATACTTCAGAAAACAGTTTTATGAATTTTTCCAATAGATCAATAAACTACTGTAGGAACCAGTTTATTTTTAGAATGTGTAATATTAATACATATAATTATCACAGAAAAAAATTTCAGACACTTCAAAAGAATTATTATTTTCAAAAACTTCATAAAATTTTGTCATATAACGGGAAGCAATCAGCAAATCTAACAATAGTTTCGACACAATTTCTCACAGAAGGGCAATTTTGTTTTTGTATCTAAAACGGTGGAAGGTGTAACGAACGTAGACCGCCAGAATATGATTATAATTAAAGAACACGAAGAGGGAAAAAGACGATCATATTTATTCCCTAGCTTGCCTTAGGGCCAAAAGTCACACTTAACACTTCCAATATTTGTAATACACACAAATATGATCGCAAATATTCCAATATAAAAATTTCGCCTAGAGGAATAACAAGAAAGCCATTGGAAAGAATCCACAATGACATATTCTACATTAATAAAGTTAGTCGTTTTATCGATAATCGATTCATTTTCAAAACATCTTCAAATAATTCCTATTAATAATAAAATTCTAAATCCGCACTAGTTAAATACTTTACCCTTTTCGGTATTCCTAATACTATTGTTTCAGACCATGAAACAACATTCCAATCGATACAATTCAAAGAATATTTAGCAAGGTTAAATAGAAAAGTGGAATACACCTCTTCTTTGGAGTTGAACGGCCAAATAGAAAAAACTCGAAATATTCAATAGGAAAAAAAATAATTTTTAATAATACTGTGCATTCGTCCATAGGTTTTACGCCGAACTAAGTTATTTTTAACCAAAACAATCTAATTAACCCACACGAAATTCAAGCACAAGCAAATGCTATTTTTTAAAACGTATCTGAAAATTTAGATTTGGCCGGAAATAGAATGAAGAAACTCAATTGTAAGAAGGAAGAACCTCCAATTTTAAAAGAAAATCAAACAGTTTTTATAAACCCTCACATAGGAAGCAAATCACACTCAATAGGGGTCGAAAACTTGAAACCCAAATGAGAGATGTTATCGGTTTAAAACATTCAAAACTGGTCGAAAAGTAAAGAGACACAAAAATAAAATTTAAAAATTAAAGAAAATAAATAAAACTCAAACTTGTCTCATCATTTCAGACAATGTCAATATAAATTTTAAAAACTTGCTATAAATTTATCAAAAAGAGCTTAAAATAATTCTTTTTTTTTTAACAAAACTAGAATATAAAAATGCAAAAATTAGAGATTAAAAATTTAGCTAAGCTAGTACATCCCATAAATTTAACGAAAATAGTAGAAAATAAAAATTTAAAAAAATGGCCCAGCGTGGAAATGGCCCGCCGAAAATTTTGACGCCGAAGATCTACGTATTATCAACGACACACTGAACGAGTTAATTAACCACAATAACCAACAGTTTCAAATCAATGAAAGGGTCAATTGCAGAGAATGCAATTATCTACCGATACTAAAAATAAAAAACTACTAACTTCCAACATGGCTATAAGATAGTCCCCACTGGAATTGGGACATTGACTCCAGTAATAAACATAAACATAATTAATAACATTAGGGGGCATCAATCAATGTGTAAATATTTTACTACCCGATGAAGCAATGCGTCAAAATAGCTTACATTTCATTCTCGGAAAAGTATTGCAAGATTAAAAAAAAAAAAAAAAGTCGAAAATGATACAACTTTCACTTTATCGATTCGACTTTTCTCGATTCGAAGTGATGGTACAACATACAGCCCCAGAACTGGCAACTACTGGTATACTTATATTACTTATAGCTACATCAGTATTCAGAAACCTATACAACTATAAAACTAAAGAATTTAGGAAAATCATCCAAAGGCAAAATAATCATCGAAGAGATTGGCAATAAAACCGAATACTCAAGGACGAGTACACTATTTTTTGACCCCCGGGAGGAGTCATGTTAACATGATGCGCTGACACCGATTATAAAGGGATGTTGTAATATAGGGTTTTCCAATAAGAATGATATGATTTTTAAGTGACGTTTCGGCCATTTGTAATATGTCAAGATCTGTAATTTTTTGTTTCATTGTATTCAATAATGTTTACAATTTCATCATGGTGAGGTATACGCAAGAACAACGTTTACAAATTATCCGGTTTTATTATCAAAATAATCGTTCTTCAATTGCAACTTTTCGTGCGCTTTTGCCATTTTATAGTCGTAATAATCGTCCAAGTGTGCTCGCTATTCGTCGAATTGTTGAAAATTTTGAGCGTACATTTTCTTTGCATAATGTTCAAGTGCCAATAAGACAAAGAAACGCTCGAAGTAATGTAAATATTGCTGCAGTTCAGGCAAGTGTTACTGAAGACCGCAATTTGGCGATTCCAAGACGTTTTCAAGAATTGGGACTGTCTCAAACCACAACCTGGCGGATTCTGAGAAATGATTTGGGTTTGCATCCGTATAAAATTGTTCTCACTCAAAAACTGAAGCCATTGGACGACCGTAAACGTCGTGAATTTGCTGATTTTGCCTTGGAACAACTTGAAAACGATAACGATTTTTTTAAGAAAATCATCTTCTCCGATGAGACTCACTTTCATCTGAGTGGTGCGGTAAATAAACAAAACTGTAGATTCTGGTGCGAAGAAAATCCACAAATTATCTACGAAAAACCATTACATTCACCTAAATTGACAGTTTGGTGTGGTATTTGGTGTGGTGGAATCATCGGTCCGTATTTTTTTCGAAATGAAGGTGGTAACACCGTGACCACCTTCTTCCGTTAACTTTTTATGACCGAAATTGGAAGAAGTTGATCTTGACAACATTTGGTTCCAACAAGACGAGGTTACGTTCTGCACATGATGTGCAACACTCTTCACAAGTTAATATTGAACGTCTTTACAAGTCAATATTGAACGTGCTATTCATGACATACGACTTGATTTAGTGGAAAAAGTGCTCGAAAATTGGGTTCATCGAGTTCGTTCCTCCAGAAGAAGTCGTGGAGGCCATTTGAATGATGTTTTATTCAGAACTTTATTGTATCGATTGTACTTCACATTAAATAAAAAACATTTCAATTTCCTTAACAATTAGTGTGTTTTATTTTTAAAAGAAATCATATCACTCTTATTGAAAAACCCTATACTACAACGCACTGAGCTATGCTATCAACAAATTTTAAGTGGATTTTTTTCTTGGTATCGATTTTAATACCAAAATGTTCTGGACATCTTGACATACATGAATAAATTCAACTGGCCTATTTGCAATCAAAACTTATTTTACGGTTCAGCTGAAACATTAACGCGGTATACCTACCTGGTGATGTATGTTTGTAAGGCACCTGAGATACTCAAGATCTTATTTCTAATACAGATACAGATGCTTACCTGATGGATGCTATGAAACGATTCTGAAAAATGTTCGTGCTTTCGTTCAATATGAGAAAGTAGAAAAATAAGACATTAAGCAAAACTGATTGAAAAGTTTGTTTTGAACATTTTTAAAACTTTGCTACACGTAATAACTTTTCAATCAGCGTTTTGTAAAGCTAATCCTAATGTTATAGAGTGTACCACGCCGCACACGCATAACCATAAATTTCTTAATTAATTCCCTTATATATATCGTGGTATATATTCTAATACATTGTTATACCACACCACATCTCTAACATCTCTATCTAATCAAATAAGATGATGTACAAAACAAAAATTTAAGTTTAAAAGTTCACAGAAGCGTGTTAAAATAATAAATGTGATTTTATTTATGTTATTCGTGAAAACAAACTTTCAGCATAAAATTTTAATGATAATCTTGCTTGTGTGAATATAATGTACATACCATACGAGTATGTATACCGCTGTTGTTAAACACAAAATTTTTACATAAGTGATTCTAATCGAGTTAAGCTGTATTTAAATGTAATATAAATACGTCACCATGTTTAATTGCGAAATTTTCAAATTTCCCGAGGGATATATTTTTTTGTCGGTTTTTTGGTTGGTTGACAAACAGACAATGTACTTACTTGAGCCGCAGCACCGCAAGCTATATTATCTTTTATTTTATGAAAAAACTCATGCAATGATACACCCGTATAATGTAGTTCTAAGCAAAATGTGCACATATGTGCACAGAAATAGTTATTTTGATATTTATAGTATACGCTGAAAAGCTTTATGTAACGTTAAAGCTTTTCTATATATTAATAGTTTATGGTATATAAATCTTTTAATCTTCTAATTGTTTTTTCTAAACTGTTCTTTGTTGATAATAAAACAGTATTTTTGGTTTATTGTTGGTTTAATGCCCCAATTTTTTTATTTTTATTGCAACAATATTGCTTTTCCGAGACATGTGGTTAAACGGTTTATATATACATTCGAATCCATTTATGTATATATTATTGTTATTGTTAGAGAAGCTTTGGTTACGCGTTTGCAATAAAATGGTACTACGTATCCATTATAATCCCCACCAAACAAAAACAACGTGTCCTATATACTATTGTGAAATGTATAGCATTTTGTTGCTCTTATTGCTGTAATAAAATAATAATTTTTGAATTGAGGATTGCGTGGTAACGTTTATTGGGATTAAAATTTCGTGGACAAATAGTTTAGGATAAATTGGTTGGAAATAAATCTTTGGAGTAAAAGACGTATCGTGATAGTTTCAATATTTTTTGATGCCATGCCATAAACGATATTATTATCACAGCAATTATTCTAATAGTAAAATTATTAAACTATAAAACAATGACAGATGTTGTCGTTAACATGTGCTTACAATTAAAACACCATTTGAACCTACGACCTATCACCATTTGCCTGTGTCGTCGACAATGTCAAAAGTTATGGTTTCTATATTATGGTTCAGCAAAATTATATGACTTTTTTACAATGAAACTATTTCAAGATGGAGAGCTTCACTCTGACTCAAAATGTTTATTAATTTAAACCTAATTTTTGAAATGGTAATGACGTACATATAGTTTTATAATATGTGTTACTAATTATGACCGGAAAACCAAATGTTCATAAAAACATGGAGGGTTGAATTTGTTGTGGTCAATACCCGACATTCTTTTACCTCGAATGTGTACATAGATCTGTAGAACAATTGTTAAAAATTTAATGTTCAAATTTGATTTAACTTTTAATTTCGTTTCTCGGAAATTCTAATCTTTCCAACATCATTTCAAAACTTGTAAAAGCTACCATGGACTTGCCACATCCGATACACAAATTACCACCGAATTTCGCAAGGAAAAAGATTAAGTACGCAGTTTGATTCTTAATAGTTAACCCGCCTGTACTGTTGAAATGCAGAATTTTAGAGGAATATTTATTTTTATCAAAACTCGCCATTTTCAGTAAAATGAAAAAATATGAGCTGAACAAATTTTGTTACATACTTAATTTTAATTTTTTCTTTTTAATATTTTTTCAAAAAGAATTTTTAATTTTTAAAAAAATTCCAAAACCGAAAACACGACCAAATTACTGAACAAGTACCTTACTTTCGCGTACCGTTTGCTGAAGTCGTGCCAATGCGCTTTGTTAAATCACTTTCTGGAAGAAACAACAACATGGCGGGAATACAGTAATTAGACAGATGTATAAAATTCTTTAATCTTAAAGCTTTTTTAATAAAGCTCTTGCTTCAACATGAGATGGGTGTGACGGGTTTTCTGATGTTAGAATAATCGCAGTTTCGTCTTTTAAACTTCTTCAATCTAGTTGAAATTTGTAAAAAAAAACTTGGGGAAAATCGGATATTTTTTATCTTTAACCGTACACCGAGCTCTAGCACTTAATTTTATTTAATAATGGTCTAACAACTTCTTAGATTGCTCTTTTACAAAAGCGCTTTATACTAGCTTCGTTCGTCTATATAGGTGGAATATGCCAGCTAAATATGGCCTCTATACTCTCTATTGAGGCAGTGTAAGAAGAAAGATTTCCTCGATTTGCTGTGCATGGCCCATAATAGCTATTTTAAATTTACCGCCTAACCTCGAGCTCCTAGTAAGCATCGAGTTGTTGTATATATATATCGTTTATCTTCATCAATCCCTAAAGAAAACGATTAAATTGAGGAAAGGTTTACCACCACAATTCTTCTTCTGAAATTAAAGAACTCATCTCTATACACCAATAATAATTTTAAGGTATCGATATTCCACAATAGATCAAATTTATAGGATAGCGAACACGCTTGACGAAAAGAGAATCTCTCAAAAGTCTGGCACAACGTTCTAATGCAGAAACTTAGGAAAATTTTACAATTCTGCCAAATTCTTGAATCATATATGAGAGAAAGACACTTTCGTGTTATACAGCAACAAGCATTGGAATAACACCTTTAACTTCTGCAGAATGTCCTTTTTCAATGAGGAAAAATATTAAATATTTTTTCAATCAATTTTTTTACATTGAATTACAAAATATTCACGTCGATTCAATGAATTCTTCTATTCTTCTTGAAAAATCTTTTTCCCTCAAACAGTAGAGATCAAAAATAGAAGAATCTTCTATTTTGCTATTCAGTGTAGCAGTGAGTTTCTAATCTTCTATTTTTAATATCGAAAGTTCGAAATCGATTTTTTTTTTCTTCTACTTGCTCTTGCTGTAACGTCAAAAATGTATTATTACCCAAAACCAAAACTGATCACACGTAATTTGTGATAAATTTTTATGTTAAATAAAAATTAAAATGTAAACAAATTTTAACTAGTGTCACAACATTTTCCTTTTGCAATCAAAAGTACTTGTGGAATACACTATCAGGGGTTTGAAAGGGATCCTCGTATATTCTTTTAACCCTTAGTCTCATTTTTAGTTTTGGTCTAAAAAATTTGTTTGATTGATATATATTAATGCTGTGTGCCTGACGCCGATTTTTTGTCTAAATTTGCGACTAACTAAATTTATCGTTAGTTCACCCAGGTATTGTTAGATGTCTCTAATATTTATAAATCAAAATGTACCCGATATTTAGTTCTAAACTGCAAACATAGTTCCGATTTATCAATTACCGATTATAAATGTTTCGTAGAATGTTAAATTTAAGTTTCTATAGCAGATTTTAATTAAACATCAGATACGGTTTGTTTTGTGTCATCTTTGAACGATTGGTATGAACTAACCATCAATTTAGTTAGTTGGAAATTTAGACAAAAAAATCGGCGTCAGGCACACAGCATAAATAATAAATTTATTTAGGTTGCATAGCAGTACGCTTTTGGCGAATTCTTTCACTTGCCATTAAACAAAAATTCATTCTACTTTTCTACTTTTAGTAAAAATCTTCTAAGCGAAAAAATCAAAAAATTTGTTTATTTTTAATATGGGATTGTAATCCTTCTATTTTTTTTCTATTTCGACATTTAATAATTTTCACACATAAGTCTATTATTCTATATAGAAGATATTAAGAATAGAAGATCTATATTGAATCGACCTGATTGTTTTGATTGTGTGCGGCACTTTTATTTTTATTTGCCTAAATGTTTTCTAATTTTTAAATTCTGTTGCAGATCATTATTTAGAGGAGTAGGTTAGCAAAATATATTTATCGTGTATCAGTTAAATGCGAAATCAGTAAATGTTCGGTTAAAAATAAAAAAAACGTGGTTTTTTTGGTTTGAGAAAACAGTCATTTGCGATTATTGAGTAAGTTACATGATGAAATTGTAAAACACGCCAAATGCTGATTATATGCTAATTTAGCTAGAGTGAGAAAATAAATTATTACCTCCCTCCACCGAGTGCGCGAAATTTATTCTAGCCCAAATATTGACGACTAGCTATTGCTAATATGATTTACGTTGTTGATTTTGGATTTGTGAAGCAAAAAGATTAATTTAAAGAACGGAACTGATTTCTTATGCTTTTTGCAATATCGAAATCATTAAACCAAAAAGAAGTTTGAGCCGGTAGACTAAAGTCCTTTTCTTATATTGTACGACAAATGTGTTTTTTTTAATTTTATTATTCATTCTCATATGATAACAACGGCGGATTATCTAGTGAATTTAACGTTCCATTAAGGATAATCCAAGTTGTTATACATATACAAAATTTGCATAGATAAATAAATATTATAAAAATTAAAAATAACGGAAAGTTAGTTCCAAAATAATAGAGTATTTGATTTAAAATAATTGTTAATATTTTTTTTAATTATAAGTAGATTTCTGATTCCTTTATAAATTCAGGTACTTGATTATATATAAATAAGGCCCATAAACGTGATAGATTTTCTTCCAAATTAAGTTCTATTATGATGCGAATCAATTATGTTACAATTTCGAGTTGAACACACATGATGAGCGTAATTAAAGTTTATATAAGATATAAATGAAGATACTTTTAGGGACATTTATGGGCAATATCATATTATCATCTTTGTTACATAATAACCTCGTTGACAATAGAATTGGCAATCTGTATACTGCTTTTACACTTTTGTTTTGCATAACTTGCAATTTCTTCAGCCTGGTTAAGGTACCTGTTTCGTATACGATAAAACCATAACTAAGTCGCGAATGAATAAACGAAAAATTAATCATAAGCAATTCTCTAGTAGGAACAAAAAAACAAAATTTTCTGAGTAACCCAACAAGTGGAGCAATTTTCTTACTTGTGATATTGATGTGATCATCCTAAAACAGATGTTGGTCCAATGTAACCCCCAAATATTTGAATGAACTAACTCTGTCAATATTAATGTTATTAATTTCAAATAGAGGTAAACTAGTCATCGATTTATAAGGGGAACGAAATACCATATATTTGGTTTTAGATATATTGAGAGCTATTAAATTAGAATTAAAATATTCTAAAAGTATGCTAAGGTCATGTTTCATATCAATCAATATACAGTCAGGATCATGGGTTTGATTAAATAAAGCAGTATTATCTGCAAATATTCTAATATGACCCCTGAGCGGCAAATAGAAAATATCATTAATATAAATGACAAACAAAAGTGGTCCTAAAACATTACCCTGAGGGGCACCACATTTCATATCTAACATTTCACTTCGTACTCCATTTATCATCAAATACTGTTTTCGATTTGATAAATAACTTTTCAATAAGTTGTAAGGAATTTTCCGTACGCTGTAACAGTATAATTTATTTAGAAGTAACTGATGATCAACACAATCAAATGCTTTGTGTAAATCCAAGGAAAGCATCCCAACATATCTTTTTGAATCAAAAGCAGTACATATCATACTGCCAATTTCTGCCAATGCCAATTCAGTTCCTAAACCTTTTCTAAAACCATATTGGTAGGAATAAAAAATAAATTTATAATTTAAAAACGTTAACACGAAAATATTAATTTTTCAAAAATTTTATCGAATATTGAAAGAGTAGAAATAGGCCTATAACTATTAAGTAATAGTTTCAAACCTGTGCATGTCTCTGTCGGAGGTAGGTGAAAAAAGTCAATCATCTCATCAGACCATGGCGACTGAATACTACTACACAATGATCACACTTTTTGTTCTATATATACAGAAACAGATCGAAACTGGATATTATTTCTGTTACAAAACTTCATCGAAAAAAATTTAGCTTCAACTTGATCACCAAATTACTAGGATTACGTTTAATTTTTTTTAAACTTTTGTTTTTTTACCAATGTCGCACCAAGTGACAAGTGTGATCCACGGACATAACTTATTTTCAGCTTAGTCTTTGATTATCTATCTATTAAATCTCTATATTTTGCAACAATAATTTCCATAGTATTATTCGGATCTTTAACATTAAATGGCATTGTAAGTAGAAAATTATTGAATAATTCATTTACTTTTGCCATGTCTACTATTTTCTTTTCAAGATTTTTCTTAATATACTTAGAAATAAAGTAAAAATTTGACAAAAAGAAATTGTGATCACTAATAGTAGAGTGTATCTTACAATTGACGATTTAAGTTATATTTATGAACCTAGATACGAACAAATTTAGTAATATAACCAAAACACAACTTGTACATTATAGTATAGATGTTCGTAAAAAAACTTTAACCAAAGATTAAATAAATGTTAATTATAAATTTTTATTAATTGCTCCATTACAGACATAACTTCTAAAGGAGCATTAATTTATTTCAAATTTTAAGATGTATTTTTAAAAAAAAATACTCAATTTTGTATTTATTTTATTTGAAATAAAGATTACATAATAATAATAATAATTAACTAAGGGGATAATTCCGAATCAATTTACCCAGTCGGAATTTTTTTCTCATAAAAGGGAAACAAAAATTAAGAATCATGAAAAAAAAATTAAAATACTAAAATAAAATAAAAAATAAAGTAACCAAAGAAAAATTTGAATAATATTCAGAATTCTAAGCAAACTATAATTCGATTGACTAAATTTTCGCCGATTTCAAGAATAAGGCCATTGGTTCTAGAAAGCTAAACTAATTATTTTGTAAATATGTAATAGCTAAATTTATAAAACCGCAATATTTCAAAATATACTATTTTGTTTGGAGGAAGAAATTTGTTTTTCATAATTAGTTGTTACAGTTTACATTTGACGACAATTTTTCATTTAACGAGAAAAAAATTATAATATAAAATTCGTCATTTGACCGCTTGGTCGTTAATCCCAAATTACTTTTACTATAGATTCAACAATAACCTAAAAACATCCTTTTTTATTTTAACCATCCTACCTTTTACCAAATTTCAATGAAATTGTTGTTGTAGAGAGATATCGTACATACATCACCGAAGAAATTGTTTGCGTGAAGATTTTTATATTTTAAAAATTTATAAAAGGCTTTGCAAAAACAGTGATACTTTTAAAAATCTTTTTCGACTCTCTCTCTTCTGCCAAAAATTTTATTCATTGAAAAAACAGTATTACGCTCAAGCGATAAATACTTCTGTATTTAGTCTCGATTTTTTTGGGCCAAACATACAAACTGTTTACTTTTATTTGCCTTCGAATTAGCTGTGTATATATTTACGCAGCGGTGCAACACATCCACAAAATAAACCAAAAGGTGACATCTAACTTGAACAGTTGGAACTATTTTTAGTACAATTCAATGTTTGACATAACGTTCAACATTCAACAATAAATGATTTCGGTTACACTTTATTAATAAAATATTTTATCCACTCTAGTTTTCTAGTTAACCGTTTGAGTCCCAGGAGGTAACGCAAACGCATTACACACATCGTAAAACCATTTGCGTGGTGCAAACGCAAACAACAAAAATAACACAGCTCCACAAAAAAAAAACTCCGGCACCCGAGACGAGAATAGGTGTCCTATATGTTTTTGGGGTCGCTGATCACGAATCTGCACCCAGAATGTGTATATATTTACGCAGCGGTGCAACACATCCACAAAATAAACCAAAAGGTGACATCTAACTTGAACAGTTGGAACTATTTTTAGTACAATTCAATGTTTGACATAACGTTCAACATTCAACAATAAATGATTTCGGTTACACTTTATTAATAAAATATTTTATCCACTCTAGTTTTCTAGTTAACCGTTTGAGTCCCAGGAGGTAACGCAAACGCATTACACACATCGTAAAACCATTTGCGTGGTGCAAACGCAAACAACAAAAATAACACAGCTCCACAAAAAAAAAAACTCCGGCACCCGAGACGAGAATAGGTGTCCTATATGTTTTTGGGGTCGCTGATCACGAATCTGCACCCAGAATTTCTGTATCGCATCAAAATTTCAAAAAATCTATGAAAATCGATAAAAAAAAGTCCGCCTGCCAGTTCACCTACTCGCATGTCTACCCGCCTGCCTGTCTGTCTGTCCACGATTTTTTACGATTTTTCGCAATTTTTTCGGGACTTATTCTGTTTTTTGGCGATTTCATTTTTTTTCTTTTTTATATTTCATTTTAGCATAGAAGCAATTTTGGAAAAAAATTTTGATGCGATACGGCAATTCTGAGTGCAGATTCGTGATCAGCGACCCATATATTACACCTATTCTCGTCCCGGGTGCCGGAGTTTTTTTTTTTGTGGAGCTGTGTAATCTGCAAGGAGGATAACAATCGCTTCTTGTATTTGTTAAGTAACGCGATTCTTGTCTTTTTCGCATCGCTCTGTCACATTTATTTGGGACGCGCTGCTTGGGACTCAAACGGTTAAATGAAATAGTTCATTAAATTCCTTTTAACATTTATCTTATAAGATAATTTGTAAACGTGTAAACGATAATTTATCTTGCCTTTTTACAACATTCGCATTCTTTAATTGCACTCCAAGATAAAATTTAAAACGGTTACGATAGATAAATGTCAAAACTTAACACACTCTTATGATTATACTTTGAAGGCCCATAACTACCGTTCTCCTTTAAATTTCAACATTAATCTTATGGATATAAATTATTCTAATTAGCATCTGTTCACAAACTTTAGTTCAAGATGTTATGGGTTGTTTTAAGGGTAATTTTACATGTGAAAATTTTATACAATATATTATCTTGGCATTTTTAAATCGCATTCTCTAAACAGTTTTTTTTTACCCAAGATAAACCTATTGACAGCAAGCGAGCAAGATAACATTAAACGTCAAAACGAAATTTTAATTATTTTATATCCTCAATAACTCAAAAAATTTAATCTCTAGAAACGTAAATTATTGCATATACATCAAAGCCATCTAGAATCACACATAGCTAGCCCCAAAAATCATATTGAAAAATAATCGGAGTCGGGAGTTATTTGAAATTCAAATCCAGATACGGTTAGATAGACTTATAAAACATACCAAATGTTTGAAAAGAACATTACAACGGTCAAAAATGTCTTTACTTCGTACAGTAAAGACGTGTACAATATAAGTCTTATTTATAATTGATCGATCCGTTGGATTTTGATTAATGATGTGTATTCTAGTCTGTTTAAAGGTTATTCTTTATACTAAGTGCAATTTAGTTAGTCACTGCGAGTTTTCCGAACTCCACGAGTTCCTCATCCAATATTTTTTTTATGTGCCTCCTCAATAACACCGAAAATTTGGTAATCGAAACTATTTCTAGTATTTGATGTAGGTCCTAGTTATGGAGGACACTAAAACGTCAGTGTTACGATTTGTTTTTTTAACTTCAGTTAATTTTTAATCTTTGTAAAATGTTTTGGTTAATCTTAAGGATCGGTAACGAGTAGGAGGTGAGACTTTGATCAATTACCTGCACTTTAAAAATCGATTTTATGCAATATACATCTTGTTTGACCTAAGTGCTACTTAAAAGCTAGTTTTAATGCATAACTTAATTAAATTTTGTACTCGTTCATTACTGTTCGAAATTTGTCATAATTATGAGCATAACCATTCGAGACCTAATAGTGCCTCTAAATGAAATATTAAACAACAACAAACTTAAATTTGTTAACTAATTAAGATTTACTATAGGCCTTCAAGTTTATTGTACTCGTCCGTTTTCTTAATTGTGCAAGTGTATAATGATCAAGTAAAATATTGCAAGTGTACACCAAGATGTAAGCTTTGCTTGCTATGTGGGGGGGTCCATTTTAAATGTTGTTAAATCAAACACTAAAAACACTTGACATTTATGTTTGAAAATTGAGCAATTAAATTTGCTTTTGCTCCACACACCATCTTGTTCTAGGATGTTCTACCCCTTAAGTCTTTTTCTTCATATAAATATGTACATTATTTATGCCCTACTATAAACATTAAACTATAAATAATAAATTTATTTGTTTTGTTGTTTTTGTGGAAATACTGGAGATAAAACTAAGCAAAACTATAGCTAAAAGTGAAGACGATCGATTAAAGTATTCGAATGTTTGACTTGAAAGAGTATTTTAATTCCAATGATAACGGAGTCCATTTTTACATTCTAAATGGAAAGTATTTTATATTTTTTTTATGTAAAGTATCGCATTTAAATTGTTAGAACTTGGCTTGATTAATTCTAAAACTATATAAACTAAAATATCAAAAATTGGAATTAATTATTACAATATTCAAACGAAAGCGTTTTACACATTCAAGCAAAGTTATTCCGCGATAAATTACTTGTGTCACTTTTTGACATAAACTTATTTTGCCACTTTATACCTATTTTATCTTGAAAAAAATTTAGAGAATGCGAATTTACTAAAATATCACGATATCCAATATAAATCTAGACATCTACGATAATTTTTTTCGTGTGTAAAACTTATTACTTTTACACATTGCAGTTTATCTCGGTTTTTAGAGAATTAGAGCACAGAGAGTGTTAAATAAATTTGAGGAATGCAAGGTTTCGACCGGACAGAGGCTAGATGCAAATCGAATTTTCATCATCGATACAATTGGTGATGTTAATAAACACAACTAAAACTCTCTGATGGAGTGCAGAATTCAGCGCATGGAGCTTGCAATGTGCATGTGGTATACTGTAGTTGTGTGAGTAGGTGAATGAGTTAATCATGTTTTGCATCATATTTAATACTTTGTATCAGTTACACAAGAACTAGTTCGATATATTTTTTCCCATTTATAACATTCAGCAAATCGATTGTTGGTTTCAAGCACAAATTTAATCTAACAGCCAATGGCTGCTATATGGGAATTTATAAACCAATTCTAAATATTGCCCTAGTATATAGAAACTAAGATCTATGAGATGAGATACTGAAAAACTATTTTTCTAAAATAAACTTTTGAAAGCAATAAAATCTAAATTTATCTATGTTCCATGTCCATGTATGTTATACAGTATACACATTTTCGGTCCATTGTTTTTTGTATGAGTTACGTCGTTGATCGTTAGTATTTTCTAGATACAGTTTGTGTTAGCATAGAATATACATATGTGCATCTAATATGTAGCTTGTGCATAACACACGAACAGAACAAACATATTTCTGATTTGTTCAGTGAGAATTTAGGGGTGGAATGAGAGATATGCAAATTATGTTTCACCACATTATTTTACAGTTTTTAATACACTTAAATTTCAATTTATGTATGTATGTACGTGTTGAAAAAAAATCCGAATATCATATCCACATTATAACACACCACTAGAATGTGGATATGATATTCGGATTTTTTTTTTATTGTGTAAAACTTTTTAATTTGCATTCTGGAATATCAATTATTCATGTATATTATGCGTTTTTCGTGTACTCGTATTATTTAACCGCACATAACATGTTAAATTAATTTAAAAAAATCTCTTTTAATATATTTTTTGCAAAGTATGTGAACATTTTACTATATAAAAGTTTTGTTTTATTTTTAATTACAGATTTAAATGGGGGACCAGATTTAATTAAAATATTGCCGTTGGCTTATCAGCGTGATTGATAATTTTTTTGAAACTTTATCAAAGGTATGTATATAAACAGTTATTTGAGTAATTAATATTTTTTTTAATAAATATATTCGAAAAATCTACAAAGCCGTCATCGAACCAAAAGCTATATATTTATTATACTAATTAGCTTTGGACAACATTATTCGGTTCACTGGATTTATTACAACTATAACTTTTCTATATAAATTGTCGCGCAGTATTCACCACTGTTTAATTTTCACACAATTTTTTTAACCGTTGCTATATAAACGTACATTTTAGTGCAAATTAAAACTTATGTTCTTCATGTTTCTTTTTATTTTCCGATTTAAAAAATGAATTGGAAAATTATGACCCGGAGAAATCTCGAGATTAACCAACATAGTTCCACATAGTCTCAATTTAGTTCCCATCTCACATTTATAAATCGTATATATGATAGGATTTAAAATTAATAAATATATTACACATATTACAACTCCTGAAAAGTTCACGGTCTGTTCCCCATATGATTTTTATGACACTTTTCTATTTTGATGAAGAAAAATACCGTTCAAGCAAAACAGTGGCTTGATAAGTGCTATCCGGAGTCTGCACCAGGAAAATCAAGCATCATGGACTGGTATGCTGAACTTAAACGTGGTCATACGACCACCGTGAGCTTAAATGAGGCTGTGTCTTCAGAAAACATAAAAAAATCAATGAAATTGTTTTAAAAGACCGTGCAAAGTGAAGTTGCGCGAGATAGTTGTTTAAGCGCAATTAAAAGGATAAATTTATGAGGTGTGTGAAAAAAGGTCCAGGTAAAGAGATTTGGCTCCAATGGAGAAGTGATTGCCCTAAACTAAAGCTGATTTTGGAGATAGAAATTGTTCTACAAAAAAGGTATTGAAATGTTAGAGAGACGCTGGACTAATTGTATCGCTCTAGAAGGGAACTACGTTGACAAATATAATATATAGTTCCCAAGAAAATTGTGTTTTCTTTGTTAGACCGGGATCTTTTCAGGCAGCATACACAACACCACAAAAAAGTTGAAATAATTTACCTGTATCTATAGGCAATATAAATGAAATTAGCTATAACAATCAGAAAATTTACAACCAAAATTACAGTTGCATTATGAAACAATATTTAATATTTTATTTGCAGTTTTGGGTGCTTTGGAAAAACATTATAACTATTTAAAATTTTAGGTTTATAAACTTACCATTCCAAGTCGATCTGAATTAATAAAGGGCGCGCAATATGTAGGCTTTTTAAGTTCAATTTTTTTTTGTGCGGTGACAATCCGAAATTTTTTCAACAGATGCAAAGTCAAAACTATGCCATTTTAGTTAGTCGTGGGTTCGTTTACAACACAACAACGTTTTTTGATTATTATTTCGAAAATGGTCGAACTTATGTCGAAAATGGTCGTTCAGAAAAAAGCATTTCGTAAATTACGTATTCTTGAAACAAGTGGATATTTCCGTCTACGGATTATAATTTTCATTAAAAGTTCTGTATATTATTCGAATTTTTCGCCGGCTACTTTAATGTTTTTTTTTTTTTTTTTAAAGTATTAATTATCCAATGGATTTATTGTCTTTTTAAGGTCGATTAATACTCCTCTTTTTATTCACACACACACACACACACACAGCTATTCACCTACTCACACAATTACAGTGTGCCACCTGCACTTTGCAAGCTCCATGTCAACCTGCACACTGGCATAGACGGTGGGTCGGCGCTGAATTGTGTACTCCAGCAGATGGTTTTTGTTGTGTTTATTAACATCACCAATCGTAATCGATGAAGAAAATTCGCTTTACTTGCTGCATCTGGTGAGGTTCGAACCCAGTACCTCCCGGTTCAAGTTATTTGGGGGAATAAATCCGCATTGATTTACCCAGTCTGAAATTTCCACCGATTTTTGTTTAGTAGTGAAATAAATAGGACTTGCAAGCAAATTTGGAAAAAGAACGATTAAACTAGCGGGCGAAAAATTCGAATTATATAAAAATTTTTAATGAAAATTATAATCCGCAGCCAGAAATATCCACAGATTTCAAGAATACGCGCCCTGGGCGTTACACAAGAGCCTGTAGTTTCTAAAATTGATGAACGTTTTGAAAAGTTCGTAGAGTTGCAGGCCATAGAGTAAATGAATACCATCGTCTAGTTGGTACTCGTGAAACAGTAACAGCTGTAAATAAAAATGTCCGCAACAAATAATCGTGTGATTAACGACTTTAGATCGAATTTAACCCGTTGATTTACACATTGTCCTTGCAAAATTCAAATAACTTAACAATTAAAGCCAGCTGACCATGGACTTCGACGATCACATATTTTCAAGAACTTCTGATGTCAATTGGCCAAGATTATGAAATTGGGGCCAATGAAATGCTTTTATTGGGAAAAGTCATAACAAATTTTGATGTTCAGATCCAGGCCTCTAACAGTAGCCATGATGGTCATATGATCGATGACGTATTCAATAAATGGCATAGAACCAATTTTTATTTCCAATAAAAATTTTGAATTTCCAACATACATTATCCGTTTTTTTAATATAATAAAAATACCAGATGCGGAACAACCTTTTAGCAGTGATAATTTACATAAGAGCTATACATGCTTAACAATTTAAATTGTACGCAGTGATCACACTGAGCGGACTGAAACCTTAATTAGAATTATTGTTATATTCTGCCATGATAATGAAAATAGATCTACCAAATATAACAAAGGGAGATTATTTGAAACTAAAATAAAATTTAACACACGATCATAAATAACTTGATCGTAAACCGACAACTATCACGGATTAGCAACCAACTTTTCTTGCAAATAAAAGAACTAATAATGAAAAATAAAAATTATCTGAAAAGTATAAAATAGAATAAGAAAAATAGTTTTCTACGTAAACATAAACTGAGTATTTCGTTTACATAAAACTTCAGAACTGGCTTTCTTATCTCAATCAAAAACAAATCTCAATTATCTTATCTCAATTAAAAATACAGTTTTCATCCACGGTTATTGGTTACTTCATTAAACATCTCACAATCGAAAATTTCAATACAGTAAAGTAAATGTACCAAATTACGTTCTAGTACATAATTGCGGACTACTGGAAATAAAACGATACACTAATAAAACCTTAAATGCAACTTGCCAGCGTTTCTCGCCGGCTACTTTAATGGTTTTTTAATTTTTTTTTGTTTTTAAAGAAAGTATTAATTATGCAATGGATTTATTGTCTTTTTAAGGCAATTAATACTCCCCTTTTCATTCACGCACAAACACACCCATTCACCTACACACACAATTACAGTGTGCCACCTGCACTTAGCAAGCTCCACGTTAACCTGTACACGTTAATCCTAGTTACTATATAAGAGTTATTCGTTGCAATGTTTTAAGTATTGAAGTGTTTGTGTTTTGTGAAACATTTAGTAGTGAATTAAAATTAAGTAACATTTCGCTTAACTTAATTTAAATAATTTTTAATAACCTAAGTAAATAAAGTAATACTTGTTATTTGATCCGGGTTGTCAAAAGTAATAAATGAACCAAGTATATAGATATACATACCCAAGTGTGTACATTTTTCATATTTTTCTAGTTTTATAAATTGCATGACATTATGTCACGTAAAAGATATACGCCCGAAGCGTTGTCAGAAGCTCTCGACTAGGTAAAACATGGAACTATGACTGCATACAAAGCATCTAAAGTCGATCACATACCCAAACAGACATTATTAGATAGGGTCAAAAATAAATACATAAAGCAGTCATCTGCAGGGGCACCCACCATACTCAGGTCATCTGAAGAAGACGTTATTGTCAAATGTGTGCAGCATTTAGCGCAGAAATCGGATTTCTAATTACAAGAGATCAACTCATTCACACAGTATCAAAACTCGTAAAAAACCTTAATCGTCCTAATAAGTTTAAAAATGGCTTGGCTGACCGACATTGGTACGAAGGATTTTTAAATAGAAATCGTACCATATGTCAAAGAGTCACACAGACATTGACTTACGGCGCGATTTTTCTCTGCTAGGTAGTTATGGACTCTTCTTTGGAGATTCCATAACTACCTAGAAGAGAAAAATCTTTTTGAAGTACTCCAAGAGCCTTCGTGGATTTTTAACTGCGATGAATCAGGATTTTTCATTTGTCCAAAAGGTCAGGGTGTTTTAGTAAGGAAAGGTGCTAAGCAAATATATAGCAGGTCAGGCAACGATGAGAAAGAATGCCTCACGCTATGCCTCGGAGCGTCTACTCGGAGCGTCTACATATCCAAAAAATTAGCAATCGGTAGGTCCGACAGTGGATGGATGACATGCCAAACGTTTTACGAATATGTCACAAATATTTTTTACCCATTCCTGATAAAAGAAAATATTAAAAGACCAATAGTTCTATTTTCGGACGGCCATTCTTCTCATTTATCTTTACCTATGAGTGAATTTTCTAGAAATAACGGAATCATTTTAACAGCTTTATTACCAAATTCGACCCACTTATTGCAGCCCATGGATGTAGCGATTTTCCATAGTCTCAAGAGTTCTTGGAGAATAGACAATGACGGACATTGTTTAAAACGTGAAGAATTTGGCCCACTACTTGAAGGTTGTATTGAATCAACACACAAACCGGAAATAATTCAAAAGGGATTTCGTTCATGTGGATTATTTCCGTTCGACGCAAACGCGCCAGATTATGCAAACATGTTAAAGTCTATGGAATACGGAGGTTCAGGTGCTAACACATCCACTAATGCAGATAACTATAGGCGGCTGGTCGCCTATAGTCGCCTATAAACCAAGGGAACTTGTACGAATTTGCAAACTTATTAAATAAAAGGTTAGGAAATGTCAAATTAAATACATTTTTGAATTGTGGTGTTGAATAGGTAGGAGATATAAAGATAAGAATTTATATTACACCTACCCTCAAAAAAAATTACTACCAAATACTTAGTTAAATTAATTTTGTTGTTTTAACACAAAATTCTGAGCTAGATAAACCAAATCTCTTGTTTAATTTAGAAATTTGGTATTTTCTTACTTGGTTACTACAAAAAGTGAGTGAAATATGAGTTACCAGGATGTTGGTACGTAGTTTTGTTCAAGTTAACCAAAAAAAATTTTGTTAGGTGAACATTATTCTTGTTATAACTAACCAAGTATTTTGGTTTATCTTAATTAGTTATTTTGACCTATAAGCTTTGTCATATAAACTAAGACTTAAATTGTAGCGAATCAATAAAATTCGCTAAAGCATTGTGATTATACTTTGAATATATGATCAAAGTATTTTCAATATTTTTGTATTTGAGTTTGATGAGACGACTGAATTTTTTAATATAAAGAATTCAATGTTTCATTTGTTTGAAATCAAACTTTCAATGTGTTGGTTTGGTAACCCTACCTTGATGTAATGTGTTCAACATAAAACGTTTGCAACATTTACCGCCATTTTTGTTACATTTACTAAGAAAATTTGGTAAAATTAACTACTAAAATAATAATAACTAATTATTAGTAAAATAATGTTTTCCCTTGGTTAATTTAACAAAATAGTTAGTCACTATTACCAATTATTTTCCATTTTTATCGATTAAATTAACCATATGTTTTTGGTTATATTAACTAAGTTAAAAATTAAATAACCACGATTTGGTTATTTTAAATTAAAATTTTATTCAACTAAGATCTTGTTCGTTTTTTTAACGTTGATAGAAAATCACCAAGATTTTGCCAAATAGACTCAGATTTTGTTTCTTTCGACCCAAGTTTCTCTCTGAGTGTAGAAAAGCGTTCAAACTGGTTTGCATATAATAATACTCAGAATATAAGAACAAAATCATTCGATCTAGAAGTAGAAGACAATGGAAGCCTAGCCATTTCAACTCCGAAAGCTAACAAAACCATACTCGAATCGAATAACGGTTCTACAATAGAAAACTGTATGAATTATGTAGATGCATTATTAGGCGAAAACGACACACTAGATCTCTTAGAAAACAATGAGCACAATATGAACAGAAATAGTCAATGATTATTGAAAATAGTCCAAGAACCGGACCTCCGTCAGTAGATATGAAAACCACGGTTGTATATCCGTATCCAGTCAAATAGTTGAGGAAAACATAATAGCGAGTAGTTCGAAAGCATCAAAATGCGTTCTTTTTAATGCAGAAGATTAACTCCGACAGTGGCAACAGTATTCATCGAATATCAACTGCGTATCGAAGAAGAAAAACGGTCAAGACAGGAAAAGAATAAATTGAAAAAGGAAACTAAAGAGGCTAAGGGAAATATCAACCAGAAAGGAACTAAGATAACCCCTAAAACATCTAATGAATCCACACTGTCTATTCTAGTGGGA
Organism: Nephrotoma flavescens; assembly: GCA_932526605.1. Classification (NCBI taxonomy): domain Eukaryota; kingdom Metazoa; phylum Arthropoda; class Insecta; order Diptera; family Tipulidae; genus Nephrotoma; species Nephrotoma flavescens. The sequence goes on along the minus strand of OW052220.1, from coordinate 97,781,649 downwards.
GAGTATGTAGTCATTACATATGAGAGTCACAATTTTTCCGGAATTGTGACGAACATGATTAATGAGGAGTCAATTAAATACGAAGCGAAAATGATAACTATGAGCGGGATTAATTGGGGTTGGCTTGATCAAGATGGTACCGTAATGTATGATGCCACAAATATATTAAAAAAATAAACCCTCCTTTATTGCTAAATAACCGAGGAGTCTATGTCATTAAAGATTTCGACGTGTTATTTATATCAAGAAGTTTTGAATTTTGCAATATTTATTTAATTAAAGTATATATTTTATTTTTGTTTTATTTGAAATATTAAAATAATTATTAATCATTAATAAAGGCTCGATTTTTTATTAATATTGTCATTTCATGGATATTTATAATTCCACAAACTAAAAAATTGACTTAAAATTTCAAAACCCTTAATAGTTCGGAATATGGTGCATTTACCTTAATTGTTGTATTATTAGGTGTGCAATCGGCTCTGAAGTTTGTGGCATTAAAATATACTTGAGCGCATCCAAACCACCCACCATTTTAGACATATGTCATTGCTGATTTTATGTTAAAAATTTCAGTCATATACAAGCTGTCATTCTGTGAGCATCAATTCTAAGATATGGATGTCGATTAGCAACATTTATGTCTATTTTCAAATGCAAAAAAAAAATGCTGTTCAAGCTAAGGAATTGATTAACTCGACTTTGTAAGAATATTCTGTGAGTTTAATTTCGTGATGGCAATTTTAGTCTTGAGAACGATTCACGTCCAGGTGCAGTGAAACAGTTTGAAGTCGAAAAATTTACAATTTTACGTATGAAAATCCCTGTCAAACTCAAAAAGAGCTGGCAGAACAGTTAGGAGTTACCCACCAAACAATATATACGATTGCATGCGCAATGGTAAAAATACAGAAAAAAGGAAAATGGGTTCGTCATAGACTGAAAACAAATACCGAAGAGTTATAATATCTGCATGATTTTGCTTTCTTTATACAGAAGAAAGCATATTTTGCACTCAATACGGGTGATGAAAAGTGGATTTTGTAGGATAATTCTAAACGCAGAACACAATGGGTTAATACAGGCAAGCTATCAAAATCAGTTGAAAAAATGATTATTCTTGCCAAGAAAGTTTTGTGTGACTTGGCTCCTTCTGTTTACGAAGATACGAAGATAAAGGTGAAAAAGTGCAAAAATGGCTCGATGATTTTTTTTTTCTTCGAACCCACCAAACTTCTATCGCGAAAGCATCTATCATCTACCTAATAAATGGCAAAAGATCGCAGGCAGATGATAATGGTGAATATTTTGATAACAAATCTTTAGAACAATTATATTTTGAATTTGACCAAAATAAACAGAGTTTCTACTTGCACACCTAACACATTAATAGCGATTTCTATTCAAACTTATATTCGATCCCTTCCCTCCCCCTCCTCTTCCCTGATCAGGGAAACGTCAAATTAATAAACTTCAAAGTCTTGTCGTGAACATTTTTTGCAGTTCGGGTCAATTATCCGATCAAAGCAAAAAATCTACTTTTGATTGAATGTGCTATAAAACAAATAGAAAAATATAAAATTTCACGTTCACAACGCAACTGCCACCATTGTCACTTTCGGCCCGGAATTCCGAGGCTGCCTCTCGGCCACTTTAATACTGCCTCAAAATTTTTGAGTATTTTAAATTTGAAGGAGTTAATGTCGATTTCAATATCAATCGTATTTTGTTTACCTACAAAAAAATTACTGTGACCTACTTCACGTATCGTGCCTTCAGCCGGATTTTTTAATCCTGAAAACATATTGTGAAGGAGTCAAAAATGAAGATTGGAAACAAACGGCAAAAGAGTATCGCGTGTCGTTGAAGGTGAAGAAGTTATTGCCAATATTGAATTCTGAAATGATTTCAGCAGTGATGAAATTTTGCTGAAGGATTTTCACCTTCATTCGAATTCCATTGCACAATATTTTCTTTGGATCCAGATAGCATAGCATCATAATGATGATGCCATGCTTTAATAGCAAAACATTTGGCGGTATATCGTACTTTGTCAGATTTTTTAAGTGCTCAAAATGATAATATTGTGCTTTATTTTGATCATCAGAATTGATTGAGGCCGCACTGTAGTAAACTTTGGCCTGACCTGTAAAACTATGGATAATATTGTTGTTTATTTCAAGCGTCTTTTCGATGCGATTTAAAATGAAACACTATCAACACTATCGATTTGAAGAATTTTGTCGTCAGTAGTTCAACTTGTTTCAATTTCAAGCATGTGAATCCGTGTTTTTCTTAGTACAACAAGAAGCGTTTTTCGAAAGTTCCCCTAACAACGAATACATTTACCTAAAAACTTGCTCAATCAACCGCAATTCGTTTTTGGTAAACATTGTTATTTCGTCGATGATGATGAGTGAATCTTTAAAGAAAGCTTCTGCTTCTAGAGACTTCAAGCTCATCGATAACACTGATGGACCAAAGGCAAAGGTAGTTTAAATGCACTATGGACTATTGGTCACCGCTTATAATGTTCCACCAATGCTTCTATTGACAAAAGGAAGCACAGTTTGTCCCCGCCCTTGCACAAATATCTTTCTTGAACCTCGAAGTACTCAAAAGGATAATTTTTTGCGTCAATTTTATCTTGAGAAATGATTGCGAATACATTGCAATAAACTTTAGCTTCGTCGGGTATTAATAGATTTTTTTTTTCCCCGATTGCTGGTGCAATGAGCTTTTTCGTAGCTATCATGTTCTGTGCTATTGAATTTGAAATGCTATCGAGTAATCTGTAATCAGCTCAACTTTGTCAATTTGGAGAAGTCATTCGCTGTGTTGCTTCTTGCTTTCGCTGAACTTATTCGCCGTCAGTGGTAACTCAGTGAAGTGGCTCCAAGGACTACTCCACTAGATTCAATTTCCAAGCAAGCACGTTAATCCAAGTTCCTCGTTGCGCTTGTTTTTCTCGCTCAATGAACCATGACCATTCTTTGGTAAGGAATGTGATTTCATCGATGATGACAAATGAAGCCTTTCGGAGTTCTTCTGCTTCTATAGACTTTAAACTGATATATAACAATTTGTTTTTAATCAATGCAATCTGTTTCGGAGCACAAGGCTCTCCTTACCCGTTCGCGGTTTTGCTTTTTCCGTCCTTACTTTACGCCACTCGACAAAATCGAGGACGTACGACTATTGAAGCGAAATTTGAAATTAATTTTCAAATCCTGCTATCAGAATGAGTACGCAGAGGCCTCGACGCGGTGATTGGTAGCCGGCTAGGCTCAGGGATGGGCGTGGGGGTTGTCGAGGCTTGCATACACTGCAAAAATTAAATAAAACAATTATAATATGCAACGAATCATTTATTTTAACGCTACTCCAACGTCATCATCCACTCAAACTCTTAAATATTTTAATCGCTCATATTAAAAGTAAACCAAAGCGAAAAATTCGAAAAAACAGATAACAAAATCGAACCTCGGTAGAGGCTAATAACAACAAAAAAATAATTTAGGGAAAGAATAATAATACCCAAGCTCAAAAGAAATAAAAATAAAAAAAAACAAAAATTGACATCAAAATGTTTAACTTATTTGAAAATTGAACTAACCGTCGCGATATCCCAATAAATAAACCGGACAAGTGGTGCAGTGGTTAAAGCTTCGACACTTGGACCGGGAGGTACTGGGTTCAGATCCCAGCAGAGGCAGGATGCAAAAGCGAATTTTCTTCATCGATTACGATCGGTGAAGTTAATAAACACAAGTAAGACCCTCTGTTGGAATGCAGAACTCAGCGCCGACCCATCGTTCATGCCAATGTACAGATTGACATGGAGCTTACAATGTGCAGGTGGTACACAGTAGTTGTGTGAGTAGGTGAATGGGTGGGTGTGTGCGTGAATGAAAAGTAGTGTATTAATTGACCCTAAAAGGACATTAAATCCATTGGATAATTAATATGTACTTTTAAAAGAAAAAAAAAACAATAAACCCATGAAACAATATCGTCACATAAGAGATTTACACTAACAAAAAAATTAGAAAAGCTAGTCTTTTGTTTTGTTTTTAGAACATTAATTAAACTAAACACCATTTGGGAAAAAATTTAGGAAAAAAACAGTAACGACTAATAATATTATAATGATAACGATTGTTGATAAAAAAACAAAATCGACCTTAATTTCCTCTAGCGTGGTTTAAGCATCCCTCGTTATAGCGGCATCTTGGATGACCTCGTCCCTCCACGGTGACTTTAACTGGCTAGTTGAACTATCGTCCCAACAATCACCATACATATATAACGGCTGCTTTATCCAGTCTGGCCGCGGATCGTTCAAGCCTCATGAATCAACTAAGGACAAACAAAAAAGAAATTGTTGGTAGTTATTATTTTCTAGTAGGTTCAAGTTTGTCCTTGACCTTTAGCAACGTAGTAGAGGAATGTCTTTTCTGAAGGACCGTCAAAACTGAACAAACGACTGATAATTTCCGGGTTATATTGCGATGATGGTTTTTTTCAAAATCATTGATTTTGTTTTCGTTCGGCATCGCAATATTTCTTTAACTGCGTCACGTTCTCGAGTTTCATAGTAAAGAACAATTTTCTCCATATCTCCAGTTGAGTTTGGAAGACCGTTTAATGTTGTTTAAATAGCATTTCTCTGTCGACAAGTACAATCAGCTGAATGGTTTCTGTTGTAAATGAAAGCCATATCGAACGAGAATTTGTTCCACAGATTTAATGGACTCAAAGGATTGTTGATACAGCAGGTATAAGGGAATGTGTATCGCAGTTGCTTTGCCATCTGGAAAATAGCTGATGAACTCACATCGTTGAATCTTTGTAGGGATTGAAAGCTGTTTGCACCTTGAACATAAGTGTCAAGTAGAAACGTCCTTCATCTTGCGGGGTGATGTAGTTCATTCTGGAAACGGCATTCAATACTCTTGGCTGCCGTGATTTTCATATATCCTTGATCTGTATTCGAAATGGCGTGGTCTCATTGTAGAAATACTCTTGTTAGTGGTCACTGTTTCTGCTGAGTTCGAGCCATGATTCAAGCATGATCTTGACCAGTTAATGCTGCCATTAAAACTACTTCTTCTTGGCATATTTTCGGGAAATTGCATTACAGTATATGTACGATCAATATGTAAAGTTCATGTTTGCTGCATGATGTCATGGTAACTCTATAGCACGGTTGAATCCCTTGTAAATGTACTTGTTAATACAATTTGCAGCTTCCAATGATGCGTTGACTTTAATGTTGATGTGCGTGGTGTACATACTTGATAATATGGCTTCAGTAAAGCGTTTGAGAAATTTCTTTGATCAATGACCGTTTGACCTTGTGCAGTTCAGGAATCTCGTTAGTCACTTGAATCACACCGAATACATATTGATCTATGCGTTCCGGTGCTGGGAATTTGTCTTCTCTTTGTGACGTATCCATAAGATAAGAGCCGTGTTCTTGACACTCACTCGAGTAGCAGAAACATTTAATGTCATTTTACTCGCGCTACTAAGTCTCACTAATTAGTTATCCCGCGTAGATCAGCTGGCCCCTCACCCACTGCCGAATTGTCCTTAACAAAAACACTCTATATTTAACAAAGATCGACATTACATCTCGCGCATATTACGTGGTGATCCATAGACGCTGGATAAAAAAATGATTGCTGCAACATACTCGTTCTGGGCCCAATTTACGACGCGATCAGCGAATCTGTTATATTGGTCTACACGCAGATTCTTCTGGGGGGTTTCGACCTAAAGGTATATGAATTCCTAAACCATTGCTTCGTCAACTGCTCATCTCCAATAATAGGGTTTGAGATATTTTGATGAATCGATGTGAGGGCTGTTTTAAACTGAATCGTGCTGATCTTTGTACGTACCTTATTTGCTAATCTCCTTCATATGCACCACACGCCTATTTTGGATGCCATCCTGATTCTCCGTACGACAACTGAAATGCACAATTCATTGGTTCCAGAAGAGGGTTTAAAGGAATTATGTTAACAAAACGCGGAATACTATCATCCAGATTTCGCGGATAGATGCGAATGTTTCGATCAAATATTGGATCTCCATTTTCATTCGCACACTGCACCTTCGTTTGGCCTTGGAATATTGAAGCAACTGTGGTCCGACTGTTGTTCCCGATGGAAATTCATATTGATATCTAGAATCAGTTTGCCCGCCCAAATTTTCAGGTGTTTTGCTTCAACATCACGCATTAAACGATAAGTTTGAGCAATTCGATTATCTTACTTGAAGCTCCGGCAGTTTTCGTCTAAAATGCGATTAAACAACCTTTATTTGCTTAATGTTTCGAGTGCCAGTCTGTCACCTGATGCTGTCAATCACATAGAATTAAGCGTATTGTTGGAACTAGCTAGCTTGTGGCGTTGTCTGAGCTGGTCTTTGGCAAGTTGGTCCATGAATCTTCCACATATAAGGTCCAGATTCAGGTAGCTTTACTATCCCATAGATATGAACGAAATATCACAATTTTATGACAGGATATGGTCACGGAAGTTGACGTTGTTATGATTTATTATGTCAGATAAGTGCGACCAGAGAATTGTAGAAAACAAAGCTCAGAACTGAAAAAAAAACGTCGAACGGTCAGTATTCGTGAGCATCCACGTATTCTCCTAAAAGGTTAAGAGATTTGATGCGAATCATCCCTGCCCGACGTTGTTGAGCTAATTGATGAACAGAACTATTGGCGTTTCCGCGTAATTGCACTTTTTTGTTGTTTCTCGCTCGCGTAGCTGCATTTGCTTATCGCCGTGCTGCGCTTAATCTGTTGTCGTGTTTGCCAAAAAATTGTTTTTCTAACAAAAATCGGCTCTTGCACAGCCCAGATGGGTTATTATTTTTGGATGAAATAGGTCCACCGTAAGTGACACCTTCCATAAAATCTTTTTGTTGTTTGCAAATAATTTAAAAAGTGTATAGGATTTACGAGGAATATGACTACGAACCAAAAGATATTAAGTAAAATGTGTAACAGTATTGTTCCGGATCAGTTTTCCAAAACTAAAGCGGAAATGAGAATTTTCCAATTTGACCATTTGTCGACATAAAAATTTGATCAGCCTAGATGTACTGATTGTAAGCTTTTTCTATAAATTGGGAAATCCTAGTGATTTTTTCTCGAAATACCGGAAATGGCAGCTTCGATAAAATCTTTTTTTTTCTGTGTGCAGATTCTGTGTGCTTTAACGAAAAATTGATTAACGTTAAAAAGATTGAGATTTAAGTTTCAAACAAAATTAGTTCAGATGATTTTAAATATCATCTGAACTAATTTTGTTTGAAACTTAAATCTCAATATTTTTAACGTTAATCAACTTTTCGTTAAAGCAGACAGAATCTGCACACTTTACTGAAAATGAAGAGTTTTGACAAACAATTTATTTCACCAAAATTCTGACCATTTGGAATAAAACTTCATGCTTAATCTTATACCATAAATTGGAACAGCAAATGTAAAACGTGCGGTAAACATCTGCCTATCAAAAGTGGCGGCATTTGCAGGAGCTTTTACAAATTTTGCATTGAAGATTAAATTTTTAATCAGGGCAGACCTTGTTGGTTTTCTGAAATTTAAGATTGATTGAATGATTTTTGATTTCCCAAAACAATTTTTATCTTACAAACGCTGAAGATTCAATATTTTGTTTTAAAAGTAAGGGGCTGTGTATTCGAGACCTATGTACACGTGTCTTGGGTGTCTGCTTCGTCAAGTTTGTTAATTAAATTAAATTACTCAACGAAATTAAACAAAACAATAGTTTGAAGAATACCAAAAATCAAAACAACAAATTTCTATAGATTTCATCATCATAATCATTTTCTAGGTGATATCCATCGTTATTGAAAAGGAAAATCTTAAATAGGTCCACTAACAATTATATAAAAAAATATATTATTCTCTCATATCCCGATTTAATAAATGTTAACCATATTCGCTTTCACGGTAATATTTGCGAAATTCATGTTCTAATAAAACTAATAAATTTTTATGAAACAACTTATACTTTAATTGAATTAATCAATTTTATCAAAAATTCCGTGATGTCTATGAAACCCTTTAAGATAGGGTTCGTTAAATAAACCCCAAAATATAATTATTCCTTAATATAATTAACTTCTTAAAAACTAATTACAAAATTAGTCTAATACCAGGATATAGAAATGCCAAAAAGTATAAAAGTTTCAAACACAAACTGGAAATTATAGATAACGTAATCAAAGGTGTTATTCAATTATCATCCTCGTTTAGGTTAGGAAAACTTATAAGTTTTTCTCGGTAACACGTAAAAATTAAGTAAAACAAAAAAAAAGTTGATTTTCTTACATAACCTAATATTGAACTGGTGGAAAATGTTTAAGCAAAGATTAAAATTTATTTAATTTCCTAATGGATTGTTTACTTTTTATATTGTGCGAATGGTATATGAAGTAAGTATTAAACCAACATACTATACATACTTCAAACAAATACTCGGTGATACGAAACAAAATATACTCCCACACATACATACGCATACATACACATTCACCCAAGATAAAAAGGGTTCGATCAATTTTAATTTTCTTGGTAGAACTTTTTATGTTACTTTGCCGAGTGGTTGTTTTTCTAACTTTAAATCGAACAAATATACAAATTGAGTATTGTAAAATGGGGTCAGTTGATATGAAATCGGTGTATGGGTAACTTATAAGTTACACAAAGAATCAAATATTGACCCTTATTATTTTTCTGCATAAACGTCTTATATATTTTTATACACAAAATTCATACAGATCATAAATAGAAAGGTTAAATTGGTTGCTATGTGATATTTGTACCGAACTTTATATATGCTTAGTGGCAACATGATTACGGAGCTTTTTATTATTATATAGGAGAGCATGTACACAAACGTCCTATATGACACCAATACATTGTTTGTCACTCTTATATAGACAATAAACAAAATAGCTTTAAGGTTCGTTAATATTTTTCTTGGACTAAGTACGCAGTTTGTCGAATGCTAGCACATTTTGTGGAACCAATCATTACCGAGATAAAGATTTAGGATTTATATTTTAGTACAATGACACTAAAAAAGGATATAATTTTATAACCACAGCTTTATGTTATCTAGATCGCTTTGTTGTAAATCGAAAAAAAAATTTAAATTTGAAATCCCTTCTCGACAAGAGCTCAAAATAAATCAACTTGTGAATAGAAAATCTTTTCTTGTCCCTTATTACATTGGGAAATCGCTTTTGTGGCAAATCGATATTTCATCAATTTTTTTTAGGACTTATCCCAATTATTATTTTGTTTTACACAACATCACTACACTACAGTACATTTTACCATTTATTCGATTATTTAATGGATACGAGGGGTAAGAAATAGCCTATTGGGATTGCAAATACTAAGATCTCTGTTAAGAAAAAAATATTTTATGGTTTCGATGTCAACAAATTCGTTTGTAGCTCATGTTTGTGTGTTGATATCTGAAGTAAAATTTGTAAAAAAAATTGTTCTCACTTCGATAATATAGTTTGGCATAGAGACTTTGTCAATTTCAAACAAACGAAATAATTTGGTTTATTATCAAATTGGGAATTTAGCAGCAGTGTAACGAAATTGTTTACATGGGTCGTACAAGAATCTCACCTGATCAACGTCCTTGCATTATAGAATGATTATTTTATCGAGTCAACGAGAAATGACTTGTGCGATTGCGAGGTCCGAGAGGATTGGCGTAGATGTTTAGGGATCTGTCTCTCCTTCTCTATAGCTTTACAGCCCATGAAGAATTTGCCGTCACGCCAGCGCAGACAGGGTCTTCCTCTACGACGCACACAGGCTGGTTGTAAATGGAACACTTTATTGGTCATCCGTTGTTGTGGGAACCTTGCAACGTGGCCAAACCATCTAACTCGATTGGATTTGATGACTCCGATAATATCGCTACTTCCTAGAAATTTTTTTATTTCGTGGTTCATACGAATCCGATATTCGTTGTCTGCAAGTTTGATTAAACCAAAAATGGAACGAATGACCTTCCTTTCGTAGGTAGATAACAATCTAATGAAATGTATCCTAAATCTGTCCTAAAATGCAACAATAACACAAACTGTGTACGTGTGTTTGTTCAATGTCTCAATATAACGTATTTTTGTAAAATGACTCAATAAAATGAATTTTAATACAAGCAAATTTGTATTGTATTGGTTTTCCCAAATTTCCCGGGAAAATACTATAATCCGCGTCTCTATTTGGTGGCGTTTATTTAGAGATACTTCTTTATTTAGAGACGGTCGAATTCCTTAATGGGATGTAAAATTAAATAAACTACATACAACTTATCCATTAAAGTAAAACAAGTATAATTTTATTATGAACATTTTTATTTATTCAACGAATTAGAGCAGCAACAAAATACACATTCATCGATTTTTATGTAAATATCTCCTTGGCATTCCTTGATCACACAAAATATATTCTAGTTTAGGCGTCGTTATACCCAATTCTCCAAAAAAGCCAAACAGTGGTTTTCCATTGGCTCCGTATTTCTAGAAATAATGTCGGTCAGTCTTTAAAAAGTTGTGAATGTTTAAAGAATTATAACGTTCGTTATTTAAACAACACCATAAATCATTGAAGCGAAATTGAAATACTATCACATTTCAGGTTAAATCAGACATTTTTTTATAATAGTTTTACGGTCTCGCTGGTCTACCAAAGTTTATTTGTTTTGGTGGAACCAAACGTTTCATTTTACTGCGTATTTCGCCGTACCCTTTTCCCGTTTCTTCTAAAGTTGGATAGTAAGGATTTTGTTCATCACCCATTATGCTCAATGGAGTGTTAGCTAAATTCGCCTGTAGTGTACGAGGAGCATTTATTTCTTCGGTTTCTGCCTTGGCTGAAGATGTGGTGCACATATTGCTAATTTTTGAAGTCGTAATATTATTTCCTGCAATTCATCCACAAACCTACCTGGCATAAAATGGAATTTGTCAATTAAATTGTTCTTTAGCAGGTTGAACCAGCTTTCAACCACCGCATTCGACATTCTTGAATCAACTCAAAATTTTCGTAGGAATACAGTACTCCATAAAGGAAGATATTTCATGTATTTCTTCACTTCAAAATTTATAAATATTGTGGGCAATATAAATTATTGGTTGTACCTTTTTTATCGATAACAGCTATGTCATTAATGATTTTATTAAAGATTGTGTTACTTATATCTTAGCGTATCGTCTAAGTTTTTATCAAAGAGTTCGTTGATAATGTCACCATATCCTCTATAATATTCGGTACACTTTTATCAGCTAATATCATTTGCAAAATATAGCCTAGATGTTATTTTTGCTTCTAGTTTATGCATTGCTTGTATAAACTGAACATTGTGAACATGATTGACTGTCAATTATTAAAAAGATAATAACCATCAAGTGTTTTTTTAGTTTATAAAGACAATTTGTTATTTTGTATTTTATCTGCCGAATTATTATGGCTGCAAAATGAGAGCAGCATATAAATACACCACAAAGCTCCCCTATTTTGCAGTGTTTGTAATAATTTCGTACGATACTTTTGAATATTGCTTTATATTCATGCGCAGTTTATTTCGAGGAAAATAGCATTTATAAACACCAAGGACCAATCTGTGATAAAAACTTTAGGAATTGTAAGTTTAGGATTTTGGCGCCGTATAACTTTCTTTATATCTTTAAAAAACCTTGTTAAAAAATCAACATCGCATGTTCATTAGGTTATGTACTCACCAATATGCATAACAATGCCATTTATCCTTGTTACGCACGCGTAGTAGTAAATTATCGATAACTTATGAATTCCGCAGCACTTCGGTGTACGAACTAAACTGCTAGTTGCATCTATATGTAGAACTACTACTTTGCCAACACAACAATTTTATAGTTGAGTCTCTCATTAACAATTCCTTGAGTGTTGCCTGTCTGAAGGAGTTCTACGTCTATATTTTTTCTTTTTTTTTAGACTTAGAGCGTGGTTTTTTTGCAGTTTACTTTGAACGTTTTCTCTTACCGCGCCTCGAAGTTGTACAAATTCCTTTATTTCTCTGTGATGTTTTATGTCTGCTCCATAGGTATATAATTTCAACATCCTCTGGTTATTGATTTCAAATTTATATTTTTCGTTGTGTGTGTAGTATACTTACACTTTGCGTATTGTGTAATTGAGTTATGTTTTTCGTTAAAATTTAAAGAACGAAAAACTAAAACGCACGTAAGAGCATTTCGTATTGGATGTTGATCAATTTGGCCAAAATAAACATGTTTATCTCATTTTATCCCGATAATAGGTATTCTGTGAATTAAAATTGGTCTCATTAAAAAAATATGAGATTTTCCCATTTGTTAATGCGTTGGAAAATCGAATCGCATACAACATTTTGACGATTTTTGGGTCTCAGGGTATTAACTATTGGCCAGATCACAGAGACACTACCGAGTATTGGCTAATATTAAGTTATGGCATAACAGGTTTTCTGTGAATTAAAATTGGTCTCATCAAAAAACTATACTACTAGATTTTCCAATGTGTTAATGCGTTGGAAAATCGAATCGCACACAACATTTTCATCACGGAGATACTACCGAATTTTTTAGCTCGGCCGAATTCCGGAACTTCTCTAAAATACATTTTTAAATTCACATCTAATTCTGTTTACCTAGTTTGACAATAATTAATCGAAATATGGCCAAGTTCCATTCAGAATGATGGAATTTTAGAACTTTATCAAAAAGACACGTTAAAATCACAATACAAGTTGGCCATAATTTATTAGAATCCTTGTCCTGATTTACAAGCTGAACTGGAACAGTTTCGGTTGGAAAACGGCCTATGGTTCCATTCATTATAGCCTAATCCCAAAATTCCGTCAAAATCGGCTTTGCACCCCGAATTTGATCAGCATTTCTTAAAAGTTGGCCTACACTGAAAAAAATTATTTTGAACTTTAGCTAGTTCAACTTGTTTTAGTTATTATAACCCAGACTTTGCTTACTTTAGGTAAAAATGACCATGGTTTATTTTACTTATGCATGTTTCATAATACAAAAATGGCTAAGTTAATTTCAATTTATATCAATAATGCTTTATTTTCTTTCACACTGAACTTGTTTGTATGTCAATTCAAACTAAGCATTTATTTGATAACTTCGGAATAATTAAACTAAACCGTGTAAAAGTAAAATCAACTGAGCTTGGTAGTCAATTCAATTTATTTGCTTGGTTTAATCTGAACATGGCAAATTCATCTCATAACAGTTTGATCTTGCAAATATGTCATCTAACCTAAGCATTTGTTTAAAAACTAATAAGTTAACAATGTAGTAGTTAAATTAAACCATATTTGTTTCATATGAAATAACATAGCAATAGTTTAAACTATGGACATTTAAACGGTGATAATGGATAAAATTCGCTAAATCGATATGTTCTTGTGTTATACTATAGGTATGAAGCAGATTTGGATTTTTGCAGTTTGGTCGGTGTAACCTGACAACTGACGAATAGACCAACTTTTAGATGCAACCAAACTGCCAAGAAAGAACTTGAGGAGGTCCTCATTATTTTTTAAGGGTTCGAAATACCTGAAGGTTAATTTAACTAAGTAACTAAAGTAAAATAATTAACCTGTTCAAAATATGTTGATATACGCTGAAAGTTAATATAACCTAGTGAAAGTTTAAAGCTTCGGTTTAAATTAACCTACGTGCTTAGTTATATTAATAATATTTTTGTTGTTTAAACTAAACTGTGTGTTGGCTCAAATTTTTGTTAAAATTAACCTACATGGTTGGTTATACGTAAAGTTGTAGTTATTGGTCAAATTAAACTTTAATAATAGTTGTGTCAACATATGCTGTAGGTCAACATAACCTAGCGGATGGTTTAAATTGTTGTTTAAATTAACCGACGTGTTAAGTTGTATTAACGTTTTGCTTAGTTATATTGACTAAAGCAAATAGGTTTTATTGGCATTGGTTATTATTTGGAAATGAACTATTCATTTTAGTATTATGAAACAAGCGCTTAGTTGGCTGAAAAACAATCCACATGTTCGTTTAAAATAACCAATGTTTTTGTTTATATTTATCTAGAATTTTTTTTCAGTGTAGTGTCATTGTCCATTATGCTAGAATGCCAATCCAATTTTGCATACCATATTTGACAGTTATTGGTTGAGGAATGGTAAAGTTCCATTAAGCATGGTATAAATGTCCTGTGCAGTATAATAATACTTGGTAATTAATCGAGTATTCTTTAATGAACAAAATTAATAAAATTTTTGCAATTTTTGCGAAATAAGCTAAATTTATTTGAAATGTCCAATCCGGTAGTTAATCTGAACCATTACCTTTGGTGTCTCACACATATTTTTTGCTACTGCCAAATTTGTATTATTTAAATAATGATGGTTTCAGGAAATTGTATTATAAGTTGTGGAATTGCAGGAGGAATAAATTAATGACTGTTTATATTATTTCGAAAAACGGAAAATATTAATTTAGAATTTATTTCAGGAAATCTACAGATGTACGTGAAACATTATTTTTTTTCCTCTGGTTGCTGATTTAGACAACCAATGATTGAAGACCAATACCATCGTTATTAATTAAACCTATATTGAGCCTTTATCCTACCTCCAGTAAATTAGAAGTAGATTAGAACTGTGTTGTGCCATACGATCGCTAAGTGTCTGAAACCGGGCCGTTCCGTCCAAAAAATAAAATACCTTTCCTATCCGTTTTATTGTTATGTGTAAATAGGCTGTAGGAATAGGCCCCGCGTTGTTCGAAACACTTGTTAATTACTTGGTGTTACAGTCCAATCAAGCAATCAATTGCATTTGGCTTCTAATTTCAATAAGAGTTATCTTGGTGTCGATTTTAAGAAGCTGTAAAAATTAAATATACTATAACTGTAAAAAGTTACGAACAAACGTGGCTCATATTATTTCAGCATGTCAATCCTACTTCAAAACACTACTAAATTGGAATAACGACTTGACACCTAGTCGAGCAATTGATGCACCGAACGAAAAGATACCCTTCCGTATCCCATAGTAGAGGAAGTAGATGCAGATAAATATTTAAAAAAATGCAAGTTCACCTGGTCTTGACGGAATCCTCGCAGATTATTAAAATACAAAGTTGTTACTTTTATATCTAATTTATTTGAACTTATCGTTGAGATTTAAGGGGAGCTTTCTGAAAATGGAAGACCGCACTTACATGTAAGCTACATAAAACATGTGACCGTCTCAAATGTGAAAATTACCTTGGCAAAGCCCTGTTAAACACCGCCAACAAAGTGCCTACAAGCACCATCGAGCATCTAGACATTAAATCTTGAGACAGGGATCCGCTTTGACAACGTGCAAGACTTCAAATATCTGAACAAAGGCTGCCCATGCAAGCATAGTAGCCAGACAACTTAAAATTCCAGCAAGCAATTTAACTAAATAGAAATTTATGCGTGCTTTAAAGTTTCGAGCGAAATTATAATATCTTTTAAATTTGCTTTATAATTTATCCAGATTTGAGCAATTCTAATTCAGTACTTATTTATTTATAATGGAATTTGTGAGTGGTTTACAAAATTTTTTAAAGGAAGGGTGGGATTTTTCTCCGGTTTGCACCTTAAAGTGAATGACCCAGCTGTAATCCAATTAATTAAATTATTCACCACAAGTTTCACTATCATTCAGTTTACCATATTGTAGAAATGGACCGTATCTTACATTATTAAATTTATTAGGATAATAATTTAATCTTACAAATCAAGAATAAAATACTATTCTGATATGAAATCCTGCTACAATATTTATTGTATATTTTTCCATAAAATAAATTTCAGTTTTCCAAAATATTCCTCCCTCTATCGATAACGAAATTCAAAACATTCGCTACACGCATAATAAACAAAATTTATACCACCCATCGATCAAGTTTACCGCTTTCATAAGCACGATACTATATATATTTTAATCAATCATTTAGTAAATTTCAATTTTTTTGATAATTTTTTTTTATTACCCCGATATATTTACGAAACTTTAAAATTAATTTATAACATTTGAATTTAAATAGCAACATAAATATATGTGGGTATAAACATGTTTTACGATATGCTATCTGACATTCGAAAGATCGATTAGTCCTGTTTTTGTGATTTTTTATTGGCTGAGTGATAAAAATCTATATAAATCTAACATTTTTGTAATTTTTGTGTATTCGTTTTATTATTTTGAAATATTAAACTTTTATTATCTCTAGTTGTTGTTGTAGTGGGTGCGCTCCTCCATCCCTCTAACTAAAGACATTAGTTTGCGTTGTTACCGTTTGCAGTAATAATATAACATAAAGCGAAAAAATCACCTTTTGTGTCTTGTTCAATGCGGATAATTTATTTTATTTGGTGATAAAACACAAACTGTGCTGTGTACAATGATTGTGCTTTTTTCGAATTTTTTAGGGGTGAAATCAGATATGCGAATTAGTAACGATTTATTTACGGGAAATTTTATTTTTGTATAGATTTGGTGTGAAAATATTAATATTATTACTTTTTCAAGGATTAAAGCATTGAATAGCTGTGATTAAAAAGATTAACTGTACGCAAAACAGATAGGTAGGGAAAAAGCAATAAACTTAATAGGTGGAATTAACGGCATATAGGCATATAGATATTGTATATCAAACCCGAAATTTTGCACGATTATTTCACCATATTTATGTACCAAAAGGAGACAAATTGCTTACATCAAATTTAAATGGCGAAAAACCGACGAAACGGCACAGAGGTTAAACCTTTGCGATCGGGAGATACCGGGTTCGAATCTCGATAGCAGCAGGATACCAAAGGGATTTTTTAGCATCTGATTACGATCGGTGATGGAAATAAACACAACTATGACCTCCTGAGTGAAAAACTCATAGACCGACCAATCTTTCATGCCAGTACTACAGACAGTGATGGAGCTATGCAATGTGAATATATAGTTCTACTTGTCGACTTGTCTATTTTCTGCAATTTAAGCAGATGTAATAATTTTATTTTATTTAAGGGTGTCCTTAAATTTACACAAGATTTAAAATAAATAGAAAATTATTTAATTTAGTGTTTGCAATTTTAGTTCATCAACTGTAAATAGAGTCCTTGAAAAATTCAAGGAGAATAGACCAACGAGACGCTAAACGCGTTAGCCCTCCAATGACAATCCGTTCAAATGATAATATCGTTCGAGGAACTAAATCCTAATGAAAAAGTACAGCGAAGAGAACTTGTTGAATAAATTATTGAAAAACAGCAAGTGAATGCGAATCCTCATTTTCACATTGATGGGTTTGGTAATCAAAATTTCTGCATTTGGGGTTCAGAGAACCCACATGTGATTGTCGAAAAATAAATGCAGCTAAAACGTTTTACTGTTTGGTGCTGTTCAAGCTGTAACTGTTAAACAAGTGCGTAAATTGGATGAAATTGATGTGAACGACATATGGTTTCAGCAAGACGATGACACATGCCATACTGCCCGTCTAACAACGCAATTACTATATTAGAAATTTCCCGCTCGTGTACTTTCTCGTTTCGGTGATCAGAATTGGTTCCTTAGATCATATGATTTAACGCCATTGGAATTCTTTCTTTATAGGCTTATTTGAAGTCAAAAGTCCATTTTAACAAGCCTACATTCACCCGTGCATTGAATGAAGATATTAAACGCTACATCAACAAAATTCAACCTTATTTATGATTCAATAAAAAAATAGAATTAAAAAAACTGGGGATTCTATATTCAATTTAAACCTTACGTTAATTGTGGGAGAATTGTGGGAGACACTTTACAAGACAATTTTTTCACAAATATAGAAGACATCAACGTGTATTCATGGTAAAATAAAGTCGAGTGTTGTCCACAACATAAGTACCCCACTAATTTTTCGTAAGTGCGCTATACACTTTTCAAAATATTTCGATAAAACAAAAAAGCTCCTATATGGTTGGCATTTCTGGTGGACCGAGTTCGACCAAACAGAATTGAGATCTCCCCCTATTTATGGAAAAAGTGTAAAGTTTCACCTCGACCAGTTCACCCGCCTGGGCTTTACAATGACCAAAGTTTTGATGGAAAACATATTTTAGAAAATTAATTTGAGTCAATATTGTTTCTAATTTAAATTTTTTTATTTTTTTTTTTTATTGATAACTTTGCGATCTGTTTTGGGGCTCAAGGCTGATCCTGCTCTTCCGCGGTTCATAGATGTGTTACGTTTCACCACACGTCGTAATCTGTTGATGAAATTTCACTTTGCATCCTGCCCCTAAGGGATTCCCGGTACCTCCAAACGCTATAGCCTAAACCACTGTGCCATTTGGTCGATCAAATTTAATTTAGATTTTTTAATCCTTAAAAGTGGATTAGTATTTTCAAATATATGTGCAAAAACAAAAAAAAACAGTTTCAGCAAAAAATCACTGGGATCATCCGATTTATAGAAAAAAATTAAGTATGAAGTTTCATCGCGATCTAGCCGTATAGATAGGGCCGATTTTTTGTGAAAAACCCGTTTTTTGTCGAAAATCGCCAATTTCGTTAAAGTGTTGAAAAATTGATTTGGGCCGATATTATTGCAAATTTACGCATGTTGTAGTTTATAATTGTTTTCCTCGTAAATGCAGAACTTTACAAGATATTTGTAAAATATGGAAGCTGCCACATCCGGTGGAAAAGCGAAAAGCTCCTGTGGAAGTTGTATTAAATGTAATAATTTTCAAAATATTTGTAAACAACAAAAAGGTTTCACTATGAGATCTTCAAATCTATGGAAAAGGTTTAAACATGAAGTTTCATTCCGATTAATCAATCCGTATGAACTGGACTGTACAATTTGTTAGCCGTATTTGTTGAAATTTCAAAAAACTGTTGTGGAATGGTATATTGTTGCATATTTTATTTAAGGATGATTTTATTTAAGGACCAATCCCGAGTCTTTGTAATCTTTCGTTCTTCCGCAGGTTCTTTGTCTTCGACATCAAATTCGCAGCTCTTAAACTTTTGAAACCTCTCTCACCAACTTCTCTCGCTTAAGGCAGCCTCACCATATACTTCTACGAGCAATCGATGAAGTAAATCAAAAGTTCCCACAAATTACGGTTATTCAGCTCAAAACTCGCTAATTTTACTACTAGATATATATGTTGCTGATACGAAATCGGTAATATTTTTAGGTTATGTTGTTGACAGATGTCGAACCTTAGGATACGATATTTCGCATCGAGCAATTTTAATCATAAATTACTGGTGACTGTGATGACTTCAAAGGTGATCCAAGTTGACGATTAAAAGACAACTTTAAAGAATTTATTCGAGTGGAACGTTTTCTCTTGTAAAAAACGAGATATAAGAATCAATTTTAATTATTTTAATTATGGTTATAAAATAACAAGAAAAATTTTCTCATAAAAAAATTCTATAAAATGCACAACAAATATTTTAACTCTTCCTTTCATCACTACGCATAAACCAATAGTCTGGCCAAGAAAAGTTACTGAGTTTAACGAACTATATCCCAACTCCATCATATCTCAACAAATTTAAAAAAAATCACATAAATTACGTTAAATCTTCCTCCATCACTAAACCGATACTCCAGCCAACGAATAGTTGTTGAGTCTTAGGGACTACATTTAAACTCTACCCCATACAAAATTGCTATGAAATTCATAAAAATATTTTTAAATTTTCCTCCATCGCCAGACCCAAGCCGATAGTCCGGCCATCGAATAGTTACTACGTCTGACGAACTATATCTCAACTCTACCACATAAAAAAATTCTAAAAAAATCTCAAACATTACATTAAATCTTCCTTCATCACCATACATTGTCCGATAAAAATAAATCACAAAAATAATCTTAAATCGTCATCCAACTCTAGATATGATCCGATAGTCCGGTAAATTGTCACTATCTTATAATCCAGCCAATATTAATCTGAAAACATACTCGAGTGCGTCGGTGTTCTGTGAATCTGGAAAAAATTCGAGGTTCAAATAAAATTTTCTCTTCTACGCGTACAAAGAGAAGTATATACTATTCGATTTCGAAAAAAACTACCCCAAGAATAATTGGTTCGATGACGCAATTCTATATAAATTATATGCCTAAACTAAGGGGTGTCGCTCTGCTGCGCTCGGCGATCGAATAATATCGCATTTTTCTGATATTAACTGACCGCGTTCGTCCGATTTAACGGCTCCCCATTATTTGAAAGATATTATCTTCAAAACATAATATGAACATATTTCCAAACTATACTCTAAATTTTAATAAATGCCAACGCTAAATAAATTCAGAAACAAAAAAGTTATTCATTAAATAAATCATAACGTTAGTTATGCGCCACCCTATAGAAGAGCTGAAATTTCAAATGTCGAAACACTTTGTACCCAAAACTTAAAATTTTTGTCGATTTGAGAACAAGTAGATATTACGTTGTTTCTGCTTTGTTTGCACGTGCATCTACGCGTAATTTAGAAATTTCTGCATGTTTGTGTCGAGAATAGGGTAGAAAATTGATTTTGGTCTTAACAATAGCCGGGTTCCATTGGCGCTAGTAAAGTACTCGCAAGCACTTCTAGCTACTCATAACTAACATAACTAGTCAATCAAAATTTTTGTTTTCTTCTGTTTTACTTCTAACTATAGCATTTGCTTTCCATTGAATGTCTACTCACAAGTAGTTGCAAGTACATTGCTAAAGCAAATGGAATCGACAATTTGTAGATTATGTAGAATATTCGTAAACAATATATGAATTATTCCTATTTTGTTGTTTACCTCATTGTTTTTCAGTTCAAATTTGCCATCTCGCACTTTTTTAGTTCAAATTGTGAATTTCCAATATTGTGTAAAATTATAATTTAATTTTTTAAAAATAATTAGGTGAGTTTCCAATTTTTTGTTTGCAATGCCTTATGTCTTTTATTAATAAGCTCTAGGTCACCTCTTCGCATTACTGTACAAAACAACACGGGTAACAGCGGATGTCACTTTAAAGTTTTGCAAAACAAATAATTTTCTAAAATATTATAATTTGGGTCTTTTGTAAAATTTACGTGATTTAATTGATTAAAACGAAGGGATGAAAAATCCGGGGTTTTTATCTATACCATAGTCATGAACCCGGCTGTAAAAGTTTATTTGGAAATTGTCAAAGTTAAAATGGCCACCTGCAAAAATCAGAAATACTGGCAAACTAACCTTTAAGTCTATACCCAAAAAAATATACACTATATAGACTATACCCGACCCACCCGGATGGCTCACATGTATTTTCTTGTTGTTATCGAAAAATTTTGTATTTGCTAGTGTGTTACTGTGTTTATTATGTTAATATATAGCATTTTTAACGTGAGAAAATGGAAATTAAATACAAAATTGGGATTCCCCGCTTAATGTTAGTAAAAGAAAAATAAAAAATAAATCATTTTGACGAGCTAAGGGCATTAGAGTAGGTAGTTGCAGGTAGGTAAATATACAAGTTTGTGTGTGTGGTAAAATGGCGGACCGCAAAGACTTTTCAAATGCTGAGTTTAGACGGTAAGATTTAATATTTAGCAATGATTCTTTCGATTTTTTTCGCATACATACAGCGGATAGAAACGCAGAAGATTCAGACATAGAGGACGTATACGAATCCCATGAAGCTAAAATTGAAGTGTCTGATGAAGAAATTTCTAGCGATAGTGAAGTTGAGGAGGAAGATGACACTGGTAGTGATAATAGAATTAATTCGCATTATCTAAAATGGAAAGATGAACCGATATGGAGACAAAATCCTCCTCAAGGCAAACGTTGAGACACAATACTCTCAGGAGTTCACGAAGCGAACCATTGCAGTCGACAGAAATGTTACCTATAAGAGATACCTTCCAGTGTATATTTCGAACTTTATGTCTGAAATAATCATTAGACAAACAAACAGGAAGGCCAATGCGGTCTACACATAGAACACAATATTTTACTTATTTATTTATTTAATCTTACCACTCAAGGTATATATTATAAAAATATTCTTATGAAAGTAATTTTGCATAGTTAAATATATAAATTCATATTTTTTAACAAATTTGTAATACATTTTCGATATAAAATATTTCGTTAACTTATTCTTTCAAATTTTATTTTATTATTATTTTTTATTTTGATACTTAAAAATTAAATATAAGAGGTTCTTGATACGTTTATTCTTACGGGTTCATACAAACCTACGATTGGTGTGACTCGGAGTACTTAGTGTCCTCACCAATAGTAGTTAGGTAGCAACCCAAAAATACAGTCCGTTATATAAACTAAAAATTTATTTAAATTGCAATCTTAAAATTTTTCTTATATGTTTGTTTTGTCAAGTTAGTACCTGGCTTGTAAGCGTCAATATGGTTATAAAATTTTACATGCTCTATTTATTGGTTCATTCATTCCATAGTTGGTAGGGTGGTGAACTTCTTTTAAGTACTTTGCATGTCGAGTGCGTCCTTGATTTAAAACCACAGCATTTGAAATTTCTTCGACGTTGATGTTTTTTTGTAACACGTCAAAAATGAAATTGCCCGCGAGTAAATTTCGTCTTGATGAAAGAGTATCTAAACCTATTTTGTCGAGTCTGGAATTGTAACTTTGTAGGTTGGTATAATCTTGCGGATCGAACATATGCCTGAGCACAAACAATAAGAATTGCTTCTATACTGATTCAAATTTTATTGCATACTTTTCGGTATATGTACCCCATAAGTTGTTGAATTCTTTAGCTCTTCTTTTTATGAAACCCAGTACCCCATATGCCTTTCTCAACGTTACATCATAATGTTTATGGAAATTGATTCGCGTGTCAATTAATACACCTAAAGCTCTTATTTCGTCCACTCTTTCAAACTCCTCTCATCAATTACGTAGTCAATATTATGAAGAACAACATTCCGTGTAAAACTGATCACGTAACACTTGTCAACATTTAGGTCTAATTTATTACTGTTGCACCACGATATCAATTTGTTTAGATTAGATTGTAAACAAATTGCATCGTCTGTATTTTCGATTTTGTGATATATTTTTAGGTCATCAGCATAAAATAAATGCTTGATGTTTTGCAGTACTGTAGACAAGTCTGATATGAAGAGATTGAAGAGTAATGGCCCCAAGTGACTACCTTGTGGAACCCCTGAATTAACTTGTACTGCTTGTGATATGCCTTGAAAGCGAACATATTGAGTTCGGTCTTTTAGATATGATTTTGAATTTTGATTTATAGATGGAAAATGTGTAAGAATCCCAACAATCAGTTTCGAACGCAAGAAGTATGTTCGAACTTTTTCGTGTTTACGAATTTTATTATATTTTACATTTTGGTTTTTTCGATAGTAATGGTGTTTGTGATTGTTCCGTATATAGGATGTCTGTCTCCTTGGTTAGACTTTTCTATTTTCTCTTTGTTTTACCCAGGGTACATGTCTTGAAATAATTCCATCAATAATAGTATGAAATTGATCAATAGTGAAATCTAGGTTATCATAGGAACATACTTCTTGCAAATTAATCATATCAATTTCTGTCTTAATTGAGTTAAAATTAGCTTGTTTGAAATTGTACGCGTATATCGGTTCGTTTTGAAGTTTGCAAGGTGAAGTAGATAGGCTATAGTTGGTTATTAATGCTTTATGATGTATTGAATTAGTAAAGCAAGACTCAGTATCATCAGCTTCTCTTTCGTTACAATGTTCGAAAGCTGTTGCAAATATTAAATCAAGTTGTCTATCGTTACTGTTTTAAATATCAGAGATTTGGTACATATTGTTGCCGTAAGTACAATTTAGTAGTCTAATATTTTCATCGTCAGGATCTCTAATAAATTGTAAATGTGGTCTATGAAAATCTCCAAAAATTAAAATTTCACTATCGTCATTAATATTAGTTGAAATTACTTAATTGAATTAAAAATGCTTTCATAGATATTTTCGTTCGATGCTGGAAGGACATAGATACAACCAATAATTAATGTTTTGCTGCTGCAATTAATAGTACACCATATCTGTTCAGATAGTGGGTGTATCAGAACGTAGAATTTAGAGTCAGAATTTATTTCGGATGATGGGATGGACAATTGTGAATTGCTAACAATACCCCACCTCCCCTTGTGTTATTTCTTAGATCAAAATTTCTGTCTTTTCTATAGACTAGCAAATCAGAACTAAAAATCTTATTGTCAGAAACACTAGAATTTAGCCAAGTCTCTGCCAATGCAAAAATGTTAAACTCTGTGGATTGTAACCTTCGATAGAGAGAGTTTATTTTACTTCTAATTCCTCCACAATTAGCATAAAAAATATTAAAGCAATGTTGGTCAACAGTTATGGCAATATTATTATTTAAATTAGTTTCACTATTATAATCAGTATTGTTGTCCAACCTATCTATATTGACATTTCTAGAGTTAATCTCTGAAATGCACGTCGTGTCAATTAAAATTTTTTTTTGTTAAAATAAAATTGGTAAAAATTATCCTTACTATTATTCAGGTGATTAATTCTCTCGGTTGTGGTGAAATCTCGGAGTGCAGATAGGGTTTTCTCCATATCTTCTTTTGAGATGTCATATGCATGTGAAAAGTTAACCAGAATATCCTTCAACTTCTCCACACAGGTTGGAAATCCTTCCTTTCGGAGAATTAACGTTATGCCTCGGAAGCTTGTGCCGGCTTTTAAATCCTTGTACTGGATAACGTATGGTTTTGCCACTTCCAAGATTTTGTCTTCTCTGAGGCACCCGACGAGGTATCTTCCATTGCCATTAGATGAGATAATACCCATCCTCACTGCTGGTGGAAAGACTTGTGATGTTCATGGTGGGCTGATCCTCGATGTTGTTGGAGTTGAATGAATTTTTGACTTTGACATTGCTCACACCCTCAGGATGGATTGTTGGACCTTTTAACAAATTTGGGTATTCTTCGGTGTTGTTCTTCCGACGGACGGTGTGTCTTGAGGGATCGTTACGTCTGAAAATTGAGGATGTCGGTAGAGGAATGTTGATAGGAAGGCGGTGTACCGGTGAGTGGTTGAGTAGGTGTCGATGGAGCACTCTTGATGCTTGTAGTCGATGGAGGTATGATGTCAGATCTGCGAAATTATTTTGTACTTGTCATTTTTGATAGATGTGGTGAGCGGGCGTGTCCAGTCATGATTTGTCCACTCCGATTTATAAATTATGTTACCGTACATAAAACGCCAACAACCAGTGTCTTCCTTGTTTTTACCTAGTGTGTCGACTGTCACATGATTTTTGTTGTGATCCAGTTTGTTCACGGATTTTTTGTCATTATCGTTTTCGTTATTCCTATTGTTGGCGGACTCGTTTTTCTCCTTGAAGAATTTTTCACAAATCAGAGTCATGTCCTTTCTCAGGTGATCTCGGAGAGTGTTAATCGTTGCTGCATCGTCAATTTCTTGTGCTAGGGACGAAAATCGATTCGACGTAGGAATAGAGTAGTTGACTACACTATCATCATTGTTTTCATTTGGAGGCATAGTTTCGGAAATTGTTGCATTTAAATCCAGATAAACCACAGAAAAATGTGGAAATTATTGAACAAAAAAGAAATTTTTCCTACCTAGAAATCCTCATAAATGCCAGGATGCATCAATCAAATGGTGAACATACGAAGGTGTTATGGGCAAACACATCCAATCCATTGTATTGCTCAGGCATGAGAATAAACCGTTTCAAATATCACGATTTTTGACTGATTACAGACCGATAAAGCTGCTGTCATAGCCCAAGTATTCGAAATTTTATGAATGAAAATTTGGGCAAATATTACACACCGTTTGAATGCGTTGTAGTCGATGAACAATTATTTCCATATCTAGGTATATATCGAGACATTAGCTATTATATTTTATAAGTTCCAAAAATGATGTTTTTGGGTAGGACGAACAAGATTCACCCAATACATACTGTCCAAACAGGCAAAATATGGAATCGAAGTATGGTGGGTTTGTGATGCTGCCAACTCTTATCCAATAACCGGGCAAATCTATACTGGTGAAGCAACTATAAGGCATAGGGAACCAATCAAGGAGAGCGGATTGTAAAGGACTTGTGCGCTCACTTCAAAGGATCCGTGAAAAATATAGTAACGGACAATTTTTTTTTACAACATTGCCGCTTGCTCGCCTCTTGGGACTTACCAATAGTGGGGACACACAAAAAATAAACCTTATGTTACAAAAGAAATGTTGCCATCCAGATCTCGGGAAATCTATTCATCTATATTTGGATTCAGCGATGATAATGTAACCCTTTCTTCGTATATCTCTAAAAAAAATAAAAGAGTATTATTATTATCTGCTCACCATTATACGGATACCGTAATTGGAGAAAAACGGAAACCCAAACGGAAAAAGTATCCATTATTATAATGGCAAGAAAGCTGGAGAAGATAATAAAGACAAGCTGGTCATGCATTATTCAACCAAACGAAGAACAGAAATATGGCCTGTAACCAGGGATGGGCGGGTAGATTACGTAAGGTAATCTACGTAGTTGTCGACACGTAATCTAGCACGTAGATTACATACCGATCTTTTGCTTTTCAGATGTCGACAACGTAGACAACGTCGACAACTTAAAAAATGATATTAAAACTAAATTTTTAATTATTTTACGCTAACCGCACTATTAAAATTGATGAATAATTACTTAAATTTAATTCTATATGCTTTGCGCTCCATCTTTTATCAAATAGATATATTCCTTTTGCGTTTTACTACCACAATTGTGTGGGTACGGCAAAAGTACCGTGTCTAAAAATTATTATGATTTTATACTCGCACATTTGTGTGGTTTGAACTTTAATAGAGCCATTTTTTGGTTGAAAAAGGGATATATGTAAACAAATAGTTTATCTTATTCGAAGACACCACAGTAAAGCAAAATTAAATAAAAAGTCAACATAAATCATAAATTAACTAAATATTCGCCGCGTAGTTATGAGTAGTAGAAGCTTCAAAATTTCATTCGAGCGAAATCACGATAGGCTCAAATTTTATTCAAATCCGCAAATATAATATGACTTTTTTCAATTGTCAAAGAATTTATTTCGATAATTGATTGATTGATTGATTGGACTGTAGAACCAAGTACTTGACGAGTGTCCCGGTTAACGCCGGGCCTATTCCTACAGCTTTTTTACACATAACAATAGGAGGGATAGGAAAGGTTTTTTTTTTTTTTTTTTTGGGACAGAACGACCCGGTTTCAGACACCTAGCGATCGTACGGCACAACACAATTCTAATCTACTTCTAATCTACTGAGAGAGGGATAAAGGTTTAATAGGTTCAATGGATAACGATGATATTGGTCTTCAAAAATTGCTTCTTTAAATCAGCAACCTGATAAAAAAATATTATTATTTTACGAGCATCTGGAAATTCCCTGAAATATAATTCAACATTAATAATTTCCAGCTTCCTAAAATAAAATTGATTGATTAATTCACTCTGAATACAGTCACCTAGGTAAATCCGATAGTGAGTAATACAAACACAACACAATTCTAAACTACACAATCATCAATTAATATTTTAAAGAAGTATTAGTCCACAAACATCTTAAGACTCCTGAAATTTAATTCTTCATTAATGTTTTTCGGCTTCCTAAATAATACAAACATTTATTGATTAATCCTCCTAAAACTCAACAACTTACAAAAGAATTTCCTGAAATCATAGTTATTAGAATTACATATATTAATACTAAAACTAAACTGAAATCCAGTAGCATTTAAAAATTATACTGTAAACATGGTTGGGCTGTATAGTACTTAAATTGTCAGACTAATATTTTGAAACTTACAACCACTTTCTCAGAATTCCATCGTCAAACAGCGAAACACTTAACATCAAATTGGTAAGAAACACAAATCGAAATATACAAAATTTCAAGATCAGTCTCGAAATAACGTAAAAATTTCAAAATTTAGTAAAATATTATAAATTCCATCTTCTCGATAACTACACCAACGATAAGTTTTGTTTTACGCCGCAATGACGATTTCATTGAGTAATTTTAACTATATCCCGCAAATCTGTTTTTAATTAATGTGTCCAAGATAAAAAGGCAATTCAATTATTACAACAACAATGTTAGTTCCGAATAATGAAAATTAACAGAATTATTCATCAATTTTACAAGTATGAGCACTTTAAGTAAGAACTAACAAGCAATTTATTCAAGACTTCAATATTCTTAGCTTATTAAAGAATCAAATCAATTGCGTACATTAAAGGGGCAATTAAATATCTATACTTAAAAGATTTTTTCTCAGTACAATACAGCCCTATCCTTCCTAATAAGCCAAGCTTAATAGTGAAATAATATAAAAAATATAATATACATTAAAATAAAATTAATATAATAATATATTAAACTAATTATTAAAATATTAAAATAATTATAAATAAAAATAATCAATTATATATACAATTAATTATATATACAGATTTACACGCACATTCATACATACACACATATTACATTACATATACACATTGATAAAGCACGAACACCACACAAACAGATAATTCTTCTCTCCTTCTCTGCTATTAGACTTTTAACCAATTCATCTTGTTGTATATAACCATTTTGTTTTATTTATGTGTGAATGCATATAACAGTATATTCCTTTTCCTGCCTGCCATCACAATTGTGAGGGTAACATAAAATAATCATGTCAAAAAGTTATTTTTGTTCGAACCAACCAATCGTCCAAAAATTACACTATAACTATAGCACTAATAGCAAAATTATTAATTAATTATCAAAACTAAATAATTAATATGTCATATAATTTATATGTTATCAATTGTCAAAGAATTTATTTCGATAATGGATAATTATTAATTTATTACGCAATTTATGATACAAATGTTAGGTACAGTGTGTTTTAATGATTCATAAATACAGTGCCAGCTATCAATCAGTAGTAAAGGCAATTTATGCGGAGTTTTATTAGCTGCGTTTTTTTGAAAATAATCGAGTCTAATTTAAAATTAAAAATTTAATTTTTTTTAAATTAAATAATTTAGATTTAATAGAAATCTATGTATAACCAAAAAAAATCCATCATAAAAGTTGTATGGTTTTCTTGTAATATCGTTGTTCTGTATAGTTCTGTATAATAACTGAGTAGTTCAGAACTATACAGAACAACGATATTACAAGAAAACCATACAACTTTTATGATGGATTTTTTTGGTTATACATAGATTTCTATTAAATCTAAATTATTTAATTAAAAAAAAATTATATTTTTAATTTTAAATTGAACATATTTGAAAATAGCTATCGCGAACTTTACATCGAGTAAAAAAACGCAGCTATTATAAGTTTCGATAGATGGCGTAAATTAATTTTTCAAGTAGTTCTCGACGTTGTGGACGTACTCGACGTTGTCGACGAGTTGTCGACGTTCTCGACGAGTTGTCGACGTTTTCGACGAGTTGTCGACGAAATCATGTAAAAAATAGTAGTCGACGCGTAATCGCCCATCCCTGCCTGTAACTTTTGTTTACAACAAACGATATAAAAGTTGTTTTCCCAAGCTTGCCTCGCGGCTTGTAAAATCTATACGGAAAACAACCCGGATCAAACAAAACACACAATCGACAAGAATTTTTGAAAGATTTAGTAGTTAAATTGGCTTTAGCACATGTGTCAGATATAGACAATTTAATTCGCGCTTGCTACTTGACGCACCAATGCCAAACCAGGAATTGACAACGTCTAGAATACCTTATGTATTGCACGGCAACGAAGGCCGAATTCCTCAATTTGAAAAATGCTTGATTTGTTTGTCTTCGGATCCCAAAAGACGACGGAATTCGTGGAAATCCTGTAGTGTCTGCAGAAAACCAGTATGTGTTGAACACACGAACACTCAAATTAAATGTTAAAAAAATTAAATGTAAAAAAACCATTTTTGAAATCTCTTTGCATAGTAAAAATGGCCTTGAAATATTTTTTATTTCATTTATGTATAACCACAGTACACAATGTGGTTTCATCGCAAATTTGTCGCATTAAAACCTGTATCATAGGCAAACGGGAAAGAAACGAAGAAAGAATTGGTTTCTGTGATACCTCGTGTGAAATGGAGCTATAATATATCACACGGACGATTTTTTCTGGTCACCCTGTGCGTTCTAGAGTGAGTAAGTTAGTGAGTGACATAGATGTTATAATATAGAAAAAAAAATGGTCACCCTGTGCGTTCTCGAGTGAGTCAGTCAGTGACATAGAAGTCTATTATGACTTTCCAATTTTCCTGTTTTTAAATTTTCCAATTTACAAATTTTCCAATTTACGAACTTTCCAAATTTCTTATTTTCATATTTTTTTATTTTCCTATTTTCCAATTTTTCAATTTTCCAATTTTTCAATTTTCCAATTTACCAGTTTTCCAATTTACAAATTTTCCAATTTTGCAAATTTTGAAATTTCCAATATTCCAATTTTTCCAATTTTTTAATTTTCCAATTACCAATTTTCCAATTTTGCTATTTTCTTATTTTCCAATTTTTTTAACCAATCATTAAAATGAAATGGTATCAACTAATGTTCCACCTAAGGATTTATGAATTGTCATGGCACATCCTAATCCTAAAGGAAAATGATTTCGTTTTGCATTTATTGTTGTTGTTGTGTATTTTTATTGTTTCGTTCGCCTCGTTCGATTACATTTTTCGTAACGCATTTGCCAGCTTAGTCCCCAAGTCAAGCGTGCCTAAAGAAGTTTTACTTCAAAAATAAGTAGTTCTTATTGATGTCACAACGAAGGAATACTCTTACTCTGAAATTCAAAAAGTTATGAGTATTTTTAATCGAAATGGCCACCGTGGCCGGGTATAGACACGAGGGTTAAAAATAGCCAGTTTCGTCTGCCTTCAAACTAAAATTTCAAACTAAAACTTTAGTCTATACTTTTTTACGGCAAAATTTAACCGCTGAGTTTAGGTGTGTCTTGAATAACCGACATTTGCTTTTTCATTAAATCTTCCAAATGTTTTGGTACACTTTTGATATGTTATTATAAATCATTGACAGACAAAATTGAATAAACTTTTCTTAGACCATTGTGTGCTAAAATTTGTTCTGCTAATTGAAAATGCACCTGCAACAAGCTGAAACGATCATCGTTGATGCGGGTTAAATTGTAACTAGCTAAATAAAAATAATTCTCGTGCGCCAGTACAGCAGTAAAAAAATTTTAAGCATTGCTCAGGTATTGTCTACCGTTTCGACGGGTACTTTAATTACCCAATGCTTTTAATATTGAGACAATGATAAACGATTCGATTCCCATAAAATTAAAATTTTTTTGTTTCACAAATCTAGGGACAATATCATTAATTATATAATTATCAAAATTATTAACACGATCCTGTAACATTTCTTTATGTGTTATTTGTGGTATCGGTACTATACAATCGTAGATTAATACCCTTCGAATAATATAGTAAATGAATAAAAAAGTAGGAGCATTTCAAAAGATTTTTTCTGCAATCAGCGCTTCTCTAAAAAAATTTTAAATTTTACTCACGTCGGAGTTGATTTCATCAAAATATTTCGTTACGTATAGCATCTACCTACTGTATCAACCTTCATTTACCTATATGCTTAACAACCATTTCTCAAGTAAAATGGCGGCGTACAGATTTGCTGGCCACATTTAAAAATTGATTGTGTGTACAACGAAAGTATTTTACCTGCTGGATTTACAAGCTGGATTTACAGCCTAAAAATAGTGAGCTATTTGAGTGGTTTTACCGGAGTACATTTTTTACTATGTTATAGCTGATGTTGATTCTTCCATGAACTTGCACTTTAACTTTGTATTGCGTAATGATGATTTTATCCATTGAGGTACCGTCATTGAAAGGAAAGACCGCTTTGTATTTAGTATAAAAATTTAACTGTGTATAAATTTCTATTATTAACATACATAGGTTCTGGGCGTAATTTTTAATTTTGGAAATTTTTAAATGCAGTATTGTTAACTATTAGTTTTTAGGAGGGGTAAGCTAACTTGTTCCGCAAAATTTATTGATTTTCCGAAAAAAATTTCACATTTTTGGTTTTTACAATATTATTTTTTATTTTTATTAATAATAATTGCTAAACCTTGCAGACCCAGATCAAAGAGTTTCTATCGCTCTTATCGCTTCTTCTGATAGTGCCACAAATGTTAAAAGAATCAACTTTCGTAAATATAAATTTTATTTTTAAAGTAATTTTAATTCGTTGTATACCTAAGAGGATGGGGGCTACCGCCCCCAAACCCTGGCTTTTCCCGAATTTATACAATTCTTCAAGTGCCAAACTAATTAAAAAAAAATTGAACAATTAAAAACTGTAAAGATACAATTATTATCCTAATATCAAATTTTTTATAAAAATTTCACATTTTTATGTATTTTGAATAAAATAAGACGCATTTTTTTTAAGTGAAAATTTTTCCGGAAAATGGGGTAATTTTCCGGAAAAATGTAGCTTAACCCTAGCTTAACCCCTTCTAAAAGCTGTTTATAGAAAATCCTGCATTTAAAAATTTTAAAAATTTATACTTCTTACCTGATTTTCTCGATGTATACGTAAAGTAAACTTTAGCCTGTTTCTGATCTCAGCTCATTTATTTCAATCATTATTCGTTTGCTGTCGTTTCATATATACACGTAAGAGCAAGCCATATCAAATTTTTAGTGCAAATTTCCCAAATGTGGGGTTGGAATAAACTTCATGAAGCCGAAATGGTTAAATAAACAAAGAAATCAAAGAATTTCACTAATTCATAAAACAAACTTTTAAATCTGAATGTAGTTTCTCTACACATGTAGAACATTAATTACCTACGCGGTGTAGACAATACGCCACTTACAATGAAAATCCTGAAAATAGTTTTACCTACTGAGCTTATTATACTGTTAAAGTTAGCCGACTGAAATTTATCCGACCAAAAATATCGACAATGCAGATTTAAAACAACATGTAGTTTCCGCCTGTAAAAGTCGTTTAGGCAGATTCATATAAATAGTCAGCCAAAAAATATCGACATAGCAAGTAAATAATTTTAGCGTTAAACAGTAATTTCTTTTAAAATCAATAATGTTTATCTCGGTTCTATAACGTATATTATTCAAATTTAAACTTTTTTATTAAATGCAATAAAACTATAATACGAAAATATTTTATTACGAAAACAACTCGATGAAATATATCAAGGAAAACGTCAAAAATTTGCGTTCAATTTTCATGTGAAGAATCCGGGAAAATGTGCTTGAATAAAACGCACAAACAAAATCTGAAAATTTATTAAAATTGACCGTTTACAGTGTCATGGCAATAAACAGATTCGAATGAAAGATCTTAAAAATGCTCAAATCTGGAAAATATTTCAGGTCAATTTTCATGAGGAGAATCCAGGAAAATTTCTAAGAATTGACCGTTTATAGTGACATGGCTGAAAATAGATTCAAATGAAAGGTCTTAGTGATGCTAACATCTGGTTGGAGTCAGCTAACTTTAATAGGGTAGCTTAAATTCTACTCACACATGTAAATAACTTTATGTAGTTTAACGTTATTTTCATTTAATAAAAAAGTTTAATTTTAATTAACGCTTATTTGACTGTCAAAATCCTAAATTAAACCAAATTAAATGTAAAAATAGATAGAAATAATAATCGGATTCAACACCCTTGCTCGTTATTTCATTTCCAAAATATAAATAATAGAAAATTACCGAAAAGTATCACCAGCCCTAAAGGACATTTTTGCTTTTAATTACAAGTAGTTTACATTTAATTAACGTATTTTTCCCGGAATTTTCCAATTGTATTTGTTTTTATATCATTTAAATTATAAATGTTTGGAAACCGATTACCTTGTATATCGTTCGTAAGAAGCATTTAAAAGAAAAAATATTTGTAATGTAAAGAGCTTTTGAATTATACTCGAACACTAATTTATTGTATAAACTGGTACCTCCTTTACAAAGTTTATGTTTTTTTTTGTATAAAAAGTTTACGTAAAAAAAGGAAATATCGATTAACAACCTCATTTGGCGTAATGAGTTTTTTCCATTTACGATTTTGTACGTATACTCACTCGTACATAAACCGCTCTTTCCGGAGCTTTGAATGTGGATAATATTGCTTATCGATAGAAGCGAGACATAAAAAGCTTTTAAGTTAAAAATGGTAAATGACACAAATTAATATTTTATTTTTTTATTAGTACTTTAAGGCTAGCTTCGGCCTATTTCTGCATGTCTACAGAAAACTACTTTGGATATGATCGTTTATTGGATTTTTTCCATTCTGCTACTTGTTAATTATCTCTCTCAAGCGTACGCAGGTAAACATTTTTAATTAAACATTTTGCTTTAAGACATCATCTATAACGATACTAGTACGAATAAATTAAATCGAAATTCATTATACGCTGTATTAGAAGCGAAAGCACACGAAAAGCACAAATATGTACTTAGAGAAATAAAAACGAGTAACTGGTGTCACATCACACCAAATTTTATGATAATACCTATTTCGACATTGCTTTGGCGTTATTATTATTTTTGTGTACCTATATCTAGAGATTAGATTTTTTAGGTGTCTCTGTCTAGAAAAGAATCTTTCCTTTATCACTTTTATTATTTTTAAATTAAAGAGAATATCTAATGAAAATATTTGAAAAGGATGTGAAAGCGATGATATGCGGAGTAGTACAAAATATTGTGTAGTAGAAAACATTTTTCTTAAGCAACCGTGTTCTGTATACACAAAGGCAACAAAATTTTGTTTATTACACTTGAATTGTTCACCTTCTTAAACGACACGAGACAATCTACATAGCATACATACAGCAAAAAAATTTGTCGAGCGCAAAATATTCGTAAAAATTTTATTAAACAGACAAATTTAATTTGCTGTCTTAAATATTATTGTCGTGTGGGTACGTGCGAAAAAAAATTATTGTTTTGCTCTAAATAATTTTAACTTATACTCGTGTTCGGTACCTACCTTTAAGAGTTTCATTAAATTAAGAAGAAGCAAAAATATAATATAGAAAATCGTTTTTTGCACCTGTTCAAAACACATAAAATGTTTATTTTTTGCTAAAACCCGGGTTGTTTATGTATTAAGGTAAAATTGTTAAGGTAACATTTTGTGTTGTCAAGCGACAGGGAGTCATTAAAAGATTTATTACTCGGTATTACATATTTTGGACGGTGTATGAACAAGGATTAGTTATCCTATTTTGACATCATGTTTTATATGCAAGATTTTGTTTGTAAATTACAAGCAAAATTAAAATTTTCATATCACTTTTTGGGTGACATACAATATATGACAAATAAGCGAATGGGACAACAATAATGTTGCGCTGTCATGTGACCGCGATTAAAGAGCTTATTTGAAAAATACAATTGTAAAAAATTGAAAAACTGAGCTTTTGAATTTTATGAAATGTGGCTTATATGTATTAAAGAGCTCATAAATTGTTATAGGTGTCAGTTAACAAAATAAATCCTTTTCAAAATGATATGTATCGTATGCCAAAGGCTAAAAATATAAAAATCAATATTTTAGCGCTTGAACATACGTTCTTATAAAATATATAGCCACATTAACCCTTGAAATGGTTTGGCTTAGGCTCAGGAGCTTGGGTGTGACGGCTCAATGTGTCGATCTGTATGAGATCATAAACTTAACACCAAAATTAACTAAGAAAATCAACTGTAAAATAAATAAACAAGAACAATGAGAAGTACGAACCGCAATAGAAATCGTGATAACGCTGGCGGTAGGTGTAAGCTCGTTCGCTTTAGCTTTATCTTAAATTTGAATCCACGTAAATGTTGGCCAGAGACAAAATAACCACTTAATGCAAAAAAGAAATAAGCTTTCGCTATTGGAACTATTCGAAATTTCATTTTATCTGTCTTAGATCTCTCTCTTAGATCTGTCTTAGACCAGGTGTATAGGGTGGGCCGTCTTTGCGGAGAATTAGTAGTATCCTATATAGATTTCCGCGAGCAAAACCTAATAATACCCAAACGGAGCTGTATAGTGTGAAAATCTTATTGATCTGTGGGCCGAAGATCTTATCGCCGTACCGATGTCAGTAAAGTGCTCATCCCAAATTTTATGGTCGAATACAAAATATACCGATTTACTCGCTTGGAAACGTTTGCTTGTGAAGAGTACAACGGTAATCTTTCGTGTTTGATGCCATATTTTAAGCATTAACCTTAGAATTAGAGTTGTGTTCCATTATTATCTAATTGATTTTAGAATTAGAAATTTTGTTAGGTTGATATAATTTAACTAAAATGTTTTTTTTAATGGATTTTCTACAAATGTTGATACCCTCATTTTCAGTTGGGTGATTTGGCTTGAAAATGTGGTATACTTATGGATTTCATATCTAGCCATATACATCTTTGCCATATTGGGCATACTATATAACTTTCTAATTCTGTCCAAGGTATTAGTCACACCACCATGAACAGCCGTTGAGTGACATGTTCGTCTTCCATAACGCTTTTAACTAGTTGAACTTAAGTTTTGCGCTTGATTCGAATGTAAACTCGGTCGTTGAGTACTTTTAAGTACTTGCTGCGGCGTTTAAATTTTTCCAATCATCTTTTGCGAATAGTTGGAAAATATAGTGAATCACAGTATATTCGTAACAGAGTATCCGCCTTTTACGTGCGCTACATTAAATTCGAATATTTGCATAGGAACAGCTCCATCCGGCAAACAATACTGTTGAAGTCTTTGAAATGCATCAGCCATTGGAGACGGGCATGGCCAACAAGATAAGTAAACTGATAGCCCTCCACATAATGACGATTTTATTTTTATTTTCATTAATGCCACCAGACATCGTGATTCTTTGTGGTATAATTTTTTGGTATTGTATTTAAATTATCAGAGAAATTACATATTGGTTGTTGCTCTCCGGTGACCAGATAAAGTTTGCTTTCTTATTTAACAAGTTCGTGACTTGGACGGTACTGCCAGTCCTAAGAAGCGACGAACTTATTTAATATTTTTAGGGTATGAAAAATTCACAAAAGCCTCCACTCATTCGGTTAATATTTTTGTTTATTGATTATGAGCTATATTAACTTCAACATGGGGATTCGTCAATGTTAGACCTCATTCGTTGAATGAAAAGAATTTATTTATTGTGGTTTTCAAAATCTCCTTTGCTTCTCAGAAAGGTTATGCATTTTGAGTTCATTAATATTAATCAAGTATATTTCACTCAATATGGCCGGTGCTATCCTCAAGGCATACTAAAATTTTATTACTAAATAAATTATTCGCGTCAGCGTCGGAACAATAAAGGAAAGTACACCTCTGGTTCTGGACAGAAATGAGTTTGGCGTATCCAATGATTTTGTTTCTCATACCGTCGGCCATTTAACTGGTGAACACAGTTTTTGAGTCGAGCCTTATTATTCGAAGGTTCCGAATAAATTTTGCTACGAAACTGATCAGTTTGCCAAAATTTAATTGTAAATGATGATTTTAGACAAAAAAAATTTCAAACAAAAAATCGGCCTCTCTTTAAATTTACGATTTTATGTGGAGAAAATTTTTTTGAAAAGCGTTCATGTTTTTTTGTAGCTTTTCCCAAATAATTAATAAACACATTAAAATGAAAAATATTCTAAATCAAATTTGTTAAGAAATTTTTACAAAATTTAAACGGCGCTTTTCTAGATGATCTGACTGATCGATATCTTTGACTCTTCGGTATTTGAAATTTAGTGAAAATCAAAGTACCAAAAATGTTGCAGCTTTCACTCAAGATTTTCACATTCATATGGAATGTTGTTGAAAATTATAATATATTCAAATATAAAATATTACAAAATATTTGGTTAACTTTAGGTTAGGTTTTCTAAAATTTAAGCGGGAATAAAGATTTTTTTGTTAAACACGATAGCTGTTGTTAAAATTGTGGCTTTATGTCCAGGTATTGCAGTATACAACTTAATGTGGACCCATAGCAACTGCACAAATTATTACGATACGGGTTACACAAATAAATATTAAAAAAGGTTGTTTCCACCTGATATGAACTTGAGGCCAATTCTACATCTAAGCTAGCAACGTGACCTCTCTGACCATATATGCCATTTGGTGGCTTTATGTCCTGGTATTGCGGTGTATAATTTAATGTGGACCCATAACAACTACACAAATCGCAATCCTGGTTAAATAAATTTAAAAAAAATGTTTACCAGTAATTTTTTTTGCAATAATATTATTTTTCTATATTGTTTGTTTTTTTTCACGTATAAATTGTTTTTCGGGATGGTGCTACATTTTTTAATTTATTTACACTTACATCCAAGAAATCCACCGAAAAATTCGGGGTCGGGCTAACTTCATCGACGCAACTCAAAATTTACTGGCAAGCAGTACAAAACAAAATTGAAAGCAAAGCCAAAGATATTCTTTGCTTAGCCGGAAACCCTCAAACTTTTCTTAAAATCAAGCAAATATTAACGGAAGCTCTTGGTGATAAACAAGAGCCATCCTTGTACAAGTCCCAACTTTCGGCAACACAACAGTCAGGCAATATGTCAATTCATGCATATTATAATAAAACAAAAGAGATTTTACAGAATATTAGAACCTTTGCCAAACAAAATCCAATTTATAATATGTCATGGGTAACAATCTGTGCATTTATTGAAGAGGATGCTCTTGCAGCATGAGCCAATCTCAAATAATTAAAAAAAAAATAATTGAGATTAAAACTCAGAGTCAAAATAGAAGACAGCAATATCCCTTCATGCAAAAGAAACCTCTGGGATCAGTTCAAGATAATTCCAAAACAATTCCAATGGACAAAGATCCAATACTCAGATCGAAGAAAATTTCGAACAGCAGAATGAAATATAATCAAGAAATTCTGGTAGTAGCTGTAGAACCGACTAATACAAATTCGGAAGAGGAAAGTTTTTGGGAAGGGCGGGGATGAAGTACAAAGAAGGTTACACTTCTTACCCTACCTCAAATGCCATAATAAAGCAAATAGCAAGACAATATCATTATTAATTGACACTGGGGCCAATAAAAATATAATAAGGCCTAACATCATCCCAAAAAATCTCATAGAATCTGAAATAGCTACAGTAAAAAAAGTCCCTAACACATAACCTATCAAAAAAGGGAAGATCCATTTTCTTGGCTTCAACCTACCAAAACAAACTTATTATGAACTTTATTTTCACGGTATTCAAGGCTCCCAATCCATGGTGGCAATGAACGCAAAAATCGATTATTAATCAAATACGATATCCCTAAATAATAAATTATTCAAATTTTTTCGTTTATTACCCTACAAAAGACTTTTATAACCACACAGTAACGTTTAATACCAAAACAAATGGTGACGTTAAACTCCACCGAAACTAACTACGCAACCAACGCGAAGGAGTCCTTAGCTGTTATTTGGGTCGTAAAGAAATACAGTCCCGACCTACACTGTAATTAATTTACTTTCGTAACGGACCACAAACCGCTAACTTTCATAAAAACTCCAAAATTCTAAGGTAGGCAAAATATGATAGACAAAATTCGAACCTCGAAAGCGGGTCAATGCAGAACAATGTACTAAGTGATTCCGACACAATTCATTCAGCGGATACTTCAGTTGAATATTTTCTTCATTTCGTGCTACCCCCTGTAAATTATTACAGGAACCAAATAATTTTCAGAATTTCATCTACACTCGACACCATCATCCCTGAAGTAGTATTCCCAAAGGTGAAAGAGTTATAATTATCAAGAACGATTTTAGTAGAGAAGATATAACTCACTATCTTAAAATCAGAATCCCAGTCCGGGAAAATACAACAATCATATAGGGAAAACTTTTCGCAAAATGGTTACTTCGTGCTTGTTAGCAAGATAGTCGAAGACGTCACTAAGGAAGAAAGACAAGATGCTCTAATCACAAAAGAACATGATCGATCTCCGACTATAACAATTTTGTACAAAGACAGACCCAAATAAGTGAATTCAAGGATGAATTCATTAAACCTCTTACAAGCAAAACACATCTTTCATCCAATTGCGGTCCAGATAATCGAACGGTTACAGAAAGCTTCATCGTAACTGGCGAGCAACATTTCGCAAGTGGTTTTCCATTTTCCTGTTTTCTTTCATTTAGTTTATGCGCAACCCATTTTCCCAGCTTTTAGATCTTTCCCATGGCTTTTAAACGTATGGGGACGACTTCTCGTGATAACTTTTTGCGTTTGAGTGGCTTCCTCATCCGACAATGCATGCAATTGTCTTTTAACTTTTTTGGTGGTCTTCCACGTACTTCGTTTCTCACGTCATAATCACCACTTTTGAATTTATTGAACCACCTATAGCATTGTGATTTACCAAGAGCATGTTTGCACCAGTTTTCTTCAAATGAAAACAAAATCAATAACATCCGCAAATCGTAATATGTCATGACAGATATGACAGATATCAGAAGAAAACAATAGCGACGATGACGTGGTTTGTCGAAAGGTACTTTGGCAGGTGGCGTCATTTAATGGTAAATTGTTTTTTCATATTTACACACCTGGTAAATATATTACTCAATTTTAAAAAATTGTATAGTTCGTCGTAGCCTGAGTCTTGTTTTCTAAAAACAAGAGACTACTGGACATTTTGAGTTAAGTCAACAAAGACACAATTAAACCGATTTCACGAGGGCGACAATCTATGTAAGCTCTTAAATCGA
Organism: Nephrotoma flavescens; assembly: GCA_932526605.1. Classification (NCBI taxonomy): domain Eukaryota; kingdom Metazoa; phylum Arthropoda; class Insecta; order Diptera; family Tipulidae; genus Nephrotoma; species Nephrotoma flavescens. The sequence continues at coordinate 97,740,676 of OW052220.1, read as the reverse complement.
ACAGAATTACTAAGTGTTTGTTACAGTAGTCTGTTATTGAAAGGAATTTAAAGGACAATAGTTTTTTTTTAAATATAACATTTTTGTGCAGATACAGTCTAAGAATGATTTCTAAATGCCAGATTTGTAGGATAAGACGATTTAAAAACACATCTACTTAAATGTTTCATTCGTAAAATTATTGGTATAATCAGGATTAAAAGCTTTGCTTTGATGAGATTATTTCTCACTCCACTTATAAAAAAAATCTGTTAGAAACACTTCTTTTTCATTACAAATACTGTACTTGTGATAATCATTAAATAAATCGACAATAATATAAAGAATAAAAAATCTACCATGATAAAAAAAATTTTACATTAAAGCATAGCTTGTGATTAAAAAATTTCCTTCATGGATTTAACAGATAAAAACTTAATCTGTAAAATAATTGTGTATGCGATTTTATATCTTAGTGTCTGTAACTGAAGACTTTTTTCTCAACCATTTTTCGTATATACACAACAAAAGACACGAGACATTTTGTTAAGTAGATAAAGGAAGTATTATCTGTTTTCATACAGAACGAATAACAAAAACAATTTAATTATTTGGGGCTTCGTATTTCGCGATTCAAAAATCTTTGTATTAGGTTGGAAACGAATCTTTTTCAGTTTTTATAAATAACTTTAATTTATTTATGAATACTTTTACAAATCAATTTGCGATGTAGGTGCCATAGTACTTAGGATATTACACATTTATAGTAGTAGCACTTGATTGCGGAGTTATGAGCATTTCAGAAACAATTTGATAGTTCGACGGTTATTATCCCCACTAACTGGGCTGACTGAATATGATGGCGATGGTTAAAATTCTCACTGGTAGCACAAGGAGAAACTGCATCAGAAGAATGAGCATTATGTCGCAGACGAAAATTTGGCTTTGAGTTTCGTGTCAAATAGCCCTATTTATTTTGATTATTTTTAAAATTCCGCGGGTATGGCTTGTTCTATTTTTTTGTTGTATACCATCAGCAATTAATAACCGATAAATAATATTGTAAAGTTGTGATTTCATCGGCCAGATGCAGGAAACAAATATTCTTTCGTTCTTGGCACAAATACGGTGAGAATTATACTGAAAATTTTTTATAGAGCTTGCATCACTTTATAGATGAGCTTTAAGCTCAAAATGTGGTGCAAATTCTAATCAAAATTGTAAAAAATGTATAAACTAATAAATAGCACCTGAACAATGAAGATGGAATGAAAGGTTTTGTGCCCCAAGCAAATATCTATGATCATACTAATTTGGTTTTTATTGGAGGCCAGCTCATTTATTATGCTCGTAAAGCCAGCTTGCACCGTATCGTAGCGCGAAGTCTATTTTATGCACTATATTTACTACATACACTCATTTAGGGTAAAAGTAGGTGAGATGGCGCATTCGATGAAATTGCGCATTTCAAATTTCTCCCAAAAAATGCATCATTTTATGTATCTCTATTTTTTTTTAATTCAACATTTAGTATTCGAGATATAGTCCACTGAACTCAAAAACCATTCCGGTCTATTCCGGTCTACTAGTCCGGCCAACGAATAGTTTCTGAGTTCAATGGACTATATCTCGAATGGTAAACATACAAGAATTGTGAAATTGCAACATATTTACTCTTAGAGCCGAAAAATGTTTGTATCGTTATAGTTTTAGCTGTCATGACAGTAAATATTTTCTGGGATGAGAATAAAAATGTGGCATTTTTCAAAAATGTCATGATATTTGTAGATTTTTTGAGCTTAGAGTAGATGTCGTAGCATTTTTCGGGGATGGAATTTTGGCTATACATACATGTATTTGACAAGTTAAATCTCGTTCAAGTATAAAACTTTGAGGAAGAGAATATATACTAGTTTGTATTTGAGCGAAAGACACTGAACGAATAAGTGAATTTAACGAAACAAATATATAATTTTGGAGAAAAGGGAGAAATGTCACTATTTTGTGGCGGTGATATGGCACGTGTGTGATTTACCCCTCTGTGCAATATTTTATGATCTCTGGCTCGATCATTGCTTTTATTTTCCTTTTATTTCGATTCTATCCAGCAGTTCTAATTTTAAATAATTTGTTAATAGAGATACCAACTACATAGAAACGTTAGGCCAAATCAAATCGGGATTTGTGGTCGGAAAATAATATTAAACCGGCCATTGAAAATATCAAATGCAAAATGATGTCTATACAAGGGCAAATCAATATATTCGTAGTATTGTTATGTAATTATGGAGTGAAAAAGAAAACCATTTTTTGATGTGTAAACATTTTTACTCGCGCCTACCATAAAATTTTTATATTAGAGTGAACTTGTTAATGAAACGAACGGGAATGGCGTACCTACTTCGTTTGAAAAAAGCAACAATCTCAATAAAAACAATTTTGTACTATACATGGCATGCTTATACATAGGTAGGGAAAACTAAAATACTAATTAAAAAAATGAAATACAAACCATCGACATTTCCATCGATCAGAAAAATAAAAAAAAAAACTACGATGCAAAATACGGATTACGATTACGAAATTGCATACTCTTACGATTAAAAACACAGTCGACAACTTATGTATGTTGCTTTATCACGAGTAACGAGTCTATAGGAACTGTTTATCAAGTCGGCTATCAATGATCATGTCTTCTACTAAATAGGGTTATAACGACGTCTCATTTTTAATATTGAACTGCCAAAGTCTCAGGTCACAGTCACGCAGGTATGCTCAATCCATTTACTTTCCGAGACCTGGCTGCGCAATGACGAGCATGTTAATATTCCTACCTTTAAATGCTGCGTTCAGTTCAAGAGAGATGGTTAGTGCCAGTGGGCTGCCGGAGTAGCAATTCCGTCCAAAGATCTATAAAACACACATAATTTGCCGTGCGAACTTTCACTTGTCATAGGTCGGCCTTACTTTCTCAAAACCAATATTGACGTAAAGATTGGCGAATGAAACTATGGGCTGTCTGAGGTAAATCGAATCCAGCCATCCTGACCGGGACAACATTGGATGGATTCCGGTACAAATTCACAAGTTGGCAAGAAGATCAGGCGGCTTCAAGCTGGATGGGCACAGAAAACGAATATCGACCGATGTTTGGTGCCCATTTCTAGAAAAAGCTCAACTGTTAATCGAAACTACAATCGAGCAATTAATGTTAAGCGTAATCATTTTCCAGTTGTACCTTCATGTGCCACCACAGTTCATGTATCACAGGGTGGTGCATATAACGAGGATAAAAGACACACTCAACAACTTGTGTATATTGCTTTATCACGAGTAACGAGTTTCGAAGGAGTGTTCATCACGTCGGCTATCGATGATCATGTCTTCTACCATGGACGTAAAAATGGGACCTCAATGGTTCTTCTTCAAAATAACCTAAGTATAGCTCAGTTTGTAATGGCGAATTTTGTACGAGATAATAATGACGTCTAATCCATATTCTAAAAAAATTTCAAAAATTATCCAAGGAGACTATCATCTTTTGCCGGTGATTATCAGCGGAGATTTTAATATTGATTTGCATTTGAACTCAGATCGAAATATATCTACTACGAGAAATGGGCCGACCAGTGTGTCGTTTTTCAATGAAAATTATTAAGTTAGAGTCAAAAGTACATGTACATTATTTTAGCTACCATAATCCAATTGCGTCGATTATACCAAACGAGTAATTGACCAATTTAACGATAACAAATGAAAAATTTCGGTTAATAAAATTGCATTCCTTCTTCCTTCAAAGTAAACTGTACACGCATTATACACACGTCATGTTTACGCATCTGCTTGAGAGTACTAATGGACTTTCTTTTTGTTTATTTTTCATCTACAAGAAACATCTAGAAACAACTTCTTTTTTATTTTGTTTAATTTTTTCTGAGCGTCAACTCGTGTTTAGGCATAAATTGAAAACGAATAAAATTGAATATCGTGCGGTAATTAATTTTTTTTTTGTAAAGATGAAAAAAACGATGCTGTATAAGATAGCGGAATTTTGACAGCGACTATATGGAAAATTTGGGAAAAATTCATGGACTAGAATTTTCACTAGAATTTTTTGATTTTCTGCGGCCATAAAAGTTATTTTCAGTTTTTGGCCAATATTTCAAAAACTTCCACTAGTAACCAATACTTTTGGTCGTTTTTCTAGTAGCTTAGGTCATACTGAGACTATATGAAATATTTGGAGAAAATTCGTGGACTAGAATTTTCACTAGAGTTTTTTGATTTTCTGCGGCCATATAAATTATTTTCATTCCCATTATATATGGGAGATGTCCTTTATCCATTTTCACCACTTTTCCGCAAATTTCTTTAAAACGGTATGATTTATCAACATTTTTAAATTAGTTTCAAATAAAGAAATGATTAAACTAACGAAAAAAATTATCATTGACTTGAAATTGTATCTTTAAACCAAGTTAATTTTCTTTTAAAGTTTAACGTTACTAGTGCAAGCTTTTGAGATATTGGCCAAAAACTGAAAATAACTTTTATGGACGCAGAAAATCAAAAAATTCTAGTGAAAATTCTAGTCCATGAATTTTTCCCAAATTTTCCATATAGTCTCAGTATAACTTAAGCTTTAAGAAAAACAACCGAAAGTATTGGGTACTAGTGGAAGTTTTTGAGATATTCGCCAGAAACTGAAAATAACTTATATGGCCGCAGAAAATCAAAAAACTCTAGTGAAAATTCTAGTCCACGAATTTTTTCCAAATTTTTCATATAGTCTCAGTATAACCTAAGCTACTAGAAAAACAACCCAAAATATTGGTTACTAGTGGAAGTTTTTGAGATATTGGCCAAAAACTGAAAATAACTTATATGGCCGCAGAAAATCAAAAAACTCTAGTGAAAATTCTAGTCCATGAATTTTCCCCAAATTTTTCATATAGTTTCAGTATGACCTACGCTACTAGAAAATTAACCGAAAGTATTGGTTACTAGTGAAAGTTTTTGAGATATTGGCCAAAAACTGAAAATAACTTATATTGCCGCAGAAAATCAAAAAATTCTAGTGAAAATTCTAGTCCATGAATTTTTCCCAAATATTTCATATAGTCTCAGTATGACTTAAGCTTAAAGAAAAATAACCAAAAGTATTGGTTACTAGTGGAAGTTTTTGAGATATTGGCCAAAAACTGAAAATAATTTATATGGCCGCAGAAAATCAAAAAACTCTAGTGAAAATTCTAGTCCACGAATTTTCCTCAAATTTCCCATATAGTCTCAGTATGACCTAAGCTACTAGAAAAACAACCGAAAGTATTGGTTACTAGTGGAAGTTTTTGAGATATTGGCCAAAAACTGAAAATAACTTATATGGCCGCAGAAAATCAAAAAATTCTAGTGAAAATTCTAGTCCATGAATTTTCCCCAAATTTTTTATATAGTCTCAGTATAACCTAAGCTACTAGGAAACCAACCGAAAGTATTGGTTACTAGTGGAAGTTTTTGAGGTATTGGCCAAAAACTGAAAATAACTTATATGGCCGCAGAAAATCAAAAAATTTTAGTGAAAATTCTAGTCCACGAATTTTCCCCAAATTCACCATATAGTCTCAGTATGACCTAAGCTTAAAGAAAAACAACCGAAACTATTGGTTACTAGTGAAAGTTTTTGAGATATTGGCCAAAAACTGAAAATAACTTATATGGCCGCAGAAAATCAAAAACCTCTAGTGAAAATTCTAGTCCACGAATTTTCCCCAAATTTTTCATATAGTCTCAGTATGACCTAAGCTATAAGAAAACCAACCAAAAGTATTGATTACTAGTGAAAATTCTAGTCCACGAATTTTCCCCAAATTTTTCATATAGTGTCAGTATGACCTAAGCTACTAGGAAACCAACCGAAAGTATTGGTTACTAGTGGAAGTTTTTGAGTTATTGGCCAGAAACTGAAAATAACTTATTTGGCCGCAGAAAATCAAAAAATTCTAGTGAAAATTCTAGTCCATGAATTTTCCCCAAATTTTCCATATAGTCTCAGTATAACCTAAGCTACTAGAAAAACAACCGAAAGTATTGGTTACTAGTGGAAAAAATGAGGATTATTGTTAAATTTCAACATTTCATATACCTAATTTCTTTATTTCGGAGATCAATCTATTTGCCATTTTGAGGATCACTTCTAATATTTTATTCCGCTGAGATGTTTTATTTCGTGAAAAAATATATACATAATGAATAAAAAATTTCCGCTGGTAATTACATTACAAAAAAAATCTCTTTAGTGATAGTGCTGCCACTTGCGGCGAGTAGCGTAATCTCTTATTTTCCGCTGTCAAAATTCCGCTATCTTATACAGCATAAAAAACGCTACATTTATTTTTGATTATGCGTCAAAAGTATATGGTGATTGTGGAACAAAATATTCTACAGGAACGAAGTGGCTTAAATTATTCAAAAGTGGTAGAGAATCGCTAGAAGATGATGAGCGCCAGGGAAGACCACATCATGCATGAAAACGTTATTTTGGCAGAAACTTTTGTATATTAGAGTACCGCCATGTAAATATTGCAGAATTATCGAGAAATCCAAAATTTCTTTTGATACCACATTTACAATTCTGCATGATCGTCTTCATCAGGAACAGATTATATTTGTGTCTAAACTTCAAGCAACATTTTAAATATGAAAGAAAATTATCCTGATAGTTTCATAAATAGAACCGTGACGGGCGATGAAACATGGATTCACCATTGGGATCCGGAATCCAAACAAGCATATATATGGAAAAAATGTGATGAACCTCCCCCAAAGAAGTTTAAGACTGAAAAGTATGCTGGATAGGTTATGGCCACGATTTTCTGGCATGCAGAAAGGATGTTGTTAATTGATTATATGCCACAAAAGGCCAATATCAAAGGCAAATATTATGCGGTATTTTTATACAAATTGAAGGCTGCTATCCGGGAGAAACGGCATAGTAAAATTAGAAGTAAGATGTTACTTCTCCACGACAACGCACCTGTTCATAATTGCAAAAACTGTTCTGCGTGAATGCGGCTTTGAAGAAATCCCTCCCTCACCCTATAGGTCAGATTTGGCCTCTAGTGATTTTTTCTGTTTCCAAATTTGAGAAAACAATTAAGGGGCCGAAAATATTCAAATAATGAAGAAGTCATGTCCGCTACAGTAGTTTATTTTGAAAAACAAAACAAAACTTTGTTTTTCGAAGGTTTAAATAAGTTATTTGAAAGATGTAATAAATGCATTAATGTTGGAGGGGAATATGTTGAAAAATAAAAATAAAATTTCTCTAAATATATTTTTGGTATCGATGCTACGAATATATTGATTTGTCCTCGTATATGCAGCCCCAAAACTTTACAAAATACCGCCCACGACATTGAGACGAGGGATTGCCAAAAAGTCTAAAATTGAGCATCCATTTTATCGTGATAACAAAAAGGCTGGGAGAAGATGGTTCGAATCATTCTTGAAACGCCATCGAACTTTGGCCATGAGAAAATCAGCAGCAGTTTCCCAAGCACGTGCACTTGGAATGAACCGAGACGAGGTTACAGCATACTTCAGTCTACTGGAAAAGGTACTCACAGAAAATAACCTGTGGCATTATTGTGGTTTCCCCGCGGAAGGGAGGGGATAGGAAATCTGGAAAAATATTTTCATACCAATTTGGGTAGCATTTTTCTGGCCTACTGAAGGAATAAGTTTAGTGCAAAAATTTTCAAAACATAGTTAATTGAGAAACTTCCTGTTCAACAAAATTTTTATAAGCAAAAATATTTTCCCAGTTAGCTTTGTTTTGAAAATATTTACACCAAAGTTATTCTCTCAGCAGGCCAGAAATATACAATTCAGACAAAAACTCCTTGAAAATATTTTTCTAATTCCCCAGTCCTATGGAAGGCCAGAATAGTGCAATTGATGGGCAAACCTCGAAATATATTTAATATGGACGATACAAGATGCCAGTTGAATAATCGCCCAGAACTAGTTGTCATCAGCTAAAATGGATGAGGCAATCACTGTAATTGCTAGCTGTATTGCATGGGAGACTTTTTTTACCACCGTTTTGGATTTTTAAAGGTTTATTGCATATTCAGTCATTTTTATTGTAACCTATCAATATTTCATTTTTCTTTTGTGGGTAAAAATAAAACAGGCGTTTGAGGATGGTATGTACCCGGGGTCTCACGTATACATAAGTGAAAAATCGGTTTATGTCAATAGCGAAATATTATTCAGTTGATTAAAAAAAACACCTCATACACAGAAAGCCACAAGGGAAAGTTCTTTTAATTCTAGATGAGCGCTCTTACTACCCAGTTTCTGCAATCGTTGGATAGATCTAATTGAAGTTCATTTTAAATTAATCCTAAACCAACAAAAGTAAAAATTAATGAGAATGTATTGGTTTAAAGCAGTAATTTAGGCCAGGTCTGAACGCAACAAAAATTTCTATTCAAATAATTATTTAAATATTTATTTATTTATTTATTTAATTCAGAGTTTTAAATTAAAAACAATAATGTTTACATTTAATGTAGTTTTAGATATGCGAGTTTCCTAAGAATTTTAATCGGATTGGCACAAGCAGTGTGCACATACAGGTCTACCCAAATATTATAGTGGCAAGTTTGCCGATCGGTGAAAATTGTGTGATACGAATTTTCTTAGAATCGAAATTTCTAAGAAGTTCCATTTTTCAGGAGAATGTCATTTAAAATATGAAAGCTCCATTAGAATTTTAATCGATTTGGCAAAAGTGGAGTGGACACATTGTTCTACCAAGTAGTTATTCTGGCAAGTTTGCCGACCGGATTAAATTTTGAGATATGAAATGATTAAGAATCAAGGTTTCTTGGAAATGCTGGGATTCACAAGAATGTCGTTATACGTATTTAACATCTATTTAAATTTTATTTCGGTTCGTACTAGTGGAGTACATACATATATAGAAATTTAAATCATCTATCATTTTTCAATTTAGAGAATTTACTAGGAATAAAATGGATAATAACTTAACGATTATTGTTTTCCGATAATTCCCCCTGTTATTTGACCCTACTTTTTTTTAAATAAAATCTCTGAACAATGTTTAGTCGAGCGTAAAATAATTTCTCTACAATTTTGCGGTTATTAGAATAATGAATTTTAATCAAATTAAACCTAAATAGATATTGTAAATTTAAATTATCTGTAAACCTAACAATGTTGTTAAATCGCCTAAATGTTCGCAAATCACACATCTTCGCATTTTGTTATATTTTGAATTAAAGCATAAACTTTATACTTCTCAGTACAAGTTTGAATTTTTTCCTAAAATAGTACTAACCGTAATTTTTATAATTTAGGATTAATTTACATTAAACTTTTTTGGCATTTGGATAGAGCATTCTTTAGATCGTTTAAATCATATTATTATCCGGCATGCAACCTATTTATTAAAAACAACCCTATACTAGAAAAATAACTTCGCTGCAGTTTGGAAAGCTTCTATCAGCTGCTTGGAGTGACTTTGCGACTACGGACAACGGAATATCAGGGTTTAAAACAACTGGCACATTCGTTCTTAGAGATAATCAAGACCAGTAGATTTCAAATGATGAAACGACGCTTGCGAGACAAAATTCACAAATGGCACAACTCACAGGATAGTTTAACAACTTTACCTAAATACCTTAATTTTTGTATTTTATCATTCTAGTCGGCGAACCTAAATTCGATTGAAACCTATGATTGACATTATCTCACCTATACCAACTACTTCTAGCTAATGGTTTTGACAACCATTGAAAATGTATCAAACCACCCTGTCAACGTCACAATATATTAACATATATATTTTACAACAATATTTTAACTAAATATCCCTTTTCCGGCCAAAATGAAAACTATTTTTTTTTGAAAATTTAAGTCTACCGTACACAAATGTGTATGTAAATAATGATATGATTCTCTTTCATACACAATTTTTGCACGTACATGGGCCGTCTTTCCAATATTCCCTACATGTGATTAGTCAAATATCATTAAACAAAATGTACGTCAAATTTATTACTCGTTTAGTTTCCAAATATTTGTTTAAATGCTTTGGCAAAAATTCACATACAAATCATTATCAATCTGAAATTTTCACTTCATTAAAATAAGAATCAGTGTAAATTAACAAAAATTACTTAATTTTGTATAATAAAGAAAACCCTTTTTGCCTGTAAATGTAATGAAATTATAATTAAAATAAAGGGTTAAATTGACGACCCAATAATAATGAGGGACGTTAAATTTAACTATTTTTATTTGTGCGAAGGTGATTGAGGTGCGATTAACTTTTTGATGTTTCCTGACGAACATACAATCTCAAACAGAAAAAATTGTTATTCAATCCCGCGTTGCGATCGCATTTGTGATTTATATTTCAAAGTAAGAGGGTTTAATGGTAGAAAATTTTAATTACAAAGAAAAAATTATTTGGCGTTATATTTTTTGGTGATTTTTTTAATTAACTTAGTTTGTGTAAATTTATTATTCCTAAACAAATTATAAATAGCAAGGAATGAAAACTTTGAGCCGCAGGGAGTTTGAATTCCATATTCTAAAATTCACTGGCTTATTTAATAGTTATTGAGAATGTAAGAATTAGTTCTACTTGACGTACTTGAAGTTTGAAGTCCTAAGCCCAACAACAACGTTTCTACATAATAATAAATTTTAACAATGTAAAATATATATTTTTTCTGGAATTATAGAAACCCTTTGTCCTAAGATACTTCTAAGAAATTACAACTTTGAGAGTATAGGTATTTCTACTTAACACGGTAAAAATTCGGGCGTTTTTTCTTTTTGGGGGATAAAATAAGAATAGTCGAAAAATATGCTAAAATAAAAATTGGACGTTATGTTCAACTTTCTTCCCGTATTCGACGCAATAATATTCTTTTTAGTTAAAATCGGAAAATAATTTTTTTTATTATGATAGCGTTTCACAGTTTCACTACCGAAAAATAATAATTGTAAAATATTAATTTAAGTTACGGTTATTATATTACCAAAATGTTACCTAGATCAAAAAAAACAACCTAGAATACAAGGCTCATATGTAACAAAAATAGGTGGTTAAATTAACGGACGACCCAGTAAAATCCAAGATGTTAAATTTAAGTACTTATAAATATAAAATATTTATTTTAACGATCAAGGGACGCCATTTTTATTGTCATTTTAAAATCATTTGTCGCAATTGAGCAATTTCGTAGATTCTCTTGATTTTTTGTTTTTATTTTTTCAGTAAAAGATTAAATGAGGATATAATTTTTTCAGTTGCAGGTCAATTTTTATAGTTAAAATATCTAAACTCGTGCTAAAATACATTTGTGAAATTGGTATTTAATAATATGTAGTGGTTTTTAGTGAATAGTGTGGAAAATGAATACTGCCTAGTAAAACTGAGGCAACAATGCCATCCTCAGTCTAAATCAAATAAAGTCACGTCGATTATAGAATCGATTATAGAAACTAAAAACATTTGTCAAAATAATCTGGAAAATTGGTATTAATCTCCACACAAATCATTTTTATGATTCCTCGCATAAACGCAATAAAAAAGTCACGGATCGAACATTAATTTTACTTTACTAATTGTAGGAAAATTCATAATAATTTCTAAGACAGCTACTATGATTTAAAATTTGGTTTTATATATTTTTATATGCCGTTTTCAATCCGCAATCGATCCGTTCCCACGGATTCTATAATCGACGTGAGTGTGAGTGTGATATTTTTTGCCCAATTTTTTATGCATTACTGAGTCAAATCAAGGAAGCTTTTTATGATACAATTGTAAAAGTGATCTGGATCGGTAACCAATTAAAAACGTTGAAAAAGCTGCAGTTAAAAAGAATAAAATATTTTCGTGTCATATAATGGAAAACTAAATACACCAGGAACAAGTGCCGGATTAGATATTGGACGAACTAGGCGAACAATATTTAATTGAATTAAAATAACAATTTCTGAACAAATAGGCAGAACAAAACCTACAGTTGAATACCTATAGTTGAATACTTTAAAGGTAGAATTGCATTATTAATAATTTACCCTTTAAATGTATTTAGTATACTTCTGTTGTTGTTTATTTCAGATTGGCTTCCAGATATTATATAGTTAATTTAGTTTCTTAACTCATGATCCAGCTGCACAGAAGGGTTGTGGAATGAAAACTAGAGCATTTACTATAAGTCAATCATTGCGATACTATTTATATTTACTGGTGTAAATGGCATTACGGCTGAGCAACAACTAATTGTTTTTGCTCAAAGGTAGAACACTACTACGGTAAAATGTTGAAATACACTACTAGCAGTGGCACTATTCTGGTACTTTTCCCCGAGTTCGTATTCCCGAAAGCGGGAAAGAATTTATATGTAACTTCTGTTCAAATAATTTTTTGCGGCCTCCTGTGGCCCTATTCTGGCTTTCCCTTTTCATAGCATTTTTGTTTGTTATATATTTTTCTGGCCAACGGTCGGATTAGTTCAGTGTAAATATTTTAGAACACACAAAACTTTTATAGCAAAAACTAATTCCCCATAAGTATATTTTGTTTCTAAAATATTTACTTCCAATTAATTTTTAGGGAAGTTGTGGCATAGTTATGAGTTTAGCATTTTACTTAAGAAAAATCTAACTAAATTTTAAATTTCAAAAATGTATAATTATGTTTTTAAATACCTACATTTAAGATCAATTAATTAATTTTATAGAAATATTTTAAAATTAAAATTAAATATTTTCATTTATGAACTATTTTTATTATTACTAAATGATTTCAAACTTGTACTGTGATTTTTTTTAAATGCATAAAATGAACTGTTTCCTTTTGTGCCCACAGCTATCAATTTGTATGGTATTGGTCAGTATAATTTCCTACCTAAGTAGAACTGCTTTAAAAAAACCAAAATTGTTTTACAATTAATTAATGAATTAACTAATGATTCGATTAGTGCTAAATTTGACACTTAATAGATGTTTTGTTTATCAATTAAAATAATTTGGTTACTCAATTTGGGAGTCAATCTCGTATTTAACCAATTACCACAGTTAACACTCTTTGATCAATAGTTGTGGTAGTCAATTTTCATTATATTTTTATTTCAAGTTTGTAGCGCCAGCCAACTTGACCGCTACAAGTTGAAGGGTGACAATATTTTAAATATGTTTTGAAAAAAAAACGCGGGAAATTTTTTATTTTGTTAATTTGATGGTATACGAATATGTATTTTATGACGGAGAGCGATAAAACCTGAATATGTCATTCAGTTGACGTGCCTTAAAATGAACAGTCGTGTCTAGAAATTAGAACTAGTAAATGATGACTTAGTAGTGTATATTTTTGTAATAAAAACTAAAATCTAAAAACTAATTGGTAATTATAAATTTATCATCATTTCGGGATTTAAAGTGAAAAGTTTAAAATTCATACTGATAAGTGGTCTAAATATCATAAGACATTTAGTTATATCTAGTGACATTCGTGTGGGTGCATTACTTATAACCTTTTTCAATAGTGTACAGTGAAAATGGACAAACTTTATCCATTTAAAATTTATAGTAAATGAAATTTGTGGGCATTATAAAAAAAATATCTGATCATGTTGTTTGATTTATAGAAATTGTACCTGTTAATTTGGTAAAAGAAACATTGTTATCTTAAACTATAAGTTAGTGTTAAGGAAGTTACATATAGTAAATGTAAAGTTCGGTATTTTGGTAAACTTGCACGACGTGGAAGGACGTTGGAATAACGTACCGATATTTTTACGATATATTATCCGTACGCGAATAACAGGAATGGTCATGGGTCGTGCGATTGATAATTATAATAAATAATTATAATAATAATACATCTTATAAAATATGCCTTAAAATAAATCATAAGTAATAAAACTAAAATATAAAAATAATATTTTTTGTACGTTATTAATCTATAAAATTATAATAACAACTTATAATAAAATCTACATAATAGAACAAAACGATTAATCTAAAGTGAAACATAAATACGAACGTGTTACAAAATAGTGCCTTCTAAAAGCGAACCTTGGTAACTAGGGATTACGAACTTTAAAAGTTGAATAATTTAATTAATCCTACGAATATTCTGTGGTAGCACAACCATTTTTAAAATAAAATATCTTCGTACTGATTTGCAAGCCATCCATTTTAAGAATTGCAAGAATTGTCCCGCTCCGGTATCCGGATGTTATATTATCAACCGTCGACTCATAATATTGCCGAACGTTATCATCAACACATGGAACCTACGATTTCGCCGCATATGACAAATCGTAAATAGACAAATTATATTTTCTTTATATGTACCATTATTATTAGAATTATTAATATTTTTTTTTTGCATTTTCTTTATATTTTTTTTTTATAATTATTTTATTTTTATTTATCTTAAATATCCTGAATTTTTTTTTTGTAATTATTATTTAATTAGTTAAGTATTTAGTTAAGGAGTACGCGTACTTATATTAGCCGTATATGAGTATATGGGATATGTTTTCGAGTGTTATTTATACAAAATATTAGTATACACATATACAGTTAACTATAATATTATAACAATAGCGATTGGATTAATAATCATACAATTTCTATATTTTTTCTTTTGAACTTTTGTTAATTTTCATTAATAAATTATCAAATATGTTTACACTAATTTTACTAGTTGAAATTGTTCTTAGTATTCGTGATGTCGGGTTTTTTTGGTTCATATTTCAGGTATGAGTATGGAATAAGTTAATAATGGAGGAACAAGTGAGTAGGAGGGTCCTGGGCTGATGGGCATCGGTGATGATTGATAATACTGAGTAGCATTTTTTTGTGTAGGTATCCCATCTCAAATTTAAGTTCGGTCTATCAAGACTGGGTTAAGTTTCAACAAACCCCACGCCTTTCCCTGAGCATTAGCTGGCTTAAACAAGACCGAGTTGAAACCTCTAGCCCAGTGAATTCTGCTAACAACAGACCACCAAAATGGAGGCCTGTTCGTTAAAAGTTTTTGAATTTTCCGAGAAAAATTTTAGCAACATATAACAAGTTAAATTATTTTTCACGTCCCACATATCTTTACAAACTGCCCTCCACGATAAAAGTCTTATATTTTTATAACTTTAACGTCTCTAGGTTAAGTATTTATCGTCTCTAGGTTAAATACTTCACTTATTATGCTGGTTTATAGGAGAATACAGAAAAAATAATTTTTTTTAGAAAATATTTGAATTTAACTATGTATTGTACGGCTCCCTGAATTAAAAAAAGCTGACTTAAAAATTGTGTTTTTTCGGACTTAAAACCAGCGTTTTTATTTCATTTTAAAATTGACTTAAAATCTGTAAGGAAAATGAAATAAAAATGCTGACTTTATTAATGCATGTCATAAGTTTTTTTGAAAATGATTTAAGAAGTGTGTTTATAAGTGACATAAAATGTGTATTTTTAAGTCACTTTGAAAATGAAATAAAATGTGTGTATTTAAGATCGAAATAAAACGTAAAATGTATAACAGTAAAAGCCCGATTATCCGGCATCCAATTAACCGGAACACGCAGTGAACGGGAACACTCAGTCTCTTGAAAAGTTGAAAATTTAGAATGGCTTTAATTTCTTATTATAGTAAAAGCCCGATTATCCGGCATCCAATTAACCGGAACACTCAGTTAACCGGAAATTAAAAATTTTTAGAATTTTTTTTGTTTTTTCTGTTTCATATTATGCATTTTTTAATTCATTTGTAAATTTGCAATTGTTTTTCGCACATTTTCATTAATGAAAGCATTAGTTAAAAATTTTGAATGGCTTTAATGTTCATATTACAGTAAAAGCCCGATTATCCGGCATCCAATTAACCAGAACAGTCAGTTAACCTGAATTTTAATTTTTAGGTTATTTGTTTTATCAAGAGACTGAGTGTTCCGGTTGACTGAGTGTTCCGGTTAATTGGATGCCCGATAATCGGGCTTTTACTGTAATAAGAAATTAAAGAAGTTCTGAATTTTCAACTTATGCTTTGGATAGTGAAAACCTCCAAGAAACAATAGCAAATTTCAAAATGAATTACAAAATGCATATGAAACAGAAAAAAGCAAAAAAAAATCCTAAAAATTAAAATTCCGTTTCACTAAGTGTTCCGGTTAATTGGATGAAAGAGAAAAAAAAAATAAAAAAGCAAAAAATAATCCTAAAAATTAAAATTCCGGTTGACTGAGTGTTTCGGTTAATTGGATGCCGGATAATCGGGCTTTTACTGTAATTAGAAAATTAAAGCCATTCAAAATTTTCAACTAATGCTTTCATTAATGAAAATGAGCGAAAAACAATTGCAAATTTAATTATGAACTTATTAATTATGAATTATGACTCCCGCGATCATAAAAACACAAATATAGGGTTTTTAAAATACTTGAGTAAAAAACTGGTATTTCAGTAACTTTAAAACTGTTTTCTAGAAGCCGTAGCAGCAAAACTTTCTGTTTCTTAACAGTGCTGTTCCTATTAGTGAATATCATAAACACATTTATCCCAATAAAATTTTTAGCTGTCTTATAATGCAAAATATTCTATGATTTTTATATTTTTTTAATGTCATGTTGCCAATTTTGTTTGGAAACATAAATACTTATAATTTGCACAGGCCTGTCTCAAACAAAACCCGTTACATAATGAAAAACAAAAATAATGAAAAAAAGGCTTACCTTTATAAGCTGAGTCGCCTCATTTTCTTCATTACAATGTCAAAACAGTAAAAACTAGATTATAGTTTCCTAACACTTTCGTAAATTTCACTACACTTAAACACTGCACTACAACTACACTTATATTTTCATTACACTTTACAAGATATCACTACACTACAAACACAAACACAAAATAAAAATTTCACAAGTAATGCAAATAAACACACGATTCCGCCTGCGCACTGATTAATTTTCGCGTAAAACTTTTCACGTAACGCGGATCACTTAGCACTTAGAAAATAAACTAAAAGTATTTAAATTTATTTAAAATAGCCCAAAGCACAACACAAACATGACTTTTAAAAATAATAATTTTTCTGCGACTGCTAAATCAATGACCCGTTATCTTGGAATTGCAAATGCAGCTACGTAGTAAAATTAGTAGGTTGCACCATAAACGTGGAAAAATGAATTTCAATTGTGAGTGTCCTCTATAAATACTAACAAAAAATTATACTTACAGTTTACACTGTTAAAATTAAAAATTTCCATTTTCATTTGGTTCGTAGTGAGATTGGAAAATTTTTGGAATCAGTTGAACTGTTCTTTGAAGCATGTATGTATACATTTTTTTGCGATGACCAAATCACCTACTCATATCTTGTGATATAATTGGACTTTGGTTTCTCCTCAGGTGGTTGCATCTGTTATAGCAGAGACTTTGGTTGTCGTCCATGAAACATCTCTGCTGCCGATTTTCCGCTAAACCCTGGTTTAAATCGGTTTGATGATTAGTATCTCAAAAGTGCATCATTTGTTGTGACTTCAAATAATCGGCGTCTTGAACGTTCTGACGAATCTTTTTTAATAAATTTACAGACTTTCAGTCACCAAAAGTTTGAAGAAGCCTCCTAACATATTAAACAACCGTTATTTCAATATCTTTCTAGAACGAGGACCACCGGCAGTACATTCTAGTTATCTGCTTGGTACAATGACCTTCATGCCAGAGCTTTGACACCAGTTTTCGATGATTTGATAGTATGACAACTTTTACGAGGTCAGTTTGCAACAACATGGTATTTTCGTGGAGAGTTAACGACGTTCTTTTTGCTTAAAACATGGGATAGTATGATTGTTGCTCATTTGGTATCTTTTGGTCCTCGTTATCCTTATCGAGAATTATGTTTAAAACCATTTCGTCGATTTTTTGATCTGATACCATGGGTAGGCGTGATGATGCGTCAGCGTTTCGGTGTTTCGCTGTTGGTCTCTAATGAACTGTGTAGTTTTAACTCATCAGGGTTCTTGCCCACCGATGAAGGCTTTGAATTGTCATTACCCAGGCATTTTATTCTCCTGGCAAAGTAATGACACCAGCGGCTTGCGGTCCGTCACCAATTCAAATTTCCTACCACATAGATAGTGGTGGAACTTACAACTTTAAAAACTATCCCCAATGGTTCTTTTTCGATGTGATAGTACCGTTGTTGGTCTTCATTCTACGTCTTCTAAGTGGAAGAGATTCGTTTTTCCTTCGAACTTAATTAAGAGGCGTCGACAGTTGAGAATAGTTGTCATCGATGTGATCTAAAAAACTGGCGGTGTTCGGTAAATCAGCCACAAACTGGTCCAAAATTTTAGAAAAATCGCGGGTGCGTTTGCGCCACTAAATAGCATTCTATTAAATTGGAGAAACTCGCCACTTATGTATTGATCACCATGTACTGCTTCGACTCCTCATCGAGAGAAATCAGTAAGTATGCCTCAGCAAGATCGATTTGAAAAATGCTTTCCATTATTGAGACGATGAAAAGTTTCTTCCGCTCGAGGTATCGGATACTGCTCAATCGTCAATTGTAGGTTGATTGTCACTCTGAAATCCCCGCATAATCGGACCTCAGTATTTGATTGTATCACAATGCCTATTTGTGATCTCTTTTAAATTAAAAGCTTTCAAAGTCAAATGAACCCTAAAAAGAGAAGCACACCTAAGTTTATTTTCGAAATTTTTTTAACGACACATACCTGATATTTGCTGATCCTAGTAAAACTTCTCTTTCTCCGCCAACAACTTTTCTGCAACCAGAGTTTGCACTTCAAACCAGTTCATTTCGAAAATGTTGGGAATGTGGCAACTTTAGAATCTGGTTCTGAAATTCAACAATTCACACTTCTAGTGTCCCATATAGTTATATAACGTTTTCAAAGTGATTCACACGATTTTGATCGACTCGACGACTTTGTTGAACGTGACCGACTTGTTGAAAATTTTGAACGATCATTCGTCGCAGAAACCTCAGGAACTTCATTACTTTCTTGGATTTGGAAACAAATCACAAAATAATTTTTATCCCATGTATTTGGCATCAAATTTACATCAAACTTAATATAACTTGCTGATCGAGATGTTCCCGGCAGATGCTCCGTTTGTTTGCCACTATTTCATTTCTGTGAATAAGGCTGATATCCGGTAAATCGTTAATCTGCCGTTCTTGCTTTTAGAAACTTAATTTCGAAATCTGGAGATCCGTGGACGGTGATAATTTTGCCAATATGAAATTCATCTTGCTTCTTACCTGTAAATTTCACCAAAACCATACCGTCCTTTTTCAAAACATCTTGATCAAATTAAAGAGGTAGTTCATGGTAGCGTGGTTTAATCAAGTCAAGACACTTCTTCTGAATGTCGTTAGGCCCATCGCTATCTGTTTCTTAAAGCAAACGATTTTTGGAAATGGTTCTTCTTGAGTGTTTTCCTAATAAGTGGGAAATTGTGTGATTGATGAGGTATTGCCAAGGTTGATCGATAACACACCTGAAAAGTCTTCATCAGGGAAATTGTGCTGTTTACAGGCTATATCCCAGATTTTTTAAAGGAGCTGTTGATATTATCAAACGTAAAGCTTTTATTAAATGCTTTATTTGCAAGTTCGGCCACATTGTAAATAGTTATTGCCTTGCCAGGGTTATTCGTCATCCAGTCAATAAACGCAATCTTAATTACTGATTTGAATGCTCTATATACGAAGACGTCAAGCGATTGAAGGCGATGGGAACAATAATGTGGAAATGTTAGCAAAACGATTCCATAGGCTTTTGCAAAATTATTTGATTCGATCGAAACGTGACTCACATGATTATCCATGATTAACAGAATTAGATTAATTATTGAACAGGGCGACGCCTTTACTAAATGTTTTAAATCTCCTACGAATAATTTCGCCGTCATCCATCTATTGTTCGATGATAATCCAAGACGTCTCGCAGGAACACCATATAAAAACAGTCTTTAAAACTTAATTCGTGGGAAAATGAATAGCGGTGGAATGGTAGTACCAACAGCACTTACAATGCTACAGAAAGAAACTAAATCACCACGTTCATCAGGCACAATCTGATTATCTTGCCCATGCTTGAAAATAGATTCAAATGAAAGGTTTTATCTATGGTCACATCTGAAAAAAATTTCAGGTCAATTTCCATATTGGGAGTCTGTTAAAATTCGATTGAATATATCGCACACAAAATTTGAAAATTTCCTAAAATTGCCCGTATAAACTATCATGGTTGAAAATAGATTCAAATGAAAGGTCTGATCCGTGCTCACACCTGGGCAAAGTTTCTGGTCAATTTCCATATTGGAAGTCCGGGAAAACTTGATTGAATATATGGAACACAAAATTTGTAAATTTCTAAAAATTTACTGTTTAAAGTGTCATGGTTGGAAATAGATTCACATGAAAGGCCTTATCTTTGCTCATACCTAGAAAAAATTTCAGGTCCATTTTCATATTGGGAGTCCGAGAACACTCGATTGAATATATCGCACACACAGAGTTTGAAATTTTCTGAAAATTTTCCGTTTAAAGTGTAATGGCTGAAAATAGATTCAAATATATGGTCTAATGCATGCTCACACTTAGAAAAAATTTCAGGTCAATTTCCATATTGGAAGTCCGGAAAAACTCGAGTGATAATATCGCACCCACAAAATTTGAAAATTTCTAAAAATTGACTGTTTAGAGCGTCATGGCTAGAAATAGATTCAAATGAATGGTTTTAATGATGCTCACACCTGGAAAAAAATGTATTCCATTTCCATATTGGAAGTGCGGAAGAACTCGATTGAATATATCTCAAAAAAATTTATAAATTTCTAAAAATTTACCGTTTAGAGTGTCATGCCTGGAAATAGATTCAAATGAAAGGTCTTATCTTAGAATATATCGCACACACAAAACTTCAAAATTTCTAAAAATGAACCGTTTAAAGTGTCATGGCTGAAAATAGATTCAAATCGAAGGGCTAATCCCTGCTCATACTTGGTAAAAATTCAGGCCAACTTCCTTATTGGAAGTCCGGGAAAACTCGATTGAATATATCGCACACACAGAATTTGAAATTTTCTTAAAATTTACCGTTTAAAGTGTTATGGCTGAAAACAAATTCAGATGAAAGGTCTGATGCATGCTCAACCTTGGAAAAAAATTCAGGTCAATTTCCATATTGGAAGTCCGGGAAAACTTGATTAAATATATGGCACACACAGAATTTGAAAATTTCTAAAAATTTACCGTTTATAGTGTCATGGTTGGAAATAGATTCAAATGAAAGATCTTATCTATGCTCGCACCTTCCGGCAAAACTCGATTGAATATATCGCTTAATCAAAATTCGAATATTTCTAAAAATTTACCGGTTAAAGTGTCATAGATTTAAATCAAAGGTTTTATCCATACTTACACTTGGAAATAGCTTCTGGTCAATTTCCATGTTGGGAGTCCGGGAAAACTTGATTGAATATATCGCACACGCAAAATTTGAACATTTCTAAAAATTTACCGTTTTAAGTGTCATAGTTGGAAATAGGTTCAAATGAAACGTCTTATTGATGCTCAAGCCTGGAAAGAAATCGAGGTCAATTTCCATATTGGGAGTCCGGGAAAACTCGATGAAAAATATCTATAATTCAATAATTTTTCAAAAAATATCTATAATTCAATATTCAATCGAGTTTTTCCGGACTCCTAACATGGAAATCTACCAAATTTTCAGCCATGACACTTTAACCCTAATGTGAGAGACGTGGGTACCCGGGTACCTTTTGCCCTTTTAGACGTCTATTTTTGTATGTTTTACTCCCAATAAAAACTTTAAATTTTATGAGAACTACTAGCTCAATTGGTTTAGATTATGATCATACTTAAAAATGAGAAATGTTACAACTTGCACGAACGTGGAAAAATAAGTTAATCACACAAATTAAAATAGTATTTCTTCACTCACATGAGGAATAAACGGTAAATTTTTAGAAATTCTCTAATTTGGCGTGTTTTTTCTCTTTATTCAAATTTTCGGAAATGAACCGAAATAATTATTTTCGATTTAAAAAGAAATTACTGTTTATTCGGCAATTATTATTAATCCGAATAGTTTATCTGCTTTATTGACATTTTTCGGCTTGCCAATTATACGAATCTGCCTTACAGATTTCTACAGTAGAAAAATGTAAGTTGTTTTTGAAACGGCATTATCGACATATTTTAGTTATTGCAGTCGATTCTGCAATATTGACATTTTGCTATCAGTACGTAAGAGTTGTGGCGTTCGAATCTACATTATCGACATTTTTCGGCTAGAGACCATACTCCCATAGGTGCGAATATTATTTTTTTTTTTTAATTTGAATGATAAGTATATCAAACCAAAAAACCAATTCAAATGGGCTAAGCCATGTTTTTTCCTAAATTTTTGTTAATTCAATCATAGTAAGGTATCATTTAAATTTAAATAATTATGAATGATACAGGAGTTCTGCAAGAATTGTGCAAACGAATTTTACTAATTATGATCAATAGGGGATTTAATGTCTTACATTGAAAGTCACAAAACAATTTTAAGAATAAATCAAGCATGTTCTTTAATAATTCTTTATTTTTTAATAACATCTAAATAATAAACAAATAGTTCAATAAATTAAATTCTTCTTAATTAGATAGTTAGATGCATCTTAGTAAATATTTGTATATTAAAAAATATTTTATCAATAAAACGTATATACTCGTACATTATAAGTTTTATAATATACCTATAATATTTATTTTATAATATTAATTTTCAAATATAATTTACAACTAAAATTAACAGGAATGTTTGACGTAAGCAATTGATACTGTATTGATCTAGAAGATTCTAGGTAACAAAAAAAGAGGAAGTGAGTTTTTTAATTATGCTCCACTATTATTTGGTTTATGTAAAATAGTACAAGAAGTTACATAACTTGCATGTTTATTTTGAAGATGGCCCTTGAATGAATTTCTATGTGAAAATAATTGATTACAGTTTTGTTGAAATATTTTTGATTATTAACCAAAATTTCTCTGATTGTTTCGCTTTCGGATATGTGCGTCTAAATGCGAAACATACTTTTAACCGCTACTAAAAAAACTATCGAATATGTAATAAAAATACCGTTTATAAAAATTATGAACGGCTGTACTTTTATATTTCTGGCAGACGCAAATTCCTTAGCATTGTTGAAGACGAACTTGTAACTTCAATAGTAAATGATTCAATTGAAACATTTACGGTATTTTTTTTAAACTGCCGTTTACTTTTGGTGTTGCTTGCATAATTGTAAGTTTTGAATATCTGCCAAACATAAAAGAAATAAATGGGGGGTTCGTCTTCATCAGCGTCATAGATGGATGTTTAACCTACAAATCAATTTACGCACGAAAAAATTTATTCGAACTGCACCACAAGAACCATCGATGCACGCTTGACACCTCACTCCTCATAATCTACAACACCTTAATGAATTTGCATTACAATTGTATTTGGATTGTTCATTATTCAAATATAATCAGAAGGTTCGATGCCACTCAGAACCCAAAAATATAATAATAATAATATTTGAATTATAATTTTTGGTACTTTAATTGCTTAACAAATACTAAAAGGCGAATCCGTTGAACTAAAGAAACTTGCAATAGTATATCTTCCGTGTTAAGACCAATATCTCTGTCATCTTTTTTGCTGAAAATCATGGAAAGGCTGCTGGACGTCTATATATTTGGTCGAGAATTGTACCCTGAGACTGGGCACAATCTCAGCATGCGTACCGTAAAGGTAAGACTGTGGATACGGCATTACACGCCTTGGTTCGGGGAATTGAGAAGTTACTGGATTTTCAAGAATTCTCGATGGTAGCGTTTCTCGATATCGAGGGCACTTTCAACATAGGGAAGGTGGAGGCAATTATGGAAAGATTGCTGCCAATTGTGATTGAAGACCCAGTAACCAGGCTTATTGATCACGGCTTATCGAGACGGGTCGTTCCGGGAACACCACGGGGGGGGTGTTCCTTCTCCCCTTCTCTGGAATGTCAATGGATTACTACTGGTACTTGAGGGGGAAGGAATAAGTGTGGTTATTTATGCCGATAACGTAGTGATTGCTGTCTTGGGTAAGCACCTGGGTACAATCATATTTTCAAGCAATGGTTCCACCAAGCCAGAATGGTACTAGGTAGGTCCTCACTGAAAAGGCGAGATTCCTAGGTACTCTTCTGTAGAGCAAGGTCAGTTGAAAACCAAACACGATAGAAAGAACGAAGAAGGCTACTGCGGTACTCTACTATTGAAAAAATGTCATTGTAAGGAAATGGGGTTTGAAACCGGATCTGGTACACTGGCTTTACATGGCCGCTGTAAGACTCGTACTTCTGTATGGTGTGAGTATATAGTGGCCAGCCCTGGAGAAGTTATCATACATGAACATGATGGTAAACCTAGAGATTATGCTCCACCTTCTCCCGTTGGATATCTTTGGAAAGCAAATGGCGGTCAATACGGACTTTGGGGTGGAAATGCCTGCAAAAACTGCACTCAACAATAGTCAATTCTGTGAGGCATGACCTGACGAATTTGGACTATATAACGCCCCTGTTGTGCTTTCAAGCTTCTTAAGGTGATTCTTCCCTCTAGGGAGGTCGTCATTTAACGGCTCGAAAGACTTCGGTTCGACCCTTACATACAGTCTACTAATTAGAACTCGTAAGCTAGGATATTCGGTATATGGTTCTCGAGCACTTTTGATATCAGTTCACGATAGTTTGAAACATTAAAAGCCGATAAAGCTAAGTCAATTCTTTTGGATATCCTCGTAAAGTCTATGTTTAGCTCGTTTATAGAGTCACAGTTTATTAGATAGAGCATCTGGCACTATATGTTCTTTGCCTTTTTGGTGGATAATCTCGAAGTCCAGGGTCTGAAGATACAATCTCCAACGAGCTAGTTTAGAGGTTAAGACACACATCCCCATCAGTCACTTCAGGGTGGCGTGGTCCGTTATGACTGTAAATCTGTATCCCTCTTTTTAATATAGAGAACAGCAGCCAAACATTCCAGCTCAGCTACCGTGTAATTTTTTGAGCAGCATTGAGCTTTTCATCTGTGGTTTTCTGAAACAGGACTCCTCCTTAACCCCTGTGCTCTCTTCATAGCGAATATAGAAGTGTTTAGAGTAGTCCGGATTCGCAAGAATAGGAGCTGCCGACAGCAGTATCTTAAATTTCTTAAAAGCCTCCTGCGCTTCATTTGTCCAGGCAAACTTATTGGTTTTTTTTAGAAGATTTGAGATACGAGCAGCGTATTTGGTATAGTTGTGACTAAATCTCCGACACCAACCTGCCATCCCAAGGAAGCGTCGTACTTGTTTAACGTATTTTGGTACCGGGAGGTTTTTACTGGATTCTACTTTAGCTGGATCAGTTCGGAGGCCTTCTTCACCGGCAATGGAACCAAGATAGCCAATTTCTCTCCAATACAAAAGTAACTGTTATCAATATTGATCGTCAATCCGCTGCGATCGAGGTGACCAGCGACGAGTTCGAGTAATGCAAGATGTTCTTCAAATGTGGGTAATATAATGAGCAAAACGTCTAAGTAGACGAAGACCTGATCATTCATTTCTACTGGAATGATTTTGAGTCTTAACCTACACACGCTCGAGCGACATCACTTTAAATTGATAGAGTAGTCGTCCGGCCACTGTAAACGCTGTCATTTCTCTCGATTTTTTTTCCAACGAATTTCGATCTAGCAATCCATGTATAATTGGTAATGGATACGAGTCTTTGATTGTAACGCCATTCATTTTGCGAGAATCAAGACACAATCTTGATTTCCCATTGGATTTTTTTACCAAAACAGAAGGTATTAGTAAACTAGTTGAACTCCCTCTTAAATGTCTGGTTTTCGATCTTGCTTGCTCCTAAATTTATTGCTTTTCGCACATCTACTACTATTTGAAACATTTGTTCGATTTCGCCTAAATATTTGCTTCTCATTTGAAATTGCCAATAAATTTGTGCTTTTTTGGCAAACTCCTTTCCGCCTAAATGTATGCTTTTTCTTGTCGTACACGATTACACCATACATCAGCCCCTACATGTATGCTTTTGACGTATAAACGCCTGTGACGTCATATTTGGGATAGGGATGACCCAGTATACCACGGGTTCTTGTGATGGAAAATACCTTAGTTTTATTTGTAAAACCGAGCTCACGTCAATGCGATGCTCGTGTTAGTTGGTACATCCTAAACCCAGTTCGTTAAAGAAAGGAAATTGGTTAATAACCTGATTTAGTTGAGCTCGTTGGGAATTAATTAAGTTGTGCATTTTATCATTATCCGAATCCGCATCACCAATAATCACCTCGTTTATACAGAAGGCAACCTAAAAATGAATTACAAGGTACATTCGGTTTTTCAAGGTTGGAACGATGTAGAATTTCACTACCATAGTTTTATGTCGATCATTTACTGGAAAGTTGACCGATAGTTGTGTTGGCCGTATACCGTCAGCCGTGTTAACGTACGAATTTAACTTACGGTAATTGGAGTTGATCTCCATTAATAAATTTGGAGCGCCTTCTCCCAATATTGAAATACTGGTCCCACTAGCCAGAATACCTTTAACACATTTTCGACGAATTTTAACGTCGAGATGAGGGCGGGTGTCATTTAGGATGTCACTGGCAAGGGTTGATGATGCACATGCTTTATGCTGTAGCTTCTTGGTATTCCAGTAACGTTTTATTCTTGATATTCGTGGTGGTTCTATACTATACTAGAAATTGGGCATTGGGAATCACTTGAACTTCTCCACCTTTGGTGTAGAAAATTGACGAAATTAAGGTTCGTGGCCCCATCAGTTGTTTTGATGTAATCCGGTAGTTTGATACAATTAGTTGGTTTGACATTATTGGGTGTAAATGGAAAATTTAAAGAAGCATCGTCTAACTGCGGCTTTCTGGAGATTGGCGTTGCCTGAGACGACGAAATAGAGTCGCACCCTCCATCCTAGTTTTGGAAGCGTTCGACTTCAAGTTTTTTAACTCTGAAATTTTTCACATGTTTGACAAACAAATTTTTTTACAAGTGGCATCCCGCATCCAAAGCAGCATATTCCTCACAGATCCCGAGAGCAGTCTTTGTAAAAATGTCCAGCTTCCCGGCAGTTCAATCAAATTGCGGAGCAAACCCTATTTTTTTTTTACATTCATTACCAACTTTATTTTATCCAATTTATAAAAACATATATTGTATATATTACATAAATGGCAAAGTATGTTAAGATAATTGCACCCTAGGCTCTTAGATCTCGTGTCGTGCACAATGATTTCTTATTAACTAAAAATACAATCAAAAATAAAATTTAATTAAAAGTACACAGCAAGTTATAAAAATACTTAAAATCTTAGGTAAATAAAAAAAATATAAATAAAATTGCTTTATAGTTGAATTGAGAATAGTTTCTCTACGTCTTGCGTTGCAATAAAATACTGTTTGGGGGGGGGGGGGGTCTATCGAGGGCGTCTACATAACTTCCAACCATAGCCACGTTTGCATCGGATCCATAGCTTATCTCATGCACATCGGAAGAAGTTACCTTTGGGATTATAACACGTCTTAGACCAAATACTTTCATATGTACAGCACAATACCCGCAATTCCTCTATAGTTTGAAGATATCCAAGAGGTTTCTTTCGCTGAAACGAGCGTGATTCAGCCGGTTGTTTAAAGTACTTATAGTTAAAATGTAATTGCTACTAGCTAGCGGAGCGCTTGTTTTTTGTGATGGGGGACTAAACCAAGTCAGCAGAGCTTCCTGAATTTCAGGCCACCGTGCTTTTGGATTATTACTAATGAAACTCTAGACGAAAGTATCTGCTTGTCCAGATACGTGCTCAAATATACATTTATCAAGCGTTTCAAATTGATAGACCGCACTATTAGCTATACTTTCGAATTAAAATAAAAAATCACAAATGTTCATTTCCTGGGAACCATCATAGTTTAAATTATGCCATTTTCAAAATTTATCTGAACCGGGATCATAATTGTTACGGCGAACTTCTTCAAATCGAACTTCTTCAATTGGACTTGGATTAATTATGTTTCGATTCCTCGCTATAATTTGTTGATTTGGCGCTTGGTATGTTGGAGGGTTTGGTCGGTATAATACCGAGTTTAGATAATTATTAGTGATTTGAAGGAGCGGGGTACCGTACCTTCCCAACAATGGCGGCCTGTCTTTCATCGGTGTCAGTAGATCGCTATATTTGACTTAGAAAAAATTCATCAATTTTACTCATGAGATCCATTTCGGCCAACTGGAGTTTCTTTGAAGATAGAACAAGCTAGGTGTTACCAGAAGCTACCTCAGCGAAACGGTCGCTGCTCAGTGGAAAAGTTCTGATTGCACTTTTTACGTGTCTAGTAATTTTTGATTTTTGATACTTCGGACAACTGTGAGCACTTCCGACAATCCGACTTTATTCGGGGCCAAAAATATTTCTGTAAGACTATGGTCACTGTACGTCCTCCCCTGTATGAATATATGGCCTTGTACGTCCAGCGGAAGTCTCGTACAAGATGTATTTGTCTGTGCTAAATACTGGACATTTTTTTCATTTTAACTGAATTCTCGGTTTCGATAAGTGTTTGCAATCTGTCAACTATTTGTTGTTCTTCCCGGATTCGTTGATAATCTATGTTTCTATCGATCGTTATTGCGTTGATTCGAGAAAGCGCATCGGCGACAACATTATCTTTTCCACTTATATGCTGAATGTCGGATGTATATTGAAATATCAGTTTCAGGTGTCGAAGCTGCCTTGGAGATGCGGTATTCTTTTGGAAGGCGCATTTTAAATTCGAATGATAGCATTTCATTAATCACCTATTTTTTTAACCAAGCTCTTCTAAAAAAAATATTAAATTTAACATATCTTTAAGATAATTAAAGGTCAAATCAGCCATTGAGCTTGTTTCAATTTTCACTTATTGTATAATAACGAATAATAAATGCATTAACCGCCAAATAATGGCGCCAAATGTTTTGTAAACACCGTAGGTGTTTGTATTTTGTTCCAATATTCAGTTTGTTTCAAGGTCGTGGACATTTAGGCTACTACTGGGCTATTATACTGTAAAAAATGTATAGGCTACAAACTAAAACCCGTTTCAATGAAAGCAATTTTTCGTTATAAAACATATTATGGAAGTAGTACATGTGGAATTGTTCCGTAATCAAGCTAAGCAATTTCTTGTTTTTTCATTGATAAAAATAAAATGTTGTTTATGATCAGCTGTCTATTATTCGATTCCGATGTTTTTTGCTAATCTTATTCTTTTTTTTTAATTTTTTGTAAAATTTTGCGGAAAAGCAAAACTTCTAGAATTGTAATTTATAAATTGATACTCTCTCGATAGAGATAGTCCGTTATGCAAATCTTGCCTCTCTGAAAATATGATTTTTTTAACGTCACTAAAGAATCTAACCGGTTGTTCAAAGGAAAACAATTTTCTCTAAAGCTAAAAATAACATTTTTATTGCCACTCACATTTTTGCAGATTTGTACAAAAACCAACTAATCTGGCGATATATAAACTGTAATAAACTTTTATTTCATCATAAATATTTATCTTTAGTTAAACAGATAATTTATTTCGATAGTTAAGCTTAAATCCATATTGCAAACAACAAACAAAATTATTAATTATGGGAATGATAAACTCAAATAGATTTATGTACATACGATTATGGAATTATAAATGGAAATTAATATTGTAATACATAATTCATTTTCGTAGTTAAAAAACCAAAATAAAATTATAAGTTATGATGATTAATCGTCTGTGCAACCGGAGGTTTGCATATAGTTTACCCAATAAAATTTCAAAAATATATTTCATTATATCTATCTCATGAGAATCAAAAATAATTTTATTAAATTGTCTCGACTCGAATTTTATTAAAATGATCGATTACCTACCCAAAATATTTCGCAAATTGATAAAATATTAAGTTCTAGTCGAGACCATCATACAGTGGTTTGATTGATTAATTGCTCTAATTTTTGTAAAGAAACCCCGCATGAAATGATATTAGAAATTATTTGGAAAAGTGACAATACAGCAAATAAACTTTATTAGAAATTAACTAACGCCTGCGGTTTCTCTACGTTGTTTAGTATATTAAAAATACACAATTTAGTTTACAATATTTTCTTGTAAACAATTTTTGGTGTTTTTCCTCTGTAGTTCCCATTTTTGGCGCCCACCTGTTGTTGAATTTTAGACTATATAAACATAATTAGTATTAAGGAGGATATAAGTTAAAAAATTAAAATTAATAAATTAAAAGAAATATTATTTATAATGAGATTAAGATAATGTTACAGAAAACTAAAATATATAATTAATTCAACATATAAAATTGCTGCTTACGAGCCTTCATTGAAAGCTAAGTTTAGTGCTGCATTTCGATTGAGCCTCAAACTTAAGCAACTTAAATTTAGAAAAAAAATATTTCTGCAAATAACCTAAGTAAAAAATAAACTACGTAGAGAAAATGAATTTTGTTACAAAACATCTGATAACATTAAATATTTGATACAGAATCCACACAAATTTCTCTTCATTAAATTATCATATCCATTTGCGCTCTTTAAAGCTCACACTTTGGGTATTTTTCCTGTCCTGTTTTATCTAAATTTACACTCGTTTGTATTGAGAATCATTAACTAAATTTCAAAATTTTGTTTATTACAGTTTTAGATTTTAATTATTTATTTCCTGGAACAACAAGTATACCCCAAAATTTATCCTTGCCTATAGTCTGTTAAATGAACTTATCCAGATAAAAATTAGTCTTACCTAGAAGCAACACGCATCGTAGTGGAGCTCTTCTGTTATCGATTTTGCTTGGATTGTCAATCCTATCATATTCAAAAATCCAGTATGTGATACTCCGTTAATCAATAACTATACAGTTCCTTAAACATATGGTGTTTCTTTTTACACTATTTGCCGTATTTCGCAAAACACACTTACACTTAATAAACACATTTTATTAAACACTTGTTTTTTAATTCAAGTTTAATAAAATGTGTTTGTTAAGTATATGATGTTTCATAATCGAAAAACTCCACGAATAATTTACAGTCTGAAATTTGGCCTATATAGAGTTTGAACTTCATTTTAGGATTTCAATTAAACCATACATTTAACTGGATTTTAATTTGATCGAATAGAATTTAATTTTATTTATCAATATTACAGAAGTTCTTACAAATCTAATTTGGTATGTTAAGATGTCATAACTGTGTGTGGATTGCGCAAGGATATTCGTCCCAGAATATTAGAAGAATCATTTGGAAATGTAAAATACTTTCTGATTTTTCAGAGACCTTATACGATAACTTTTTGTCGATTGTCCTCATCTACTGCATGTTTTAGGAGTAATATGACTGAATATTTTTGGTAAACATTTTGTAACCCAAACGGTAAGGTTTTAAATCGAGAGCGTCTTAGTATTACTCACCCTTTACTGCCTAGTGGTTATTCCAGCTCACCACTTTAAAAAAATGGAAACAATTTATACCATTTTTTTTATGTAGTACCTACCTGTATGGTATCGTTAGCATCAACAAAAAAACATCTTTAATGTTTAATTTAAAAAATCAAATTTGTTAAATAAATTTTTAAAAATTTAAACAATGCAGGAGAAAAATCTGAACAGGTATAAGCATACCTATTCAGATTTTTCTCTGACAGTGTTTAATTTTAAGCACGCATAAGCTGATAAAAATTGAAAAATCTAAAACTATTCCGATAACTTTAAATACTTGTATTCGCATAAAAATAAACAATGGCTCGCTTTTTAGTTTTTTGATTTACCCCAATTAAATGGGGAAGTATTCCATAGATTTTCCCATAAATTCATATCATATACGTTTACAAATCTAATTGGAATTATGCTAATTCCAATTGAAATTTAAAAGCTTTTCTATGTGTGGAGTACACTGTTATGATTTTTAATTTGCGAAATTGTTAATGAAAAGTAAAATATTATGTTTGATTTTACATTATTTTAATTAGTTTAGAAAGCATAGAACACATTTTTGAATAAATTAAAAAATTACACATAGTTTTAATTCAAATCATTGAAACAAAATAAAAGTGAGATAAAAACAAGACACAGATATATATTCATTGAATTGCAGTTATTTAAAAAAATAAGCATATCAAGATAAGTTAAACGAAATCAAGCAAATTTTATCAGTACAGGGTGGGTGAGATCAAGTGTTACCAAATGAAAACGCTGTAATTTTTTTAATTTTGATTATTTTTTATTGAAATTTCGTGGAATATGTTGAAAACATATTATATTTTATGAAAAACATGTTACTGCTCGATATGACCTCCTTTGGCTCTGATTATTTGATTCAGTCTTCCATAGAAAGCATTGCATGCTGACCGAACGTGGGCTTGCAGAATTTTATTCCATTCTCGAACAAGAGCTGACTTCAATGCATCAACACTTTAGTATTTTTTAGTGGACACCTTACTCTCCAAAATGGACCATATAGAGAAATCCATGAGATTCAAGTCTGGTGAATATGGTGGCCAATCTTTCGACGAAATCAGCCGCGGAACGCAATTTTGTAAAAATTGCTGTGTCACTCGGGCTTTGTGTGACGGTGCCGAGTCCTGTTGGAATGTCGAACGGTTCGTACCAAAGTGTTTACGTGCCCAAGGTAGCAAAGCATCGTTTAGGATCTTTTGGTGGTACACCTCTTGGTTTACCTTGACTCCATGTTCGATGAAAACCAGAGGAGTGCGTCCATCGGCAGTCACTGCAGCCCAAACCATAACATAAGCTATGGTGATTGCTTGCGCATGGCAACTCCTGTGTCCAAATTATTGTTGGACTTGTGCTCTAACCAAACACGATCATTTTGTTTATTCACATACTGTTGATAGGTTGAAAATTTTCTCATCAGAAAAGACAATTTTTGGAATCTCATCACGTTCGGTCAGCAAGCAATGCTTTCTATGGAAGACTGAATCAAATAATCAGAGCCAAAAGAGGTCATATCGAGCAGTAACATGTTTTTCATAAAATGTAATATGTTTTCAACATATTCCACGAAATTTCAATAAAAAATAATCAAAATTAAAAAAATTACAGCGTTTTCATTTGGTAACACTTGGTCTCAGCCACCCTGTATATGTATAAGACTACATATATCAAATTGTTTTAATTAAAATGGCAGAAAAATATTGTATCTTATAAATAAACTAAAAAATAAAATTTTAATTAATAAATTAAGAAAAAAATATTATTGTAACATAACCACAAAGTTTAACCAAAATGTTGTACTAATGATTTTTAATAAGAATTTTTTGAGTTTCATAATATGAATTAACAAAAATTCCAGAGATTTTTCGAACCCGTGAAGTTTATAACAAAAAATAACACGTATACGAATACACTTCCAAATAGAAAGCACGGCGGAAGCGGGATTCTTATTGGATTCAATTAGATTCCAATAGCAGCCACATCGAATTGATTTAGTATTGGTCATTTTCACTGTTAATATTTTATAAATGCAAATTAGTGAAAATTTTATTAAGAATTATTATTATATTAAATAAAATCATAATATACACAAAAAAAATTAAAAATGAAAATAAATACAAAAGATATTAGAGAAATATATAAACAACTTAAAAGTTATGACAAATATGTATATAAAATTGAAGCTTTAACAAAAAAATATCAAATATGTTTATTGCAATTTTTCACTCAAAATATTGAGTATTTTATTAACCTGGTCCAATTACAAACCACTTCCAGAAATTAGGGCAAGATACTACTATATACATGGGTCGCATTGGCCTACCTATATAGAACATTTTCCGGTATAAGATTTTTCCTAGTGGCGAAAATGTAACCTTATTAATAGCAGTTTTCCGCTATAAATTTTGAGTGTTTTATCATCTGTGCCAATAACAAGCCACTTCCAGAGGTTCTGGCAAGATACCACTTTATAGGTCATTTTGCCTTTCCGGTACAAAGTTTTTCCAAGCGGAGAAAATGTAACCTTGCTAATAGCAGTTTTCCACTGTTAGATTTGAGTAGTTTATCATCTGCGCCAATAATAAGCCACTTCCACACATTAGGGCAAGGTGCCACTATATAGGTCGTAACATTGTTAATATCTCCTTCTTAATAGTTAATAAAAATAACTACTTCTTAATTTCCATCCAACGTACTCAACACCATAGAACTAATTCCAGAAATCATTTAAAAACCCCATTTCCATCCAACACACCCAATCCCAATATAATCGGCTAAGGAATGCCTGAGTTCCCTCCTAAACTTAATTCAACAAGGTTAAATTTTCTCTGCTAGGTAAAACCTTATACATACCAGAAAATGTCCTTTATAGATAGGCCAATCTGATCTATATAGTGACATCTTGCCCTAATCTCTGGAAGTGGCTTGTTATTGGCCCAGGCTGATAAAATACACAGTATTTACTGCGAAAAATTGCATTACCAATCCAGATATTTCTTCTGTTAAAGCTTTTAATATGATTTTAATTTTATATTTTAGTTATCTGTTTGAATAATTTATGTATTTCATTAATATTTTATAACTTTAAATAAATTTTATTTTAAAAATTATAATTTTTAAATGTATTTGATTCGGAGAATAATTTAACAGTGTAATAAATCACACTCAATTTATTCTAATAAGAATTTAATATTGGGCGGCACTAACACATATATAATTTGGATTTGTTGTTTCTTTTAGTTAGAAACTTCACATCAATGATTTTTCCATAGATTAAAAAAATATACCGAATCTACTTAATAATTTTTTACTTTTACATCCAAATAAGAATGTCCTTTTACAGCACTAAAACTTAATAAAAATTTGTAGCAATAAACCTGAAGCAGTGCATTATTAAAACAAGATGAGTTATGGTATAGGTGCGTAATCAACAACTTCACCAATTAGCGAGAACTGAATCACAATCCGCAGAAATGGTCGTCAATAGCCATCAAAATTTAGTATAAAACGCAAGAAAAGTCTCCTGACTACTGATAGGTGACTCTGACCTGAATCACAAACATCGGAAATTGCTAATATTGGCCATCTAAATTTGAGTAAGAAAGAAATCAGTACACCGAGAATTCCAAAATTCGGCACAATATATTCAAAGTCGTGCATTATTGGCACTTGGTGGTTTTGTTTAGGTGACTCAATGCCCAACTTCGTGTACTAGCCAAAACCTGAATCACGATCTCTAGGAATGGCCAATGATGACCATCCAAATTTGAGCTAAAAGATGATATCAGTACTAGCCATGTCCTGAATCGCGGTCTCTGGT
Organism: Nephrotoma flavescens; assembly: GCA_932526605.1. Lineage (NCBI taxonomy): Eukaryota > Metazoa > Arthropoda > Insecta > Diptera > Tipulidae > Nephrotoma > Nephrotoma flavescens. The sequence goes on along the minus strand of OW052220.1, from coordinate 97,705,161 downwards.
ATTAGCCATTATTGGCCATTTCCAGAGATCGTGATTCAGGTCTGGCTGGTAATTGAAGTTGGCCATTGAGTGACTTAATCAAAACCACCTAGTGCTAATAATGCACGACTTCAAATTTATTGCTACGAATTTTCATATTGTCGTTGTTCTGATATCATTTTTACTCAAACTTGGATGGCCATTATCGGTCATTCCTAGACGTCGTGATTTAGGTCTGGTTAGTACAGGAAGTTGGTTTTTGAGTCTTATAACTATTTTAATGTTCTAGGTGTTCAGATGTCATTACATCTCAAATTTGGATGACCATGCTTGGCCAATCCCGGAGATCGTGATTCAGGTTCATGATGTTGGCCATTGAGTCACCTAATCAAAACCACCAACTGCTAATAATACACAACCTTGGGTGTATTGCTACGAATTTTGATGTTCTGTTGTACTGCGATGTCATTTTCACTCAAATTTGGATGGCCGTAATTCAGGTCTGGCGAGTACACGAAGTTTGTCATGGAGTCACCAAACCTAATCCACCTACTGCTAATAATGTACACCCTCGGGTTTATTGCTACGAATTTTTATGTTTTAGATGTCATTATAATTTAAATTTGGATGGTCATTATCGGTCATTTCGGCCGATATTACACAAAGCTGATCATTGAGTTACCTAAATAACCATTTGGTACATACTTCCAATGATTGAATTCGGATTTTTTGATACAAAGTTTTATGTTCTGTGTTTTTTTGTCATTTTAACTCAAGTTTGAATTTAAACCTATTTCTTGTTTTATTAAATATTTTTTCTAATTGTTTTAAAGTTCTAATATATTTCAATGCAAATGTTGATAATTTCTACACAATTCGTGGATAAATTTGTTTATAAAAGCTTTATTTTAGAAAATGTTATACATTTTTGATTAAAATTTAGGTTTAGTCATTTTCTAAAAAAAAACTCATAATTATATAATTGTACTGAAATTTCCAACACGATCCGCTTTTTTCCTATTTCAATTTGAAGTAACAGTGTGATACTCATACATACATAACATCTATGGAAAGTCTGGAATACTTCACATCCGTATTAAATGTTAAATTTCATTAAGTAAAATTAAAATTTCATTTTTTTTGGGAAGGACGGGGGGTAAGGAGTGGGACAAACTCCCTCTATACCAAAATCAATATGTATTAATATTCTGATTATAGATTTTCAGCTGTAAATGGTCGACATAACCCAATACAAAAAAATGCGAATAATTTAATTAATACTCAACAGAAAATAGAGATACCTGAAAAATAGCAAACGAAAACAACAACAAATGGAGGTTCAACAAATAGAGTTTATGAAAAAAGCTCTTCGAATAAAAAACCCTAGATTAGAAAAGAACGCGAAAATGTGATTTACATCAAAAAATTTTGATGTACATCAAAATTTTTTGCCAGTTTTTTATAAAAAGTAAACGCCATTAGAAAACTTAAAAATAATGCTGTATGAACAATTAAAGACGGAACTTCTGTAATTAAAAAATAATAATTAGAAGTTAAAACACAGGAGTGTTAAAAGAACATGTAGTCTCTTTGCTCTACAAGAGGATTACTAAGATTTATGTATATTGAATTTAAAAATAAAAAAATTATTTATTATGATATACACATGGGAGCAATTGAAAGTTGACGATAGCAATTTGTGAATCTAAAGTATCAAAAGTAATCTCAATTATTTTAAATGTTGTGTTTATTTATTATATCATAAATGTATAACATTTTTACCTAAAGAAAAGTTCATTCTTATATTGCCTATTTGGTAAAAATTAAATATCACGTTGACTGCTTTGCAGACATACAAGAAGCAAATGTAAATTTACATTATGGTGCAAAATCAAGTTTACGATGGAAAAATTTCCTAAATTTGGAATGTAACACAAAATATTGGGACCTTGTTAAAGTTAGCCGAAAGATTCCAGCCGAAAGATAATGCAGATAGTGTCTTGACTATTTTTAAACTCTCATTATACTCTCGCTCCTATCGATTTTTAAATTCCTATAAACTGAAATAATTTCTCCTTCACCCGAATGATGTAACCCGATCCTAAATTCTCCTAAATTCGAGTTCATGACTGATTTTTGCTGTATTCAAGACACTATCTGCATTATCTTTCGGCTGGAAACTTTCGGCTAACTTTAACAGTATATCTGCATTACCGATTTTTTTCATCTTTCGGCTGGAATCTTTCGGCTAACTTTAATAGTATATGTTTCACATTTTTTTTTAATGTAGTCACCTTTAAGGCGATTTTATTTCCTGTGGCAGGCTCTTTTTGCTTTTTTAGGTTTTTCAATTCGAACTAGGATTCGTTACTCCAAATTATTTGGTTCCAATACTCGGGTGGACAGTTTTCATGAGCCTTTGCAAAATTCACTGTCTTTGTTTTATTAACAGCGCTAAATACTGAAGGTTTCTTGGCAATATATTTAGTTAGACCAGACTCTTCTAATCTTCGTCGCCACTGTCCATACCGAAACATCTAGCTCTGTATCTCCATTTAGCGTTATCGCGGGTTTACTGGGGTTCCCCCTTGTTTCAAGGTATATTCGTCGATCGTATTGGTTGGTTTTCTTCCTTTTACGCACACTTCCATGTATAATGTTTCAACATTTCCTTTTCTATAATATTTATCAACAACTTTGTTTGCATTTTGCTTCGAAATGTTGAGTTTTAAGGCTAATTCACCGTAAATAGATCCATTTTTACGATCTTTCACAATTAATTTGCGAATTTCTTCGGGTTTTCTCATTTCGGTATTTTTGTAATCAATTCAGAATATACATTTTTTATTTGCGGAAAAGCAATTGTTAAAACAAATGTTATAATTAATTAATAATTTAAGTTATTTTCACAATTCTTTATTGTTGTGTTTCGTTAACTTATATTTGCATTTTTTTATCCACCGAAAAAAACAATTAATAAAATTCAAAAAATTTCCGTTCATCTTACTTTTGTTTTTAGTTGTTAAGAATGAAGTTAGTCGCAATAGAAATATTTTCAATTGAAGCAATCGATAGAATCAGGTTTCAGGGACCCTATTCTTTAAATCGGTGGCAATTTTCATAATCAGAATACAATTTGCTATGCAATTCTTTATATTACTAAATTTTTCGCTGGCTACTTTCATCATTTTTTCAAATTAAGAAACATATATTTTCCCCCTACTAAGGGAAAAATTCCGACTGGGTAAATCGATACGGAATTATTCGGTTAGTAGATAAATAAATAATAGAAAACTGGCATACAAATTTAAAAAAATGATTAAAGTAGCTGACGATAAATTTTAATAATACAAAGAACTAGCGAACCCGTGCGACCTATGCAAGCATGGGTCAGAATTTATGATTTGATTAGAAATGTCTAGAACAAAGCAGCCGGAATCCCAAAAAAGCAGAATAATTATAAGTGTTTAATATTTGATTGTAATTCTGTTTGTTTACATACAGCAAAATGTAACCATATCATAAATGCCAAGTTAAAACGAGTGTTATACTTAAAGTAGGTTGCATTGTTTGCATTGTCGATCATGCAGTTTCTGTACCACTTGCTTATCATTTACACTGTAAAGTTAGTCATGTAGTGTGGTCGCCAAATTATTTCTATTTTTTATTTTTATAGGAGAACGCCAAATAGTGAACAATAATAAATAATCTTGTAAACATAAGGAATACACACAAACCGCACATGATCCTTCGAGACGGATGCTTTACGCGCAGCAACTACCGTTAATGAACTATAGCAAACGGAGCCACGCTTCACAACATAGCAAGGTCGCCTTACTTTACGGTGTTCTAACTGTACGTGGATTAAGTGATAACCGGTTCAAATTAGTGGTCAGTGATTTAACCATGTAACAGTTGTTATTTATTATATTTAACAATTACAACTATAATGGAGTCATTGAAAAAACAACGTTCTACTTACGAGTTGGCTTTAGTCAGACTTGTTAAGTTTGCGAAGAAATTAACGGCCGCTTCTACCGAAACGAGTAAGGAATTACGATTGAAGGCAAGCAGAGCTCATGAATTACTTACGAGATTTGGGTAAATCGAGGCTGAAATATTTGCAATTAATCATGAAGAAGAGTCTCGTTCAATGCAACGAATGCAACGAAGCTTAACGAATGTATACGTTAACGAGGTGTTCATAATGTAACTGCAATGGCCGACGTCACCATGAATGCAAACGGCGGGAGTGCTACCCCAACCATGAAACTAGCTAAAATAGAAATTCCTCTCGTTTCTTCAACATATTTCCTTACAGTATTCTTGAGAACGACGCCGTACCACCCGTGGAGAAATTTCATTATTTGGTCGGCCTACTTAAAAGAGAGGGCTTATTCACTCGTAAGGCACCTTAAAACCACGGAAGCGAATAATCACGAGGCACTACAAAAATTAACACAAAGATATAACCGCAAACGCCATACGGTGAATGTATTTATTTTTAAGTTCATCGAGCAGCCCAATATAACCGCAGCCAATTCTTATAGCATTAATAACCTTCTGGATATACCTGACGAGGTGGTACGTGGCTTGAGAGCGTTACGCAAGCAAGCAGAGTCAAAAGATCTTTGGTTGATATAACTGATGCCACAAAAACTAGACAACGAAACAAGAAGTCAATGGGTTCAAGAAATAACGGAAGATGAATAAACAACATTAAAGATGCTGTTTGGTTTTCGCGGCAAACGAATTGGTGCGCTTGATACCGTGAAATGCGATCAAATACGAGCAGTGAAACAAGCAGCACTGCCTAACCAAAAAAGCATTCACAACTGTTACGAGCTCGACGTGCATCGCATGCAACATTAGCAACCACAAACTAATCGATTGCGATAAACTAAAGGAAATCTCAGTAGAAGCTTGTTGGGGAAGTATAAACGATGCTTTAACTGCTTCAATTCAAACTAAACCGTAAATGATTGCAGAGCCGGAAACAAGTGCCGACGATGTTCATACAAACATCATTCCTTATTGCACGTTGATGTTATTTAATTATATCGATGGCCAGCGTAGCCGCAGTCTGTCAACCTATACCCAATGAGACGGAATCAACGTTGTGCTGTACTCTGAACAATCATAAAGCTAAAACATATGAGGTAGTTATTTTACAAATTACAAATTAGCAGATCCACATTTTTTTAAACCAGCAACAATCGATATTTTATTGGGTGCAGACGTCATTTTTGAAATTTGGGATGATGATTGAAAGGAAATCGGAGCCAGCAAGCTTGTGGCGCAGAAATTTTGTTACGTTTTATTGAGTGTTAAATACGGTTACATATGAAACAGCGTCAATTATGGCCACCAGATGTTTGATCGCGATAGCTCGCCGTAATTTAAATGACTTTGTCGAAACCGTCATGATCTGATGATGGGTGCATCGAACCTACAACAACTGCAGGAGCTGAAAAGCAATATTATTTGAATCCTACGCTCGAAGAGGATTTAATCTGAGGAAAATTTCATCAAACATTTTCAACAGCGTAATCCAAGAGGAGATTCAACAACATGAGGCCGACAATATGAAGAAGCTATCGAACTACGAAGAGTTTATTAAATTATTGTGGATAGCTTGGGAGTCTACGACCGACAAATTTATTTTCGAAGCCGATATGAATCCACTTAAAATTCACACCAAACGAACTTTGTTATTCGAGGCAAGCAGGATTTTTGACCCTTTAGGGCTAATATCCCCTATAACGATTAGGAACAAGATATTGTTCCAGAAGTTCAGGTTACCGACGTTAGGGTGGGATGGCAAATTGCCGGTCGATACAAATTCAGAATGGATTAAACTTAGGACTGACTTAAGCGGGACATCCAAGATCAAAGTTCAAAGATAGATAGTGAACATAAAGACAATCACTATTCATGGGTTTTGCGACGCCTGCAAGTGGGCTTGAAGTATCTTCCGTCACACTTTGGACGGATTCCAGTATTGTCCTGGATTGGTTATCCTGCCAGCCACTTATTGACAAACGCAGGATCCGACAATAATTTTGAGTAATTAAAGGCAAGGACGTTGCAATGAGGGTGTTCCGGAAGTGCATTAATTGCACAAGACAACAACAAAATGTGTCACAACAAATTATGGGATCACTACCATGATCGAATGCAGCCCAATTTTCCATTAGCGGTAGTAGGCGCGTTGATTTCGGTGGCCCTTTTAAGATCCATGCCGTTCGGAAACGGGAAGCAATTCCCAGCACAGCATACTTATGTGTGTTTGTTTGCTTTACAACCCGTGCAGTTCATTTGGAAGTATTTATGAATTTAACATCTGACTCATTTATAGGTCCCCTCAAACGGTTCGTAAGTCGTTTTGAATCATATGTATTTTCAATGGCAAGTTTCTGAAATTTTGACCCGCCACAGCTCAGCCCAGGAAAAATCTGTCAGTGTAATTCCAACGGCTATGAACTTTTTTACCGAACTCTAAAAGCATGCCAAATATCAACGTTCTACCTGAATTGAAAAAAGCTACGGTCATATGTGCATTATTAATAAAATTTCATAGCAAATTGTATTCCGATTACGGAAATATTTCAAGAATAGGACCCCAGTTAATGGTTTTTGTAATTTACTCAAAATGTATAAGGATATCGTGCAAGGATGGTTGTATGATCAATTACCTCTGGGAGATCAACTCCGCTTGTTGCTTCCATTTCGTAAGTTATCTCTTCCCCTGGAGGTAGAGGTACTCTTTACGGTATTAGTATGTGGTTCAGAACAACACAAGCATATATAATAAGCCCGGATTTTTGGATAATATACGTTTCTATTCGTAGACGACTTAGGCATCGAAAGTGACTAAAATTCTTCGATGTACCGCTCCATGCCGAACGATGTGTCGAACGATGCCATTTTTGCGTTCGGTTTTATGGTGACGCTTTCAATTTTGTTGACTAGCTCTATGTTGTCCTTAATTGATAAATCGTTGTTTAATTTGATGTGACATTTCAGCCAATTGTTTATGAGTTTTGCTATCTTATATGTGGGTGCCGTCATGAAGTTCACCAGTGGGCGAATAGGTATGTTATCCTTGTGTATTTTAGGTAATCCTTGCAATATAGGAGCACTCGGTTTGATCATTTTGTTTTTTAGAATTTTCCGTTTGTTCAGAAAGTGAGTAGACGCGATGAACAAGCGTTTTTGATGATTTTGTTATATAGTTGGCTTGGATCATTGTTCTGTAGTTTAATATTGTTGATCTGTATGTACTCGTCACTTTTTGTGTTGTATACATCTTTATCCATTTTATATAAGTTAAATAAAGGCGACGTCATGAACAGAATTGAAGAGTTAGAAATATATAAAAATAAAGACAATATACACCTATTGAACAACAGAATCAACTCCAACACAAACAGAATTTATGACATGATTTTGCGAAACACTTAACCCTTTTTATATACATCGTTTATCCTTTTCTATATATACATAAACATTTATGTTTATAGTGATTGTGACGAATAATTGTAACAGTTTTTAATTTCGTTTCTTATATATAACAATTTCTAGTATATAAAGTTTTTTAAAAATCTGTTTTCATTTTATTTTATTTTTAATCTATTTACTATTCAAGTATCAAACCTGATGATGGCGATTTGTTAAACGCCGAAATCGATCGTTTTAATAATAATAAAAGTATTTATTAAGTAATCTTAATATTATTTTTGTATATTTTTCAAAAATTTTTCACGTTAATAAAGTTTAATACTTTAATAAGTTTTTACCAAAACTAAAATAATAATTTGTGTTTATTATCTTTTAATTTAAAAAGTTATATTTATATATTTAACCTTTGCCTTAATCGCTTCTTCTTATTCTCAGTATAACAATGTAATCCATATCCCGTAATAAGAATACAATTTTCGTATAATTGATTTTTTTTATAAATTTTGATAACACAGAAAAAAAAATAAAAAAATAATAATCTCCTGTTAAAATTTAGCCCAATGAACCAAAAAACGTACTTTATAAACATTTTCTCAGGTTGAAATCCACTGGTTGAACGAGAATCAAAAATTTTATGGTAATGATAAAAATGTCAAAAAATAAATTCATATTATTTGTTGTTTTGACATTCAGCCGGAATTCCGATGATGGCGAAAATTTCGAAAGTTGAATTAAATCCACTGATGTTTGGGGCAATTCTACGGAATCAAATTTAACTAATGCACATTGAAACAACTAAAGATAGCTTTTGTGCTGCAGATAATGTTAGTGTTGTATGTAGATGGTATACCGTTTCGGTAACGTTGCCAAATTGAAGTTTTTAATGTTTTTTGCAATTATATTTTTCAAAGTTCACATGCAAAAAAAAATTTAATAGCATTTTTTTTGAGTATTTTTCGCTGGAAAAAATTGGATTTTTCGTTGGAAAGAATTTCAATTTCGGCTTCTTTATTTCCATATCTCCTAGGTATCGAAAATTTTCCCCACATCTGAACAACTATTAAATTTAATTAAGTAAAACTCTCTAAATATTCTACAGGTTCGTAATAATTTGATTTTTTTTATCTCGTTCTAGGTAAGCAAAACCTCTGCAATTAAACTATTTTTATTTGAGCAATATTAAAAAATTGTATGGTAAGTAAATATTGCCTACCAGAGCCTTAATTGAGTAGTTCAGAAATTTAATAAAATTGAATATCAAACAATCAATCATACGAGTATCTATAAATGTACGTGCGTATTTTCTGTAAATCTTCTTTCCGATTTGATTTGTTTATATTATTTTATGAAATGCTTTTTATTAACTTTCTTTATCCACATTACATAATAATATATATTTTATATCTATCTATAAAAGACCGAAGCACGCCAAGTGGTTTACCAAGAAATCTTATATTGGATTTCCTTTATGCTTTAATATTAGGAAAGAGAATTTATCATACAAATTTATTTATTTACTAAGGAATGTATACAAAAAAAACTTATGATTCTCTCTGCATAAACGTATAGCTACGTATCAAATAGCTTTATAAATAATTTGAAAATCAATTTATTCTGTACATGTACGTATAAAAGGTAAACGTCTGGTAAACGTCAATTATTTTTTACAGAGCTTTTGATAAAGCCCAAATGGACCTTCTGTTCCGATTTTCAGTTTTGACTCTGATATAGCTTTCTATAATTAAAAAGCCTAATATTTTTTTTAACGGGCGGACCAAAAAAATGGGAACTTTATCTAAAACTAGTAGTTTTACATAATTTAGAAATAATTCGATGATAACGTTTATTGTTTATATGAGGCATATATGTATGCCTGTGTATAATCAATAAATACAATTATATCTCTCTTTTGGGACGGAAAAGGTGGAGTATCGTGAAATTTTTAAAATCAAATATCAAAAAAAAAAAAAAAATGAAAATGAATTTAATGTGGCAACAACTCCGTCAGCTGCTACTTGTCTCTATAAATTTACAGATACACCGCCTTCTTCGTGCAGTAACAATGAACAGACCTAGTTTCATAAAATATTCATATTGAACGTGCGATAAAATATTGCGGTTACGCTTTTACACAAATTTTCCATACCAACAAGAAAAAACTGGTGGATTGAATTTTATTTTACGGGGTTATAACTACGCGAAACAAAAAATAAAGTGATAAATTGTTGTTGCCAAATTATGTAACAAAAACTGTTATGTTCGGTATTTTATTATTTTATTAAGAGACAACGCGAAAATTTATTGGTTTAGAAATATAAAACGATGGAATATGGTAGAAAATTCTCTTAAATGTATTTCGTGTAAGTGTTTATAAAAAAAGTAATCTGGTTGAATTTTCGTTGATAAAATAATACTGAGAAATTGTATTATGTATTAATATACGGTGTGAGTCTGGCACGTGTATCCAATTTTAAAAGTATTTTTAAAGTGTTAACGCGTTTTTATGACTATGAGCATAACATTTTTGATATTTTTGTATTAAATAATTATGAAAACGATGCTTAATTTTCCCTTTCCTTTCTAGTAACATGATCATTTTGGCTAATACCCATAAATAAATCAAATGTTTTCATTACTGCAATACATATTTATTATACAGCTCATTCAACTTTTATTTTAAAGATTTACATTTAATGTTAAAGTTTTACAAGCTTTATCTTTTCTAATGTTAAGGTTGTCTTTGACCAAATATGAAGCCACTGCAAAATATTATTTAGAAACTACCGACTTTACTTTCTGGCAAGTATTTTGATAAAATGTATATGGCTTTTGTTAGTTAGTAAGATTAGATAGATTAGATAAATTAGATAGATTAGATAGATTAGATAGATTAGATAGATTAGATAGATTAGATAGATTAGATAGATTAGATAGATTAGATAGATTAGATAGATTAGATAGATTAGATAGATTAGATAGATTAGATAGATTAGATAGATTAGATAGATTAGATAGATTAGATAGATTAGATAGATTAGATAGATTAGATAGATTAGATAGATTAGATAGATTAGATAGATTAGATAGATTAGATAGATTAGATAGATTAGATAGATTAGATAGATTAGATAGATTAGATAGATTAGATAGATTAGATAGATTAGATAGATTAGATAGATTAGATAGATTAGATAGATTAGATAGATTAGATAGATTAGATAGATTAGATAGATTAGATAGATTAGATAGATTAGATAGATTAGATAGATTAGATAGATTAGATAGATTAGATAGATTAGATAGATTAGATAGATTAGATAGATTAGATAGATTAGATAGATTAGATAGATTAGATAGATTAGATAGATTAGATAGATTAGATAGATTAGATAGATTAGATAGATTAGATAGATTAGATAGATTAGATAGATTAGATAGATTAGATAGATTAGATAGATTAGATAGATTAGATAGATTAGATAGATTAGATAGATTAGATAGATTAGATAGATTAGATAGATTAGATAGATTTGATAGATTTGATAGATTAGTCCTATGCTAAAAAAAATAAATGCTGTCCCCCTTTATTAAAGTAATTAGCGATACTATTCCGATTGACATAATTGGTTGTGAATTATATGTATTTAATGGGATACGTGGTTGTAGCTGTAGGGCTTTTGAGAAAATTCTCTTCTGCTCTTCTGGTTTTATCACCTGAACAATCTAATCGGAATTTACATCTAGCTCCTGCAACTGCAATTGATATTATTAATTACTTATAAAAATAAATAAATACATTTTTAATTGATTGGTGACGTAAATTAAATTTTTAAGTGGTTCTCGTTTGAACAACATTATTATTAAAAATGTCAATCAATTTAATTTTTTTCATGAACAAAATCAATTTTTGTTATTATTATGTATATTTACAAAAGAGGCGTGTCTCTAAAGAATTCTCAGTATTAAATAGAAAACCAAGATACTGTGATTAAGGTTTACAAGATAATTATGTGCCGTTTAGAAAAATCGTAAATCTTAATTTTGGGTAACAAATGGTTTGATTTTTTTTATCACAATTTTCCAGTGAATTTTGTTTAGGAACTGAATAATGTTCTCATTAATTCTGTGACATAAATTGATTTGAAATTTATTAAATGGGGATTTAATTTCTTCGATCTGTAATTTGGGTAAATTGTGGGTTGTATTGAAATAAATTTAAATTCTGATTTGACAATTATATAACGCACGGTGGCCACTGGAATAATTAATGTTTTATTTAATTTTCGGCGCCAAGTTTAATTATGTTTTCAGGTGAAACAAAATTAAATACAATGCTAGCCATTATAATGTCGAAATGGTTTATTGAATTTGTTGTTGTTTTTGGGATGTGATTGATGCATAATGAAATAGCAAACAGGGAAATATTGGTTTTGCGTTTGGATTATCGTCAAGTTAAATTAGTTTTTTTTCGTAATAAATTGGTAAGTGCTTTAACAATACCACCATCATAGATTTTAGTTCAGAAAATAAGTACGAGTACATAAATTATCATTATTTTCAGTTTTCTATCGGGTGGTATCGGTATTCGAAACCAGTAATGTGTATATGTGTTTACGAGCACAACAATGACCTCCTTTCGACAGCAAGAACTTTAAGGCCGTATCACCTCGATTTGGGTACTGTGTAACCCAAATCAAGGAGACACCAAAACAGTAAAAAATGCATTAAAATTTCAAATCATCGTTTAAAATATGTAATTTAACTTTTTGATCGCCGCAACTATTTTTGACAAAAAAAACAATTTTTAATAATTTAGTTCAAAAATATAATCTATAAATCATTTATGTTTATATTGGTACACATATTATCGCATTCAAAGTGCCCTACCTTAGAACTTATTTGTACGATTTTAATAGTGTTTTAAAACGTAATTTAACGGATGAACGTTTGTATTCCGTCAAATATTCGATACCGAAATATGGTTTCTCATTTTTTCCATTTCAAACGACATTTGCTTCATTGCTAACTTTTAAACTAGCGCACCATAATTATTCGAAAGTATACACTTTTGACAAATTTCTCTGCACCAAATCTCATTAAACTGACAGAAGTGCGAACTTAGGACCAAAAGAGTACAGCTAAATTAATAAATAAATCGTAAAATACAATAAATTTTTTAGATTAACGTCAACATCAACCTTCTTCTAGTGAAGCTTGTCTTCCAACTCGTGCAGTAAAAGAGCTTGAAAGTCGTAACTTTACTTTGGAGATAGAACAACATGTTGTTGAAAAAAATAAATGGATTGCTGTTCGACAACGACAAATATTTTAAAGAAAATACATGCTATGGTGGCTGTAAAGCTCGTTTGCATGGATTTGTTTTAACAAAAATGAGTGAACGTGTGTTCATTTGATTAAAATAATTGTATTATTCCTTTACGAAATCGGAATGGTGTGCGTCAATTTTCTTATTAACAAATGGCAATACTTTTCACTATTTACAGGCTGCATTGCACCATTCGACGAGCATCAATCACAATAATTAATTGACCATTGCTTTGACTCGACTCAAAAATGCGAAAGATTGTGCGTCGTATCAAACAGTAGTTACACCAAATCCGGTTAAAAATGTCATACCACAACATGTTGCTTGAGTTAAACTTGATTGGCATTTCAACGGGTCTCAATCGACGAATTTAATATAATGAACGGTTTCTGATGTCACAATATCTTCAAATTCTAAAATGTATTGCATATCAACGATGAACTGGCCAATGATGTAAAAATACTTGAATCACTGTGATGATGATTTAGTTGATTTTTGGTTAAGGTTTCTAGTTGGTTAATTTGACAAAAATAAGGCATTCGACTGTGATGAGTTTATTAAATTATAACTGCAGCTAAAATAGCGTATAACCGCATGTAGTACTATTTTGTTAAGTTGACGATGTGCAGAGAAAAATTGCAAAAGTTTCCAACTATTAGTACAAATATTTCAAATGTTAATTATTGATCAAACCACTGTATTTGAAGTAGTTATCATCAAACCTCTTTGGAAGGACCAAATAGTTACTTTATATCATGTAATGTTAATTGAATACAAAAAATTTATTTAATTATTAAGAAATGTAGTATCGAATGTGGTTGCCGCCCCGGTGGCAAAGTGGTCAGCATACTAGCTCTAGCGACCGGAGGTCCCGGGTTCGATTCCCGGTGGTGACAAGAAAAAAATTTCACGGCTGGTTTAGGACAATGAATTAATCACTCATTATCCGAAATGAAAATATGATTAGGAAACCTCAGTTGAGGCAGCAAAATCCCTTGATGGGATATAGTGTCAGAGAGAGAGAGAGAGAGAGAGAGAGAGAGAGAGAGAGAGAGAGAGAGAGAGAGAGAGAGAGAGAGAGAGAGAGAGAGAGAGAGAGAGAGAGAGAGAGAGAGAGAGAGAGAGAGAGAGAGAGAGAAAGAGAGAGAGATATTGAAATAGTTGTTGTTGAATAGTTGTTGTTGTCAAAAACACGCCATTTTGCAAATTAAATACAAATACAGACACTAAGAAACTTCGAAAACATCAAAGATTTAGTTTAAATAATTAAAAACGTTATTGAAATATAAAAATGTTGAAAACTTTTAGAAATGGGGTTTACATCTAAATAATTGTTGTTGTCAACAATAGTTTTGGTTGTGAAATACAAGTCATTCCTCGAATAATGCGCAATATTTAAAATTAAAATTTTGTAAAAGGATCCAATCATATATTTAAAATCATTAAAATTGTTTTTAAATGTCAAACTTTACCCAAATCTTTAAGAAATGTGATCTTTTTCGCAATAATTATTGTTAGTAATAGTTGTTGTTGTCAAAAGCACGCCATTACGCAAAAAGTACGAAGAAAAAAACACAAAAATCAGAAAAAGTTTCTTTTGAAATACAAAACTTCGAGAAAGTGTTCTTTAGTGGAGTAAGGGTAAGTACACACTCGAAAAAACATTTAATATGTCTCTCCCTCTAGCATTCACATCCCATGAAGAGGTTTTGCCGCCCGCACTATGGACCTCCATCCTTCCCGGTCCATCGCTCTCGTCCTCTTAATATAATTTAATATTTGAGGCAAATAACTACGTACATATATGATTCCACCACATAAGTTCAACGTTTTTAGAACTAATTTATGCATCATAACTAGGGCAACCAAAAATATGCTCTTAAAAATAGGTTTTCGGGCATATCCTCTATCCGGTCGGAAATTATTTAATTGCGAGGCGAAATATGTTTACTAGATTTATTTTGCCATGCCACTTGAACAATTTTTTTAAATTTAAATTTGTTTTGCGATTGTAAAGTAGCAATACACAAAAAGCCTGTTACGCATTTTCCGAGGTCATGTATTTCTACTTTACAATCGCAAAACAAATTTAAATTTAAAAAATGTGTCAATTGGCATGGCAAAATAGATCTTGTAACCATATTTCGCCTCGAAATTAAATAATTTGCGACCGGATAGAGGATATACCCCTAAAACCTATTCTTAAGAGCATATTTTTGGTTGCCCTAATCATAACAGAACCGTTATAGTCAGCATCAAAATATGTAACTATAGAGTTTCTCTCCATTTAATATCTACATATTTGATTATCTGTACAACTTGTTGAATTTATACATATTTTATACTTTACCAGATTTTAAAACCTTTAATAAGCAATTCAAATATCTCGTCAAATCTTACTGCTGACCATACCACAAATTAATGGGAAATACTTTGACCTGCCGACCAAATGGCATAGTGGTTAAAGCTTTGGCGTTTGGATCGGGAGGGTACCGGGTGTGAATACTGATAGGAGCAGGATACAAAGGGGATTTTCATCTACAGATTACGATCTGTGATGAAATGGAACACATCTATTACCCCCTGTTTGAATATAAAACCCATGGCCCGACCCATTTGCCATGTGTAGGCTGGCATGGAGCATGCAAGGTACAGATATAATGATGAATTGGTTGGCAACGGAGTTGGAAGAGCCTTGGCCTCAGAACAGATTGGAGTGATAATAAAAATAAAAAAAAATGTTTCGACCTTAAATACTAAGTATCAACACAACGTCTTAGCGAATTATTTTAAAATCACTAAACCATAATATAGTTAACCTCGGGTTATATTGAAATTTATTTTATTATTGCATTAGTTTTACACTAGATTAGTTACCTCGAAAAACGCCGCAAAATTTCTGAATGTGTAGTACAGTTCCGATAAGCATCTAAGGGAACATTTTTATTTAGAGTTTCTTAATATCAATAGCTATTGTGGAAACACGTGCATAATTGTTTCTTTTACACGAAATTTTCTTTTAATTTGTTGTTATTAGCTTCAAACATATAGGGAAGTTTGGATGCTCGATCGGAATATACAACAACAATAGACCCAATTTGTGTTATTTTCAAAGAAATGCGGTCCAATGACGCCATTAGGCCAAAACGCGTACAAAACCGGCGGTCGTTTTGGAGAAAGAAATTTCTCTACTGTTTTATGGTGTTTTCAGAACCCCAAATAAAACCATTTCGCTTGTTTACATAGCCATCGAAAGAAAAATGAACCTCGTCACTCAGAGTGAGTTATCACATAACTAGTTTTTCCGAGACTTTCGAATTTGTGGATTTAATCCACTATAGTTGAGCGAGAATGTGATTCATCACATCCAAAAGCAGCACGCACTTTACGAACCATTTCTGCAAAATTTTCAATGTTTTTTTTAATGAATTTTCAATATTTTATTGCGTTGCTCAATTATATATCGCTGCATTTTCGTTTATGAGGTAATTTTTATTTTTGAAAAGTCAAAGAACGACAGCAAATTTTACACTAGAAAAAAGGAAAAAAAATAAAATGTTGGCTATTAATGGAAGACCCTGTATAAATGCGGATCTTCAAGCAATTCGTTAAGAAGTGATGTTTATATCGACATAGTTGTTGTAGTCAGGAATAGTTTTTGTTGTCAAAACATTGTAATGGAATGATGTTATATTCCATTCGATTGAAAAACATATTAATACACATGGCGACACATATGTATGCCGACACATACATTTGATTTCTATTCAAATATGTACAATAAAAATCGAGGTTACGAAGGAATTTAGATTTGCGTAGAAAAACAGAATAATGTGTTGTAGCATTGTAATTATAATTTGTATGTTAGTTTAAAATATTTTTAATATTTTGTTTCATTATTTCGAAACCAAAATTCCAATGTCTAGTAACTTTACCTCGGTGTAATAACAAAATCTCGCTATTACCCTGAATAACCCAACATTTTTATAATTATAGTTGTTGTTGTCTAAAACACGCCATTATTCAAAAAGCGCACCATTACTAACATTTAAAAATCTCAGAGCATCAAAAATTTAGTAAAATTCATTTAAACAATTTATTAAAATACAAACCTTAATCGAACTTTTGAGGAATGTGGTTTAAATCGAAATAAATGTTGCTCTAATTATTAATTGTCATTGCCAAAAACACACAATTACATAAATATTCCGTCATAAATGATATCACGGAAGCTCGCAGTTAAGCATCATAGATTTGATTCTAATGACTTACTAACTATGTAATCATTTACAACCATGGTTGACCTTGATGCGACCATGCAACGTTTCTATATGATCCAACAAGTTCCTCAGTAAAAAATATATGCAAATATTTTTATGGAGAAAAGCCGACAACTATGACTTCAGATATATTATCAATGTACAATGTAACACATAACACATTAAAAACACCCAGCCGTAAATTTTTGTCTCCACCAGGAATCGAACCCAGGACCCCTGAATTACAGAGCTAGCGCAGCAACATCACAAAATAAGAACAAGATCGTGAAGATTGGATCAGGGCAACTACAACTAGAGTAAACAAACGGCGATTCATCACTAAACTACCGTTTGAAGAAACATTGAAACTAGTGGGGTCCACATATCAACAAGCTATTTCAATGTTAATGACAATGGAGAAACGATTCAGAGCACACCCCCAATTTCATCAGCTGCGGAGTTTCTAAAGGAATATAAAGAATTGCGGCATATCGAACCGGTCAATAAAAGCAACGCAGAACTTCATAAAGCTTATTTTATATAGACGCATCTGCGCAAATTCAAGCACCGGAGTCGCACAAAATGTACTATCAGAAAAAAAAATATGATAAATACATGATTGCGTTTATCATAATATTATCATTGTATGTTAATTACAATTATTTAAATGATTGATTTTATCATACTATGATTTCCTTGGTCATTCTTCTTGGTCTTCTTCATCATAATAATGATAATCACTCAAAAAATTTTTTTTTTCAGTGATCATCATTGTTATGATGAAGAAGATCAAAAAAAATGATCAGGAATATCATAGTATGATAAAATCAATCATTTAAATAATTGTATTTAACATACAATGATTATATTAAGGTAAATGCGAGTGTAGGTTTGATAGTGACACCAAACGTTCAATCAAGCCTGTTACACATAAATATTTTCTAGTGGGAGGCATCGAAAAGATTTACCGGCAGCAGGCAATACCAGATTTAATCATATTGAGAGAGGTGGAGATTTTAAGTAGTGGATGCTTCAATTTACGAAAAATGTTATCCAACGATCTACACATGGGGAAACTGTTGAATAACGTAGACGATATTAATCTGTAAATTCTTTCAGATCAACCATAAGCCTTATCAAAGTATTGGATTAGCTTGGAATGCCTGTATGGATCACTTCACTTTTTAAGTGAATTTTGAAACCAAGATTAAAAGGGAAATGCATACGAAACGAAGCTTTCTGTCACAGGCACGAAATATTCTCGATCCGTTGGGGCTATTTAACTATTAAAATCAAAATACTCTTTTAAAGTTGGTGGCTACAAAGAATCGGATGGGACAAAGAGTTATCGCCAAAATCAAAAACAGCATGGATCGATCTTCGTAACGTCCTCCGCCAAACACCAGAATTGGAAATCCCACGATGTATTGCGTCATCTGACAAAACAAGCATACACGGATTTTGCGATATGCAAGCTAGTGGGCGTACGCTGCAGCCGTATATGCACGGTCACAAAATAATCAAGGCGCACCCCTAATCTGCTCCAAATCCAAGGTGGCCTTGCTAAAGCACGTTGGTATTCAGAGGCATGAGTTGATGGGTGCAGTACTTTTGAGCAGAATAGTAAATCAAATCACAGATACGTTATCACTCACCGTTTCCTCTGTAACAATGTGGACAGATTGAAAAAATCGTGTTAGACGATATTCGTAGCAAACTGAACATCCGAAATCATTGGAACGCATAAACAAATTTATGGCAACATGTACCGTCTAGTTATAATGCGGCTGATTTCGCAAAGCGTGAGGACAGCAGAAGAAATCTTTAAAAGCAAACATAGTGGTGGAATTATCGAGTTTCGCTGTCAATAGATGAACAATTATGGCCAGATGAAGAGCGAATCTCCAAGACCAATGAAGAAATGCAAAATTGAAGTACACAACAGCATAATCTCTGAGCCCAAAAGCAGCGACCAACTTGACGTCATACTGGTGTAAGTAAAAAATATTAAAGCTACTTCAAATTGGAAAATGTTTTCTCATATATGTGCCAAGATTTTCTAATAACGTTAGGATTGATAAGTGGCATAGAAAAACTGGCATGATTTCATGACGAGAACTTCAGGTGGCGAACTAAACAATTCTTGTATATTGGCAAATTGTGTATTTCGCTGACAAACATCGATGCATGCAAACCAACAAACATTAAGCCCATTCCTATATATCAAGGGCGTCATGAGAGTCGGAGGACGGTTTGAAAATCGACTTTACCCTACAACACTTTACATCCAACAATAAAATCAACTAAGGCACCAATTGCAACATACAACATCCTGGCAATAAACCTACTAATCGGCCTCATGCGTCAGAACTATTATATAATCAGCAGAAGGAAAGTCGCGAGGAATGGGTTTCGCAACTGCTTATAATGTTTTAGGCAGAAAGCTATGATGATGCAGCAAATAACCATCAATTTCGCGTTTGGTTCTAAATCAGGTATACATAACTGTTTAGGATCTCCTTAAATTGTATCCTTTGCACGAATATACCTATATTTGTATTTCATAGGAAAAGGGAAATATGAATATGAAAATAGGATTCAAAATGGTTATATTGAAGTTACATTGATATCGACGGGGCAAGACACCATAAAAAGTAAAGGTTTTTAAAAAACAATTAAAATTGCAACGCATAAATCAATCCATTGGCTGATGGCACATGAGAAAAAAATACCGTATTTTTCCTCGTTTTTTTCCCCGTTACCTATGGTTTTAATTGCGACTTAAACAAATTTTCTGTGCAATCACACTAACACAAACAAATGAAATAAAAAATATTTCAAGGCCATTTTTGACTTATATGCCATCGTTTCCCAAAGTGGGTTCCGCGGAACCCCGGGGTTCCGTGACAATTTTTAGGGTTTCCACGTGCTAGTACCTGATAAAATCCGTAGCATAAGGTTTCATTTCATACATACACACATATATATACACACTACATTTCATACATACATACCAAAATTAAAAAATAACGATAATTATTGGGTACAAAATCCTTTCAAAATCAATGACAAGCCAACGGAACTACTACCAGTAAAATATGTAATTGAAATAAGTTCGGATACTCGCTAACTTCGAAGAGGTGCCGTTAGCAACTTTCTGCTGTAATATATTTGATGAATATAAAAATTTAGACAAAACGGCTAACGAAACAGGATTTTCCAAGGATAGGGTTCCAAGAAATTTGAAGAAACGGAAAATGGTTCAGTGGCAAAATAAGTTTGGGAACCGCTAAAATGCATTTTAGTTTAAATTTTATTTTCGAGAGAGCAGAATAAAACAAAATAAATTAAACTTTGGAGTTATGTATGAGATGCAAAGAGATATGCGAATAGATGCGAATGGATTTCAATATTTTTTTCTTTGCAAATTTTGTTACATATACATATACGTTACCTATTATGACTAGTTGGCCTTGAAAAAAAATACCAGATACCAAAAGTTCTGTGTGGAATTAGGCATTGAAATTTTAACTGTTTTGTTATCCCATTCATTCTTCTGTTATGGCCTCAAGCAACTGTGACGTACATAAACTGAGAAAAGTGCTCCCCCTATCTCACAAAACCAAGCAACTCGTTTTTACAAGTTTGAGGGAAATTAAGATTTTGCATTTCATATCTTTTCCGGGTGTAATATTAAATTTTTTACATAAATTTTTTGTATTCTTATTTAAAAAAACATTTTATTTTCAAATGTTATCATTCATTTTCCATAAAACCTTATACTAATAGGAAAATTATTTGTGGTTAAAGTCGATGAAAACAATTTTCCATACAAAAATTTATATCAATTTCACACAACACCTAGTTACTTTCAAGACGACTGATCGAGTGCGAATTTTTGTGCGGATATTTAGAATCATACTTTTCCACTAATCAAACTACGCCCATAAAAGATAAAATATTTTTAACTTTAAGAATAATATTCACAGACGATCAACCTAATCATAAAAAATATAAAATTGTGAGCTACATTGTGCTCAATAAATCGCTGGAAAAGTGTGATTCTAAATATTCGCACAAAAGTTCGCACTCGAACAGTCGCCTTCAAGTTACTTTGTTCTGTCTAAAATAGGGTGAAAATTTTCTGACTTGCTCGGTTCTGTAGAATATTGAAATACTTGTCCATGCAAATCACTAGTGAACATTCGAATTGCATCTCCGTATAATAAAACAAAAATTTTGAACGAAAAATTACAGGCCATTTTATTAATTCGTTTTAGCCACTTATAATATAATTTTTTAAAAAATTGTATAAGATAATTATAATCACAATCATGTATCATTATGAAATAAGAACAAAAAATTCATCACATTTACTTAAAATAGAAAATAAAAATACAAAATTGATCACTTAAGTAACTAATGTAACATAAAAAAAAATAGCTACTCTGCTACATATTATTATAAAAATTAAAGTAAAGGAACATAAAGAATTACTCGTAAAAATTGCATAAATTACGCGCATTTTCATTCGTTTTTAACTTTTCCCAAAAAATTCTTTTCCGGACTGGCATTTGAGGTAATAGTTGATCTGAAATTTTTTTCATTTTCGTGGCATTCATTCCAGTTGGTTCCGTTCTTTTATCAGGAGGTTTAATCTCTTTTAGTTTTGTAATATGATTAAATACATGAAAAGTTTTACATTCATGTTTATATTTATAAAATAAATTTTTTATCCTCGCCGGAACTCGACCACTTTTATGTCCTTTAAAAAAGGCAGTTCATTTTTTTCTGTCCTTTTCTGGCAGATGATTTTAAAGTTGTAAAAGTTGATTTCGGTAAGAAGTCGGCAAACGTTTTTTCCGTCAGCCTTTTTTATTGCATCCACCAAGTCATCCATATCTAACACTTCTTGTGTGTTTTTCCACTTTTTGCCGATATTGCCATGTACCGAATTAGATCTCATTTAGGAATGCCCTGGCTCAAAATATTTTATTGTGATAGTTTCTGGGCTCCAATTCTGATTTACCTCTGTCAGCAATGCCGAGTAGAGAATCCCATTTTTATTTGTGGCTGAACAGTTGTCAGCCCAAAAAATAAATTTCGATACATCTCGCCTCGATTGTTGAATAATATTTAAGAAAGAAGACGCAACATCTGAAGCAGACCGACCCGTTGTGACTTTATGCCAAACGACACACAGATTAGATTGATCGTGTTGGTGAAGTGGCGCAAACGTTTCGTTGAACATTACTAAGCGACTAACAAAAAAGGAGTTCTTTGATTTCATTTTCGGTATAATGATTACCTTTTGCATATCCACTGTAAATAAATTAACGGTTTGGGGCCACTCATATGTCTTGTCGACTTTGTAATATTTTCGTGCTTGTATGTAATTTAATTTATGGTTAACAAATTGTTGGCAAATCACACAGTCATCAGAATGATTGGCTAATGCAGAAGTCATCATCGGAGTCGGTGGTATATCATGTGAACATCTAGCTGCTTCTACATCTTTCAACTCCTTTTGGTGTTGTTTGTGTTCAACACACACAGGGCATTCGTCCTGTGATGGCTTATCAAAACCGATGTTTTCCTTTTTGAAAAATTTTGAACATGTTATGTAAGAAGCAGCATTTCCAATTTGGTAATAAAATCATTTCACATAAATTTGACTGTTATTTCCGATGACAGATATCTACGATTCGGTGTGTGCTCCAACTTATAATGTGAGACTTGTGGATGAAATGATAAAATGTGGTCCCGAATTTGATTGTGAATTAAAGTTGACTTTTCTACATAGTTCTGTTTACCACATCACCACGATGGTCAGTTAATGGCACCAATCCTGAATTAACATTTCTTTGTTTAAAAAATTCTGTGATTAATCCATCAGTTTTCCTACCGATGGTGTGAAAGAACATAGTCTTACACACAATATGTTTCGACGAATTTTGTGCGTTGAGTGGAAGATGGTATACGTAGGTGTACTTACGTTTTGTGGATGACGAGTGGTAATGTTTTTTATTTTGTAAAATAAATCCCTCAAAAAACAACTGACAGCTGGGCAAAGTTCATTTTACTGAACTGGGGGTCAATTCGCGTTCCGTGAAAAAATGAAAATGAAAAGTTTTTTTCATTTGCAATCTAGTAGTTTGAATTATTTACATGTAATTTTAAATTCCACTGTGTGAAGTTATAATTTCTTATGGACAATTCAAGCCTACTCGATTGCAAATGAAAAAATCTTTTAATTTTCATTTTTTCATGGAACGCGAATTGACTCCCTGGTCAACTATAGCTTGCCGTCGAAAATTCTGAAATATCAGCCAACATTTTTTTTGCAACTACATTCATTTAACAGCTTTAGTGCGACATCGGCTGATTTTTTCTTTTTAGCTTGGTGGACCGCGAGTGGTGAAGGTGTTTCAATGTGGCTTTCCAATGGTACCGGATGTGGTGGATCGTTATGATTTACGAATGGCGGTGGTGTTTTAATGTTTTTCACAGGCAGTGGTTTATGAATAGCATCATCATCTGTCGATTCTTCATCTGTGGAATCATCCATGCAATGTTTATTGGGACAATACGTGGTATCCGCCAAAGATTCGTCAGATGAAAAATCTTCCGACGTGTTTACTGCTTCTAATGACAGTTGTTTATAATGACAAACTGAAACTAATGACAGTTAACACACGACTAAATACGCAACGAACATAGACACGAAGAATAACCATCAATTGGATACATATAGCTATCTCTTTTATTTTTTATGATCAAATAAATTAAATAAAAAACAGTTGCTTGGTTCTGTGTGGAACTATTTTTGTAAATAGATATTTTGAGTAAAGTTACTAGGTGTTTGTTTTTTGAATAAAGTTGTCAATAATGATCGTAGAGCAATAATTCTCAGAGCGTTTGAAACATAATTTTATTCCGGTTTAATAAAACGAATAATCGCAAAATCTAGTAAGTCGCAGTTACTAGGTTTTGCGTTTCGACGGGAGAGTGGATTACATACCTTGATCAGCAAACGTAACTCTAATATTTCATGGTTTACGACACAACTTTTACGAACGATTTATTTAAGGAAAATTTGGCAAAAAAAACATGAATATAATCCCCCTGTTTTAAAAAGTTCTGATGTTTGTACATGTCAGAGTTAATCTACTTTATTGCTAATAAAAATAATAAATCGACATGTTTCGATGACTTCTTATAAATTATCTCTTCATAAATAATTTTTTAATGACACATGAACCTGATCATATTATACTAAAATACCAAAAGAATGCTAAAAGTTACTGTTACAACATTATGTCTAGACGACAAAATGAAGGCACGTGCGAGACATTTAATATCTCAAATTACTCTATAAGCATGTGTTGCCTTTATTAACATTCTGTACCTATATACAAAGACAAAAAATTATAATCATGTGTCTTTTTCATAATAACTTGTGACAAGGATATCTCTAATTTTCTTGCAGCTACACACACCTTTGTATATATATTTTACAGATGAGCAAATTTTTCATTCTCGTGTACTCTGTCGAAAATAAAAAAAAAACAAATTAATTTTCCTGGGTAAATGACCTTTATTTAGGTGCCTACCGGCTATTTCAAAGTAGCAGACCGAGCGAGTGCAATATGTTAACTTATGAATAATAAAATTCGGTACAGGTTAAGACGGTTGAACCGTACATAGTAGGTAATTGCCTAAAATTATTTTAAGCACCAGGTATCTATTTAAGGTACAGTTGCAACAGTAAATTAATTAAAGTTCACGTAATTAAGACATTAAGATTTATTATATGATATCATTAGAATAATTTAATATTTTTAGCCCTCTCTGTATCATTTAATGTTGCGTTAACATAACGAAAAAATATTTTTGTATACCTTTGCTCAGCCGTAGCTGTACAATATTTTCCGGTCGATATTAAGTTACCGACCCTAACAATGTATGCGGCTAAACAAAGAAAATGTTACACGTAACTGGATAAAATATTCATTTAATTTTCAACAATTATGATAAATGAGATAAAATTATTTCCTTTCTAACGTATTTTTATATATCTGCTGAGCTTAATATGTATACCTACACAATATATATACACAAACTGAAAGTCCAAACAAAAGTTGAAACCATGAAAAATTTTCTCGTTCTAATTAGGTTTAAACTTTTTTGTTAGTTGCTTTTTGTGTATAAGCACTACTGTTACTCTTGTTTGTTGAAAAAAAATTGATTTCCTTTTTTTTTGGTCATAAATCAAATAGAAAACCAACAACAATGAAAAAATACAGAAAAGTTATATTCGGTTATGTTGGTTTCTTATACGGTGAAGTTCATTTTTATGTTGTACATTAAATAATAAAAGGTATTTAGAATTTAGATAGAAATTTGATTATTAAATTTTAACTTTTATTTTTGTGTATGTTAGTCTGAACAAGTTGTTCAGTTTTAGATAAATCCGTATATGCATATTTGAGTACATAGATATTTTCTTTGGAAAATGGAAAGTTTAAGTGGTTTCAAGTTTGATCCTAGCTTTATCCCGTTCTTGTACGGATTTAGTACGAATCATCAAGTCGCGTGCCATAAAATTGTATTGGGCAGGGGGGGCATTTTACAAGTATATAGGTATTTTGAATAAAAACTTATATTTTTATTAAAAAGTACCAGGTTTGTTCGAAAATTGGTCTGCGATTTTTCCTTCGTTAAGGGAAGGAAAAATTTAATCTTGCCTTATAACTATAGTATACCACAAGAACATATCCCTCTGGCGAATTATATAGCCAAATCAAAACTTCTAGAAACTCTCATTATGTATGTGTGTTAAGCTCACACTAAATTTATTTATGTAGTTTGAAATAAGTCTATTTTTAATTTTTATTTAAATTGTTTTTTCCTATAAGGTATAAGGCAAGATTGAATTTTTGCAGTTTGGCCTTTGCAACCTGAAGAGTAGGCCAAATTTTTATCAGTACCCAAACTGCCAAGATAAAACTTATGGAGGTTCTCATTTTTGTAAGTGTTCGTGTGTATTTTTACACGGTCACCCAGTGGGTTAAAATGGAGCGATTTAATTTTCTACTGTTTGTAGTATACGTAGATGATCTCTTGGTTTGTTGATGACTCTAATAGTCGTAAACATTGGGATGTCATGTAAGTAATATTTTGTCTATTAAAAGCCGAGAAAAAAAAACAATTTAAATAAAAATTAAATATTGACGTATTCCAAACTTCATAAATTAAATTTTTTTGTTCCTGTTTTGGATTATTTAAAATATTAGTTCACTAGTTGTACGTATAATTTAAGTACTATTTAAGCACATTATTAGCACATTTAAGTCCCTATTAAGCACATATTTTTATCGGCCCTGTTTTATTTAACAACAACACAAGTTTTTGGCAAAATATAATGTCAATCCCAATTTGAATTGTTTTAAATCTCTAGATATTCACTAATTATATGTTAACTTGAAGTCCCACTAAAGCACATATTTTTTTTATTATCGGCCATTTTTATTTGACAACAACGATTTTTGAAAAAAACAAACTTTATGCTCTGATCTAAATATGATTCAACATCAATCCCAAATAATTGTTTTAAATCTTTACTCACTAATTATAAAATGTAGGCTTCAAGTCCCACTTAAGTACATAATTTTTTTATCCGACATGTTTTATTTGACAACAACAACAATTTGGGATATAAAAACAAAATTTATGTAATTCAACATCAATCCCAATTTGAATTGTTTAAAATCTTTATTCACTAATTATATGTATACTTGAAGTTCTACTTCTTATAATTAATCGGACATGTTTTATTTAAAAACAGTTGTTGTGATATAAATCAAAATGTGTACTCTGATCTAAATATAATTTAATATCAATCTCAATTTTAATTGTTTTAAATCTTTAGGGTACGTTTTGACTAAAGAATTCGTTACTATTTTAGCAAAGCAGCTCAAACGGATTGTATACATACAAAAAAAATTGTGTTCAGACACAATTTTTTTTATACACACATATTAAAAAAACAAAGAAAATAGCAACCAAAAAGTACTAATGCCGAGATGTTTTTTGGTTGCTATTTTTATATTAGTACTAAAATATAAAATTTCCCAGAGGAAATTTAATATTTGTACATCCCTTCATTCATGAATGACAGCTCTCGTGTTGCATACATAATTTTGCACACAAAAATCATTTTTTAATTAATAATATTAATATATATTCTTATAGACATTTCTTAGAACCCCTTAACAAATTAGTGGATGAGGTAGGTAACAGACCTGTGGTACAACACACATGGAACAACATTTTGATGATCAGGTGGTCAAATTGTTACGTGAACTTGATGAAAGAAACAAGTATCAAGCCCAACTATGTTTTATGAGTTGTATAAATGAAGTGATTCAAAACAAATAATTCAAAAATAATTTTGTAATTTCTGTTTTTTATTTTTATTTATGTAAAGTTTTAAACAGCTCCCCATTACCACGTTAAAACTGTTACAAAAAATTTCATAAAACGTCAAGCTGATTCTAATACTTACAGAGGAATATCAAATCAACATACTCACACAAACAAAGCAACACAAATTTCCCTTTGCTAAAATAGCTACGAATTTTTTGGTCGAAACGTACACTTATTCACTAATTTTACGTGGACTTGAATTCCCACTTAAGCACACAGTTTTTTATAATCGGTCATTTATATTTGACAACAACAACAATTTGTTACCAAAATAAAATTTATTCTCAGATCTAAATATAATTCAACATCAATCCCAATTTAAATTGTTTTAATTCTTTATTCATTAATTATATGTAGTCTTGAAGTCCCACTAAAGCATATAGTTTTTTTAATCGGACATGTTTAAGTTGACAACAACAACAATTTTTGACAAAAACAAAATGTATCCTCTGATCTTAATATAATTCAACATCAATTCCAATTTGAATTGTTTTAAATCTTTATTCACTAATTATATGTAGACTTGAAGTCCCACTTAAGCACATAATTTTTTTAATCGGGCATGTTTTATTTGATAACAACAACAATTTGTGATAAAAACAAAATTTATACTCTGATCTAAATATAATTCAACATCAATCTAAAATTTGAATTGTTTGAAATCTTTATTCAGTAATTATACGTAGACTTGAAATCCCACTTAAGCAAATAATTTTTTTATCGGACATGTTTTATTTGACAACAACAACAAATTATAATGAAAAAAAAATTTGTACTCTGATCTAAATATAATCCAACATCAATCCCAATTTGAATTGTTTGAAATCTTTATTCACTAATTATACGTAAACTTGAAGTCACACTTAAGCATATCATTTTTTAATCGGACATATTTTATTTGACAACAACAACAATTTGTGATAAAAACAAAATTTATACTCAGATCTAAATATAATTCAACATTAAGCCCAATTTGAATTGTTTTAAATCTTTATTCACTAATTATAGGTAGACTTGAATTCCCACTAAAGCACATAATTTTTTTATCGGACATGTTTTATTTGACAACAACAACAATTTGTGATAAAAACAAAATTTATACTCAGATCTAAATATAATTCAACATTAAGCCCAATTTGAATTGTTTTAAATCTTTATTCACTAATTATAGGTAGACTTGAATTCCCACTAAAGCGCATAATTTTTTTATCGGACATGTTTTATTTGACAACAACAACAATTTGTGATAAAAACAAAATTTATACTCTGATCTAAATATAGTTCATCATCAAGCCCAATTTGAATTGTTTTAAATCTTTATTCACTAATTATACGTATACTTGAAGTCCCACTTAAGCACATAATTTTTTTAATCGGAAATGTTTTATTTGACAACAACAACAATTTGTGATATAAAACAAAATTTATATTCTGATCTAAATATAATTCAACATCAATCTCAAATTGAATTGCTTAAAATCTTTATTCGCTAATTATACGTAGACTTGAATTCCCACTTAAGCACATCATTTTTTTAATCGGACATGTTATATTTGACAACAACAACAATTTGTGGTATAAACCAAAATTTATACTCTGATCTTAATATAATTCAACATCAATCCCAATTTGAATTGTTTAAAATCTCTACTATTTATATGTCCACTTAAGCACATAATTTTTTTAATCGGACATGTTTTATTTGACAACAACAACAATTTGTGATAAAAACAAAGTTTATACTCTGATCTTAATATAATCCAACATCAATCTCAATTTGAATTATTTGAAATCTTTATTCACTAATTTATACGTAGACTTGAAGTCCCACTTAAGCACATAATTTTTTTAATTGGACATGTTTTATTTGACAACAACAACAATTTGTGATAAAAAAAAATTTATACTCTGATCTAAATATAATCCAACATCAATTTCAATTTGAGTTATTTGAAATCTTTATTCACTAATTTATACGTAGACTTGAAGTCCCACTTAAGCACATAATTTTTTTAATCGGACATGTTTTATTTGACAACAACAACAATTTTTGATAAAAACAAAATTTATACTCTGATCTAAATATAATTCAACATCAATCTAAAATTTGAATTGTTTGAAATCTTTATTCAGTAATTATACGTAGACTTGAAATCCCACTTAAGCAAATAATTTTTTTATCGGACATGTTTTATTTGACAACAACAACAAATTATAATGAAAAAAAATTTGTACTCTGATCTAAATATAATCCAACATCAATCCCAATTTGAATTGTTTGAAATCTTTATTCACTAATTATACGTAGACTTGAAGTCACACTTAAGCATATCATTTTTTAATCGGACATATTTTATTTGACAACAACAACAATTTGTGATAAAATCAAAATTTATACTCAGATCTAAATATAATTCAACATTAAGCCCAATTTGAATTGTTTTAAATCTTTATTCACTAATTATAGGTAGACTTGAATTCCCACTAAAGCACATAATTTTTTTATCGGACATGTTTTATTTGACAACAACAACAATTTGTGATAAAAACAAAATTTATACTCTGATCTAAATATAATTCATCATCAAGCCCAATTTGAATTGTTTTAA
This sequence comes from Nephrotoma flavescens, assembly GCA_932526605.1. Classification (NCBI taxonomy): domain Eukaryota; kingdom Metazoa; phylum Arthropoda; class Insecta; order Diptera; family Tipulidae; genus Nephrotoma; species Nephrotoma flavescens. The sequence goes on along the minus strand of OW052220.1, from coordinate 97,675,039 downwards.
ATCTTTATTCACTAATTATACGTATACTTGAAGTCCCACTTAAGCACATAATTTTTTTAATCGGAAATGTTTTATTTGACAACAACAACAATTTGTGATATAAAACAAAATTTATATTCTGATCTAAATATAATTCAACATCAATCTCAAATTGAATTGCTTAAAATCTTTATTCGCTAATTAAACGTAGACTTGAATTCCCACTTAAGCATATCATTTTTTTAATCGGACATGTTATATTTGACAACAACAACAATTTGTGGTATAATTAAAAATTTATACTCTGATCTTAATATAATTCAACATCAATCCCAATTTGAATTGTTTGAAATCTCTACTATTTATATGTAGACATCAAGTGCCACTTAAGCACATAATTTTTTTAATCGGACATGTTTTATTTGACAACAACAACAATTTGTGATAAAAACAAAGTTTATACTCTGATCTAAATATAATACAACATCAATCTCAATTTGAATTATTTGAAATCTTTATTCACTAATTTATACGTAGACTTGAAGTCCCACTTAAGCACATAATTTTTTTAATCGGACATGTTTTATTTGACAACAACAACAATTTGTGATAAAAAAAAAATTTATACTCTGGTCTAAATATAATCCAACATCAATTTCAATTTGAGTTATTTGAAATCTTTATTCACTAATTTATACGTAGACTTGAAGTCCCACTTAAGCACATAATTTTTTTAATCGGACATGTTTTATTTGACAACAACAACAATTTTTGATAAAAACAAAATTTATACTCTGATCTAAATATAATTCAACATCAATCTCAATTTGAATTGCTTAAAATCTTTATTCGCTACTTATACGTAGATTTGAATTCCCACTTAAGCACATAATTTTTTTAATCGGACATGTTTTATTTGACAACAACAACAATTTGTGGTATAAATCAAAATTTATACTCTGATCTTAATATAATTCAATATCAATACCAATTTGAATTGTTTTAAATCTTTATTCACTAGTTATACGTAGACTTCAAGTCCCACTTAACTGAAGCACATAATTATTTTAATCGGACATGTTTTATTTGACAACAACAACAATTTGTGATAAAAACAAAATTTATACTCTGATCTAAATATAATTCAACATTAATCCCAATTTGAATTGTCTTAAATCTCTACTATTTATATGTAGACTTCAAGTGCCACTTAAGCACATAATTTTTTTAATCGGACATGTTTTATTTGACAACAACAACAATTTGTGAAAAAAAACAAAATTTATAGTCTGATCTATATCTTATTCAACATCAATCTCAATTTGAATTTTTTTAATCTTTATTCACTAACTATATGTAGACTTAAAGTCTTACACACATAATGTTTTTAATCGGAAATGTTTTATTTGAAAACAACAACAATTTTTGACAAAAACAAAATGTATACTCCGATCTTAATATAATTCAACAGCAATCCCAATTTGAATTGTTTTAAATCTTTATTCACTAATTATAGGTAGACTGGAAGTCCCACTTAAGCACATAATTCTTTTTATCCGACATGTTTTATTTGACAACAACAACAATTTGTGATAAAAACAAATTTTATACTCTGATCTAAATATAATCCAACATCAATCGTAATTTGAATTATTTTTAATTTTTATTCAGTAATTATACGTAGACTTGAAATCCCACTTAAGCACTTAATTTTTTTAATCAGACATGTTATATTTGACAACAACAACAATTTGTGATAAAAACAAAATTTATACTCTGATCTTAATATAATTCAACATCAATCTCAAATTGAATTGCTTAAAATTTTTATTCGCTAATTATACGTAGACTTGAATTCCCACTTAAGCACATCATTTTTTTAATCGGACATGTTATATTTGACAACAACAACAATTTGTGGTATAAATCAAAATTTATACTCTGATCTTAATATAATTCAACATCAATCCCAATTTGAATTGTTTAAAATCTCTACTATTTATATGTAGACATCAAGTGCCACTTAAGCACATAATTTTTTTAATCGGACATGTTTTATTTGACAACAACAACAATTTGTGATAAAAACAAAGTTTACACTCTGATCTAAATATAATCCAACATCAATCTCAATTTGAATTATTTGAAATCTTTATTCACTAATTTATACGTAGACTTGAAGTCCCACTTAAGCACATAATTTTTTTAATCGGACATGTTTTATTTGACAACAACAACAATTTGTGATAAAAAAAAAAATTTATACTCTGATCTAAATATAATCCAACATCAATTTCAATTTGAGTTATTTGAAATCTTTATTCACTAATTTATACGTAGACTTGAAGTCCCACTTAAGCACATAATTTTTTTAATCGGACATGTTTTATTTGGCAACAACAACAATTTTTGATAAAAACAAAATTTATACTCTGATCTAAAAATAATTCAACATCAATCTCAATTTGAATTGCTTAAAATCTTTATTCGCTAACTATATGTAGACTTAAAGTCTTACACACATAATGTTTTTAATCGGAAATGTTTTATTTGACAACAACAACAATTTTTGACAAAAACAAAATGTATACTCCGATCTTAATATAATTCAACAGCAATCCCAATTTGAATTGTTTTAAATCTTTATTCACTAATTATAGGTAGACTTGAAGTCCCACTTAAGCACATAATTCTTTTTATCCGACATGTTTTATTTGACAACAACAACAATTTGTGATAAAAACAAATTTTATACTCTGATCTAAATATAATCCAACATCAATCGTAATTTGAATTATTTTTAATTTTTATTCAGTAATTATACGTAGACTTGAAATCCCACTTAAGCACTTAATTTTTTTAATCAGACATGTTTTATTTGACAACAACAACAATTTGTGATAAAAACAAAATTTATACTCTGATCTTAATATAATTCAACATCAATCTCAATTTGAATTCCTTAAAATCTTTATTCGCTAATTATACGTAGACTTGAATTCCCACTAAAGCACATAGATTTTTTTATCGGACATGTTTTATTTGACAACAACAACAATTTGTGATATAAAACAAAATTTATACTCTGATCTAAATATCATTCAACATCAATCCCAATTTGAATCGTTTTTAATTTTTATTCACTAATTATACGTAGACTTCAAGTCTCACTTAAGCACATAATTTTTTTAATCTGACATGTTTTATTTGACAACAACAACAATTTGTGATAAAAACAAAATTTATACTCTGATCTAAATATAATTCAACATCAATCTCAATTTGAATTGTTTTAAATCTCTACTATTTATATGTAGACTTGAAGTCCCACTTAAGCACATAATTTTTTTAATCGGACATGTTTTATTTGACAACAACAACATTTGTGATTAAAACAAAATTTATACTCTGATCTAAATATAATTCAACATCAATCCCAATTTGAGTTGTTTGAAACCTTTATTCGCTACTTATACGTAAACTTGAAATGCTATTTAAACACATCGTTTTTTTAATCGGACATGTTTTATTTGACAACAACAACAATTTGTTATAGAAACAAAATTTATACTCTGATCTAAATATAATCCAACATCAATCCTAATTTGATTTGTTTGAAATCTTTATTCACTAATTATACGTAGACTTCAAGTCCCACTAAAGCACACAATTTTTTTATCGGACATGTTTTATTTGTATCATGACCAGAGGTCATGCAACATGACCAGAGATCATGTTAACAGAAACACACTATTCAGCTGTCTAGGCGGTCATTGTTTGTCGGCTAAAGCTCAGGGTTCGGGGTGGGTATTTCTAGACAACTGAATAATCCTAGCTAGGACCGCATAAGGAAGGGAAATAGGGAAAGGTAGGATAGGGAAAAGAAAACCAACAGGCAACTCATTTTGTTTACACTTTACTTACATGGAGTTTAGTCCATTCAGATACACAAATTAGTTATCCATTCTATATTCACTAATTAAATCACTACACGAACTAATAACCATAATGCAATAATGATGCGGAGAAAAGAAAAGAAAAGAAAAACTAGAGAAAAAGAGGCAGGTCACAAATAAGATGGCAGACGAGAAAGGAAAAATGTAAATTAATAAATTTGATTTGCACATTATAAAAATATATATATTTAAACTAAAAATCACCTTCACCAAGAAAATTAGGTTGGTTAGTACTTAAATAATAAGGAAATTAAGTAATAAAAATAAAAAAATATAAATAGTTTGAACCATTTCCTTATCAATTTAAACAAAAACTCAATTTATCTCAAACAAAATCAATTAAGTGGAAAAATCAAAAGGAAATGCTTAAACCTATTTGTGGTTATACTTAAATGTAATAATTAATTAATAAACTAAAATATTAAACTACAACTAGCTTACGGGATTCACAACACGTTGGGCGCCATTGGTAATCCATATGATATTTGTTACGAATCGTATTTTTGATCGCTTTTATGTAATATTATTTATTGCGAATATAATCGCAGATTATAAAAAGTACAATATTTGTACTTATATACAAATATGTTTTGTATTATTAGGTAATTTATTATAGTAATTATATTTATATTAATTATATTATTATAGTAATTATATTTATATTAGTAGTATTTATTATGTAAAATATTATTTAGGTATATTATATTATGTGTGCGTTTCTATTTCGTCGCATTTTTAGCACTACCTGTACGAGTTCGTTACCAAGTTCAATTCTATTTTGTTCACTAATTGCAACCACAGAAAGTCTATTGTTGTTGTTGCACTGGTAGTCGTAATAGGTAGTGCCCAAAAGGGGTATCGTTATGTTCACTTTGTAAATTTTTTTTTTCAGTTTTATTGAAGGAATATTATAGGTATATCTTAATTATATATTAATTATCACACACTCGTAATTGAGGTGTGTTTGTGGCTTAATTATTTTTCATAAACCTAAATAAAGTTTTTGTTTGCACAGCCACGTTTTTCATGCAAATTTGATCAAACGTCCACCATTCTTAGATCACTAAACGCTTTGCTTTATCATTATAACTGCACTTATTATTATTAAGTATAATGAAAGTAACACTTAACCGATTAACACTAGTTTATAATTCGATTATAAATTATTTATCTTAACTTAAATACAATGATTAGAAAAAAAAACTGAACATTAATTTTAATCACTAATTTAAGTACATACTATATACTAGAAATTTTTCATTTTTTTCTATTTTTTTATCGACCCATTTTTATTACTTTATTGGGTTGTTTATTAGAGAAGGTTACTCTACAAAAATCTATAATTGACTACTTGTCTATTTTTCTCTTTTCTTCCTCCTAGGTTTTATTTATGCATTTATGGTTCAACCGATTTATTTAAAAAAAAAAATATATAATTCCTCGCTTTTAAAGACAGATGTCTCAAGAAGAAAACTTTAACCATAAACCATGTTCCACAACAGTCCGTTTCACTGTATTCCGGACGCGGTGTTATGAAATATTCTTTTTTCCGTTTCATATTATTTTTATCACAAAATTTCCAGGTACATGGCACGAATATAATTTCGTTACATATTTGACAACAACAACAATTTGTAATAAAAACAAAGTTTATACTCTGATCTAAATATAATCCAACATCAATCTCAATTTGAATTATTTGAAATCTTTATTCACTAATTTATACGTAGACTTGAAGTCCCACTTAAGCACATAATTTTTTTAATCGGACATGTTTTATTTGACAACAACAACAATTTGTGGTATAAATCAAAATTTATACTCTGATCTAAATATAATTCAACATCAATCCCAGTCTATGGATGGAAAAGGATGTCGAAAATTTTCGCGATATTTCAATTTTATCGGCTTTTGTTAAGAACCGTATACTTTTCTTGTTTAAAAATTTCATCTCTGTAAACAAGAGGGTGTTTTTCCCTTGGCCGGTCAGCTATCACAAACCTTGATTTTTTTATCAAATTTTTGTGTACACCAAAACAAGAACCTTACATCTTTTTTGGGAATTACGTGATGTTTCATTAAAATCAAATTTCGTTAAAAAAAACACCACAATTTTGCTATCCCATAATATTTTCAATATATTTTTAAGGTATGATATCAAAGGGCCGAATGTCGAAGGGCCCAATTTCAAAGGGCCGAACGTGTCGAAGGGCCGAATGTCGAAAGGCCGAGTGTCGAAGGGCCGAATGTGTCGAAAGGCCGGATGTGTCGAAGGGACGAATGTCGAAGGGCCGAATGGGTCGAAGGGCCGATTTTTTTTTTATTTTTTTTGTTTTTAGAAATATATTTTTTTTATTTAATTTATTTATTTTTTTATTTATTTTACAGATCCCTTTTTCAATTAAAAAAAAATAGGCACTATTTAAGCCCAAACCACACAAATGTGTGGTTAAGAAATCATAGTATGTAATGGCGTTTTTCATAAAAAATTTGGGTAAGAAGAAATTATTTAAAAAATTACGCCAACAATTTCGCTTGTGTAGAAGTACAACCAACACAATTGTGTATATAGTTATATTATTTTTTTCGGACGAAAATAATTTTAAAAGGAATGCACAAATGCGTAAGTTGGGCCAAAACACATACAAAAAAAATTTTTGACATGGTACTTTTAGAGTATCCACACAATTGTGTTAACGGGCAGGAAAAGGGATATACCTATTGGTGGCGCATGATAAAATTTTCCTTCACCAAAATTTACCTCTGACTGGATACGAAAAATGAAAAATAGTAAAATACATAAATCCATAAAAAATTCATTTATGTTTAATAAAAAAAATTACCAAATATTGAATAAAACAAATTTAAAAAATTCTATTTCTAAAAACAACAAAAAAAATTCAGCCCTTCGACTCATTTTGCCCTTCCACATTCGGCCCTTCGACCCATTCGGACTCGGCCTTTCGACACATTCGGCCCTTCGACACATTCGGCCCTTCGTCATTCGGCCCTTCGACTTTCGGCCCTTCGACATTCGGCCCTTCGACATTCGGCCCTTTGTACCCATTCCATTTTTAAGACTTCTAATATTGATATATATATATATATATATATATATATATATATATATATATATATATATATATATATATATATATATATATATATATATATATATATATATATATATATATATATATATATATATATATATATATATATATATATATATATATATATATATATATATATATATATATATATATATATATATATATATATATATATATATATATATATATATATATATATATATATATATATATATATATATATATATATATATATATATATATATATATATATATATATATATATATATATATATATATATATATATATATATATATATATATATATATATATATATATATATATATATATATATATATATATGTTAAATGTAAAAGCATTCGTCAATATACTATAATCCACCTTAACATATCAATACAATGATTTTAATTAAACAAGTCGATATGAAGATCTTACTGCTATTAAACCTATCAGTAACCCGATATACCGTGTATAATATTTTCAAAATATATTTATTTCCAATCGATTTTATTCTCAATATATACATATATAGGATTCTGTCATTAATTATATTTACTGTATGTTATTTGTTATATTGCTAGATAAAACGTCCTACCACCCCATTACTACTCGTATATACATTATAAGAAAAATTGATATGAACATACCGAAGTATCGTAGAAATATATTTCTATATAATATGTGAAATGTATCAGGGAGGTTACAAAAATACATATGCGAGTACGAGATGAAACATTTAATTAAATTTCTTAAGAAAATTTAATCAATTCTAATTTTTTGTTTTGGATTTCGTTTTGGTTGACACAGTGGCAATATTCTCATTATACACGAATTTTTGTATATAAAATCATGAATGTTAAAGAATTTAAATCGATGGATTAATATAATTCTGTATCGTATATACCATCGGGAGATAGAGAACCGTATATTTTGTTTCTGACTTTTCAGAATTGATGATGCGTGTGTGTGTATCACTTTGCTGTGTTATGTAAATATGTAATCACTGTAGCCCCTCAAAGGAGTATAATTCAATTAGTATTCTCGAACCCTAAAGCTATTTTCGTTTTTTTAATTTTTTTTTTTTGTTGCGAAGCTAACAAACATTTTCAGTTTAGATTTTATTTTGTGTGCACCTTTTCATTCCCAATCTTACACAATCTAATTATGTTTGCGGGAAATGAAAAAATTACTTGAATGTTTGTTATATTTAATTTCCATTTTAAAATTTCTTTGATAAATGTTTCTTATTTTGCAATTTTCTTTCAGTGCGGTTTAAAATTTGTTGACTTCATTTTTAATTTGGTTTAATTTAATTTTTTTTTTTTTGAATAGAGTAAATTTTGTAAACGCGAATTAAATATTTTTTGGTTCTTTTGGCGGCAAGAAATAATTGAAATGAGCACAGTAAGAATACAAATTGTTTGAGTAGTAGGATTTAAATGATTGCTTTACACGTTTCTAAATAACTAAAATATTTATTATGTTATATCATATAAATTAAGGCAATAACTCAAATTAACATAAAATATTATATGAATATGAAATCTGTTCTTAATGATAATCTTTAATACTTTATTATGTACTCAGAAATCCTAAAAAGGTTTTACATCCACATTAAATAATTTGCACAACTCGTATGAGAACATGTACGATATATTATTAACATTTAACGTTTTTTAATTAGTTAAACAAAACGTGAGTAAAATTTTAAATTTTCAAGATGTACACAAATATGTGCTAAAATAAAATTAATTTTATGTTCTATAAATTAAAAGGGGTGTTAGAGTCAAAATTGTTTGCGCCATGTGTTAGGTAAGATACAGATTTAGAAGCTGGTTTACAAAATTTTAGATGCTGCAGTCCGATATCACAGTATCAAATTGTTGTTGTCAGAAATAGTTGTTGTTCTTAAAAATGTTTGTGGTTGGCTATCGAGAATTATTGAATATATCAAATCTACGTTGACAATTGCTAAAGGAATTTCGTGGGTTGGTGCAAATTGATAAAGAAAATATATGCAACCTATGTATGAGAGGTGTGATATTTCATATTTTGTAGGCGACAATGTTAAACTTTGAAACGTCGATTATACAGAAAAACTGGACGTTGTTTCTGCCCAATTTTAACGGATTTTTTTCAAAATTTCCTTTCCTTGCCTTTCATAATTGGTATACAGCATTCCATGATTTGGAACAAAATTTTTTTTTTGTACAGTTTTCCATGTTAAAAATAGTAAAGGGGGCCTTTGGCAAATTTGTAAAAATAAATCGTAATTTTTTTCTTCCGGAATTAGACGGCAAATATTTTGAAATATTCGGAGTGTCAAATTAGAAAAAATTATATTTAAACTATGTCGGGGAGGTGTGATATTTCATATTTTGTTGGCGCCAATGTTAAACCTTCAATCGTCGATTACAGAAAAACTGCACGTTGTTTCTGCTCAATTTAAACGGATTATTATTCAAAATTAAATAAACTTTCGAAGTTTTTTTTGTGCATTTGTCCTTTAGGAAACTTCTATTTCGAGAATTTATAACTTTTTTAATGATTTTATCGAATACTAATAGATTTTTCTCACCACTTTTAAATACAGGGACAACTATAGCAATTTTTAATTGATAAGGATATTTACCGGTTTGAAAAATTGTATTTATTAATTTCGCTATAATTTTAAAGGAGAAGGATACATCACGCTTCAGAACCTGAATACGAATATTATTTGGTCCACCACCTTTACCTTACCGGAGGAGTAGTGGGTGATAGAAATACAGTCAGGATTCGAATATTTCTCAGATGATAACTTTTTATTTAAATTACATAATTACACTGAGAAAAAAGGCCAGTAAAAATAAAAAAATATATAAATAATACCAAAAAAATATACATATATTTTTTAGGCGAAAAGTCCTGTTTTTAACCGTTTAAGTCCCAAGCACCTCAATCGCGCTGTTGAGATTTTATGTCGAGAAAACCTAGCTTATTTCGAACATTGTCTACAACTGACGATGCGCAACCGATTGTCGATTTACTGAAGCTCCTTTTAATGTAAATAATACATTTCTTTTTACAAAAGGTTGAATAATACTCTATGCAATAAAACATTACAAAATAATAATATTTATTTAACAATATTTCTGTGTTATGAACAAACAATTTAAATGAAGAGTAATAATTATAATTTGTAACTTTGATGTTTATCAAAACAAATTGGATCTCCTTTTTTACATAGAAAGAAAATTAATTGTGTTCTTTTTACTGCGTTTTTGCGGTGCTGCAAACTACGCATTGTCGCATACGTTGTGGCAACTTTACTAAACCACATGCTTTTTCCGTTACAAAACTATGTGCTTACTTTTCGGTCATCCACTGATAATCAATATCAAAAATAATATTCGGCATAAAATCTAGCCGAGATTTGAAACCATGTGGTTTATTATGTTAAAGGCTACCTTTTCCCAATATTTAACTGATCTTCGTTCTTTGAGGTATGTAAAGAGCATTTTATCCGATTCATCGACACCACCCATGAAGGCATTGAAGATTGAATAGTAGCGGGTTTTGTGGATCGTATTTCTCTGCAATGTCGATTTTTTGTTAAAGTCACATTTTACTCTTCTGCTTTCGTTGAAATTAATAATACAGGATTTTTTACACTTTTTCTTATTCCTTATAATAGTTCCAGAAAAATGTGATGTCCCTTATTCAAACAATTACTATCTTTTAATAAATTTACAACAACATCATATTCATAAGTCCAAACTTTTTTCAATCAGTAGTCGTTGTTTCTTTTGCACCTGTGATGTAACCACAAAGAAAGAAAACTTGGGAAATGATGTTTTCATGAGAATCTGAAAGAGTTCCTGCGGAAATACAAAACCTGTCAACAACAACAAAAAAATTGAACGCAAATGAAATTTTTTATTTATCTCTCAGTAAATCCGCTGACTTTCCCAATTTTTTATTCAGCAACTTTTTTTTTTATTTCACGTACTGTATATAGAAGTGTACCTAACGTTATTTACGAATTGATTTTTTTTCGCGAGAAAAATATATTTTGGCTCGACAAGAGGTGTGGAGATGGATGATGCAGATTGAAGACGGAGTTCAAAATTAACATTGAAGGTGTGTAGACCAACCAACTACAAATATAAATATTTAACATATAATGGTTGAGCTTCCTAATGGCGACGAACAAAATTAAATAAACATTACAAAAATAATAAGTGTAACTAATAGTTTATATAAAACGATACCAAATAATAATATCTAAAAAGTAATAAAAAATTATTTAAAAAAATCGTGTAATTATATATATGTATATATATATAAAATAGTTGTACATATAATTAAAGTGAAAGACATTTAATGTCATAAATAAAAAAAAAACAAAAAAAAATTTTAATAAAGTAAAAACGCCGAATTAAATCAGGTGGTTAAAACAAAAAAAAAACGGAGAAATCATCAATTTGGTTCGGCGGTAGTATCGGATCTGCAACGGGACCATAATATTTTTTTTTTTTTAACTTTTATTCCTCATGTAGGTATCTAAAAACTTTATTTATATAATTTTCTTTTCTTTTCTATGTTTTTTTAATTTAAGGTACTGACCACTAATACTAACCCTAGGCTGGCGAATCGAAGGACTGGAAACGATTATTCGGACAGCCACATTTAATGATTTCGGTTTTTATTTTTTTAAATAATAATAAATTGTTTCAAAATGATATTCAGTTGTGTTGATATTTTTTCCGCGCGTCCGGTGTGAATTTTGCTAATTCTGTTTTACCCATGAAGCAGTATTACTTTAAAATTTTTTCTCTTATTAAGTGCGATAAAAAATGTGTAAGTAATTTTTTTTGTGCTTCCACTGGAGATGAAATTGTAACACATCGATAACTCATAAGGGAACTAACGATAGCCTTATCTTGCAAATTCAAGCTCTCCTTGGTTCTACAAAAGTACCACCCCTCAACCACTGTTGCTAGCCAGCTGAGACATATACACTAGAATCGACAAGCAGAAGAGCTTGAAACAGTTTTTTCATCGGAACATTTCCTCGTTAAGAAAACTGTTACACACCTTTATAGCAAGAGGACGCCAAATAATATTTTGAAACAGAATCACACAGCATCCAGAATTGGAATGGGTACAAAGGGCCGAATGTCGAAGGGCCGAATGTGTCGAAGGGCCGAATGTCGAAGGGCCGAATGTGTAGAACGGCCGAATGAGTCGAAGAGCCGAATGTCGAAGGGCCGAATGTCGAAGGGCCGAATGGGTTGAAGGGCCGATTTTTTTTTTGTATTTAGAAATATAATTTTTTAAATTTGTTGTTTGAATATTTTGTAAATTTTTTTTTATTAAACATAACTGAATTTTTTATGAATTTATGTATTTTAATATTTTTCATCACGTATCCAGTCAGCGGTACATTTTGGTGAAGGAAAATTTTGTCATGCGCTACCAAAAGGTATATCCCTTTTCCTGCCCGTTAACACAATTGTGTGGGTACTGTAAAAGTACCATGTGAAAAATTTATTTTTGTATGTGTTTTGACGCAACTTACGCATTTGTGCTTTTCTTTTAAAATTTCCGAAAAAAAACAATATAACTATATACATAATTGTGTTAGTTGTACTTCAACACAAAAAAATTCTTTATTGGATCAATCTATCATTTTTAGGAGGTGTAAGCCAAAAATTTCGGAAAAATCACCATATTTTCCTGGAAAATTTTCAGTTTTTCCAAAAATATTTTTTTCATCCAAAAATAAAAATCGGCCGTTGTTATTTATTAAATCTTAATTTTAATGATAAAAATTCGAATTACAATGTCATGAAACGGGTAACAAAACTACATTTTTGCGTTATTTTAATAAAACTTTTTGATTTTCCGGAAAATTTTTCCCTTGTTTTATTTTTTCAATATTTTTTTAGTTTTATTTATTTTTTTTAATAACAATTGCTTCGTCAACCTTGCAGACACAGATCAAAGAGACTTTATCGCTCTTATCGCTTCTTCTGATAGTACCACAAATGTTAATAAAATCAACTTTTGTAAATATAAAACTTTCTTTTAATAAAATTTTAATTCGTTGTACTCCTTAGAGGATGGGGCTGCCCCAAACCTCCGCTTTTCCAGAATTTATACAATTCTTCAAGTGGCAAATTTTATTTATAATTTTAAACTAAGTAAAAAAAATAATAAAATTTTCCTAGAAAAATTGCAAAATTTTCCCGGGAAAATTACTTGTACTGTCGAAAAACTTTTAAAATACAATGTTAATATCAAAATTTTAAAAAAAATTACACATTTCTACTATTATGAATAGAATAATACGCAAGTTGTCACCAAAAAAAATGAAAAGGTCAAAATTTTCCCGGAAAATGTGACAATTTTCTCAAAATTTTTGGCTTGCACTTCCTAAAAACGATAGATGCACAATCCTACAAAGGAAATTTTTTAAAAAAATTTCATCTTACCCAAATTTTTTATCAAAAACGCCATTAAATACTATGATTTTTTACTCACACATTTGTGTGGTTTGAACTTAAATAGTTCTTATTTTTTTTTAAATACATGTAAAAAAAATAAAAAATAATTAAATTAAATAGAAAAATAAAAAAAATATATTTCTAAAAACAAAAAAAAAATAAAAAAAAATTCGACCCTTCGACCCATTCCGCCCTTGACACATTCGGCCCTTTCACATTCGGCCCTTCGAATTTTGGGGGGAATCCCCACGATAATGTTTGTATTTGGCAAGTAATGCGTTATGTTAGAATGGCACAGCGATCCAACTAGCGACTCAACAATGAATAATTCCTTGTGTGGTTTATAGTGTTCTTTGGATACTTAATGAGCGTGTTCAAGAAGTGGCTGAAATTTAGCACAGGGATCGTATTTATCGTGACCAGTTGGAAAAAATAAAGAGTTATCAATAAAGTGAAAATATTTCAAAATTTGTTGAAATGTATTTCGAGAGAAGATTCTTCGAAACCACGATATGTTACGTGTATTTTCGAAGCAATACGAATGCACAATGCAATACGAATGCACATTTTTTCACACAGATTCTTTGCTATGTTCGAGAGGATCACGTTGATTAGAAATGGCTTCAGCAACTCGTAAGCTGTTCAGTGAACATTGATTCGATGAACTCAAAATGCGTTGTCTTTTGTACTTTACAGGAACAAAATATGATCAAATGGATTTGTGATTATGCTTATAGATTTTCCTTTTGGATTAATTCTACCTTTCGGGGATACACCAAATTTAGAAAAGTTAAACAGTAAATGTGAATTAATTTTTTACTTACTTTTTGCGTTGCTTCGTTTAATCATTTTGAAATACACAATTATTAAACAATGAGAAACATTTATAGGTTTTGCACTTCAAATTCACGATTTTGCAAATGATATTAAATTTTTTTTATTTCATTCACAACTTTATACAATTCAACCTCAATTTTTTCTACTTCATGGTAAATTTTTTGAAAAGCAAATTCGTGTTTTTTCAAACTAACTTCAATACAACTTCAAACAAATTCTAATTTTAGTAATTCAAGTTCGTTCAAATCAACTTTTTGCAAAATTAATTCAGTGCTCCCAATTCTTAACGGATTATGATGGGATTGGGTATGTTGGATTGTTGTTTAGTTGACGATTCATGTCAAAATGTTATTTGACAAACATAAATTATAATCGCTCTGATTGGTTGAAGGTCAGCTTTATTTTTTTATCGTGCGACAAAAATTTAAAACTGTACGTTGCTCAATTTTGTGTAAGATTAAAAATTTTGATGGCAGCGAGAACAAAAGAATATCATAAAGAATTTTATGGATTATTAATTTATTTTCATTTAAATAGGTAACATATACAATTTCAAAAACAGCAGAAATAAAAACTTTTTAATGCTTTATAAAATGTCATAAAATATCCTTAGGACAAAATTTTAAAGAAGTATCGATTAAGTGTGAATTTCGTTTTCATCGCATAAGATAAAAAATAACTAATCAGAGCGATTATTATTTAAGTCTGGCAGACAAAGTTTCTACATGAATCATCGCCTTATTTTGGACAAAAAATGTGTATTGGAATCGAGAAAACACATGTTCAAATCTAAGGTTTAATACTTTTTACGCTATTTGCCGTAGGCACTTGGCGAAACACACTTATACTTAATAAACACATTTTTATTAATCACTTGTTTTTGAGTAGATACTCCTGATGATGACCTAACAAGTCGAAATCGATCGAGTGATTTCTTAAACTTTTTGAAAAATATTCTGCGAAACAAAAACAAGTGATTAATAAAAATGTGTTTATTAAGTCTAAGGTTTAACGTGCAAACAATAAAACAAAAAAAATCGTAATAGAAGAAAATGTAACACATCCAATAAATAACTCCAATTATAATTTTAGGATCGTATATGATCAGGTAGTTTTGGGTACATTATTTTGGATTTATTGTTTTATTATATACTGTTTTATTTATGAAATAAGAAAATAAATTTAGAGAAGGTATTGGACTAAGAACTAAAAATTAGTATTGTATATAAACAGATAACTAAAAATGTACGAATCATTATTCTGTGAGTTTTGGCATAGTTTAGTTTGTGAAAAAAAATATTCCATTTTTTTTATATGTCAAAATGAAAAATCCAGAAAATGAAAGGGGTAGGAGTGATTTGCAAGGGTCAGAGGAGCAGGAGGAGTCACATGCAATTCGCCAAACGAGACACGGCCAGCATCATAAAAGGACAAGTTTAGAGTCCAAGAAAAAATTAATTATGTTTTACAATGAGGGAAGATCAATTGTAGAGTCAGCGGAACGAGCCGGTATAAATAAAAACACCGCTAATACAATTATTAAAAAATATTTGAGAGATGGCGAGGAAATAATTACGGCATAAGATGCTCAAAAATTAATGACAATATTTTAAATAAAATTGAGGAAATTGTGGAGGATAATCTATCGATAACTCTTAATAATATCAAAGAAAACTTGAGAGAATGGGCTGACATAGTGCTTAGCATTTCTTCAATTCGAAATGGACTACGTAAACTAAGAATAACTTTAAAACTGGCCCAAATTGAGGTGGATCGCCTAATTGATGACAGAATCCTGGATCTTAGAAGTTGTTATGTAATTTATTTTTCGGAAAATGCACCACAAGATCGAAAAAATATAATATTTGTGGATGACGCTTCAACTACCGTTTAACGCGATCGAAAGCGCGTTCAAGAATTAACACAAGTGCTTATGTGACGGTGCCAGTGGTTAGAGGCAGAAATGTATCGCTGATAGCAGCAATGAATTGTCAAGGAATTGTTTATAAAAAAGTCATAGCTAGTTCTACTGTCAATTTTACAATTTTTGCGCATTTTATGAGCTTTTATCCAAGCTGAGAGATATCAATATCGAAAACGCTTGGATAGTACTCGCTAATGCGGCTATTCATAAAACAGATGATATTCGAAACTTTTTTGCAAATATGTACTTTACACACATTGGTTTTCTTGTTGCCATACTCACCAATGTTAAACCATATCGAAAAGGTGTTTTCAAAAGTTAAAATATGCGCACGGTCACTTTTAGCTTGACCGGTCATTGACTGAAATTATCAATACGTCTGCTGAAAGTATTACATCATCAGATTGTAATAATTACTATATAAACATGACCATGCACTTACCACTAGCTGTTACAGGAGCAGCGATATATTTTTTATATTATATTCTTATAAAACACTCTTTGAAATGAATTTAGAAATATTTGGTTTACATATTAATAAATATTTGAATTTTACAAACAAATAAATATGCTTTTATTATTTTTATTGAGATATGGGTCACCTGTCTGTTACAAAAATGTCCCAGCTCGTAAGAATGTACGAACTTGAAATATTAAAACATAAATTTGTTTTAAAATATTTCAATTTACTTTACATTTAATTGAAGTTACTTTGAGAAAATATAAATTTACTTTGCAAAAAATTAAAGTTGCCTTAGCAGAAATTGACAATGGAATATAAAAAATTGAGGTTGACTTGTAAAAAGTTGTAAATAAACATAAACAAATTGAATATAATTCCAAAATTGTGAATTTGAAGTGCAAAACTTTCTTCTAGAAATCATTAATTCTATTAAATAATCCAAACCTAACATCGTAATCGGTTAAATTGCCTGAGTTTCGTTCAAAGTGGCAATTATTCAAAATACCTTATAAAAATCATCTGAGAATCCCATTTCCATCAGGCATACCCAATCTTATCATATTCCGTTAACATTTGATCAAGATCCGTCCAAGGTGGCCATATTCCAGAATTTCCTCCAAAACTCATTTAAGAATCCCATTTCGCACCTGCATACCCAATCCCATCATAATCCGTTAAGAACTGGGAGCACTGAATTAATTTGCGAAAATTTGCAAAAAATTATCGAAACGAAATTAACGAATTAAAACTTGAAACTGTTTTAAAAATATGTGAATTTGTTTTGCATTTAATTGAAGCTAGTTTGAAAAACACGAATTTGCTTTTCAAAAAATTGACCATGAAGTAGAAAAAATTGAGGTTGAATTTTAAAAAATTGAGGTTGACTTGTAAAAAGTTGTGAATGAAATAAAAAAAATTGATTATGATTTGTAAAATTGTGAATTTGAAGTGCAAAATCTATAACCGTTTGAGTCCCAAGCAGCGCGATCGCACTGTTGATATTTTATTTCGAGAAAATAAAATAAATAAATGTGACTGAACGATGAGAATCGCGTTACCTAACAAACACAAGGGGGTTGATTTTTCTCAAAATTGGACGAACGACACATGACGTTTTCGTATACGCATAAGGAGTATAGTATACAATTTTATATTAGTGTGTGTAATTTTTCTGTGGTTATATTTGTTTGTTTTCCGCAAATGTAAGCATCAACAATTATGAATCGGTACAAACCGGTTCTGTTTTTTGGTGCTTATGTCGTCTTCGTAATCTCGCTTTTTGGCATCTCGCCATTTATTTGAGTGGTGAGTTAATACGTTCGCGGAAATGACTGCTGTAGCGGTCATACAACTTTTTCGTTTTTTAACACGTTTGCGGAAATAACATTCATTTTTAAAGGAATAATTCGACATATTTTTCAATTCGCACAATACATTTCTTTCCGCGACGAAATATCATTGCAATTACAAAAGTTATAAAATGTGTTCCTCAGTAGCACACACATTTAGAAAGTGTGCGTCAATGTGTTGAGAAAAAAAAAATTAACTACACATATTTTAATTTTTTTTTAATGCGATGTTGAATGAATGTTTTGTTTTCGCAGAAACACAGAATTAGAAATTATTTTAAAACTAAAACTAAATAAATTTAAGTTTATTTAAAGCATATTTGCATTGCATTTACAAATTTTAAATTATAAATGAAATTAATCTAGAAATGTCATATTCAAGAAATTAAATGGCGCACATCGCACTATCACAAACACGCATACCATTACTATATACTTGCGGTTATTTCGTCAACTTGTCGAATTTTGGAAAAAATCGACCCAAGAAGCGATTGTTTTCTGCGTCGTAGTTTACTTTTGTTGTTTGCGTTTGAACAACAAATGATTTTCCAAAATTTTAACGTCTTGCATTAATTTCAACGATTGTGTACGATATTCATATTGTGAAAACAAACTGCTATTTAAAATTATTAATCTAATTTCAATTTTATATTTTATTTTAAATTAATTAACATTTTTTCTGTTGTAACTTCTCATACACAGTTTTATATAATAAGAAAAAAAACAAAGTATATTTTTTATATAAATATTTCTTAAGTTGCTGTTAACCCTTTTTTCTTTTAATATTCAATAACTTAATAAACTATAGTAAGCCTTCCATTTAACGGACGGTCGATTTAACAGACCTCGATTTAACGAACGTTCGATTTAAAGGAATTTTTTTTATTTTCCATTTTTCGGTTATCGGTTGTGATGGGATTGGGAAATGGAATTCTTAAATGATTTTTGGAAGAAATGTTGAAATATGGCCATCTGGGACGGAACTTGATCAATTCTTAACCGATTATTATGGGATTGGGTATGTTGGATGAACATGAGATTCTTAAACGATTTTTGGCCATATTTCAGAATTTTTTCCAAAAATCATTTAAAAATCGTATTTCCATCCAACATACCCAGTCGCATCATAATCGGCTAAGAATTGGTCGACTTTTGTCCCAGGTGGCCATATTCCAGAACTTCTTCCAAAAATCATTTAAGAATCCCTTTCCATCCAGCATACCCAATCCCATCGTAATCGATTAAGAATTGAACGAGTTCCATATTCCAAAACTTCTTCCAAAATCTGTTTAAGAAAATCATTTCCATCCAACAAACAAAATCCCTTCATAATCGGTTAAGAGATAAACTAGTTCTGTCCTAGGTGGCCATATTCCAGAACAAGTTCAAAATCAGGAGTCGATTAAATTTAAAAACTTTAAAAAAATATTAAATTAACAAAGCGCTATTTTTGGACATACAATAACAAGCGCTATCGCGCTGCTTGGGTTTCTTCAAACTCAGTTAGAAAAAACGCGGTTGCGCTGTTTGGTATTCTGTGACAGTGTTTTTTTAATACGCCCTGGGACTCAAACGGTTAAAATCATTTTTATAATGAATTTTGTCGCCAAATTTGTTTAAAAAAATAAAAATGTTAAAAATACTTTCCTTCCGCATGTCAAACAGTTTTCCTAAGTTTTAAAAGATTGTTTTTTAAGAAAAAAAAATCTGTTGGCTAGTTTTAAAAGTTTTATTTTAATTTTTAAATAAATATTTTTTTAACAAATGACACACAATATTATTATACACCCCGATTCTGAAGCACAGTCATCGACTGAAAATGGTCTTAAGTAAGACTTTTTGTCTTTATTTTGAGTTTAGTCTTAATTATGGCACTTTTCGTGTTCTACGCATACTCGTAGTTGGCGTTGGTCTTAAAAAAGTCTTACGTAAGACATACAGACTTGGTGATCTTATTAGTCGCAGACTACGTGCAGAAAACGAAAAGCCTCATAGTTAAGACTAAACTCAAAACAATGACAAAAAGTCTCACCTAAAGCCTTGTTCTCATTAGTCAAGTTACTTGATTTCAAGTACTTGAATTCAAATTTGCGTTCTTATATATTCAAGTTAATTTAGTCAAGTAGTTGCTTAAAATGTCATCGAATGAGTTGGTGCGTGCTGAAATTTAAATAATAAAAACTGAAATTCCGAATGAATTATTAAAAATTGCAAATGCGTTATTAATTAAACATAAACGTAAACAGAGAATCCAGAGATAGTCAACGTGGTTTAGATTTTAGAGTATTTGAAACACCAATTTCACTATTACCAGATACAGTATAGATTTAGTGATACTAATGAGATTTAGTGATACTACTAGCTGTTTCTTGCATAATTGCTTAGAAGCATAACTGAAAATGCATATTTAACAAAAGGATCCCTAGATGAAGACCATAACAGATAGGCCATATAAGTCCTGGAGCATGGCGAGAAACTACTGGGAAAGCTGAACAATCAATGTCAGATATTACATCCGGGGTGGGTTCGCATAATTATTGGTTCGGCTCGTCGTAAATTAAATGACCTAAAGCTTGATGAAGAGAGAGTGGAGCCCAAAATGTTTAATGGGGCATTTAATTAGACCATAATGAGCCTAAAATTATTTGTATGCTTTCTCAGGATGCCGGAAAGAGCCTTTTTTCGTTCATTTTAGTTACTAAATGTTTTTAAAATTTTCATCTCCGGCATTTCGGTCGTGATATAAAGTTAAATTGATATTTCACAAAACTTCGAAGGATTGGTAAATTTCAAAAAAATTTATAATTTCTGCACAATTCCACTTCATTTACAACTAAATTGTATAATGAAGCTCATATCAGACGGCTCAACTTGAATCCCAAAGTTGAAAGGGTCTCTATTTAACTTGATACTTGAAGTAAAGTAAAATTAATTTGAATTCAAGTAAAATACCACGTTCATATCAGTCAAGTAGATTCAAGTTACTTGAACTCAAGTACTTGAAATCAAGTAACTTGACTAATGAGAACGAGGCTTAACACCATTTTTCAGTCAATGACTGTGCTTCAGAATGGAAGTAAATCAAAGTAATCCGTATTACACTTTACAAATACAACGACATTCACAATGTTTGCGACTGTTCAACTCACTCATAACATAATATATCTACCACAAAAAGTAGAAAATTAACTCCCTCTCCACAATTTTTAATCCTCAGGGCCATTGTGGATAAATACACAAAACGCTTAAAAAATATAATGAGAACCTTCTCAAGTTCTTTCTCGGCAGTTTGGTTTCGTACTGATAAAAAGTTAGTCTGCTCATCAGGTTTCAACGACCAAACTGCAAAAACTCCAATCTTTCTTCATATATCTTTAGTATAACACAAGAACATATCGTCCTGGCGAATTATATCACCAAATTAAAACTTCTGGAAAAAGGAATGGCAATGTATTTGTAAATACTTAATAAACACATTTTATTAAACACTTGTTTTTTATGTCGCAAAAATTAGATTTTTGAATATTTCAATTAAAAAATTTGTTCAAAAAGTTTAAAAGATTAATTTTTTATTTAAAATATACAAAAATCTAAGTTTTGCAAAATAAAAAAACAAATGTTTAATAAAATGTGTTTATCTTGTGTAAGTGTGTTTCGCCAAGTCTCTAGGGCCAAATAGTGTAAAAAGTATTGGTAATTAATATTTTGTCTAAAATCCTGAAATAACTTTAAAATAAAAAAAAAGTAAACGAATTGAAAAATAAAACAACGGGATTTCTGGCAAAAAAAACATAAATATAAACATTTTCATAACCTGTCATTATTAACCAAAAACATTGATTTAAAATGCTACAACTTTTCTTTTGAAACAAATTATTCTGTTATAAAAAAAAAACCTTTTTAAATTTAAAAAATAAAGTATTTTATAAATCATTTTACAAAATATGTTGTTAAAATAAAATAACTTCGTATTTTTTTATTTTGCAAACCAAAATTGTTCTCAGTGTGTTCACGAGTTACTATGTTATTGGAAATTAATTAGTGTTTCTTTAAGATTCTGTTGCGTTTCTCAATGAGGTCCAGGGACAAGAATTGTTCTTTTATTTAGCTACAACATTGTTAATTACTGTAAATTTATCAATTACCTGATTATATTTCTCAATAATCAGTTTGAAAGTTGTTTCTGGATCATTAATATCAAAATGCGTGCCTTCGAGAAAATCAATAAAACATGAATCAACTTTAAAAGGGTGTAAATGGTTTTAAATTGTGTAAGACTCTAAAGATTTCTATTTAAAACCCGCTTACTTAAGTCCCGAACTACATGTGTCACTAATGGACATGCGACACCTAAAAAATTACTTAATCTTTAAAGCAGAGATGTCTGCTTAATATTAATACATTTCCATTAATTAATGATCGTCATATAGCTATAAATATACTTATAAAATTGCAGCTTTATAAATATTCAATAAATTTCGTACTCCCGAAAGCATACTTCCTTATCATCGGTTCAGTTTGCCGATAGAACATATTATTTATTACCCCGATATTTAATTTTAACATCCATTAAATAATTAACTCAATTTTATAATGAGTTTGTTTGTTTCTATATATTTCCAGAGCTTCAGCAATAAAATTAAAACGCTAACATAATTTGGCACAACGTATCATATAAATCCAAAATGGACGGAAATCAGACGCGAAACGAAATGATAGGAGAAATCGATCGAAGGCGGATCACGGACGAAGCATTTCACGTTCTAATCGTCCTCTATAGCGTACTTATAGTATTCGGTGCAGCCGGTAATAGTTTAGTTGTATTAGTCGTTGCTCGAAAACCAGCAATGCGTACAGCAAGAAATATGTTTATACTAAATTTAGCTATATCAGGTGAGTGTGAACGAATACACAAAAAACCACAAAACCATTTTTTATTACAAAATTTTATAAATTCATTTTACAGCAGAGATAAAGATATTTTTCAATTAAATATTTATAACATTATTTTTTTCAATTTCAGATTTGCTACTGTGCTTGGTTACCATGCCGCTAACATTAATTGAAATACAAGCTAAATATTGGCCATTCGGTACAGATGTTGTACTATGTAAATTAATTGAAACTTTACGTGCTATTAGTATATTTGTATCAACTATTTCAATTACAGCAATCGCTCTAGATAGATATCAGGTGAGCAAATAATTTATTATTAATTAAAATATAAAACGATACATAATTAATAATCAGCTCGTATTACAATTTTTAATTTCGTTTTGGCTTGGCTTTTGTATAATATATATTTGCGTGTGTCCATCGTACGAATAATTAATGCTTAACAGACCGTATTAAATTTACATAAAAAATTAAATTAAATTGCATTAAAAAAATATAAATGGCAAATCATCTTTTTTGTGTCCTAAAAATCCTAAAAATAAAACAATATTATACGGGAGGACGCACTCTCGAATATCTTTTTATATACGTATACGCATAAAAAATTAAGGATCATTAATTTTAATGTTATCAAAATTTAAATAAACCGTCGTAACGAACGGGATGCGAACGGTTGACGTAAATCGATCAAAATACAAAGGAAACCAACCCGATCTATGTAAATATGTAAGCGGAATATGAGACACGTGACAAAAAAAACGATAATGATGCTATATCTATTTATCAAGCACAGTCTGCATACCACTATTGAGATATAATATGGTAATTTACAGAGATTTAAAAAAATCGGTCATCTTATAGCTACTTACATTCAAAGAACGTTATTAAGTCGAAATATTTATAAAACATTCTTCTTAATGTTAACTGATTACAGATTATTCATCAATCTTGTATGTCTTCGAACCCTACTCTATATGTATAAATCCTTTTAACTTTTGTTCAAAATCCCTAAAACGTATAGATTTTGTATTTTGAAGATTTTTTGTAAATATAAATTATGTATACATTTTAAATTTATGTTGAACGAGGACTTCTTTAAAGATTTGTCAATCTAATATTTTATTGTTTGCAATCCTTTCGTTATAAGTATGTATGTTTAACGAAATTTTTTTTTTGAAGTATGTATTTTATTCTACGTACAAAAACAACAAAATTATTTTTTTGTAAAACTCGTTCATATGCCCGTCTACGTTATTTTTCAATTTTTTGCATTATTGAGTATTTTATCGCCATTCGCCATGACAAAAAAAAAAATAATAAAATAAAAAATTGTCACTGAACTTTAAAAACTTTAAATTTCTTTTTACCATAATATAAAAATCAAGATTCAAAATTCCAATACCTAAATTCCGATTTTTTTTGTTTTAGTGTAAAATTTACAAAATTTCATTACTTTTTCAGTTTAATATGTATTACAACATTTCGCAAAGATTCTTATTTATTTAATTTGATTTAATTTTTCTGACAAATTAATACACAAACATGATCCCAGTTTTCGGGTTAGGTACCATTCGCCAAAACCAGAAATCCAAAAACAAAATTTCAAAAAAAACTAAACAAAATTACAGAAACTAAATTTCTAATAAAAAATATCCTAAACAAAATACCAAATTTTAAAATTCCAAAATAAATTCCATTTTATGCTCACGAAAATGTAAAAGGCACAAATGCGCGTCTTTCATATTTTCATATAGATATTAAATGGAATTTAAATTGGAAATTTAATTATAACTTTTAATTAAGAAATCTACGATTAAGTTCTAATCAACGATTTCCTCTAATTTGCTTAAACCATTTCAGTGCTTATTTATTAATAACTGTATCATTCACAAGTTTGTTAATAGATACTGGCGGTTGGATACGGTTTGCCAAATCCAAAATTTTAGAACCGAAATTAAAAAATCGAAACTCCAAAAACAAGAGACCAAAAATCCAAAAAAACAATTCCAAAAAAAAAAACAAAAAAGTTAAATTCCTATATAAAATGTCAAATTTCAAAATTCCAATACACAAATTCCCAAAAAGCATCCATTTTACGCCAATAGAAATAAAAAGGGAACGGGTCGGTTATCCAAAAAAAAATCCAACTGGCCTATAATTCCCAAAATCTCAATTAACAAAAATATAAAATTCCATTATACAAAATGCCATAACAGAAAAATCAAAATTTAAAATTCCAACTGAGAAAACTCCAAAATTTATTTATATTAGAATAAAAATTACATATACAAAATTCCATTAATTCACTAGTTTAATAATATTTGCAGCATTTCGCAAAAACTCTAATTGGTTTATTTCAATTAATTACATTATTATTATTTAGTAATTTCAATTAATTAAATTAAATTAAATTGTTCTGAAAAACTATTATTTATATTTATTTTAATTAATTTACTCATAAAAGATTCCCATTGTCTACCGAAATGATTAGCGCTTATACCGATCCCTCCTTGAAACATGCTAATGTATACGGGTACGATTTGCAAAAGCCAAAATTCCAAAAATGAAATTCCAAAATCAAAATTCCAAAAACCAAAATTCCAGAAACCAAAATTCCAATAAAAACAATTCCTAAAAATAAAATTCCAAAAAAACAAAATTCATACACAAAATGCCAATTTTCAAAATTGCAATATTCAAAATTCCAAAAAATTCCATTTTTTGCCATGGAAATAGGCGCGCGTGCCTTTCATATTTCCATGGCAAAAAATGGAATGTTAAATAGGAAATCTATTAAGCTTTATTCAACGGTATCTTGCAATTTGCTGAAAACGTTACAGTGCTTATTTATTTTTATTAATGACTGTACCATACACTTGTTTTTAGTATATATTAACATGTTTCAAGGGGAGATCGGTATTCTAAAAAACGCAATCCTGGTTTCTAGAATCACAACAATAAGCGTTAATCAATCTGGTAGACAATGGGAATCGTTTTTTGGTAAAATAAATAAAATAAGTATAAATAATAGTTTTTCAGAAGAATTAAAATAAATTAATTAAAATAGTTAAAAATAATAATAAAATTAATTGAAATAAACCAATTAAAGTTTTTGCGAAATGCTCCAAATATTATTAAACTAATGAAAATATGGAATTTTGTATATGGATTTTTTTTCTAAAATAAAAAATTTTTGCATTTTTCTCAAATAGAATTTTGAATTTTGATTTTTATGTTATGGTATTTTGTAAAATGGAATTTTATATTTTTGTTGATTGGGGTTTTGGAAATTTAGGCCAGTTGAAATTTTTTTTTTTTTGATAACCGACCCGTTCCTAAATTCTATTACTTTATTAGTTAAAAAATATTTGCAGCATTTCACATAAACTCTAATTCATTTATTTCAATTAATTAAATTTAATTTATTTGTTCTTAAAAAATATTAATCAAAGATATAATTCCAATCGTTTACCAGATTGATTAAGGCGTGTTGTGGTTTTAAGAAACAGGGTTAGGTTTTTGGAATACCGAACCGTTCCCGTATAGTTGGTAATATATATTCAAGAATTTCTTAACTATAAATTATAATAAAATTCTCAAAATAAATTCCATTTTAGGCCCATGTGAATAAAATGGAATTAATTTTGGAATTTTGTGTAGGAATTTGATTTGGTTTTTTGAACTTTTGATTTTTCAGTTTTAGATTTGGCAAATCGCACTCAACCCAAATTAGACACAAGCCGGTTCTCCAAAAAATAAAAAAAATCGAACTAGCCTAAATTTCCAAAATCACAATTAACAAAAATATAAAATTCTATTTTACAAAACACCATAATATAAAAATCAAAAATTCAATATTCCAGTTGTGAACATTCTTAAACTTATTGTGTTTAGAAAAAAAAATCCATTTTAAAAATTCCATTATTTATTAAATTAATATTAATTGCAACATTTCGCAAAAATTCTATCTTAGTAAAACTTTTTCACTTTATAATCAATCAAATGCGTTTATATTTTCTAGCATTGATTATATGCTGCAGAATTGGTTGGGTATGAGTGTCCAAAACCAAAATTCCAAAAAGAAAATCCCAAAATTAAAATTCCAAAAAACAAAATTCCAAGCACAAAATACCAAACACAAAATTCGCGCGATAAAATGGAATTTTGTATTTATTTTACAAATTATTGTACAAACAAGTATTATTGAAATAAGTTGTAAACCTCGCGAAAATAAAGCAAATATTGTTTATTTGCGAGTAATTCAACGGAAACATGGCATCGACGGCTGAAATTAATTGTTGGTAAAAAGAAATCCGGACTCTACAACATTATAAATGAATTGCAGAAAGAGTTGATAGTGTCGAAAACGAAATTGACAGACTTCGGAGTGGGCAGCGCATTCGTCAAAATATAAAATTGTCAAAAAATTGATTTTTTATATAGAGAAATTTATAAATATAAAATTTTTTGCGAAATATTG
The DNA here is from genome assembly GCA_932526605.1 of Nephrotoma flavescens. Lineage (NCBI taxonomy): Eukaryota > Metazoa > Arthropoda > Insecta > Diptera > Tipulidae > Nephrotoma > Nephrotoma flavescens. The sequence continues at coordinate 97,647,550 of OW052220.1, read as the reverse complement.
CGGTTAATATTAATTTAATAAAATTTTTCATTTGGTTAAATAAATTATTGTATTTTGGTTTTGGAATTTTGAAATTGGAATTATTATTTTTGGTGATTTGCACTAAGGAATTTAGTTTTTTACATTATTACTAAATAAGTACTATACAAAATATGAATTATGTATATAAAAATTCCGAAAAAATCCATTTTATGGCCATGGCACGCGCCTTTCATATTTCCAGAGCCATAAAATGGAATTTTTTCGAATTTTGTTTATTGAAATTTTGAAATTTGGCATTTTGTATAGGAATTTTGTTTTTTTGGAATTTTATTTTTAGGAATTGTTTTTATTGGAATTTTTCTTTTTTGAATGGTGTCTGTAACGGTATTAGCAGTAACTACAAGATACCGTTGTATAAACCCTTAATCGAAGATTTTCTAATCATGAATTAAATAAAAATTCCTAAAAATTCCATTTTATGGCCTTGGAAATATGAAAGGCACGCGCCTATCATATTTCCATGGTCAAAAAATGGAATTTTTTAATTGGAATTTTGGCATGGGCATAAAATGGAATATATTTTGGAAATTTTATTATAAATTATAAAATCGGCTCGATTATTCAAACAAAAATTCCAACTGAGCTAAATTTCAAAAATCCCACAAACAAAAATATAAAATTCCATTTTACAAAATACCATGAGATAAAAAACAAAATTCAAAATTCCAATTGAGAACATTTTTAATATAAAAAAAGATCCATATACAAAATTTGAATATTTCTTAGTTTTTTTTTTGCAGCATTTCACAAAAATTCTAATTGATTTATTTCATTTCACTTAATTATTATTACTTAATTCTTTCAATTAACTTCATCGTTATTATTTAATTATTACAATTAATTAAATTTAGTTTAATTGTTCTTAAAAATTATTATTCAAACACGATTCTCTGTTTAACATTTTATTATATCGCACGCTTGTTGTGATTGTAGAGAACAGCGTTGGATTTTTGTGTTGGGTACGATTTGTTAAATCCAAAATTCAAAAAATCTAATTCCAAAATCAAAATTTCAAAAAACAAAATCACAGAAACAAAAATTCCAATAAACACAATTCCTACAATTAAAATTCCAAAAAAAAAAAATAAAAAATTCCTATACAAAATGCCAAATTTCAAAATTCCTGTTTACAAAATTACATTTTGACACGCGCCTTTTATATTTTCATAGGCATATAAAATGGGATTTAAATTGGAAATTTTATTATGATTTTTAATTAAGAAATCTACGATTAAGTTTTAATCAATGATATCTTGAAATTTGTTAAAACCGTTTCAGCACTCATTTATTAATAACTGTACCATAAACAAGTGTTTAAGTATGCATAGAGGCATAACAAATTATCCCAGCAAACATATCTCAGAAAATGTTTTTTTTTAATCAGGCAACAATAACATATTATTAATAAACAATTTTAATTTTATATTCCAGCCTATTATTATTGGACCGGGCTCCAGAAATTTTATGAAAATTAATGAAAAAACGAAAAATTATCAAATTTATTATATTCGATATGTTTTCAATCATAATATAATTAGCCATTGTGTCAATCACCAAAAAAGTATTTTTTTGTTCAATACACGGCTACCCGGGTAGCAACGTGCACACTGATTTTAAAACCAAATATTTTTTATTTTGGTATACGTCGGAGATCACAGTGATTTTTTACATAAATTTAAAACGTATTTTATTTTAAAACATTCAGAGTATTTTATCGCTACATAACTCAAATCTTGAATGAAAATTATTTTCGTAATGCTTTTTTGATTATTTATTTTACAACTGCGAGTAATTGCTATTCTATATACATAGTTGGGGACTCGTAGCAGAGAGTGGTATGGCAATAATTTGGCGATTGTGTTACGATTAAAATTATTATAAAAATTAAATATAGAACTTTTAACTGACATTTAAAAATTATACAGATTTTAATTTGTATATTGCGAATCAGGCCACACGACAAAATATCAAATTAGACGTTCAATTAAATTAAAAACAGCGAGAATTTTCATTTTTCAAAAAATATTTATATTCGCTAGATTTTTACATGTTTCAATAAATTCGCGATGACAGGAAACGTAATTGAAATTTTGCTGGAAATATGTTTGAATCAAAAAACTTTTTGTTCTGTTTATAAATGTTCCACCATTAGGACCAACTCAATGTGTATGTGTCAGAAATAAATAAACAAAATTAATTGAAATCAATTTTAAGTCAAAATATTTCCTTCGCTATGGTTATGCGAGGAAGATTTTTATGAAAAATGAAAATTCTAAAAAATGTCAAGCGCTTTTTTTACAAAGAGCTCTCATATTGGATTTTTTTTGTTGTGTAGGGAGGTAGAATACAATAATACTCTTAAACCGCAAAGTATGGAGACATGGATAAATTATCGGCTATACCTATCAAATTGTATTTAAGGCTGTGGGCCAATTCTCAAGTAAATCTAGGGTAAATGCCGTTTTTAACACTGTTTGCGATAAATTGAAATACTGTACTAAAAAGTAGGGTAAAGCGAAGACACAAAAGGTAAATAGTAGTTGTTTTTGTTTTTGCTAAACGAATCATGAAAATATGGCGGCCATGTTTCTAGACATAATTTTTTTTATATTCACTAGCATTTCCCATGAAATGAAAATGAGCTTGTATATTTATGGACACAGTTTTATTTGTTAAAATTGTTATTTATTTTTCCAATAAATTTATTGTGTATATTACGCAACAAATATACAATTTAAATTTATTCGTATAAACAATACGAATAATTGGAACAACAACTATAAAAATTATGACATTAGTTCGTGTACCTACATACAAATTTTTGTATATTCCTAGAAACCATGTGCCCCTTTAAGCCGCATGTACCTAATTTTATTTACTAGAGAATTGGTACGATTTGAAAAGTAATTTGTACTAAAATTTCAATTTACTGTACTAATTGATTTACTTGAGAATTGGCCCACAGCCTAAATAGTAAAATATTTTCTTTTTACTCTTTATTCTTCTTCAATCATTATCTTATCGTAGAGGAAGACCCGACTACGCTGGCCTGATGACGTCGAACAAAATCTACGTATATGTTTTAGGATGTCGAAACTGGAGGACGAGGGCGATGAATTGAGACGGATGGTAGACCATAGTGCAGGCGGCAACATCTCTTTATGCGATGTGAAAGCTAGAGAGAAAGAAAGAGGTCCTGAGAGATTCATATCCAAGGTTGGTGTTTTTGCTGGTTCAAAAATTAGACGAAAAAACCAGAGAACAGTGGGCTCATGAAACTTCAGAAATATAGAATTCCCAACTTGCCAAAATGTTTGATTAAATTTCTTATAAAACAATCTAATGTCTGGATCCGTTGTTCGGTTTGTCACAAGGGTTGCCATCCACATTGTTCAAATGCTATAAATGACTGGTTCAGATGAATTTTAACGCGCAGTCTAATGTCTGACAATGATCCCAGCCATGTAATTGATGACTGATAATCCCAGTTATGAAAGCAACCTAAAGAGGTTTTGGGAGAGCGAGGTAGTATTTAGTAACGCCCTTCACTGCCATGAAGGATTATTTGAAAAAAAAACAAACAATTATCAGATAATCACTTTATGGTAATGTTTTAATTTAAGTTAGAAAGAAATCCATTACAAGAGTCATTAGGTATTGCTTGTACTCGCAGCCCCAGACACATGAAAAGAGTCAAGTTACAAAGAAGTTTTTCTGATTATTTGCATTTGCACACCACGCTGATTGAAAAGAGACTACCACGGGTGTATATTGTGTTCAACGTGTTATCCGAAACGACATCGGAGTACTCGTTGAATGATACCTTGTTAACTGGGCCGATATTGCAAGTCCTCAACGTGGATATTTTATTTTGTTTCTGAATTCGTGAGATAAAGTGTTCAGCAGATGCCGAAAAGATGCACCGCCAGATATGGGTATACAATGATGATCGTCGACATCAACCAATAGTTTGGCAGAAGACACCTGATAGCAATAATAATAAATATATCAATAGAGATCAATTTTGAGCAATACAATCAACCAAGAAAGCCGTTGGGCTGGCAAGATGAATATCTAATATATAAATTTCCCAATTTGGGATTAATCTTCGCAAATGGCCCTCCAATTGAAATAAAGTTTTCACTAAATTGAACGTCGTAAAATCTCGACCTTTGTCCTCAAAACCATTGAACGAACAGCCCCATAAAGTTAAAGTTTTGGGAATGCAATCGCAACCAACCACCGATACATTTACGTATCATGTGTCAGCTCATGATTTAGCTCTAGCATATATAGTAAAAGAGCTATATTCACTGGACCTGTTCAGCTCCATTCACTATTAAAATAAAAAGCTTTTTTTCAACTACTGTGGCATTCAGATTTGAGATGCGATAGTAGATGCAAATTCAAGAAGAAATAGTAAATGTTATCACCCTCTATATACTTCGTTGGCTAGTTATGCCCGATAAACCATCTGATTTGCATGGATTTTCCAATTCCAGTGAAGTAACATTCACTGCCACGATTAAAGTTATGTTGGATTTTATTGTTAAGCAAATTAATAAAGCACATTTAGTAAATTCTCATTTACGAAAATTCTGGGTTGTTTATGGTAGAAGTATACAATAAAAACAGCAATTCGAAATTGTATTTACTGCATTAATCAACGATCGCTGACAGAAAACCAACTAATGGGTTACCTTCCGAAGGAGCGAGTAGAGCTAATCCGACCTTTCTTAAAAATTGGGTTGAATTTCGATGATCTTGTTAAAACCTATCTAAAACGAGAGTGTGGACCACAAGTTCCAAAATCTTACATCTGGTTGATAAATTGCTTTAGTACCAAGACGGTTCATTTAGACCCCGTATATAGCAGATATGACTACAGATCCTTTTTTGGGTGCGCTTTACGGATTTTTTTCGAAGGGGTTGTCAGTACTGACAAAAACTCATTTTCAGAAGGAAATTTGAGCTAACGTACTTACGCTTAAATTCGAATAATTTAAATGATCATAATACAATGCTTCATGTGATCCAAGTTGGAAACAGGAGGAATATAATGGACATCACTAAATCATGTAAATTAATGACTCTTTCACCACCGCCACGAGAATGCCCGTGATTCCTTCAATAAACTACACAATCAGAACTAAAATTCAGCATTCAATAAATAAGAAGAAAGCCGAGTTTTGATTAAAATAATAACATCAAATAGGTACTAGAACACTCAAAAAAAAAAGTTCTATTTTGGTACGAAGCATTCTAATATTTTGATAATAAAAATTTAAAAAAAAATTCTTATTACATTTCCTAGGCTGATTAGAGTTATACAAATCCTACTTGTTGAGACAGCAGTATTTGAAAAATTGAATTTCGCATTTAATGTATCAACACAGGCGGCACTTTTGTTTGACAAACGATGTACCTTTTAATTAAAACATTCGACTTCCAAAAATCATGTTTCAGCTGATTCTTAATTATGGCAGACCTGACTCCAAGTGTAAAAGAGATTAATAAAAACGATGCCATAAAACTGAATTTACTGACATCCTAGTTTGATATCGCAAATAAACGACATTCCAACCCGTTTTAGGAATATGTAGCTTGATAAATTCTAAAACATCGTAAATATATTTCACATCTTTCAAAGAAATAATTTCATCCTCGCATGATTTAACGATGATTTCCACATCAAGCTAAGCATTTTGTGTGACAAAATTGCTCCCTGATTCAGAATGAGATGGAACAGGCTTATTTTTTTGATTAAAGAAGTGATCATCCGACATTCAGAACCATAGTTTCAGGATTTGGGTTTTTCGTTTTTACAAGAGTTTGAACCTCAGCGAAAATAAACTGCGTCAATTTCGTCATGGCAAACATATACTCAAATATTATGTCAAAAATTACATCATAATTATTACAAAACCATTTAAAATTCGATTGTGCAATTTTTTGCGTCTAACAGTGAAATTTGCTCATAATATATTGGGATTTCTTGTGTGATATCCGCGTCAGAAATCCCACAGAATGTCAAAATTCCACAAATTCATTCAAATAATGTTACGAACACTGAGAAAAATTTTGGTTTGTAAAATTTAAAAAAGAAGTTTTTAATTTCTAAAAGTTATAAATTTTTTTTGAATTTAAAAAGTAATTTTTTGAAATTAAATGAGATTTTTACAAACTAATAAATAGCTTTTTTATTTTAAAAACATATTTTATAAAATGATTTATAAAATACTTTTTAAATTTAAAAAGTTTATTTATTTAAACAGAATAATTGATTTCAAAAGAAGAGTTCTGGAATTTTAAAATAATTTTTTTGGTATTAATGACAACTTTTGAAAATGTTTATATTTATAGGTTTGCCAGAAATCCCGTTGTTTTATTTTTCAATTCGTCAATATTTTATATGTTCTTGTGGTATACTAAAGGTATGAAGGTTTAAATTTTTGCAGTTTGGTTTTGGTCGTAGTAATTGCAACCTGATAAGTAGACCAACTTTTCATCAGTACGAAACCAAACTGCGAAGAAAGAACTTGAGGAAGTTCACATTAAATTTTTTAAGGGTTGTGTGTATTTTGACACAAGGACCCTGGAGGTTAAAGATTAAGGAGGAAGGGGGGGGGAGGTAATTTCTACTTTTTGTGGTAGATTTATTATGTTATGAGTAGATGACCTCTCTGTTTTTGCTGGCTTGAACAGTCTCAATTCGCAAACATTGTGAATGTCATTGTATTTGTAAAGTGTGTTACCGATTACTTTGGTTTTATAAAATTGTGTGGCATTTGTTAAAAAATATTTATTTAAAAATTAAAATAAATCTTTTAAAACTAGCCAAAAGTTTTTTATTTTTAAAAAACCATCTCTTAAAATTTAAGAAAACTCGTTGACAAAAGTAAGAAAAGTATTTTTGAAAATAAAAACAATTTTTTTATTTTTATAAACAAATTTGGCGAAAAAATTTATTTTAAAAGTGAAAAGATTTTAAAAACAAGACTTTTCGCCTAAAAAATATATGTATATTTTTTTGATTTTATATGTATATTTTTTTATTTTTACTGTTTTTTTCTCAGTCAAATATTCCTTAAAACAAATTAAAATAACATATTTCCAAAAACGAAAAGTAACCCCTTTGACACATTTGACCCTTCGATACATTCGGCCCTTCGACACATTCTTCCCTTCGTAATTTTGCTCTTCGACATTACGTTCTTTTGATATCATACCGAATTGTAGAGGCTTTAATAACTCTCGCAAGTACGCAGAGTGTCGCGCTCTGCCCCCTTCGTTTAGCTTTTCGAGGGGCTTTAGAAAAAATTCCAGGAGAGCGGGATTCAAAAAAATTTCGGGAATAAAGGATCAGTTTTACTACTTTTATTCTAAGTGAATGATTCGAATTCAAAACAAATTTTTTGATACAGTTCTAGAATACGGTTGATATGGATGGAAATTGACCATTTATTTACTGATTATGTCAAAACTCTACGAGTAAGGTCTAAATGGGGTTTTAAAACGAGTTTTGCTAAACCACCAGAATATGGCCATTAGCAACAGAACTTGGTCATTTCTTGACATATAATGATAAAATTCGACATGTGTGGTGGAAATTAGATTCTAAAATGATTTTATGACTAAGTTTTAAAATATATCACCCAGATTTATTTTAGAACCTAGTCAAACAATCATTCCCCCTCCCCCCCCCCCTCCTCTGCGTTTCGTCCAGGTACGCAGAGTTTTATCAAAAAATCATTTAATAATCACATTTAGATCGTGTCAAATTTAAACATAATCGGTTAGCAAATGCCCAAATTAAATCTCTATTGACCATATTCCACAGCTTTATCAAAAAATCATTTAAGAAAGTTATTTCCATCGCACCTGATGAATTTTGATATAATCGATTATGAAATGGCCTAGTTCCATAATCGGTTAAGAAATTGTCAGGTTTCATCCTTATCCGCATTATTCCATAACTTTTTCAAAAACGCATTTTTTAATCCCATTTATGACCTACATGTCAAACTTCAACTAAATTGGTTAAAAATTGGACTAGTTTCACCTAGAAATTCCATCATTAGCCATTTACAAGAACTTTATCACAAACTCATTTTTGAATTTTGCAAAAAAAAATCATTTAAGAGTCCCATTTTCCCACATGTAAAATCGGGATTTTTTTTATACAATACCGGGATTTTGAAAACCGGGATTTTGTAAAACCGGGATTTTAAAAACCTTGATCTTGAAAACCGGGATTATGATAACTGGGATTTTGAAAACTGGGATTTTGAAAACCGGGATTATAGAAACCGGGATTTCGTTACACACCCATTTTATCGTTAGACGCACAAAATTGCACAATCAAATACTACTCGACAAAAAAAAACAAGCCGTGGAATTTCTGACGTGACAAACACTATTATAGACTATGAACGAACTTTTATAAACGATTACTAATTTTTTTTTTGTTTCAACGCTACAAAAATCTGAATGGTATCTGACGTCTTAAACACATTATATAGGTAGAAATGAAGGCTATTTCATTTGAATATCGCATATTCGAATATATCCGAATAATTTTTTGAATTAAATATAAAAAAGCCGAAAGCTCGAAAGCTTGATGTGATAAATAGGCTACATTTATTACAGTAGCGATAAGGTAACATTGAATATAGATATAATTTACTTTGTTTTAGTTAGTAAAGCTCCCATATGAGCTTTTTCGTTTCTGGCAAATATTTTGAAAAGTATATCGTTTAAGAGAAAAACGTCTAAAAACTAAATGTTTCTAAATTAAGTTTGCAACGACGATTATAGACAAAAAAATGATTTTAATAAAAATTTGGCCTTTGTACAGCCAAGACGGATTGATTGACAGTGGTGAAACTTGGGAAAATTAGTGGCCCAATTTTGGAAGAGACTAGTGAACTTTTCCGGAAATGACGACTAATAGTTTGATAAAAAAAATGTATTTCACCAAAACTAGGTATCTCTACAGTCCTGGCAAACGACTTTTCCAGTTGGAACTTTATACTGAAACTTTTTGCATAAATTGGGTGATCATTACCAAATTTAATGGACATTTGAGTACAAAAAGTGATAGATGTCCAGTCAGAGTTCATAATTTTATTGAATGATTTTATTACATCGATTTTTCGGCAACAAAGTATTCATCCAAAACTGATTGATTTTAAAATTGCATTTAATGTATGATGAATATAAAGATAACGAACGCAATTGTAAACAACGGAGATAGTCATGAAAGAAATACTTGAAATTAACTTAAAATTATACAGTATTAACAAAACAGACGAATTGAAAAATTGACGAATGACAAATCGTTGTGGTTGTCAAAACACAAAATAGTTCATATCAAAACCCGTTGAAATACATGATTACGCAAAAAATTTGCCATTATTGGTGGCAGAAACCTCTATTCATTCTAAAATGATTTAAGTGTAATATCTCGATATTTATCGATCGTCGATAAATATCGAGATTCGCGGAATTAATTTGTAGGTGGCGAAGTAGCTATATTCAGCAAAACGAGTAATGTCTCGTAATTAGCGGCGTGGTATATAAATAGTTTGGCTACGAGGAGTGCCACGAAGTAAAAAGGTTATTGAGCCGCTACAGAGACTTGGCCTTTCCTTGAATAAAATTGTAGAGTGTCTCAATACATTTTTGGTGCGATTCAATTTGCTGCTCGATCTCTTTTACTGTAGTGGCGAAATTTTTTTTAATTTTTATTTTCCATTTCTATATACATAAATGCAATGCAAAGTGTCTGCCAAACAAACCATTCATTTAAATTTCATTTAAATGAATGGTTTGTTTGGCAGACATGAAAGCGCAGACATGAAGCTGCAGACAGTGTAAATTAAAACAGTGTTTTATACAAGGACAACTTCAAAACTGCGGTGTCCATAAGGACAATTGAGATCAACCGTTCGATATCGCACACAAATTGTTCGTCAACGTATTAATTATTTTCAAATAAATAAATATTTCAAATATTTGGGAAATATTTAGGAACTTTTTTTTATTTAGTCTGAAATTTGCGTATAACTTTTATTCTTGGTACCTATTTTTTCGACTAAATTACTGATTGAACTAGTTTCGTTTGTTGTTTCGTTCCAGTTGTTGATAGATCACACTATACACATTCAATAAATTTTTATTTTAGTTCGCACAATTATTTTAAGTCAATTTGTCGAAGTGTTTATTGGTAATGGTGTATAATTAATAATTTAGACATTTTTGTACAAAATATTGGTCCCTTTACGTTTTATGAAATTTACTAACATTAATGATTAGTTCAAACTAGTCGCTCATAAATAGAACAAAGCAAACCGTGACTGACATTTAATTAATTTTTTTTAAATGAATTAAGTTTTATCAATTTCGACACAATTTTATACTTTTAACTTGTAAAATTTAAATGTAATTTTAGTTTAAATTCGAGTTGTATGGATATATATGGCATAGGGCTCAATTTTACAAAGCTGCCACTGAACGAATTTTTTCTAGTTTTTTTAAAAGAAGGGCAGGAATGTGGTGATCTCAAAATCACAAAGCCTTAATCCGACAAATTTATGCTTTTAATGTGCCAAATTTAAATGTAATTTTAGTTCAAATACAAGTAGTAAATCTGGCCCAGGGCAAAATTGTGCGAAGTATCTGAGTAACGAATATTTTCTAACTTTTCTAAAAGAAGGGCAAGAATGTGGCGATCTCAAAACCACAAATCGTTCATTCGACAAGATTATACTTATAATGAGTCAAATTTAAATAAAATTTTTGTTGAAATAAGACGTGTATGGATATATCTGGCCTCAAAATTTTTCTTAACAGCTTTAACGATCCCATAACCATAAAGCCATAATCCGACAAATTCGTACTTTTAACGTGTCGGGCTGGGCTAACTTCACACAAGACCAATTGGGATTTTTAATGATTATTGTTGTCTGATGATTTTTGTTTTCTGGGATAGAATCGTGTAGTAACTTCAAATACGTGATAATTAGTTTTTTAGAGCGTGAAAAGTACATCAAGTCAGCATTGACATCTCCAACCTCATCTGCGCTCGGTTGCGAGTTATTTGGCTGTTGTTACTTGTATTCCAAAAAAAAAAATTACTTTTTAGGAAACTTAAATTCCTCGATGAAAAGTCGCTTTGGCGAAGCATTAGAAATTATTGTAGAAACAAATTGTAAATCATTGACACGGATTCGATATGAAAGTTAGTCATTAACTTTTGGGGTAATTCGATATGAAACTTAGTCATTTACTTTTGGGGTAATTCTAACCTCATATAAATTTATAATTTAAAATTTACTAATGACAAAGCTGTACATCTGTGACTGATAGGCGAATTCTACTTACATCTTTTTAATTTTATCAATGCAACTGTCTCAAGATCATTTGCTTTGGCATTGGGGGATGTTTGTATGTAGCTTTCTGCTTCAGACAAATAAATATAATCGTTGACTTTAAAAATATCTCTTTTTCTACATACTACACATTCAGAATCGGCGAATTAACTGTCTGTTCGGTGCAAACAATCTTTCTATAAATATTATAAAAAAAATATATTTCTTCTGTACAATAAATTATCCTTCTACGTAGAAATTTTTGCAAACTAAAAATTTAGATCGGCAATCCGTAATTTTGTTTGCAGTTTCCGATTTCATTTGTAAAAGATTCAAAATCTATAAACAACGTCGAAAATATTTTTAATTTAAATGTTTGATAGAGTTATGCTTTAAAAAGCACAAGCAAACATCTACATAACTTTGGACATCTCAGTTCAGTATTGCGTGAAGCACAAAATTTTTAATTTAGTTTGTCTGGCTGTAATTCAATTTGTAGATTAAAATTTCCGCTGAAAAAAAAATTAATTTCATGTCACGAGAATTTAAAGTAAATTCGGCATGTGGCCAGCATAACAATTATTTAACTGCTATCGTTATAATTTTTTTTTGTTGTTTTTAATCAAAAGTTTTTAATTAATACTAAAATATATATTATTGTAAAGTATATATAGCGTTGATTTGCCCTCCCTTTATTTTATATAATTTTTACTTTTTCAATAAACTTAATCTTTGTTTTAACAAATTGTTTTTCATTTCTTTTCAGGTCATAGTATATCCCACCCGTGATAATTTACAAAAAATGGGTGCAGTTGGTATTTTAGTCGGTATATGGCTTCTATCAATATTACTGTCATCGCCAATGTTTTTTGTTAAACGGCTTGAAGTGAAAACCAGTGAAAAATTACAACTGCTGGGAATACCGTACATTGCATTTTGTGTCGAAGATTGGCGAGGGATTACAAATGGACGAGCCTACTATTCCGCCATTTCACTATTTGTACAATATTTATTGCCAATATTTATTGTATCCGCTGCCTACATGCGAATATATTTTAAACTAAAATCTCGAATGCCACTCGGTAATCGACCCGCAAGCGTTAATGTGAACGCAGACCGGCCAAGTCAAAATGGTGCAACGACAACAACGACAACAACAACGGTAGCCGAATCGGGTCGAGACAAGGAACGTGATCGCCGAATGAGACGAACTAATTATTTACTCATTAGTATTGCGGCAATATTTGGTATATCATGGCTGCCACTAAATATATTTAATTTAATTGCTGAACTCGATATACTACAAATTGATAATTTAACATTTTTTGTGACGTACGCTGTATGTCATATGATGGGCATGAGTTCGGCATGCTCAAATCCGCTGCTGTACGGTTGGTTGAACGATAATTTCCGGAAGGAATTCAACGAAATCCTGTGTAAATGCCAGTGTAAATATTGTTGCGATGCGAATTCGATACGAGGTGGTCGACATGGTATGCACAGGCATAAAAGATCGGCGGAAAATTCAAAGGTGGGATTAAATGTAGACGACACTAATATGAGATTTGAATCAGGCGTGGTTACTGAAAATGGATTACAAACAGAACTAACAGTTTTAGTACGATGAGTATTTTAATTTGTTATTTTTCGTTTTGTTTTGTTTAACTAATTTGTTTATGATTTGTTTAATTTTTTTGTATAATTTATCCTTAATAATTTATAGATAAATGTATAATGTTTAGACGCATGTATGTCATTTTGTATTTCTCCTTACTACTATCATGTATGTCTATAGAAAACACGTATATATATTTTATTCAAGGACGATAGAAGATGTGTGTTAATATGTTACACGGTAAACAAGTTTTTTATGTACACAGGAACAATGTTTATACATCATTGATGTTGTCTTTTTAATGATGTGTGAATATTTTATAAAACATAAAGTCGTTTATATTTTATATGTATGTAGATGTACACAACATAAATAAGAACAAATTTAAAAGTGTTCTCGTCTGCCTTTCAATATTACAACGATAACAATTGCAATAAAAAAAATAATACACTTTAAGATCTGTATAATCTGGATAGCTATTATGGGGGATATTTATACATTTCATCTCAAAACTTTATCATTTTTAAATTTACGTTTAAATTGGATTTGGTTACTAACGTGTACGTTCTCCGGTATGCTGGTTATCTCCGTACCTTACACAAAAAAATTTTAAAATACTTTTTCATACACATTTACTCCTGTAAATTCTGCAATAATTACAATCTCAATATGTTTTAAACGTAATTTATTTTTTTATGTAAAGCGTTGTATGGCGCAACGTCTAGAAATATATTTTAGAAAATATTTAATTTAGAATGTAGAATTATGAAAATTTAATAATTGTTATAGAGCGTAAATAGCGCAAATGAACCGGAAATATTTTTTATTACCGCAGTGTAGTATAATGTCCCAAAAAAATAAAGTATAGTAATTTTGAAAATTTTTACATTTTTACACTCGTTATATCGCCGAAGTCAAAACAAGTAGTTTTTAAAAAAAATCTAATTATGTGTGGGTCTGTGTCCCTGTGTATATATGTGGGTGTTCACAGACTGAAAGTGTATGGTCTTTCTGCAGCCCATATGCATTGACTGATCGGGCGAAACCTCATACTAAAGATCTTTCCTGGATATTTAATTTTTAGCTGATTTGTGCTGACTAAAATTTTGTGACCTTTCGGTCTTCCAATCGGATCCCAGAGTGGCGGAGGTGGCAAATTTTTTAAATTTTGCAAATATTTTAAATAGTGTATTATATACAAAAAAAAATCGATTATAACCTTGAAGATTCGGAATTAATTTTACATTTCCTCTCAAAAGCAGCTTTCTACAAAAATTTGGTTATGTAAAGCCGAGATGGGTTGATTGATTGGGATGAAGCTTTAAACTTAAAGTTTAAATAGAACTTCCATTAGAACTTTTTATTTTTTTGTAAATATTTTGAAATGAAAGTTTTTGGTTATTGCAAATATTTTAAAAAGTTCGTACAAAAATTCATCCCCTATAAAGCACAGATGGATTAATGGATCGGAACGAAACTTCATATTTAAGCTGTTTCTATTAAATTGAAAATATTAATGATATTAGACCAAAATCAGGCCTCCGTAAATAGCATCTTTCCTGAAAGTAGGATCATTTTCATTTTTTGCAAATATTTTGAAAAATATACTGATGAACTAAAAGATTTTAAATTAAATTTAAAACAGTACCATGGCAGGCTAGTTTTCCAAAATTTAAACAGAATAGACGATTTATGAACTTTTTCAACATAACTGCGTCCCCTGTAGACTGATTGAACATAATAAAAATATATGCCTTAGCTTTTGCCCAAAAGTCGGGAGATCCCAGTTAATTTTGGAGATATTGAATTGATATTGAAATAAGTCTACAAATTTGACTTGCAAAATATTAATGTAAGAATACAAAATAAAATAAATCCGCGTTGGATTTGAAATTTTGAAAAATAAACGTAAAGTAACAAGTAAAAATCACTTGAAATTTTGAAAAATAAACGGAAAGTAACAAGTAAAAATCACTGAGGGGTATAAAATTGCCTTATCCTACTTTTAAAATTATTTTTAGTTAAACAAAAATCAAATAAATAGTTAATTTCATTGAAACTCTTACACATCATCTTCACTGATTTATTATCCCTATAGTTGGTCTATCTAAGTGGTCTTTCAACAAAAGTTCGGACTCTACACATACCAGATGGACTGATTGATTGGGATGAAACATCATACCAATGTAAGATTTCCACAAATTGGGAATTCTTAGAGATTTTTTGCCAAAATCGGTCAACCGAAAGTGACAGCTTTTATAGGGGCTTTTTCGATTTTCTACCGAAAAGGACACTTCCAATAAGAGCTTTTTCGGTTTTTGAGTATATTTTTGAAAATTGTATCATACACGAGCAAAACGGTTATGAAATAAGTGATTTTAAATTAATTTTGCAGCAATACCAGTTGAGGTTAGTTTTCCAAAACATCAGTGGAAATTGCGATAAATATCTAAATTCTATAAAAATTTGGTCTCTGTGTGGACATTCATTGCCAGGAATGAAACCTGTTGTTTAGGCCCCTATATAGCCCAAATGAACTGATTGATTGAAATAAAACTTCGTTCTTAACCTGCTTCTACAAATTGGCAAACAGTGAATTTTGACCAAAATCGGTCTAACTAAAGTGAAAGCTTCCATAGAAGCTTTTTCGTTTTGCTATTCTCCAATAGGAGCTTTTTCTCTTGCTTGATGTTTTTTGAAAATTGTGTCGTTTATGAGGAAACCAGTTACGAACTAACAGATTTTAAACTAATTTTGCAACAATCCGGATCAGTTTTCCAAAATTAAAGCGGAATAGACGATTTTTGACCAAAAACCATTTTTCCACAAAATTCCGGCTCGAGCCCAGATAAACTGATTGATTCGAATGAAATTTTATATATAAGCTTTTTTCAAAAATTGGGCGCAGTGAAATTGGTTTTCCAAAATTTAAACGAAAATGACGATTTAAAAAAAAATCAATTTTTCAGTAAAAATTGTGTTCTAGCATAGCCCATACGGATTCATTGCTCGGCATGAGATTTCATACTTAAGCTTTTTCGGTAAAACGGGAGCTCCCAGTAATTTTTCGCCGATATCGTCTAACCGGTAGCGGCACCTTCAAAAGGAGCTTTCACATTTTTTGCAAATATTTTGTAAAGTTTATATGATTACGACTATAAACTAAGCAGTTTCTAAATGTATTTTGCAGCAAAACGGTATTTTCAATTTTCTAAATCTTAAAAATTTTCAACAAAAATTCGGTCCCTATATAGCCCAGATGGACTGATTGATCGGGATGAAACATCATACCTAAGTTTTTGACAAATTTGGAGTTCCCAGAGATCTTGCCCAACATCAGTCAACCGAAAGTAACAGCTTTTATAAGGCCTTTTTTGATTTTGTACCGGAAGAGACAGCTACCGTTATGAACAGATTATTAGTTAATTTTTCAACAATACCAGTCCATATCAGTTTTCGAAAATTTAAGCGGAAATAACGTTTTTCTATATTCCATTAAAATTTATTCCTTGTACGGATGCATTGGTTCGGAATGAAACCTGATATTGATGCTTTTTTCATAAATTGGGTGTCCTCAGTGAATTTAGTCGAGATCGGCCTACCGACCGTGGCAGCGTGCTTGCGAACTTTACGTTTTTTGCAAATATTTTGAAAAGTTTATATGATTCCGAAACAATTTCTAAATGTATTTTATTAAAATTCGGTGTTTTGAATTTTCTAGATCAGTTTTCTGAAATTTAAGCGGAAATGACGATTGCTGACCAAAAAACAATTTTCAACAAACGTTTGTATTCTGCACAGCCTAGATGGACGGATTGATCGGGATGAGACATTATACCTACATTTTTCGCTAATTGGCAATTCTCAGAGAATTTTGGCAAAAGAAAGTAACAGCTTTTATTTAGGATTTTTCGATTTTCTGCCAAAAAAGACTGCTTCAGTAACAGGTTTTTCGTTTTTAGAGAATGTTTTGCAAATTGTATCATTTATGTGGATAACGATTATGAACTAACAGATTTTACATTAAATTTGCACCAAACAGATAAAGCACATAAATTTGCAGTGAAAATAACAATTTTCTATATTCTATAAAAATTGGGTGACCTAAGTGAATTTGGCCAGGATCAGCCTCCCGGAAGTGGCAGCGCGCATGCGAGCCTTACGTTTTTTTAAATATTTTGAAAAGTATATGTGATTACGATTATGGACTAAATAAATCTAAATTTATTTTGCAACAATATCGTTCTAGGTCAGATTTCTAAAATTTAAGCTGAAATAACAAGTTTTATGAAAAGTTCGTCCCCTATATGGCCGAGGTGAGCTGATTGATCAAGATGAAATTTCGTACCTATGCCTTTTTTCACAAATTAGCAGGTCCCAGTGAATTGTAACCGAAATTAGTCATCTTCCATATATAACCTTTATACCTGACATCCTCCATATAGAAGCTTTTTCGTTTTTCTCTCGAAAGTGACCGCTGCAATAGGAGCTTTTTCGTTTTATTAATTTTTTTTTTAAATTTTGACATTTATGAGATAAACGGTTATAAACAAACATATTATAATATAATCTTGCAACAATATAAGTTCAGATCAGAAATCCTCAATTTAAGCGAGAATCACAATTTTTGTAAAAACAAAACGATTTTATTTAAAAATTTGGCCCCTGTATAACCCATACGGGTCCATTGATCGGAATTAAACTTCATGTAAAAGCTTTTCTCATAAAGTGAGAGACCCCAGTAATTTTTGGCCGAGATCAGTCTACCGGAAGTGGCAGCGTGCATGGGCGCTTTAACGTAATCTAACAAATTCTAAATATATTTTCTACTAATACCGCTCAAGATCCCATTTCTAAAATTTAACCTGAAATTAAAAAAGACGATTTTCAACAAAAGTTCGGATCCGATATAGCCCAAATGAACCGATTGAAGGAGATACAACTTCGCACCTAAGGTTTTCCACAAATCGGCAGATTCCAATGAGTTTTGGTGGAGATCGGTCCACCGATAGTGGCGCAGTGACGCTTTCAAAGAAGCTTTTTTGTTTTTCAAACGAAAATAACAGATTTAATAGGAGCTTTTTCGTTTTTAAATGAATTTTGAAAATTGTATAATTTCCGTGAAAAACGAATAAGAACTAACAGATTAACTAATTTTGCAACAACACTAGGCCACAGTTTAAGCGGAAATTGCAATTTTTGTGAAAACAAAATGATATTAAACATTCCCCTATACGGATTCATTGATCGGAAAAAAAACTTTATGTTAAATTTTTTTTCGTAAACTGGGAGACCTTTTGATATTTGCCCTAGATCAGTCTACCAGAAGTGACCGGATGCTTAGGAGCTTTTACGTTTTTTGCAAATATTTTTAAAAGTATATAACGGGTGATTTTTTTGTGGTTAGGATTTTCATGCATTAGTATTTGACAGATCACGCGGGATTTCAGACAAGGTGTCAAAGAGAAAGATGCTCAGTATGCTTTGACATTTCAAGAACTGAAGCCGAACGATCTGCCACAACGTCGAATTTTCAGTGAATGGGCCCTAGAAAAGTTGGCAGAAAATCCGCTTTTTTATCGACAAATTTTGTTCAGCGATGAGGCTCATTTCTGGTTGAATGGCTACGTAAATAGTACCGTTGTAGGTCAGTTTTCTAAAATTTTAGCTATGAAAAATAAAAAACGAGTTCCAACAGAAGTTACACCTTTATACCGCTCAACTGAACTAACCGATTGAGATAGCACTTGTTACCTAAGCTTTTTTCACAAATTGGCAGATCCCGGTGAATTTTGGTCGAAATTGATCAACGGAAAGTGGCAGCATCCATAGATGCTTTTTCGTTTTTCTACCGAAAGTGACATTTTCAATAGGAGCCTTTTCGTTTTTTTTGATTTTTGAAAATTGGATCACTTACTTAGAAACACGATTATGAACTGACAGATTTTAAATTAATTTTTGTAACAACACCTGTCCAGATCCGTTTTCCATAATGTAAGCGGGAATGACAATTTATATGAAAACAACTATTTTTAGTAAAGATTTGGTCCATGTAAGGTTTTAAGCTTTTCCATAAATTGGGAGATCTAAGTTTTTGACAATTTCTATCACAAATCCGACAGGTTAAATTTGGAAATACAGTGTAGTGTATTTGAGATCTTTGTTTACTTGTCGTAAAGGAATATTGCATGTAAATCACAACAATTACGCCCCTTCATTTTTTTTTATAGTAATCATGAAAACTATTGACCTCGAGTTGTTTGACTAAATGTTTGTGTCCTCTCTTCAGCTCAAGCGGAGTGATTGGGTGAAGCTTCTTTCTAAAGCTTTCTCCATAAACCGAGAGATCTTAATGATTTTTGGCTGAAAGCGGTCTACCGAAATTTGCAGCTTACATAAGAGCTTTTTCGCTTTTTTTCAGAATAAAATACCATTTAGAAAAAAATAGTTAAAATAAAATACCTGTAAATTAATTTTCAAAGAGAATAAGTTCTAAAAATGTTTGAAATTTTACCGAAAATGACGAGCTTAAAAAAAAAATATTTTACTAAAATTCGACATCTCTCGTGGATTGTCTTTCCGGAATGAAATTATATACTTAAACTGTTTCTATTAATTAGAAGACCCCTGCGAAATTTGGTTGAAATCTATATACTGGAAGTCGCAGCTTTCTTATGAGCTTTTTAAATTTTTGGAATGATGTTTTCTTAATCGAATTCTCAATAAAAGATTGTACATTTCCCACATTTCTAGATTTTTTACTATGGTAGGTCTTCTTGCAAGATTTTGTTGCTGATTCGATTCAAACTGTTCAAACTATAGGCAATGAATGATATGCGATATATCACGGATGTATTCAACAGTTCACCAAACATACTAATTCGAATAATTATAGGAAATTTACTATATTAAGGATGAAACAATGAACGCATTATTTATCGATTATAACTAAAAAGATTGAAGCCTAAGGAGGCACCGGTTTAAAAAGAGTTAGTAATTTAATAAAAATAACTTTTTCGAGCAAATCATTTCACATAGAACTACTACTAACCAAATTTTCCGTGATTCACCGATCAATTGCTAAAATTATTCACAAACAGGAAATTTTGTAAGGTGTGTCATTGGCTGCCGAATTAAATAAATATTTTGCCAAAATACCGTTTTAATGCAATAGAACGCCACAACATCTACCTGGTAAATGGTGTAGCAGATTTTGGATCTAAAAAACCATTTCAACAACGGTAAGACTTCTATTATATTGTTGAATCGATCATTGAATTGCGAAATCCCAATCCGAAACTTAACAATCAAAATATGTGCTAATCGGCATATATTATAATCCGAAAAGGCTTTCAGTATTCGTATTCCCAATAGCAGAGATTGAAATTGAAAACAATTTCAGTGCATAGACAAAATGTCCTAATGCTCTCGACTCTGGCTCAACTAATGCGTTTCTAGAGCAGCATTTCAATCAATATTTCAAATTGGCCACGGTTCAATTTGAACAAAAAAATAACACTTTTAAATTAGTTCGAGAAGTATGGACGATTATGCGATTTTTAGCAAAAGTCAATTGCGATGGTTTTTCCTTTCTTGGAAAATTGTGTATGGGGTCCTGTGGTATGATTAAAAATACCATCGATGTTTTTGATTCCATGGAAAATATTATAAGGAACATTGATTTCCGGTTATTTCTTTTAGGATATGTTACTCCATGTTGCGATGGAGAATTTTGATTCCAGGAAAATTCGTTCTAATGTTTGTGCGATGAGCCCAAAATCACTTTCTTTAATGTATTTTCGGTTTGCACGATTTTGAAAAAAATTGGTGAGGGTTTTCGAGTACAAAGAATCGAATGCAATGGGTGTTTATTTCAGTAAAATCCGTGCAGATTGTTATCCGGTGAAGATCTGTTTTGTAATTTTTTTCCTCTCTCATGATTTTTAGAAACAAATTCCGATGAGTCTAGGTTTCGGTAAAATTCATGTAGGGGGCGTTCGGTCGAGGTAGGATTGCAATATTTGAATTTTGGATTTTTTGACATGAATTGATCTAATTTCGAAAGAATCCGTTTAGAAAGCCCTTCGTTGGGCACAGATCCCATTAAAAAGAAAATTGACTCGATGGAGTAGCGAGACTTGGGAATGTTGCAGAAAGTTGCCCGATGTTGTGGTGGTTACATTATGTTGTGTACATCATATTATGTCACATTGTCACTTGTTTAGAGATACTGTGTAACGTTGCACTATTTTGCGCCATGTTGCTTATTGTTCCGTCATATTGTGGAATGTTCCGATTTCGTTTGATTGCGCCACGGTCATTTGAGCTAAAATTCAATTACAGGTTCCTCCAGTGAAGGCATAGTTTCATTTTTGATCTTTTTCGACTCGAACGGTTTTGATAAAGAATCATGAGGGAGATCTTGTAACACAATTCCACATTTGTTTTGCTCTCGAATTTTATGTGATGAGGTAACAATCATTTTTTGTATCATTCGGTATCTAATTAATGTTTTCGTCAGTAGTTTTTCGATCAACCATATTTAAACGCCTTAAAACGTATGTGTGCCGGTGTGCCAAAACCTCGTTTAGTGTTTTTTTTTTGGATTGTTCTATTATTCAAAATGGCTAATTCTCGACTTGTTTTATTACGAAAGTATACATTAATCTCGAATACACCGCACAACTGATTTTAAAATTAAAAAATTACTCGTACAGCTTTTGTCAAAAAGTTTCTTGTTTTTTTCAGAAATCATTATTTAAATTAAATTGAAACTTTTAATTTTGTTTTTTTTTGTCAATGATAAAATTTCCAATGAAAACTGCAACTTACGGTACACCAATATGGGCCACCTTTCGGTAAAATCTCCCAATTTATAAAAATAGTTTGAAGTTTCATTCTGAATAGGCAGTCCGCTTAAAGTGTGGAGATGTCGAATTTTGGTGAAATGAAGGTTTTTTTTATCAAAACTTGACACTTCTGTTAAAATATTAAAAAATTATCTGAACAAAAAAAATTCTTTATTTAATTTAAAATCGATTTGTTTTAATAGGTTTTGCGTAAATGCTATACACTTTTTAAATTTTTTGGAAAATAACGAAAAAGCTCCTTTCTCATTTTTCGTAGCTTTCACAACTTTTAGTAGAACGATTCTGGCCAAATATCACTAAGCCCTCCAAATTAATAAAAAAAAACGTTAAGTTTGAAGTTTTATGCGGATCATTTAATCCGTCTAGGCTGTACAGGGGCGAAGTTCTGTTAAAAGACAGTATTTTTTTTAAATCAGTCCACTGAAAGTAGCAGTTTCCATTAGTTCGGCAAATATGTTGAAAAGTATATCATTTTCGAGAAAAACTAAACAATTCTAGAATAAATTTTCATCAATGCCGGACAGGACCATTATTTCAAAATTTTTACGGATAGGACATTTTTTGATAAAAAGTTGTTTTTAATATAAATAAGACTCTATTATATACAAACCCAGTCCATACAATAGGGGTTGGGATAAAACTTTCTGGATTAGGATAAAACTTTCTCCACAAATTGGAAGGCAATTTTTCCGAAATTAGAACCTCCATAAAAGCTTTTACCTTTTTTGCAAATATTTTGAAACTTATATTATTTGCTTGAAAAACGATTGTTAACTAACAGATTCTAAATAAATTTTCGAACAATACGTTCTAAAAACAAATCCTAAATTTTAGCGCAAATCACAATTTTAGACAAAATCCGTTTTTCTACGAATATCCGGTACATTACAAAAATACGGATTTATCGTGATAAAACTTCATACCTATAAGCTTTCTTCACGAATTGTTCGGTCCAAGCGTCAGCTTCTTTAGGAACTTTAATGAGAATAAACTTTTACACAAATTCGGCTCATGCATATGTTCGGTACTAATGAGAGCATTATTAGGAGCTAGCTCGTTGTCCCACTGGAAGTGACAAATTTAATAAGAGCTTTTCGCTTATTGCGTTTATTTGGAATGTAAATATTATTTAAGTTCCAAAACAGTTTTCCAAAATTTAAGTAGAAATTACGATTTTTGTGGCAAAACTGTTCTTTAGTAACAATTGGGCCCGTTTCCCGAACCTTCGTATTTCATCTTTCTTCATATAAGAACCCAATGATATTTAACGATTAAAATAAAAAGATTGTCAATTTAATATCTAACAAAATTATTTCATTTTAAATTTTAAATGAAGAGTCTTAATAAAAAATCATTTTTTTCACAAAAAATTAAGCATCTCTACAGACCAGGCGGATTGACTACTCAGAATAAAATTTCATATCAAAGATTTTCAATAATTTTGGAGGAGTTCCTAGCGGAACGTGGTTAACATCTCTTTATCAAAAGTATAAGCTACGTTCAAGACAAATTTAATATTCCAAAATCAGCTTCTTTTGATTTATTTTGATTATCCTCTTTGACGCATTTTTCCGGGTTATCAATTTCCGAACCAAAGTTTTCATTATATCAGTAGGTTCAAACCACAATTATTGATTAGAGATAATTACATAAAGCCACACCAATTTAAAACTTAGATCAACCAATTTTTGGTTTAGTTTAATTTCATTATTTTATCCTTAATTTCAAATATTATATGGATTTCATTGGATATGATAATGTAATTTGGATAACATTGGAAACTTTATAGAAAAGAAGGATATATAATACTATGAAATGAAAAAAGGATGTTTAAATTATCAACCAAAATACGATTAAGTGTTTCATAAAAATAAGACTGTATCAATTTTTTCGTATCTTCTTTACTTATTGAAATTCCATTAATAAAAATATTTTCATCTGCAAAATATACAACTTTTCTCATAAACTTACAAGGGCATTCTTAATAAAATCGGTATAACTTATAAAAAGGTCATACAGAACAAAAACTTTTTCAATATGTAATTTTGTAAGAGCATTATAACTTTTAAATCTTCAAAACTATGTAAGTATATTAAGGAGCAAGACCTTTTCCATGTATGTATAACCTATACAAGCTCAATTCAAAATATAGACAGATATAATATTTTGAAATTAAATTTTAGATACCATCATAAATTATTTTCCATTTTGATTGCTTACATGTTCCTATTTTTAGAAATATATGTAAGCTAGGATTTGAAATGCCTACAAAGATGCCTTAATCGTTTTTGTATATAAATATATTATTATATATCAGTCTTCAGGAATTTGCTTTAACCAAGCAGCTGCGGTATTCAACTTTGATATAGGTATGAAAAGGTATGATATAGATATTTTCATATAAAGATTATAACGGCCGTACGATTTATGGCGTAAAACTTTTAATCTTAAAAAAAAATTGCGTTTAACAGTCGTTGATAAAAATATCAATGCTGAGTTGCTTTGAGCTGTTTTATGCTAATTTTGCATTAAATCTATTTTTTTTATAAAATTATGTTTGATTTTAAGTAAAATCAAACATAATTTTATTTTAAAGAAGATCTATTTAATTATTTTTTATTCTGTTTAAAATTACATTCTTTTCAAAACTTATTATTTTAAAATTAAAACAAACTATATTTAAAGTTTTTTGTTTAACAAAATAAACTTGAAAATGTTTGTCAAAATGATTTACTAAATATTTCATTATATAGCATTAAATACATTTCATTTTCGTGTTTCAAAATAAAACGATTCAACTTTTAAGTGATTAATTAAAACTTCGCCATCGTTTAAATTATTTAAATTAAATAAAGTTTTAATTTAATTATTTAAATTAAATAAAGTTAAATCTAACGAGAAAAAAAATCCTGAATAATATTTAAAAAAATTTTCAAAAGAGATGAAATATTTAGTACAAAAGATAATTTAAAAAGATATTAAAAGACGCCAAAAAATTATTAAAATGAAGTACAATTAAATATGCCGAAATCATAAATTGTTGAGAATTTCCCTTGCCTCTACAATTATGGCTGTTTGAAGTGTAATTTTCCTTTTTTGCACAAAATCTTTTATTCAATTCTGTTTGAATATCCGATATGTTTTCAGCAAAATCCATCATCATAAATAGAATTAAGTAGGATTTAACATTAACATTAACATTAATGAAAACTTATTATAAAATCTTGTCACTTCAAATCTGATCCTTTGATTAATCCGATATTTTTTGTAGTATATATTTAAATATTTGTTCACGTAGTAAGGTCAGTGGTTGCTGTTGAATATTAAATTTGAGTCTACTAGATCTATCTATAATACATTCAACCTTTTCCTGGTTAAGTTCTCCTTCAAGAGCTGTTTATATTTCATAATATTAGATTTTATTCTAATAGCCTGGAGAAGCTCATTAAATAGAGCAGGGCAAATATAAAAAGAATTACTTTGGGAGCAGCTTGTACTTACGGTATTTAAATAATCACGTCGATTCAATGAATTATTCTATTCTTCTTGAAAAATCTTCTTCACTCAAACAGAACAAATCAGAAATAGAAGAATCTTCTATTTTGCTATTCAGTGTAGCAGTGGGATTCTAATATCGAAATTCGAAATCGATTTTTTTCTTCTATTTGCTCTTGCTGTAATGTCAAAAATGTATTATTACCCAAATCCAAAACAGACCCCACTTAGTTTGTGATACATTTTTATTTTAAATAAAAATTAAAATATAATTTTTTTTTAAGGGTATTGAGTTGAAGCGCAATTTTGCTGCTAAATGGTTTACCAGTGTCACAACATTTCCCTTTTGTAATCGAAAGTTATTGTATCAGGAACCTGAAAAAGATCCTCGTTTATTCTTATATCATTTAGTCTCGTTTTTAGTTTTTGTCTAAAAAGGTTTATTTAATTAATTTTACTTACGTAGCAATACGCTTTTGACGGATTCTTTCACTTTGCATAGAACAAAAATTCATTTTTAAATTAATTGATTTAATCAGAACACAACCAATTTCTTCTTGTCATAAAAGTCGCATTTTTATGTCTTCTATTTTTAGTAAAAATCTTTTAAGCGAAAAAATCAAATATTTGCTTATTTTTAATATGGAATAGCAATTCTTCTATTTTTTCCTTCTATTTCGGCATTTAATAATTTTCATACACGTGTATAGAAGAATAGAAGATATTGAGAATAGAAGATCTATATTGAATCGGCCTGAATATAATGAACTTCTATTATTTCTTGTATAATGTGAGTGTACTTCAGATACGGTTATAGGAGTCAGGTTACATTTCATCAGAGCTATCTGAGATTTCTTAATAAATATCAATAATTAAAATTTCCCTTGAATCTCTTAGGGAAGTGTTTTAGGAGAGTACAACGTTAGTACTGGCAGGTACTTGATAGTTTTTATGACCCTGTTTTGCAGAACCAAGAGACTTTTGATGAAATTTTTCGGTAAAGTAGTCCACAGCGAGCTCATATAACTCAATCTAGAGTTGATATAAGCGTCATAGAATAACCAAGATGTTCTTTCATTAATGAGACTTCTTATTCTCTTCAACGCAAATGCGCAAGGCCAGATTGATTTTTTAACTTAACAGTGCCTGTCTCTTCCATTTTAAGTTTTGGTCTATGATAAGTCCCAAGTGTTTTAAAATTATGTAGTTTGTCCTTAACATGTTCATGCACATTTTATTGGCAGTTAGCCAGTATTCTACTTTAATAATAACTTGTGCCATTTGATCAAGAAGCCCTAGAGCATCTGAAGATTTATACACTAGAACAGAATCATCCGCGTACATAAAAAGTTTTCCAAGCAAGTCTATATTGAACATGTCATTAACGAGGAAGTTAAAGAGAATTGACCCAAGAATAGAACCCAGCTGCACTGAAATATGAAGACCCTATCGTAGTGAATGACCCTTAACTAACACGATTTACGTGTAGCCATAACTATAGAATGGGATTTATCTATATCCGAATAATTCGACGATCGAAATCAAGGGAGTCAATTAGGCTGACGTTAAATTTTCCGGTACCATCAAGTACCGATGGCGTTGAAGAAAATCGAATTTAAACTCGGGCTCAATGGTGTTGTTGAGTATCGTGTAGCCACTACTAGAGATCACCGACTTCATCCAAGTCGTCTTAGATTCACTTGAGCTAAACAAATTAATATTAATGTCATCCAATACCATTGATTTGGGGTATTTTTGTAAAACATTCTCAAGCGTGTGAAAGAACACACTACCTGGGCATTGTTTGGTGCGATGTATACCAATAATTCTGCTATGACAAAGTGGCAGAGTAATCACAAGGAAACTAGTACCATGCAGAGTTATTTGTTCTTCCTCTATTGCAACAGCACTATCTGCGTCCATAAACAAGAAAAAAGATTCACACCCGGGTAGTGTGTAAAATGGCACTTCAAAACAATAAATCCATATCTCCGAAATTATAATAATGTGAGGAGGCGTGTTTAATGTTTTTAGAAAGTTACCAATATTTTCAAAGTTTTCGCGGTGAGATCTAACATTTATCAATACATACTTCAAACAACCATCGGTATAACTTGGTTCGACAATAGTGATTTAGTGACAAATTGTTATAAATTTCTAGCTTCGGCAATATCATCTGAGAATTCCGTAATATAAAACGAAACAAATTTGAAATAACAAAATAACGAATGAATTTTCTTTTCATTTCTATTTTGCAATTTCCAATAAACTATTATTGTTTTTCTATATTTTTAATATAGAAAAACAATATTAGTTTATTGGAAATTGCAAAATAGAAAAGAAATGAAAATACGTGTATGATATACAATAATTGAGATAGACACAGCTCGACACAGATGTTACGTAATCGTAAACATCCTGCCCATGAGCTGTGAGAAGCAATATACACAACTGGGAATGTCAGCCTCCTTTTCTTGAATGTAGACATGTCTATTATACCAATATTTAAATAGGATACCATATCTTTGTAATTTTCTTGAGGCAGTCAATAAAGTGGTAAACTGTTTTCGTGCTCGATGGTTTATACTTCATTTTTTATTGGGTGGGCTACCTGGATATAATTGATGCCAGAAAATTGGCCCATTTTTTATTAAGTGAGCCATTAGCTTCGCGCTGCTAAACTTAAACGAAATAAATAGCTGTACATTTGTATGTATTTTATTTCCACTGCCCCTTGAGAGTTAACTCTGTGAAATTAGTTATCAAAATCATCTAATTTAAATTTAAGGACAGTTCCTAAATTTATTACGAACTACTCGTAGTTGTGGAGTATTTTCTTCATCTCTACAATTATGGCTAGTTGATGTGTAATTTTCCTTGTTTCGCACAATTTTTTTTTTCTTTTATTTAATTCTGTTTGAATATCCAAGATATTTTCAGCAAAAACTAAAAAATAATCCCACCCGTCACTGATGCTGACTTACCGATGTTAAGTTTCTAACGTTAATTAGAAGTGTAGCGTACACAAAAAATATTTTTAAAAGTGTATGAAAATAATCTATATTTAACATACAAATAATTCATAAGAAAAATAACGTAAACTAGCATTTAGTTAATAATTACAAATTAAAAACAAACGAGAAATATACTTATATACAAATAGTAATGTTTTCAAAGTTTTATATATTTTACCAATAAAGGTTAAACACATAATTAACACTCCATCCTAGAGGTTTCGCAAGATAGCCACTACTATTATCGAATAGAAGACACTCGAGCCTATTCAAATTGGTATAGCCCGTACATATAAACAGGGTTGGGCTCCTCTGGGAAAATTTGATATGTTAAAAAACACTTTATATGGGAGATGATCCTACACACCCAAATAACACTCCATCCTAGAGTTTTCGCTCCATTCTAGAGTTTTATAATAGTATTGGCTATCTTGCGAAAACTCTAGGGTGGAGTGTTAATTATGTGTTTAACCTTTATTGGTAAAATATATAAAACTTTGAAAACATTACTATTTGTATATAAGTATATTTCTCGTTTGTTTTTAATTTGTAATTATTAACTAAATGCTAGTTTACGTTATTTTTCTTATGAATTATTTGTATGTTAAATATAGATTATTTTCATACACTTTTAAAAATATTTTTTGTGTACGCTACACTTTTTTGTTAATTTGTGTAGCTACACTTTTAATTAACGTTAGAAACTTCACACCGTCTATTTATTCTGGCAGTAGTTTTTATTATTGTATTAAATAATTGTAGCACACTGCAATCTACGGTATTCTCAAAAAAAAAAAAATAAGATTTTTGTATTGAAGCTATGAACAAACGTTGAAAAATAGCAGTGGAAAATATAGAAAATTAATATTTTAGTTTATGTGATACTTTGTTAAAATGCTATGAACGATGGAAAGCCAATGTTTCATACAATTTTAA
Source organism: Nephrotoma flavescens (assembly GCA_932526605.1). Classification (NCBI taxonomy): domain Eukaryota; kingdom Metazoa; phylum Arthropoda; class Insecta; order Diptera; family Tipulidae; genus Nephrotoma; species Nephrotoma flavescens. The sequence continues at coordinate 97,618,206 of OW052220.1, read as the reverse complement.
TTACATCGAGATGATTTTCTAAATTCTTAAAAATTCTTATATCTTATATTCAAAGTATTATCAAAATGCTTTAGCGAATTATGATGTTTCTAATTTAGAATGCTATTTATATTTAAAATTTTGGGTGATTCTGGATGATGACCATCTCGACGTAAAACCAGTAAGTGGCTATCACCCAGAATAACCCAAAATTTCACAATTTTAATAATTTAGTTGTTTAAACTGAGTGCTATTATAAAATATAAAAATACCTTTTTTAACGATAATTTGTTTAATATTTCCTTTCCATATGTATTTGATGATTCTTTGTGTTTGAAGTTTTTCGAAATGAATTAAAAGAACGCTGTTCTTTCGAGGAAATTTCATTTCGAAGTCGATTTCGATCTAAAATAATTAAAGGTATAAAATTTGTCTTCATGCCGTACCCAAAAATAAAGCAAAAATATCGAAAAAATTAACTTATTAAACTGGATGCTGTTTAAGATAGCAGAAAACTTCCAGCAGAAAAATGTGTTTTGCTATTCACCGCTAGAGGCATCACTATCACAAAAATGAAATTTTTTCTGCTGATATTTTTTGGCATCAGCAGAAAATTTTCGAAATTTTTATGCAAATTATAAATTCTCAGCAGAAAGTTTTATGAAAAATCATACAATTTATGAAAATAAAGGGAAAATATATGTTTAAAGGTTTTGAAGCGATGAAAGTTAATTTTGTTTAAAAAAAGATTTGCGTATGTAGTGCGTAAGGACTCTCAAAATATACTAAAATTACCATAATGATCATCATGCAAATACAGGGCAACATCAAACAAATTGCCATAGTTCAATGCACTCCATACAATTTTGAAGTAATTTTAATGTGAATGTTTTCAGTTTTTTAACAAAAGTGTTAGAAAAACCCCCCTGTAACTACCCTGAGTGTATGTTTTTATGGTAGCTGAGATCAAATTCTATATACATGAGCAACATAAGATCCACACCTGGCGTCAGTAGCCTTCTATACATTTTTGAAGTCATTTTAATGTGGAATGTTTTCAGTTTTTTAACAAAACTCTTAGAAAAACATTTTACATCAAAATGACTTCAAAAATGTATGGAAGGCTACTGACGCAAGGTGTGAATCTTATGTTGCTCATGTCTATAGATTATGATCTCAGCTCTCATAAAAACATACACCGAGGTCAGTTACAGGGGGGTTTTTTAACACTTTTGTTAAAAAACTGAAAACATTTGACATTAAAATGACTTCAAAAATGTATCGAAATTTTTTCGATGTTACCCTGTATTTACATATGACTATTATGGTAATTTTAGTATATTTTGGAAGTCCTTACACATCGCAAATGGTTTTTTAAAGAAAATTATCTTTCGTCGCTTCAAAACGTTTAAGCATATATTTTCTCTTCTTTTTCAAAAATTCTTTGATTTTTTCATAAAATTTTCTGCTGAGAATTATTAAATTGCATAAAAATTTCGAAAATTTTCTGCTGGTGTCATAAAATATCAGCAGAAAAAGTTCATTTTTGTGATTGTGATGGCTCTAGCGGTGAACAGCAAAACACATTTTTCTGCTAGAAATTTTCTGTTATCTTATACAGCATCTAAACTGGCTCCATCCGCGTGACGAAACAGTGGCTATTTATACCGATGTGAAACTGGCCCAAACAGTAGCCCGAAAAAATGGGCCTTTGCTTAATAATTGCGAAATATTTTTATGCTGGTCCGATAAACTATGAAAAACTGCATTACCATTAAATCTTATCCCGGTTTTTTCTACATCAACATACTACAACAAGATTTAATTTTGCAAGTACACACTTAAAATAGAAAAACAAACATATATGAAAATCAAATTTAGTGACAATATTAAAAAATTATTCTGTAATAAAATACGAGTATAATATTACGTAAGATTCTGTAAAAAAATTCCAAATTATTTTGCTATCAGGCGGTTTTCGTAGTTACAGCTTGAGACTTTGGCTACTGTCATGAATTAGTGTACGTTATTTGAAACTCAAATAACGAAGCCTTATTTTTATTAGAGGTGTAAAGAAGGTTCGTACTAGTCTCAGTAAATATTTTCAACAACAAAAATTTACTAAACAATTTTCTTCTGTGGCGGTTATCACAGCGATAACTAAAAGTTCGGCTACCGTCGAGAATTAGTGTAGGTCATCTGGAGTTCAAATAATGTAGCCCCATTACTCTACGAGGTGGAAAGAAAGTTCTTGCTACTTAGTTAGAAAATCAAATAAAAACAAATGTAACTAAAAATATTAACTAATTTTATTTAAAAAAAATCATAATTTAACAAAACATGACGAAAAAAATTCATTTTAACAAAAAATAATTGGAAAAGTGCTATCATCACTGCCTGATGGAACTGATGGAATGCGCCTTCGTTTATGTGACACTTGAAAGTCACTTTCGTCACTAGAAATATTTTCCACTACATTTTCATTGCTGCGTAGTGGTGGTGTAGTTTTCGTAAAAAAAATCCATTATCAATGGTTGTTTCCCAGTTGTGATAAAACTGTTTTGTAATTCTCGATAATAATCCATTAATAATTTTAGGTCACGTTAATACTTCGCAGCTCCTTTCCCAATAGGATTATGCTTGCCAAAATGATCGCTCCATTTAGCAGTTATTTGAAGTCCTTCTTAAATTAGGTCTGTGATGAGAATAGGAACTTCTTCGTCAGCGTCAACAATTTCTTGGACATCGAGTGTCTCAAGCGCTAAACCAATAATTGCGTCATTACTAAGTGCCTTACCCACTAATAATTCATCGATATCTGCAGACGATATATCGTCAAAACCATCTCCGCCTACTTCATGAACTAAGGCTAATATATTAGAATACTCAATCGTATTAGACGGTATGGGATCTTCGTTTTTGACGCATTCCGGCCAAAGGGGTCTGCAATAGCTCTAATTTAGCATGCTTGATGCAGTCATTAATGGAAAAAAAAAATCCACGCGTCCATGAATTTTACCTTTGCTTCATTCAATAAATGATCTAGAATGTACCGGAATGTTTGCTTTACATAATAGGTTTTAAAGGTTGCAATAATCCCTTGACCCAATGGTTGTATCACTGAAGTTGTTTTGGGCGTAAATCGTATGTTTTAAAAATCAGCAATAAACTTGTTTAATGAATTGTCCTCCCTTTCGTTTGCGAAACGAAATTAACCGGTTAACGAAATTTTGACGGGGATACGAGGGTGCAATTTGACAAAATTTCCAATGTTCAATTTCTGAAAAATTCATTGAATGGCCCGGCGTTCTTGTTTAACCTAAATTCGCATAGATGCCACTATGTCCATTTGATAGGCCCTAATGCCTGTTAACAACAGTTCAATTTTGAAGAAATTCTGAATGAAATTTGGCATTATTGCCTATCAAATGGCCATAATTGCATCAATGCGAATTAAGGTTAAACAAGAATGCCGGGCCATTCAATTAATTTTTCAGAAATTGAACTATGGAAATATGGTCAAATTACACCCCCGTACCCCCATCAGAATTTCTTCAAAATTGGACCGTTGTTAACAGGTAGTAGATCCTATAAAATGGTCATAGTGACATCAATGCAAATTTAGTTTAAACAAGTGCGCGGCCATTCAATGAATTTTTCAGAAATTGAACTGTGGAATTTTTTTTTCAAATTTCACCCTTGTATCCCCATCAGAATTTCTGCACATTTCAGCTGGAGTAGACATAACATATCATAAACTAAATTTTTTATTTTAATATCAACTTAAGGAAGTAAATAAAATGAAGGAAAAAATAATTTTTCTTAAATATCGGTTGGTAACTTCCGGCTGAAATATATTCACCAACATTATTGAATTTTTCTTTTCGGCTATCAAACCAAAGACATAATCTGCATTATATTTATTTTTTCGGCAACTTTCGGCTAGCTTTAACAAGGTCCAAAAATAACCTATGTTTTTTATTGATTTTGCATATGAAAATTGTTATTTCAACAATTTTTTTTTGGGTGTGGGGATGACCTGATGCGTTGTCTACAATCAACAAAACTTTAAATTAAAGACCTTTATCGCTCAAATAACACTTAACTTCTGGGACAAAATTTTTAATGAACCATTCAATAAAAGTTTCAGTTGTCACCTAGGCTTTTTTATTGGCCGTGGTAAAATCTAAGCTTTTCATTGATCGTGGTTTTGAAGCTCTATTTACATGTAAGGGTTTCATCATCCGATCACCTGAAGCGTTAGAGCAAAATAAAAAAGGTCCGCGATCCTTGGCTACTGTAAATCCATTTGTAATTTTCTGGATTTAGCTACGTATATTCTGCTCTGCATCCGTTTCCAGAAAAGACCGGTTTCATCAGCATTCCATACCTGATCCGAAGTGAAGCTTTCATCTTTAATAATTCTGGCCAATTTTAAAGGAAATGCTTTAGCTACCTCCTCATCAGCAGATGCGATTTCACCCTTAAATTTTATATTATGAAGCGCGTGCCTTTTTAAAAAAAACCCGTCATCCAACCTGTCCTTGCCAAAAATTAAATTTTTTAACTTCCTGGCCTGAGGTTTGTAGTCTCATTTCTTTCACCTGTTTGTAAATTTGTAATGCCATTAGTCTATCCAAAATTTTGGTTTTAACTTCTAAAGAACTAGCTTCTCTAGACGTTTGTTTTTAATCGACATTGTTAATTGTACAATGAGCTATCCTATAAAAATAATTCGCTTGCACGTAATAAATGAATGCACTTAAAATTATAAATAACATGCCGTTTATTGAAATCTGAAAAAATTATAAATTTCTTGTTATAATCTCACACGCAAATGATACCAAATTTGGATTGATACTCCTTTGCAATCACAATTAAATTTGTACACAATTTAAAATTGAAATTGTTTCAAAAGTAAACTACAACGTTTTACACGTTCAAGATTTTACACGTTCACCTCTGTCGGTAATTCTATTATTAGAATAACTGACAGATGGCTGTGAACGAGGTTTAGATTATGTTGTGCACTCCGACAAGGGGTTATAGTTGTATTCCTTTTAATCACAGATCACAATCTGATGATGAAAATTTCCTTTTGCATGTTACGCCTATCGGGGTTCAAACCTCGTACCTTCCGCTTCAAACGCCAACGCTTTAACCCCTGTGCCATTTGTTCGGTCAGCCTATTTTCATCGCACATTATAAAATATATAACGTGTATATTTGGTATAATGAGAGTTCGGCGAGGTAGATTATGCAATGTATTCTACGCGATTGTAGGCAATATATCGTCAATAAGTTGTTGTAATATGTCTTCTTATTCGCCTGTAACCACGTTCGATTATAAAATGTGGCTGGATTTAAAAATGCAGTTCTTCCAATAACCGCGCTTCCATATGCAAACAATCGCTAGTATCTTGCTAAACATATTATTCCCAACAGCTATACCTAATCATTTTGAACCGCTATTTCAACAATATTTTTTATTTTTTAGGTAAATCCTTGATGGTTAGCCTTACTGATTGGGAAAAATGTTCGTAGTTTCTTGTATATTTTCTATATTTTATATTTCAAAATACGAATTGTTTTCTCATACCATTTCATGGTTGTAAACCTATAATGAGAATCAGAAAGCATAAGATTCATTTATGTTTTTGTGTTTTGCTGTCTGGTCGTACCCAAAATATCGCTTTCTCAAACCAGAAATAAATGCCACTATAGAATATCCTCCATCCATCCTTGTTTGTTTGTCTAAATTTATAATAAATAATTCTTGCTTGTCGTCTTGCGCGCCCATCAAATCCATTGATGGAATTTTGGCATTGCTAACACTTTTCATGGGTAAGTGATTGAAGTGTTTACCTTAATTTACGATATCATATGGTACTGTAATTATATCAGTGCTATACACTTACGCTAACAAAACATAAAACAGAATTATCACATAAAAATTAATTTCCCTTTTTTGTTGTGAAAACACCGCCTAGTATTTAAATTCAATTAATTGAAACTTGTGCATGTTACCCAACTATAAAATAAAAATATTTACTTAATTTGCCTAAGTGGTTACGTTTTCTGGTTTGCATTCCACATAAAAAAAATATTATTATACACATTCGACAGAAAGGTAAACTAAATTTAAATTATGCATGCAATTACCTGGTTTTTGGTAGAAATATATACTTTTTGAGGGTTGATATGTTTTAGTATATAGGTTAAAACTAGGCCCTAACCAATCATTACTTAAATACAGTAACTGTTTTCAAGGGTGTAATAATATAAATTTCACTTTCATTTTTACGATGTGATTATTCCCAGTAAGAACAACAAATAATTAATTAGAGTCATCTGTTTAATGATGACACATAAATTTATTTCTAATTCATAAAGCCTAATATAATATTAAATAAATAATTTGGAGACAGCTTAATAATTAAAAAAAGTTAAATTAAAATGTAATTTGGCAAAACACTTGAATCATAAGGGGACATCTTAATGAGGACGAGAAGGTGGTCCTCATTTAATTGTTTTTTGTTTGATTTTTTTTTCGTCTCAATTTCATTTTAATGAATATTAATTTTCTGCTTAGATTTTTTATTTAAATATTATTAAATTAATTTTGTTCCCAAAAAAATTGTTTCGTTTCTGTTGATTACGTTTGCTGTAATAATAAAACGAAGAAGGATATTTTTTAAAAAAATATAAGAAAATCGGTTTGATCGAGTGTTAAAAAATTGTAGAATAAGGGTAAAAATGTATGAATATTATTTTTATGTAAATAAATTTTTAGCGGTGTAATTTATGTACTATAACAAAATTCATAAACTTGATAGTTTTGAATTGCGCGTAAAATTAGTAGTTGATGGCATTCAGCTATACGGTATAAGCAGAACTGCATGATGCCAACCTGAATCGCGATCTTCGAGAATGGCCGCCCAAATTTGAGTAATAACGTCATATGACATCATTACACCTATAAGATCAAAATTCGTAGCGAACCCTATAGTTTCATCGAGAATGTGATTAAGATCTGGCTTCATTACATGAAGTTGGACACCTAAATAAAACCATTAAATGCAAACATTGCACGAATTTTAGTTTTTTGTAACAAATTTGTTCTTCCTCGTACTGGTGTCGATTTTTAATGAAATTTGGATGGAGTGTTATCGGCCAATCTCTGAGATCGTGATTTAGATCTAGATACGAATATAAAGTGGATCATTGATTCTGCTAACTATAAAACTTGTGCTAATAAAGCACGATTTCAGTTTTTTTGTAGTGATTTCATTTTTACTCAAACTTGGATAGCAATTATCGGCAATTTACGGAAATCGTCATGAAAATTTGACTTGTATATAAAGTTGGTCATTAAGCGACCTAACTTAAACCATCTAGTGCTCATAATGCACGACTTCGGAGTTTCTGTTGCGAGTTTTGATCAGCTATGTGTAATGATGTTTTAATAACCCATATTTACATAAAAAAGGGTGATAGCCGAAAATTAGTTACCTCAAATTTTGATTACCATTATAGGCCATTCCTAAAAATCGCGATTAAGGTCGAAAGCGCCCAACAGGAGTCACCTTACTAAAACCACTTAATGCTAACAATCCATCACTTCACAGTTTTGCCGCGGATTTTTATCATATTCTTATTAGTTTTTATGAAATTTCTACTTAAGTTGGATGACCGACGCGTATACATGAACTTCGTCATTTAGTCACCATACAAAACTACACGCCCCATATATATAACACATATTGCTAACAATGCGTCATTGGTGCGAATTTTTATCATTTTAGGCGTTTAGGGTTTTTTTGTTGTAAGTTTTAACGATTCTGGTGATTCTACTCTCGCTAATATATGAGCCAATCCATGAAGTGAATCATTAAGGCAGCTAACTAAATCCATCTAGTGCTCACAATGCTTGGCTACAGGTTTTTTGCTACGAGTTTTTATCTTTTAGTTTTACTGATGTTCTTTTAATTCTTATAATCTGCACGTAAAAGTAGAAAATTTCTAATTTGATCCGTTATATATTTTAAATCCTTGGAAAGATCTCTGGATTCTTTTTTCAATTCATATGAAACTCAAAATTATAGTTAGACTAAACTAGGACTAAAATAATTTGAGATCAGTTTATTTGGTTTTCATCCCAAATGTTTAATGTACAAAATTTTTGTTAAAAAGTTAAAGTTATGTTCTAGCTGTCTTTTGGTTCTATTTGATTAAATTTCAAAATTTTTAATTAAAATCATGTAGAAATTGTGTAGTTTACTTAAAATGTGTGTAATGTTTATAAACTGATTATAATATTGTAAAATCAAATCATAATATTTTACTTTTCATTGACAATTTCGCAAATTAAAAATCATAACAGTATACTACATACTACTATATGGAAAAGCTATAAAATTTCAATTGGAATTAGAAGATAATTCTGGATCAATAATTAGCATATTTCAGGTCAGTACACAATTTTCTGTTGTGTTGTATCCTACGATGGAATAAAAATCAAAAGCAGGATGCACTTTTGTATTTTTCTGGGATGGTATCTTCCGTTCACAGGATGAATTTTTTAGGCAAATTTATATTATTTTTGTATATACACTCGGTTAGTAAATAGTTTACAATTACGAAGAAGTCCAGCAGGAATAAACGGCGAAAGCATACTAATTTTAAAAGACTATTCAAGCCACAAAGAAACATTTTCATCAAATGATATCTAAAGCACAAGTCGAAGACAAATTTTCATAGTTTTAATCAGGTTTCTGAAGCTGAACAACGCCTTAGAAAATCGAAATCGCTTACTGCATATGATACATCTAATTACGTTTTTATACTCGATGAATTCGTCGTTTCGGCACAATAAAATATTACAATGAACGACCAAGAGAAACCCAACGAAACTTTAAAGAGTTATCCCCTCGTATCAGAGATGGGCGTTTTCAAGTCGTCATAATCGACTGCTCGTCAACAATATCGACTATACTCATTACTCGTAGACAGTGTTTTGCGGTATTATGTTCACGGCGTCGTAAATTATTATCTTTCATAAATTGAAAATGTATCTAGTCATTTAAAGAAAATAAAGTTGAAAATGTAGAGAATGTAGACAATATTTCGACAATGACAAAATCTACATTTTCTGCCAGCAATCACCAAAATTCTATTCTTTCTTTGTTGTAGAAATATTTTATGATCGACATCTTGATTTTTAATCCACATTTGAAAAATTTTAACTTGCTACAAAGGTTTTTAAACCAAACATAGTGCTGCTTAACAGTTTATTTGATGAACAACCTCATCACCATACGTAATAAAATGTAAAAATCACCCTAGAGGCTCCCTGAAATAAAAAAGGTTGAAATAAAAAAGGGTGTTTTAAAAATTGTAGTTTTGTATAAAAAATGGACCTTTTTCAAGTCATATTTTTAGCAAATTTTTTGACCTAACAAAGGTGTTTTACAAAAACAATTTTAATTTCAAAATGACACAAGAAAGGCATATTTTATGTCATTTGACAAATATGTATATTTTTTAATTCATTTTCAAAATGTCTTAAAAAAGGCATATTTTAATTCACATTATAAACATAACATTTACAGTTGTTTTTAATACACATAGAAATGCATGCGTAATTTCCTGTTTTTAAGAATAAATTTTCTTATTTTTCTTACAGTTTTTTTGTTCTATTGTAGAGAAAGATAAAAAACATGCATTTCATATGCATTTTTTAATTCATTTTGAAATTTCCAATTGTTTTTTTTTTTACACATTTTCATTAATGAAAGAATTATACTCCATTTACATGCGACCAACAATTTTCTTAAGCAAAATGAAAAAATATAACATTGACTTTTTATACATGAGACAAGAAAAGAAATATATCCCAACAAAATTTTGCAGAAAACTTGTTGAGCCACTATACCCCCTAAAGCACTATAAAAATGAAAATGTTGGCATAAATTATATCCGATCCGAGTATTTTGATGGCAACATTTTTTAAATTATAAAAAAAAAATATTTGTTTTTATAAATGTTAAGGATTCATAATAAAAATAGACGCCATATTAATAATTAATAATATTGCTATAAAAAAAATTATGGCATTACCATATATGTTTGTTTTTTCGCAAATTCAATAATGTTATACAGCGGATGCTTCTTAGGTAAATACAAAAATATGTAGAAGAAAACAATTTTCTACATGTAAATGCACCATTGGTTGAAATTTTTGAATGTCTTTAATTTTCATAATACAGTAAAAGCGTGATTCTCCGTCATCCAATTAACTGGAACACTCAATTAACCGGAATTTTAATTTTTAGGAATAAAATGCAAATTTCAAAATGAATTAAAAAAATATGAAAGAAAAAAACGTAAAACAATTCCTAAAAACTAAAATTCCGGTAAACTGAGTGTTCGGGCTTTCACTGTAGTACATTTTTACGTTTTATTCCGATTTTTAGTACACATTTTATTTCACTTTCAAAATGACTAAAATACACATTTTCAAGTTATTTATAAATACACTTCTTAAACCATTTTCAAAATGACTTATGATATGCATTAATAAAGTCAGCTTGTTTATTGCGTTTTCATTACATAAAACGCCATTTTTAAGTCAGCCTTTTTTAATTCGGGGAGCCTCACCCTGGACATTCAGGCAATATAATTCCAGTGCAAAAAAAAACAATGAAACACTAGAAACTGCTTTACATATCCTATCACATTAACATAGTCAATTTTAGACTGGTAAAACCACACAAACTCCATAAATATTTTTGTGCGGTATCTGTATGCCTCCCGTGTTAGATGGATACATTATTCGTTTTTAAAATCGTACTCGTATGTAATAGACGGCATATTACACAGTGAAATTCTCTTATATCGGATCGTTGTTAATTTAGAGTTATGAATATCGATGAAACCATTGAAAGGACATACTAAAATTTTATTTGATTGAGTTAAGGATTTAACTCGTTCCTAACCAAAACTGAAATCTATAAGTAGCAATACTGGATGTAGAGAAATCATTGATATGATGTTAAATTTCTTTTTTTGTTAACATCGGATTACACGAGGTGGACTACACCGATGTTTATGTATAGTATCGGTTCAAATAATGTTTCGGAGAATGTTACCGAAAATATGTTTATTTATCTATAGTGATTTATTTTTAGAAATATCGATATTGTCACTCTAAGGAAATTTTACGAGTGTTTTTCATTAAAATAATTTATTTCCATTTTATAAGTGTCAAAAGTTAAGGGTAAAGCTAAAAACTGGCTTTCAAGCATTATATCACAAAACATATCTATTGATACGCAAGACACGCTATACATTTTTAACTATCTCCACCGAGTGCTGACAACTTATTTTAGTCTAAATATTGCTGATGGTTGAGTTGGTGGAGTATACTTGAAAAATGTTTTATGGTGTACAGAAATGCATGACTTAATGAAATTACAACGCAAAGGATTAAATAATACACTCATTTTAAAATCAAAATTGATCCTGGACAGTGGAAACGATTGGCGCAAACTGATATCGCTCGATAATTTAATCACGAGAAAAATTATCATTTAGCCTGTTCAAGGGGCATCAAAACCAAAACATATTCTCCATTGGACCAATTAATTATCAAAATTTCAAAATAGATTCTAAAGATTAATTTATAGGCTCAAGTGTTTATATTCTATACCAAGTTTTATTTGAAGTTCTCATTAAATTTTTGGAAGCAGGTGGTTTTCTATCTGCCGGCAATTATTTTTCAGTTTAGTTCGAATATTTTTTTTCAAAATTAGTATATCACTTGCCAATAAGTCAATTATTTGTCCTTTAATACTGTGTAATATACAGAGTTTATTAATGGCTAAACCTGATGACATTACGAATAAAAAAAAAAATTAAAATATTGGAATATTTTTGTAATATCTTGAATAAGTTTAAAAGTTTATTAAAATCCATTTATTTTGTAACAATTTAATATTAACTTCTAAAATTTGGAAATGCCTATTTTAACTAAGACACTTCAAGACGTCAACCTCATATTAAAACACTATGAGAAACTACAAGAAAATGATAATTCGTGTGATGAATATCGACAATTTTTAAACAAAAATCAATTGGTTACACTATTTTTGACACTAATGTACAGCACTGCTGGAAGACAACCAATCGTAGATAATGTCGTTCACTACTTGCAATTTACGCCAGTATAGTGATTGAATGACTCATTATTTTGAATTTCTATTTCCAAACATTTTTGGAGCGTAACTTTTAGACTACAGATGTTTTGAAAATCTGTAAGTGTGCAGCTTTTTCAGCCACTGGTGTTATTGTAATTAAATTTAATTATTGAATAATTTATTTTTGGAACCTGAGATTCCTACCTACAGTGTAAAGTTTTAAATTAATTGTCCCTTATATCGATTTCGATACCTAGGCAAAATCGTCAGTAATATTTATTTTAAAAAATTTAATTGAAGATTTTTCTTTTTTCCATAAATTAATTTAACAGTGTAATTATATATCAAAACATTCACAGCAAAAAATAAATGTTGTCTAAATATTTTTATGGCATCTAATGTATTTTTTGCTTAGATATTTTACAGTCATCCATAATTTAAGTTTAAACAGAAACTTGTCTTTTCTTATTCGAGAAGGGTACCTACTTTTACTTCTTCAACATATCTAGAGGAAGACCAACATGCTTTCTAGTTTATGCCTAACATATAATTTTTGTTCGTATCTCCGTTTCGTATTGGGTATATAACTTAGTTTTTTGGATTTTCTAACAGATGGTGTAACTTTAGTACTAAATATTCTTTTACAACGACACCTACGGCGTTTTAAAGTCATTCCACACTAAAATTTAGTTTGTCATTATTTGTGACAGCGTAAAAAACATGTTTTTTAATCACGTTTAAACATGTCGAATTTTGTACCAACAAAACAGCATTTGCGGGTAGCATTACTTTTTTGCTTTAATCAAAAGAAAAAAGCAGCTGAAAGTTTTCATTTGCTTCAAGAAACAGTGACAAAGAACGTTCTGGTCGACCAAAAAAAATCCAAGATTAAAAATTGGAAGCATTATTAAATGTCACTCAAAGAGCCATAAGTAAACGTTTACAAGTTATAAAACTGATTCAAAAAGGAGGAAAATGGGTACCACATGAACTGACTAAGCCAACACTGAAAATCGTTTAATGGTTTGCAATTCTTTGCTTACAAGACACGCATCCGAAGCTGGCATTTTTTGTCTCGAATTGTGACTGGCGATGAAAAGTGGATTTACTACCATAACCTTTAATGCAAAATAACATGGGTTAATTTAGGCAAACCATCCTTATCAACAGCAAAACGAAACATTCATGGAAGTAAGGTTATGTTGTGCATTTAGTGGGATCAGAAAGGAATGTGACCTATGAGCTTCAATGGAATCCATAAATTGCAAGAAAGGTGGTAGAAAGTCATAGATAACGATGGAAAATATTTTGAAATAAATAAAATAAAATTTACCTTTTCTTAGAAATAAACGTGTTTTTTCTGCATAAAAATCCAACAAACTAAGTTATAGTCCCAATAATGTTTCTGCAATCCGACAAGGTACGGGCTGCCCACATGACTTTTCCTATTTCACTTTTGTCGACGAAATGAGGAGTCACACCATTCCTTTCTCCCTTAGTAGCCAATACAATCGGTGATGTTAATAAACACAACTAAGACCCTCTGTGGTATCATAATGGGCCCAAATTGGCCTAAGTTTCAACCACTGAAACCTAAATCTAGTATATAGCCAATAGGTGTTTTGCAGGAATGTTTAGCACTACCTTTATCCATAAGTGAAACTATATCACATTTTTTAGCTTCTTTATCTCAAATAGCATTTTTGCAAATCTGATATAGTCCAATTCCACCGTTTGATCGTAGTGGCTGGCCTTATACGTCATTTGCGGCTATCCTTTTATTTCTGTCGGTCGTTCAGTTTTACTATATGCACCAGAGTATTCTGACCTTATTTACGGTGAAGATAGGTATATGCTAACTTTGAGATTTATGTTTTTAATGCTATAGTATATGGAATCATTTGATCAATACAAGTACCTCCGGATTATAAAGTTTATGTTCTACAATCAATTGTTGTAATAAAAGGTTGTGCTGGAAAGTGAGACGTTTAATTAAACAAACCAAATCTCTCACCTGATCAAAAAAAAACCGTTGATACATTTAATCTGATTTTTATTGATTTGTATCGGATTATTTATTAGGCTGCCTCGATATATTTCTACACAGTAGCAAGATATGGAAAATTATTAACACAATTTTTCGCATTATTTTTAAAATCAATCTAACAAAAATTTCTAAAACACAGAAAAAATTTAATTCTCCTTCTTATCTCGTAAAATTTAAAATAGAACATAACAAAATGCCAAGAGAACGACGTATATTCCATCTTCGGATATAATCCATGGGAATTTTTTTTAATAACCAATAAATCAAGAACAACGCATAGTAAATCAAAAAGAAAAATTCACATGAGGAAATAAAAATGGTTGAGAAAATTTTCAATTTTCCGATTTATTTTATTACACTTGCGGATTAAAATGATGTACGCGTATGATTGAAAAAATAAATCGTTTTTAGATCCTGTGTAAGCGAAGCAATTAATTTTCTTATTATTTCTAAACATGTTTAGTATTAATGTTATAGGAGAACAAAAAGAAATTAAATAAATAAATTTAGTGTTTTTTAATACTTCATAAGATTGAGTAGCTATCTTGGAAGATCTTATACAACGACCATAAATCGCGTGGTTTATTCTGTTCAATGGCATACTAATGGTATTTGCGTGTGTCTCAATGTAATAATTGAATTTTTTGTGTACCGATACATCATGAATTTGCAATTGGTAATAATATTGGTATTTGCCACTTGATCATATTTTGAACAAATGCGAATATTTTGATATAAAATGGGGAAAAATGGACAGCAGGGTCTTGAAGAGAATTTTTAAATTTTCTTCAAGACCATTCCTTATGAAGTAATTACCAGTCGTTCCGTAATTTGTAACGAACGGTTTTCTATATTTCAAGATTCATTAATGCTCGCTCAGAAAAAAAGAAATCAGTTAAAGAAAAAGTAGTGCAAGTATAAATCGAATCGTGGACTTACTATTGTTTGTAGTCCAATCTTTATTTCAACAAATATAACGACAGGCAGAATTGCGGTTAGTAATGCCGCAGCAATTAGTAACAAACTAAATTTGTGAATACATAGCGGCTGAACAATCACGTGTGAAAGACAACCGAGGTCGCAGGAATTAGGACGTAATAAGACTGTATTAGTTGGATAAGACCCACACTGAGAAAAATGTTGGTTTCTAAAATTGAAAAATGAAGTTTTTAATTTTTAAAAGTTACAAATTTTTTTGAATTTAAAAAGTATTTTTTTTGAAATTAAATGAGATTTTTACAAACTACAATAATAAATAGTTTTTTTATTTTAATAACATATTTTATAAAATGATTTATAAAATACTTTTTAAATTTAAAAAGTTTATTTATTTAAACAGAATAATTTATTTCAAAAGAAGAATTCTAGAATTTTAAAACAATTTTTTTGATAATGAAAATGTTTATATTTATTGGTTTGCCAAAACTCCGTTATTTTATATTTCAATTCGTCTATATTTTATATAATTCGCCAAATCTATATGTTCTTGTGTTATACTAAAGGTATGAAGGTTTGAATTTTTGCAGTTTGGTTTAGGTCGTTGCAACCTGATCTGATGAGTAGACCAACTTTTTATCAGAACGAAACCAAACTGCCAAGATGATCTTGAGGGATTTCTCATTATAATTTTTTAAATACACACATTTTTACACAATAACCCTGGGGGTTAAAAATGCGGGTGGAGGAGTTAGTTTTCTACTTATTGTGGTAGATATATTATGTTATGACCTCCTTGTTTTTGCTGGCTTTAATAGTCTCAATTCGCAAACATTTGAATGTCATTATATTTGTAAAGTGTATTACAGATTACTTTGATTTAATAAAATTGAGTGGCATTTGTTAAAAAATAATTATTTAGAAATTAAAATAAATCTTTTAAAACTAGCCAATAGTTTCTTATTTTTATAAAACAATCTCTTAAAATTTAAGAAAACTCTTTGACAAAATAAGGAAAGTATTTTTGAAAATAAAAACAATTTTTTAATTTTATAAACAAATTTGGCGAAAAAATTTATTTTAAAATTTAAAAGATAACGAGACTTTTCGCCTAAAAAATATATGTATATTTTTTTGATTTCACTGTTTTTTTTTTCTCAGTGCAAAGACGAGCACCGAAACAGGAACCTAACGGGATTAAGTGTTTTGTGTTTGTGTTTATTGTTTGCGCTAAAATAATTGAGCACCTATCTAGTTGTGTAGCGCTAAAATAATTGGGCACCTATCTAGTTGCGCTAAAATAATGGGGCACCTATCAAGTGTTGTGCAATAAATCGAAAGGTGCGTACTGTGTATATTCGCACACGTGCACTAAAAAGAAAACAGGTTGTGATTCAAAAAATAAGAAACCAAACAAACTAAAGAAATTAAATATTAAAGTTATTCGAAAGGGGTACGTTGCAATTTTCTTTTTGGTGTAGGTAAAATTAATTTTAGGTATAGTTTGACGAGTCAAGGTTACACTCGAAACCACCTCAACGGTCCAGAGCGCTCCGGTGGAATGACCAATTTTTTACGCTTTTAAATTGGTTCTCACTATGGAGCCTGTTGAAATTAAGAATTTGACCAGTGTCACTGTTCTGGCTTTCCCTGCTTAGGGTTTTGAGAAAAATATTTCCACATCATTTTTATTTGAACTGTATTTTGCAGACCTACCAGAATCAATTTTGTGTAAACATTTACGAAAACAGCATTGAGAAAATATTTTTTTCAATAATTTTTTTATTAGTTAAGAGTGTTCTTTACTAAAGTAAGGATAAGTTGTGCAGGATCGATAAACATTTGTGGAAACATTTTCTTCTAGAGTTTTTTGATATTCAATAGCTATTACGGCAAACTCGTGCTTAGTTTTTTTCTTTTCCCGAAATTTTCTTTTAATATTTTGTTATTAGTTCTTAAACTTAGAGAAGTTATACAAGTTCGATCGGACTATACAACAACAATAGACTCTAATATTGTCGCAATAATAAAGTTAAATCTATAATCTCGTGCTTATAGTCTTATTTGTTTTTAAATATTTTAATTTTGTATCTATATATATAAAACAAAGTCGGGTTAGTTACACCATTTATAACTGAAGAACGGCTGGACCGATTTTTATGATCTTTGTTTTGTTGGATTTGACTCCGTTCCGAATAGCATAATAACTATTAAAACATTGGAAAAATTCACCAAAAAAAAAGTTATCAAGAAAATTAATTTTCTCATATATTTAGTACATTTTGTTTTTTTTATTTTGTTCGTCTCAATACAGTGGTGGTTTAGGAAAAAAGAAAAGTCGGAAAAACTCAAAAGGGAAGCCCCAAAAATCTAATAAAAAAAAACTTTTTTTATATGAATTTTGTAGGTGTAGTTTCTATGTGACGAGTGGTGCAGTGGTTAAAGCTTCGGCGCTTGGACATCATTTGAATTACTTCGAACTGTCAATGGTGTAGTGTGCCCAACATTTCGTGCTGCATGTCAACAGCTCAACTTACTTGATGGGGGGGGGGGGACTCATTGGGACAAAACAATCGCTGAATCAACTATTTCTGCAACTCTAACCCAGATACGCACATTATTTGCTATCATTATTTCGACATGCTTCCCATCAAATCCACGTGAACTATGGAGCAAGTACAAGAATGACATGTCAGAAGATATTCTACATCGAATTCGTGTCAGTTTCGGAAATCCCGATCTCGAGGTGAATTAAGAGATACATAACCAGGCTTTGCTTTTGATCGAAGACATGTGTTTTCGCATGTGCGACAGTTTGTTAGTCAAATTAGGAATGCCAACGCCATGTCGTGGAATGAACGACGCTTTCAATCGAGAATTGGAACGTGAACATGAATATGATCGAGATGCATTAAACCAATCAGTTCGAACCAATGTACCACTGTTGAACCTCCAACAGAAAGGAGTGTACGATACGTTAATGAAGGCAATTCATGATGGAAATGGTGGATTATTTTTCCTCGATGCGCCCGGTGGAACTGGGAAGACATTCCTCATGTCATTGATTTTGGCCACTGTTCGTGCGAGATCCGATATTGCTGTAGCAGTTGCTTCTTCTGGGATAGCGGCCACATTGCTAGAGGGATGCCGAACAGCTCATTTAGCATTGAAATTGCCGTTAAACCTTCAATCGGCTGAAAACCCGACATGCAACTTTGCAAAACACTCAGCAATGGCGAAAGTTTTGGTAGCAAGTAAAATCATCATCTGGGATGAATGTACAATGGCGCACAAACGCGCATTGGAAGCACTCGATAGAACTATGAAAGATCTACGCAATGACTCAAGATGTTTTGGAGGCGCCATGATTCTACTTTCTGGCGATTTCCGTCAAACAATACCAGTCATTCCAAGATCGACCGCTGCTGATGAAATAAACGCTTGCTTCAAATCATCGACTCTGTGGTGTTATGTGAAGAAACTTCAGCTGACGACAAACATGCGAATTGCATTGTTAAACGATCCATATGCCGAAGAATTCTCCAAGCAGTTGCTGACTATCGGTAATGGCCGTGTTCCGGTCGACAAATCGAACGGATTGATTTCGTTTCCTCAGAACTTTTGCAGTTTTGTCTCAACGAAGGACGAGCTCATCAACAAAGTGTTCCCGAACATCATTACTATCCACAAAAATCACAATTGGGTGAGTGAACGAGTAATTCTGCAAAGAGCAAAGAACAAAGATGTGGATCACTTAAATTTAAACAATTCAAAACCTAATCGTCGGTCCACTTCATTCCTTCAAATCTATTGACTGTGTGACAAACGAAGACGAAGCAACCAACAATCCAACTGAATTTTTAAACTCATTGGATCTACCTGGCTTGCCATCACACAATTTACAACTAAAAGTTGGTTCGATAATCAGATAATCATCATGCTACGAAACCTGAATCAACCAAAACTATGTAATGAGAAAACTCATGGGCAATGTAATTCACGCGACGATACTCCAAGGGAAGTTCAAAGGTGAGGAAGTTCTCATTCCGAGAATTCCGATGATCTAAACCGATATGCCATTCGAGTTTAAACGAATTCAATTTCCGATTCGTCTTGCATTCGCCATGACGATCAACAAATCACAAGGCCAATCCTTGAGTGTTTGTGGCCTGAATCTAGAAAATGAATGTTTCTCTCACGGCCAATTGTACGTAGTATGTTCACGTGTCGGTAAACCATCCACTTTAGGGTCGATTTATATTATCCGTTCCGTTCAGATCCGTTTCTTTCAGATTCAGACAAAAAAAATATTGTTACATATGTTTTCTATATAAGTATTTATATTATCCGTTCCGTTCAGATCCTTTACTTTCCGTTTCAGATAAATATTGTTGAAAAGAATGTTTTATCTGATGTCTGAACGCGAAAAAATACGAAAGAATAGCGAGGAAAGTGGAATTTATATATATTCCAGCAACAACAATCAAAACAAAATTAAATTGCTACTAAAAACATTTTTGGATTTTTTGTTATCGTTTAGTCTATACGTAACCAAAGATACGAATAAATGCAGCATGTATGAAACAAATTAATAATATTTGTTTATATTCTCGTCATGCCAATCGTATGCTAATGTTTGTCACCACTAAACTTTGCTTATATGCTCTTTTAAATTATCCCATATATTTTATAGTTGTTTTAGTCTAATAAACTATAAAATATAAAAAAAATTGTTAAAGTAAAATAAAGTAAGGAGCATACGAGTATATACCTGGATTATTATATCTGAAGAACTGAGCAATAAAACGCGTGTTCATATTTTCTATTGAATTCGTTTTAAATTTTTTTTTCTTGTTATTTAACGTTTAAACAGGGTTTTTATGTGTGGAACGGTAAAATTTTATGGCAAATAGGGTAGGTCATTTTGGAACCTTTTATCCTATGGAACAGATTTCCAAAGTGTCACGATAATTGAGGTGATATTTTTAAGTTTCTTTTAAATTACCCAAAATCTCGTCTTTAAATGGTCATAACTTTTTTGTTTGTAATCGTAAAGGCTCGAAATAACTTTTATTGCATTCTGCAATGTGATTTTATTCTAAATAAATCGTTATTTAATAGAATTGGTTAAAGAAAAATGACTTATGGCCTTCCAAATCCTACAAAATGTGTAAAAGTATGGAAAATGTCTACCTTCTAAATTCATTTAAAAAACTAGAAGTGATTTTGAAATTAGCTTTGTTTTAATTCTCTAGTTTATGCTCTTTCCAATGGTATGCTATTTGTCATAGAAATCATTTATTTTGTGGTCAAAATAATAAAAGATACTATTTTGCCGGGGTTAGGTTTAAGAAGATCGAAAACTTTATTTCCCAAACTTGCATACACAAAAATTAAATTGCTACTAAAACATTTTGGATTTTTATGTTATGTTTTACTTTATACGTAACCAAAAAATACGAATATATACGATAACCATACGATGAAAATATCTGATCTGATAGTATAAATTGATGATGTCTGAATCTGAAAGAAACGGATCTGAACGGAACGGATAATATAAATCGACCCTTATTCGTTCTCGCACCTAACAATAAAACAAAAAATGTCGTATATCACAAGGTGCTACAATGAAGGGAATCGACTCCATTGCAACTCACCCAGCAAATAGTTTAAAAGAAAGTAGTGCAATAATGCTACGCGAATCATTTCTATTCAATTCAATAAAACGAAAGCCTTGCTGCCACGTGAATTACATTCATTTCAATGTAATTAAAATATATTTCATTTTGATTTTTGTATAATTTCAATGAATTTAATTAATTTGGAGTATTCATTTAATTTATTTAATCTTAATAAAAAACTCAATTTTATTAAGCTAATAACTTTAAAAAACATTTATTCATTTTGAGGCGGTACGAAGTTCGCCGGGTCAGCTAGTTTTAAATAAAAGCACACTAACAATAATTTCAAAGAATATAGAAAAATGTATAAAGGTAAAGAAAAAATGTATATATAGACTCATCAAAATTAAATTTTTAGGTTAGGTTCAACAACAAATTTAATTTAGTAAAGAACGCTCTTAAGCTTCCAGTTCCACGTTGTTTTAAAAACATTTTTACAAAACTGGTTCCATAATTTTGCCAGAATACAGATTAAAAAAGGCTGTGATAATATTTTGCCTTATTCCCAGGTAAACCCAGTGCTGAAGTATTCTAATATAACTATTTCGCTTAATAAACACATTTTATTAAACACTTGTTTTTTATTTCGCAGAATTAGATTTTTGAATATTTTAATTAAAAAATTAATTCAAAAGTTTAAAAAATCACTCGATCGATTTCGACTTGTTAGGTCATCATCAGGAGTATCTACTGATTTGTAAAAGTAGCAGAAAAAAGCAAAAATTAAACAAAAGAAAGAGGGACAAAAATACGCAATAAAAAGCAATAAAAATTAATCTATTGATCGCGCATAAATATCCCTTTGACAAATTCAAATTATAACACAGAGCTTTATATAATTCTACAAATTGCAACGAATAACGGATATGCAACTAGGACTATATTAAAGTTATTAAATAAAAAGCTAAAGCGTAAAACTCTAACGGGTATTTATCCACCGGACAGTCCAACGCGGGAAAATTGGCGTAGCAAAAACGAGCCAACGGAAAAACGAGCCAACGGATTAGCAACATCGTGTCCAATTATACCAATATTAGTTTTGCTTTTTATAATAATAACACAATAAAGAAAATGATTTTTAACAATAAACCTAGAGTTGATCGCCTTTCCAAATCTGGCGTTTAGAGGATTAATTGCAATGATTGTAGTTTCTCCTATATTGGCCAGACTGGGCGCAATTTTAGAGTTAGAGCTAAAGAACATTTATCTGGTTGCAATGAATCAACTTTCCATAACCACTTAACTTTAGAAAATCAAACAGCTAGCTAGCTTGAACAATTTAGACATATTATACATATACAACCCAAAGGCAGACGTTTAGATACCTTAGAATCTTACGAAATTCGAAAATCAATATTTCTTAACCAAAATATCCTTAACAAACAGAGAGAAATTCGTTTCTCACCAATTACAGACCCCGCCCTTTTCTATAATTTGACTAATACCTCGGGTAATTAAATGTACTTCAATATACCTTGAATTTTGTTACTCAGCCGATGACTAATCGCACACCTGCGCAATCAATATATTAATTTTTATTGCTTTTTATTGCTTATTTTTGTCCCTCTTTCTTTTGTTTAATTTTTGCTTTTTTCTGCTATATATAACTAATTTTTACTTTTACAAATCAGTAGATACTCCTGATGATGACCTAACAAGTCGAAATCGATCGAGTGATTTTTTAAACTTTTTGAATTAATTTTTTAATTAAAATATTCAAAAATTTAATTCTGCGAAATAAAAAAACAAGAGTTTAATAAAATGTGTTTATTAAGTATAAGTGTGTTTCGCAAAGTGCCTACGGCAAATAGCGTAAAAAGTAATAACTATTTCGATATTTTATCGAAGTTTGTGTTTCGTTTCTCAAGAGTAAAACACGTCGTTTTTCGAGCTTTATATCATTACTTCATTTCAACTCCATTTATATCACCAAATAATTTATTTGAGCTTAAACGAATTAAGATAAACAAAGCTGGAATGTGTGCCATCGCTATTTTCAACTTTACCTGTTTCAATTTTCAATAATCAAGAATTGCATGTTTTAAGGTGAAGTTACCAAGACGTTTCAAACTAATGAGATATTGAATACTTTACATCAAAAAATTCGGCCGTCAGACCCTTATTGTGACGAACTACAAACATATTGAAAATCCTTTGAAATAACATGCAAAATATTATCACAATGTCTTACCTGGGTGTAACTGTAATAGCTACAGAGGCAACACTTCAACAAGCACTTACAAAAATTAAAAATAAAGAAATATCAAAAAGCCTTGCTTCTAAAAAATATAATGTTATCGTGCAATGTAATTTTACGTTTGGAAGACCATTTTAAAAGCGAGAAAACCGCTATCGCAGAATGGCTTTAGTCATATGCCGATAAAATGATACCCTAAGGAAGGAAGACGTTTTGGATGCCGTAAAGGAGTTTGTTGAGGCCGATAAGAGACTTCCCTTTCAATAATAATATTCCAGGTAGAGGGTGGTGTAAACGGTTTCTGAAACGTAACCCTAATATTAAAATAAGGGTCCCTAAACCTGTCACTTCGGCCAGCGCTAAAGTTAGTGCTAGCGATATTAAAAGGGGTTTGAATCAATATCACAATATTTAAGAAACCAATAATTTTAGAATCATGGAATGTCCAGATCGTATGAAACTAATTTCCTCCTATGCCCAAAAACGCAATCAATGTTAGCCGGTGAAGGTTCATATAATATTTATGAAGTTGAGAGAGGGGCTGCCAAGCCTCATCTAACGGTTATGTGTACATTTAGCGTCAGTGGTAAGACCATCACACCGCAATAATAATTTACTCGTACAAAAGAGAACCAGAAAAAATTTGCACATCATTACCTCAAGGTTGGGCTAAGAAATTTCTGAGATGGCTGGATGACGCAGGAATTTTTTTACGAGTACATTTCGAAACATTTTTATCCTATCCTTGTCAAAAAAAAACTATGACTTTAAAAGTTACCGGATTATGCGTGCGTTTAGGAATTATTAAATTAGATATATACTCAAATGCCACGAGGATCCTACAACTGTGCGACCACGCTGTATTTAAACGGCTAAAAACGTTTTGAGCCAAAACTCTTTTACAGGGGCGAAAGGAAAATCCGGGTGCGTCTTTAACTAAAGAAAATTTTTCTCCTCTGCTTATAAAAACCTTTGAAGGTTGTATTACACGGCAGTCATACAAAATGGTTTTAGAGCATGCGGTCTCTATCCATTTAGCTACTCTGCAATACATTTATCAAAGTGCCTTATTAAATCATCTGAAATCGTCCTCCCAAGTTCACAGCCACCATTACAGACAGAAAGTGTTTCTATAAATTTATAACAATTTGCTGAAATTGTTGTCAATTTCAAAATACAGATGTTTCAGTATATTTTAAAACCTCCGCATGAAATTGAAAAGCATGATGAGAATTTTAAACATTTATTCTAAATATTTATGACCGTTAAAATTTTAAGCAATGTTATCAAATTGAGCCATTTCACGAAGATGAATATCAAACGAATATCTAACGGGAAAACTATATTTTCGGTCAACTAGACGATCTGTGGCCCTATTCTGGTTTTCCCGGGGAATTGGAAATTGGGAAAATATTTTGCTGTAATTACAAATTGCTCTAGTTCCAAGATATATGTATATTTCCCGTTCCCAAGTGTGTATTCTGGCAGACAGGGAATAATTTTTTTGGGAATTTTTTTTTATGTAAATATTTATAAACTAAAACACGTATTCCGACCTTATTACAAGTTTAATTTATTTTTAAATATATATTTACTAGCAAATTTATGTTGCAAAATTCAAAAAGGTACGAATTACAATTATCAAAAAAATTATGGGGAAAAATTAATGTCAAAACTGCTATAAAATGGAATTATTTTTTCCCAATAAAAAAAATTCCCAAACGCCAGGGGCCGAATTTTGGTCAAAAAAATGGGAATAAAAATTATGAGAATTACAGTTGTTTTACTTACCTACTAGACCTAAATCATTAAATCATGTAATTGTTTGATACAAACAGCGAAAAAATTCCATATTTACGTCTAGTACGTATGTGAAACAAAGGTAAAACTCATAAATTTTATTCTCAGTTTTCGATCAAAATTGGGCCCCAGAATACACTTTGGGGAATAAAAAATTCCCAACTGCTAGAAATACGTCACTATAATTCCCAATTCCCTATTCCCAGGGAAAACCAGAATATTGCCACTGGTCGAAAAAGAATTGGTGATATCGAATACCGATGAGGGGCTCCTGGTTAGCAATACACAAACGGACGAGGCTATTATGCAGTCACTTCACAACCTTTGCGATAATGTAACTTAAACTAAATCTATTCCATTAGAGGATCCATTAGCCGTGCTGGACGCAAAATAATTATTTATGACGAATACCGTTGTAGAGAGTAAAATTACCAATACACATCTGCATGCCCATAGCGTTCTTCCGAATAGCACGCCATTTAAACTCTTTTCATAAAACGTTTCTGTGAACGATAAAATTAACATGGTTGAAACATTGAGGTTACTAGCAGTAAGATTCAGCAGCTTGATATTATCCAGGAGCGAATAGTACTTCAATCGAACCAATCGAAAACTTTTTGGATTGGCCTTGAAATACCTGCTAAAATAGGAATCCAAGCTGCAAAACATAAAAAGCCGTACATTCTAACATCGCGTTTGTATATACAAGCTGAAAGGGAAAAGAAAATGGAAAAACAAAACAGTTATCTAACTTAACGTTGTAAAGCTATACAAATCGAAAAAATGAAAACTAAGAAAGAACAATTAGAATTAAAAGCTTTAACCAAACAACAGAATTTATTGAAAAAAAACTCAAGTTGATGAAACCTTAATCAAAATGCCATGGGCGTTCGAAGGATCATAACATTACCAAAACTGCATCTAATAATGGTAATATTTCTAATTATATATTTCATGAATAAATTTCGAATTTTAAAAATGAAGAGGACGAAACTGTATAACTGAGGTGAAACTGAGAGAGACTTATACTTGTTGAGGCTAAATATGCTATTACTGCACATATTCGTTTTCGAAAATGCAAACCGTTGAAAAAAACACAAATGCCAGACCATATTGGAATTAAGTGTTCATCATGCGTGAAGGAGTAGAACGTGAAATGAATCAATTCGCTAAAATTACCACTGTTACCCGCATTCTTTTATGCAAATTGTAATTCGTAAAGTAAAATCTAATATTGTGATAGCTAATGACATTTTATGTCGAGAATTCAAATATCGATATGACCATTGGTCATTTTATGTTAAATAGCTATTATTTTTTTATTTTAATGATTTAAATTAAATTTTTTTTTTTATTTTTAATTACAAATTAATTATATTTCAATTGATTTATGTAATAATCTGTTTAATAAAATGAATTTTATAATTTTTAAACAACAAACACAAACATTGCTGTTTTTTAAAATTTAAATCCATTTCAATAGCTGTAACAAACAACATGTCAATAATTACAACAAAGTGTCAATAGTTGTATACAATCGTGAACTTTTCAAAAAACCTGTTTTTTTAACAATTAAATAATAATTTAAAACAAATCTTGTGTTAAAAACCTAAAGTTAAACGATCAGATTAACGTTATAGTTTCCCAAAAAACTTCTTCTAAAGTCAACTGTTCCTTAAGACGATGTAGGCTTTACGCTAGATTTGTTTATTTAACTGTCAAATTCGATAAATTGATAGCCTCATATGCAGGCCATACAAAACTTTTTTAGTAGTTATTAAGCACAACCTAAATATATAATTGCTCTTGTAACTGTTTTAATAGCTCCACGTGCTTCACTACAGGTAGAGCCAAATTCCAATAATGTCTCGTTACGAGAGGAAACATCGAAGACGATATTTTCGATTAGGAGTAAAAAATTATTTTAATGAATTATTAAATATTTGTGTCGATTCAATGTGAATTCTTCTATCCTGCTATTTTTACTAGTAAAACTCGATGCATTTAAGCAAGCAACTTAAAAATTTAAATAAAAATTTTGAAATAAATATCGAGTAGCTGGTCAAATAATAGAAGAACAGAAGAAAAGATAAATAGAAGATGTACAATGGAATCGATATAATTTTTTTTTATTTCTTTTCGAGAGCCGCATTCATTCTTTAAAAGAGCGGCGTATTATAGAAATCGATAACTGATTGTTTCGAGAAATATTACAATTTACAAATATAATTCAGTTGGGCATGTCCAGCGGACTGAGATCTCCCTAAAGAAATGTAGACCTCAAACATCTCACTCGTTTCGTGACCACACACATCTCTCAACAAAACAATCGAAATATTCTCAATTTTTTAAGAGACTAAAAATGTTTGCCTACTTTTGATGACATATATTCTAGTTGTTTTGAATCTCTGATTTCAAAGTGGTCAGTTGTAGTTTATTTAATTTAAATGTGTGGTATGGTATGGAGGTAATTTTTCACAAAATATGATAAATTGTATAAATTACAACCGATTATGGGTTTAACTTCATTTTTTTTTTGTAATATTCATCTAGATATTATGTATAAAGAATATCTCGACGGAGATACAAGTATCGCGAAGAAAGTACCGGAGAGGTTATTTCAAGTGGGATCAAATGCTAAATTATTGATATCGGAATCCGCAATTCGAAAAGAGAATTTTTAAAATCCAAAAAGTAAAAATCATATGTTGTAGAGGCGCACACAAAAAAGTTTCACAGTTAGGGACATCTTGTTGAAGCTACGGAAACAGGGGATTGGGGAAAGAACTTATATGTAATTTTTTTCTGGCATACTGAGGTGAAAAGTTAGTATTCATTTTTTTGATAACAAAATTACATGGGGAAAAATTGTTCGTAAAATATTTACGGAAAAAAAATATTTGAACAGAAGTTACATATAAATTCTTTTCCCAGTTCTTTATTCCCGGAAAATTACAAGAATAGTGCCACTGGTCGTGATAGATCATATTGGAAGTATGACGAGGAGTTTGAGGAAATTTTTCTGGTTAATCCTAATTATTCAGAATATTAAATTATTTATCTTACCACACCTTTACTAGGTTCTTCGACAGTGACAAGCACACTGAAACACTCGATTCCAATTCGAGCTATAATAATAGTGTCCGATACCATGAATAAAATGAACAACTACGATTAGGGCACACAAAAATAGACGCTGTTTTAAAACTGGTTAGCGAAGTTGAACGAAATATAAAAATGCAAGAAGATAAAAATGAAATTTTGGAAATTGGCAAACATGAAAAATTTAAATTACTAATAATCGAATTTATTGACCTTAACTTTGTGTACCAGTGTAGAAAACTACCCCAGAACTACAAAAATGTAAATTAAAAAACGAATTACTAAAAATTATTGAAAATCCATTTAAATATGCATTCTTAAATTAAAAATACACTAGATAAAAAAACCGAGTTATATTCGATTGATTTTATTGCCGGAGGTGCGGTAGCAGCCCATCTCAGCGTTTTGATGGTGCCCAGGTGAATGGAACTGCGATGGCATAGAGCGTGCTGTCTTGCTGCAATATCGCTCGTTCGTGTTTTCGAGCAATGCATGGTTGAGATTGATTCGTTGTTGTCGGCAGCGTTGCCCATTGACAGTTTCGTCTAGTTTCAGCAGCTCATATTACACCATTTTTTCTGATCTCACCAAACGCAGTGCATTGACGTCTTCCCGAAGTGATTTGGCCTTGCCGTCGATGTTGTTGGTTCGCCAAGTGAAAGCCTAGACTTTTTGCGTTTGGGATGTTTATAAACATCCACGTCTCTCCTTCCGCGACAATTCGATGCAATACTCATTCTTTCATGTCGTGAAAGCAAAATGGCTCTTCCACTTTCCATTTATCTCTCAGTCGCGCCATGCGCCATCCATTTTCCCTCCTTTTGAATTTTTTCCAAAGTATGTAAACATTTGAAAATACCTTGGCGAGTCGTATTTAATGCCTCCGCACGTTGGTCTTGAGTTTACGTATCATCTTCATCTAGTAATGCTTGCAGTTCGTTGTCATCAATTGTATTTGGTTTTCCGGAGAGCTTTTTGGTTTTCCGGAGCGCCGCGTAGACTTCCTCAAATGATGTGCTTCAGCTGCATTTTTTTTAGTTGGATCGGAAAAACAAAACGTCCCGCAAATGCCATTTCTTTGGCACAAAACTTGACATTTTCGTTCTTAGAAAAAATATTTTTGCGTTGCGATATGTGCAGTACAGGTGTTATACCACAACTGGTTACCGTTAACAACTATATGACAACTAGATGTGTCGCTAGCACCATCTATGTGTGAAACCCGAAAATTTAGTTGCGCAAATTAGCAAATCGGCATCTTTTTAAAGAATTTCTGAAATTAACATTGCAGCTGGTGGACAATAAAATGGAGAAGCGCCTTGTCACTCCCAGTGCCTTCGAAAAAGCGTAAAATTTGTAGTGAATCAAATAGGATACAATGTTGTAGAATTGAGGTTAGCACCAATCATCCAAAACCAACAAACCAAAACTCGTAAAATAAAAAGATGCAATTTCTGTACACGGAAGGCTGACGTGAGAACAAACGTAACTTGCCAGTCCTGCGATAAACCAGCATGCAAAATACATCATCAAACCGTATCTGATGATGGCATTAATTTCGAAATGGGTAATGATGAAATTGAACAACATGAAGAAGTTGATGACTCTTCTTTTTAATAATTTTAATAATCAAAATTTAATTAATTAATTATCATTTGTTATCTTGTACACTGAGTTTTTGTATTTTTAATAAATTAAAGTACTAAAAGTAATTACAAGCAAGTAAAAATAATCATTTTTACTATGGAAAATAATTTGTAAGTGCAAAATACATTGAGATATTTTTTACCCCAAACAAAGACAATGTTCCACTGTACTATACACAGAGCGAAGGTTAAATAGATTATTATGGAAACATCGTACGCCTTCCAACAAAATAATCTTGTAATGTTCTGCTGTGTGGCGTAAATCACCATTCTATGACACAAATTTCTATTAGATAATTTATTTTTAAAAATTATGTAAATGCTTAAATTTAAATGAAATGATGTCAGTTGCACAACAAGAAATTTTACTTGCTTATGTCAAATTTCAAAATAATGTTTATCATCCAAGTAATAAACCAAAAAAAGAATGGATATAACTTTCATCCAGCGGACGCAGATCTACAAATGAGATTATTGTACAATACATTTTTAACAAATTATATATCAATTTTTTAAAGGGATTTGAGCCAGCAGGATACATTTACTGCTTACTTCAATAACAAGTAATTTTTGACAAATATCATCAGAATTTTATACCGCCATATGATATAAAAAATTGTATCTTCGGAAATTTTCGGCATCAAAATTCTCTATGTAAAAATTTTTATGATTGACTATACCTAGTCCTAACGTAATTAGGTACTAAGTAAAAGAATGTAAAAAATTGCAAAATTTTCAATGGCGTAAAAATAATTTTTGCAAGCTCAAATTTTACAATTTTTTTAGTCAAAGTGATTGGAAGTTCTTTTGATTTTTCCAGGAAACTGTTTTCCGGGCTAAACATCTAATCATCTTTCAAGGTGTAAGATCCGGTTTCATACACAATGAACTTAATATAACATTTAAAGTCAAATGTAACTAAACTTATTTATAGTAAATAGCAAATCATTATTTCAAAGGAACAAAATGCGTCTGTAACAGAAGTCATGGAAATACTGCCACGCGAAATATAAATTTTCAATTTAAGCGTAGGTAGCGCGTTTATTAACAGATGTAATCAGTTGAAATTTTTATTGAACTTGAAAAAAAAAATTCTGTTCCATCAGAATTCTTTTCCCAATTTTCAAACGATTCATATAAATATTTTTCAATTGATGTTTAATTTAAGTATACGAGTATTTTTTGTACATGTATTTTAGCGCTAATTTAATTTTGATCAAACATATATTTATATAGAAATTTATCATACGTTATACATATTTTTTGTAATATTTTTATGATGCCACCACCACCACCACTTGAAATATACTTTTTACAAATTGTAGTTTGATGCGCCCGACAGCAAGAATTTCAAACCATCTGGTTATTGTGATTTTTTTTTATAGTTTGCGATAAGTATAAAACTAATAAATAATGTTTCGCGATTAACTATTATTGTTATGAGGCCTATAGCGTTACACATAGAAAATGATTGCATCATCGTCGCTTTTATTTATTATTGAAAAGTGTCTATATAAAAATATCGGCACTTAATTATTATTACAGTGTTAATCTATTTACTAGCAAAAACGTTTGTATATGGTATATGAAGCACTTAATAAAATCAATTGATTTATTTTTATCGCGGTTTTATACAAATAATGATTATATAGAAAAATAATACATAATGTATATATTTACAATTTCATGTACATCACATATGTAGATACTCGTACTTCCGTCTATTGTGAAATTCTAGACTATACAGTATTGTTCATTATATGAAAATTCGTTATTTTGATGGAAATTTTGTATTTTGTGTTGTTTGATTGATTTATGTATGGAATTACGTTTGCGTTGGTGCGGTAAATTTTTATGCGTTCTTTGATAACAAACTAAATAAAAATTTTCTCGTTTGCATATCTGTTTTCAATTATTTTGAAATATTCATGGTAATCTGGATTTATATTTGTTTAGAAATCTCTATACTAGCTTCAAGCGAATACGTACATACTAACCGGAGTTATATACAAACATGCCTCCTCGAATAATGGTTTATAAAAAAAGTATTGAATTTTAAAATGCATTTTTGATTAAAGAGGCATGCTACTCAATTCTTTGTCGATTTCTGCAATTGCTATAAACTTGTCAACGTCATTGCAAAATTTTTAAATGCTCCCATTAAAACTGCCACTTCCAGTTTCGCAGTACACTGAGTAAATTTATTTTTCAAAAGGTTGTGTTGTTAGTCCAACGCAAACTCTTCAATGACCGTAGCATCAATCGTTTAGCCTGTAAGCACTTGCTTTTGTCACAAGAATCGAGTCCTTTGTTTATTCCTCTAACTTACACCACTACCTGATTACTACTCTTAAAAAAATTGCATCGAGTTGGTCCGGTAGATTAGTCTTTTAGGGGTCTATCTCAAAGACAAAGTTTATTAACAAGCAACATTTTTCTGGGTTACGCTAAAATAGTTTATTCATCAGCCAATTACATAACATATAAAAAATTTTTAAAATGAGTGAACTTTGGCGACAAATTGCAAGTGTGGTATTTTTGTGAATTTAACTGAAATGTAAATTAAAGTACAAAATCGTACTATAATATTATAATTTTGGGCATAGAAGTATATTCAGTAATTTGCCTTGTAATGAAACAAAGAAATAAGCAAGTTAAATTTTTTAAATATATTTAACATTTCAAAATAAAACACAAAAAACTTGCTGTGCTGTTCGGTCGTCGCTTCAGTATTCTGTCATTTCAAAGAAATTTTTTATTTTAATGTTCTACTTCCAGCGATAGCGACCGGAAAATTCCAAATTGTGAATATAAAAAAGTAGACATTTTTTCTCTTTTGACATTAGGTGAGCTGGGAAGCCTACGCGCCGCTGCAGCCCTAATCGCTATCAAAATGTATATACATATTTGAGAAAGTTTTAAAATTAAATTCGAAGTTTTTGTGTTTTTATTATTATTTAAATATTTATATTGCCAAACAGTTATAGATAATTAGATAAATCGTTCATCTTCCGCAACAACGGCAGAACTCATAACTCACTCATTGCTAAGGTATTCGAATCAATCAATTTCCAATAATTCATATTTTTATTATTTGGTATCAAAGCATATTCTCTTATGGTATTAAAAAATCACTCGATTCGCGGAAAAAAACTACAATTTAAGTTATTGGAAACTATTCTAAAAAAATTTGGAAAATTTTAAAGAATTATAAAATTAACTCTTTAGTCATGATTTAATACTAGCAGAGATAAAAAATCCTAATGTACTTTTTTATGGCTTAGACAACACAAAGGTAATTCTGGAAGAATCTTTTACTTTTGAGGCCACTAGGCCACAGTTAAGACATGTGCCCAAATGAGAACAAATTTGTTGAACTACCACAAAAAAAAATTAAGTTATGTCTAAAAATTGAAATAATGTATTTACTTCATTTTAATGAAAATTTCACAAATAATTCGTGTAAACTAGTATCATAAATAAAAATAATAATAAAATTAAAATTAATTATAATATAATTTCAATTCAATCGATTGGCAAAAATTAAGGAACTGTACATTTGGTTAAGCGAAGTGGTCCTGAATTATATTTCCTCACCATATCTACTGTGGAAGTTGTTTAAACTTTAATAAAGCGGAATGTGTCGTATATTATTATATCTTATTTCGTCAATTGGTCAAAATTCTTTCGTAGTTTTCTTCTCATTTACGTTGTTGCAGGTGTTAGCCGTAGTTCTAGATAATCGCCGTCCTCTTTTTCGGGCAACGTTCTGCTTAATAGTTGTAAAACAGTGTGACAAATAAAGGCGAAAATTAAGCAAATCCATAATATCTCTAGAACGGATGCTAATTCGTTTATGGACATATTTATACTCAATCCAGCTTGAAACGGCTGCAAAGTCAATAAAATGCGCAGTCACCCGCATTGTTCACTTTTTCGACTTATGGAAAATGCTATAATAACTTAATAATTGGTCGAACAAATCGACAGCACCCATACCCATATTATACATTTTAACGATTTGTGGTTATTTTATTTGGACACACTTTGAATTGACGTACCACTACTCCTTCCCCGATTCCAACAAAATTTGAAGCGTGATGAACCGCTTTATTATCTTGCCACTTAATTACTTTCACGTTACCATCTCTGCTTGTGACTTGATCTGAAGGGTCACGACCTTGCTTTTCAATGCTTTGTCATAGAGGTGTGGCAGGCTTCGAAATCTACACTGAAAAAAAATTCTAGGTAAATATAAACAAAAACATTGGTTATTTTAAACGAACATGTGGATTGTTTTTCAGCCAACTAAGCGCTTGTTTCATAATACTAAAATGAATAGTTCATTTTCAAATAATAACCAATGCCAATAAAACCTATTTGCTTTAGTCAATATAACTAAGCAAAACGTTAATACAACTTAACACGTCGGTTAATTTAAACAACAATTTAAACCATCCGCTAGGTTATGTTGACCTACAGCATATGTTGACACAACTATTATTAAAGTTTAATTTGACCAATAATTACAACTTTACGTATAACCAAGCATGTAGGTTAATTTTAACAAAAATTTGAGCCAACACACAGTTTAGTTTAAACAACAAAAATACAATTAATATAACTAAGCTCGTAGGTTAATTTAAACCGAAGCTTTAACTAGGTACCGAAGCTTTAACTTTCACTAGGTTATATTAACTATTAATTATTAAAATTTAGTTACTTAGTTAAATTAACCTCCAGGTATTTCAAACCCTTACAAAATAATGAGAACCTCCTCAAGTTCTTTCTTGGCAGTTTGGTTGCATCTAAAAGTTGGTATACTCGTCAGTTGTCAGGTTACACCGACCAAACTGCAAAAATTCAAATCTGCTTCATACCTATAGTATAACAAAAGAACATATCGATTTAGCGAATTTTATCCATTATCACCGTTTAAATGTCCATAGTTTAAACTATTGCTATGTTATTTCATATGTAACAAATATGGTTTAATTTAACTACTACATTGTTAAATTATTAGTTTTTAAACAAATGCTTAGGTTAGACGACATATTTGCAAGATCAAACTGTTATGAGATGAATTTGCCTATGTTCAGATTAAACCAAGCATATAAATTGAATTGACTACCAAGCTCAGTTGATTTTACTTTTACATGGTTTAGTTTAACTATTCCGAAGTTATCAAATAAATGCTTAGTTTGAATTGACATACAAACAAGTTCAGTGTGAAAGAAAATAAAGCGTTATTGATATAAATTGAAATTAACTTAGCCATTTTTGTATTATGAAGCATGCATAAGTAAAATAAACCATGGTCGTTTTTACCTAAAGTAAGCAAAGTCTGGGTTATAATAACTAAAACAAGTTGAACTAGCTTAAGTTCAAAATAATTTTTTTCAGTGTATTGATTTAAACAGTTCCAATGGCGTTATCTGAAGTTGACTCAAACATTCAAATAATTGAAAGGAGTTAAAATAGTTCTCGAAGCATAACACATGCCTAGTA
This sequence comes from Nephrotoma flavescens, assembly GCA_932526605.1. Taxonomy (NCBI): domain Eukaryota; kingdom Metazoa; phylum Arthropoda; class Insecta; order Diptera; family Tipulidae; genus Nephrotoma; species Nephrotoma flavescens. The sequence continues at coordinate 97,583,110 of OW052220.1, read as the reverse complement.
GTTTTTATCCTCTCAGCTAGTTTTAATCCGATTGCTGCTTTATATCCAAAACACTGAACCGTCGTATTGTTTATTTCTGTTGTGGAGCCTTGGTAAATTACGAAATTTGGGAACACACATTTATATCAATATTAAGACAAGTAAATTAATAATCATTCTTACTTACTAGTTGAATTATGAAAATTTAATACTTTACATACGAGTACAGTGTTTCACAGCCAAAATGATGCAAGGAATTTTTATTTTGTTTAAAGTAAATATCCAAAAAACAAAAAAGAAATATCTGTTTTTAATTTAAATTTATTATAAGCTTCAGTATTAATTGTTAATTTCATAAAATAAAACAAACAAAAATTTTCGATTTATAACAAAATAGTAACAAAACCAAAAGTCCTACGTAAAAACATGTCACATCTAAAATGATGCAGATTTAAAAATTCTATAAAAAATTATTTCATATGTTTAGTAACTAATATTATCATAATGTATAATTAATTTATTAATATTTGGTAGGAAATCAATTTTATTTTTGAACCGCTTTGAATCTTTTACGCATCGATTTACGAGTTTTTTTCGTCTACTCTTGAGTTATTTTACTCCATTCTACGAACAATGCCTTTTTTAAGCCAGCAACAATTTAATTCTCTTATTTCCTCATTTCGTTTTCTAATTTAGACCATATAAGTTTTCAACAACATTGATGTCTGGTGATTGGACAGGTTTTTTCACGACATGAGGAATATTCCAAATGAGCCCACTTTAAACAATTCGAGATTTTTATGTCGGACTATTGTCCTGGTAGAACTGAAAATGATCTTCAATATATAACTTTTTAACATTTTCCTTAAATTTTTAGTTTGTTTAAAAATACATTTTTGTTCAAATTTCCTTCGTTAAACTCTAAATTTCTAACTCCACAAGACGCCATACAAGCCCATAACATAACATAGCCTCCACCGTGTTTAACAGTGCTTCAGTGCAGTGTTAAGCTTTCTTGTTTCTATCGTTTGATCCGAAAAGGTTAAATTTGCTTTCATCGGCAAATATGGTCTTGGGCAAATTTATTTCTAGCCTTAACTTTAATTCTAGCCTTAACTATTAACTTCACTGATATATGGTTTTTTCTGCATTGTTCTACCATGAAAATTTAATTCTCTTAATATTCTGCGTATTGTTTCTGGGTGACATTTTTTATGTAAATATTTTTTCAGCTTCCTCGGCCAACTTTAGAGCACTTAGTTTGCGGTTTTCTTTAATTTTTCGGACAATTCATCGACAATCTTGTTCGGAAAATATTTTATTGTGCGCTGTTCTAGGCTTATTTCCAAGAAGATGTTGATAAATGAAGCGTTCTCTCATATGCTGAACAGCAGATAAAACTTGTTTACTCCATTTCTGCAATTTTCCTAATAGTTTTGCCATTTTTAAAGTATTTAATAACTAATTCGCCCATTTCAATACTTGAGAGGCGACCGACTTTCTCAACTATTACAAAATTTCACTTATTTGTCTATATTAACTATAATCGCACGAGTATCAATTTTAAACAACCTTTGGTTATTGTTTTTTCAAACATATTTTCACATAGAAATTTTGTTTTTTGTTACTATTTTGTTATAAATTGAAATTTTTTATTTGTTTTGTTTTATGAAATTAACAATTAATACTGAAGCTTATAATAATTGTTAATAAAAAATACAAAACTATTTTTGTTTTTTGGATATTTACTTAGGAAAAATAAAAAGTGCTTGCATTATTTTGGCTGTGACTCACTGTATATAATTTATTTTTTTATTATTTTAACCTTTATTTAATGTTAAAAAACTATAATTTATATGGAGAAAAACGTTGAACGGTATTTTCACCTAACCTCATTGAATATAAACTGTGATATCACTTGTTTTAACACAATATATAATGTAAAACGTAGGGGAAACCATATCGAATAAAATAGATAAATAAAAAACCCGATTATGTGAAAATTATAGGAGCTACGCTGTTTTTAAATCGATGTGTACAAATGAGTACTTCATGACGAAAACGGGATCCGATTGAGGATGTTGGAATAGAAAAAAAAATATTTTAATACTCAGAAAGTATTTCTATTTACTTTTGTAAAACGTCATTTTTACAAACAATTTCGAGTGATATTTTAAAAATTGCTCCACTGAAAAATTAAAAATTTTGGATTGTGTCACTCTGGCAGCAAATGAGCGAAATAGTTTCACTATAATTAAAACTGCATGTCCGTGTATTAGCAACTCTCAACGTTATGTGCAGGTGACACTTGATTTGATTTACAAATAGGGACCATTTTTTTTTTTTTAAAACTATGCAGAAATAACTATAGATTCACCTATAGGTGATTTTGAAAATTAAGCGGTTAAGTTGATTGATTTTGTAAGAACATCGGACCAGTTTTAACCTTTTCTAATGATACAAAACATACATATTTTATAATAAATAAATAATTTACCACTTGTGCCTAAAGTTGTTTCGTATTATGACGCTTCAACTGAATTTGTCAAACGTTTTCAATGATGCTAGAATAATGAATAGTCAGTGTAGAATAATGAATAGCCATTGCAAAAATGTGGATTTGTAGCTGGTACACTATTATGATTGCTCTCGACATGAAAAAACCAATACGGATGGCTTTCACAGCTATCTCAATGAACAATTTCGCGCTTCCCGTTAAGATATCTCGGATTTTTTTTTCTAACAGGGTTTCCGTATGTTCCTGTTTCGATTGTTTATAGTTTACACCAAGCATGAAACCCGCACTTACAGGCTGATATTTGCATTCGACCTTGTCCACCAACTTATTAAGCTTCGTGTGCGGTTTTTCTTTACTTTTTTATGAGTGATAATAATCACTTATAAATACTTCTATCTCAATTTTTTTTCTATCTTTAATATGATTCGTCGCCTTTAAGATCGTTTCTCTTCTCTCACAACCCCGCATGCACGTCAATCAAAATACAGAAGTTCTATCGAATTGTTGACAGTGTAAAGTATACTTCGGTTTTAGTTTTCTTGATAAAATCGCGTACAGCAGTAGTTAATGTTTTGTGTTTTGTACGTTTTGTTTATCTTTCTTTTTAATTATAATCCATTTTTATTACGACTTCTATGTATTCTGTCAAATAAATATAAGCATTTTCCCAACAATTTTAGGTGATTTTTAAATGACGGTGGCGGATAAACAATTTAGTATAAAAAGTTGACCAACCATAAGAAAAAAAAATTTAATAATATTTTAAATGTTATTACAAGTATTTGTGATTATTCGCCGCAACACATAATAGACACAGCCAATAAAATTTATTTGAATTCTTCGGAATCTCCGTACTTCATAATAATATATACGTTGTTCAAACTTCTCCTCAAAATGATTTCCTCTTTCATAAACCAGGGGCGGTATGTTGTACCATCACTTCGAATCGAAAAAAAACGAATTCGAAAAAAGTCGAATCGAAAAAGTGAAAGTTGTATCATTTTTGCTTTTCGAAAATGGTACAACATACCGCAGTTTGACTTTTTTCGAATTTCGATTCGAAGTGATGGTACAACATACCGCCCCAGGTCTTTATACTACTCTCACAGAAAATTAAAAGAATTTAAATTTGCAGTGCATCATGGACCGTGGCCTTCTCGAAGGTCTTGGTAAACGACGAACAATTATTGATGCCTTGTAGATGGGACGTCTGTCACCATTTCAATAATATAATATGCTGACTAAATCTCTCACCTTTTTTCGAATAAGCTTTAGTTTTCCTTTAGTGTTTACCGCACGAGGGGGAACTGTGAACACTTGTTCGGCGACAGAATCTCATAGTTTGCACTTCAATCTGGTCACCACCTTAAAAATAATTCCGCCTTTTAAATTTTTTGCTGAAAAATGACTTGTCATGCAACTAAAGTTAATAATATTACTGAATATTTATTAAAATTATTTTATAAGTTAATAATATTAATTGAAAAAATTCAAAATAAACGTACAAAAAAAAATTTCTTTATGAAACATCACATTTTACTCACTTTGTTAGAGCTTCTCGAGCCGATTAGTCATCCAGGGTACCAGTTCAGACTTCCCATGTTTTTTGTGAGGCTGTCTCAAAACATAGCTTAATAAATAAGAACCAACAACACGTTGAAAATGATTGAGCGCACAACATCTCCGACGAGCACAGTCATTAGAAATACAGGTTTAAAAATACGTTGAAATCAAAAGCTAAAATTTTGAGCATATGTTACGAGCGTACGAGTGATTCCAATTAAATATGCACTCCAAAAGCAACATCAAACTACTACTGCCACGGCATTATTTCTGAGTTGCGCTAAAATAATTTATTCATCAGTTAATTACTTTACAGATTCGAAGTTTGTAAAATTTGATTTTGGATTTGATTTGATTGAGATGTACGGCCAAGTCATTTGACAAGTAATCCCAGATATGGCTGGGGCCCACCGTACACCTGTATTACACATAACAAAATAGGAGGGATAGGAAAGGTTATGTTAGTAAGGATAGACTCGACCCGGTTACAGACACCTAAGTAGTCGATAGTTAGTAACACAATGACACAATTCTAACTACGAAATAATTATTAATCATGTAACTGAAAAACTTCCAGTCATCTGAAAATTAAAAATAGTTATTTAACTCTGCAAACTTATCTTCTTGAATTTTCGTTAATACCTATTTTTAATAAAATCTAAAGAAAGATCTAAAATAATAAAAAATTAAAATTAATAATTATTATTAAATACCACTCACTGGATGCAATACTAATAATTAAAAAAATTCTTACTAAAACGCCTAACTAAAAAAGGAGCCAAGCCACTGGAAAAACAGAGGTCTCTATACTACAAAATAGTGCAATAAAGTTTTTAACTGCTTCTGAAATCGGAATCTAATTTTTAATCATAACAGCATATCTATCGTGTAGCTAATTTCAAATGGTTTCAAAAAAAGCTAATCTGCAATATAAGATCAATAATGGATGTTTGGCACAGCTCCAGAACCCCAACACCTAAACAAATTAAATAAAACTTTTAAAGCAATCACGAATCTGTAAGATGATAGAATTAATAATAAGTTGCTAACACAACTGTCTGATCCTTCATCGTATCGTATCACCTAGTCGTATTTAATAAGACATAATAACAACAACCAGCGATAGTTATTTATCCAACCCAGAACAATATAATCAAAACCTTCACCAATTTACAGTCTCCCGAAACAACCTAGACAACCATTTAATTAAAGAAATGCCATGATCCCTGAAAAACTATCTAAAATGTAGTAATCAAAAATGTTCATTAGAACCAAATATATAAGCTTAATCAGGAACTGCAATGAATAATAGTAGTAATAATAAACATTTGATAAACCTCGATAACTCTAAATTGCAATCAAAGGACTCTGTGTAATTTATTTGAAACGTCATATTTGACATTTTTTTTTTGTAATTGTTAATTTTGCATTCTCCCAACATACAAATACGAAATAAAAATAATAATAAGCACTGCATGTACATACAATGAAACATCCCTGAACATTCAATCCGCAAGAGCTGCCTTTGCCCTAAACTAAAAATTGCAATATCCAAAGAACCATTCACAAAATCAGAAAAGTCTAATGTAAAAAAAGTGAGAGAAATTTGCCGATGAGACCAAATACCACAGGTGTTCCCCTCTCCGGAAACACCTTATACCAAGATGATGGCTGCTTGCTGCCTATACACCTCGTTACCGCTGCCCACCGCAAACACAATACATAAATCTTATTACCGCAAACATGACGTAGCAAACATTCCATTTATAAGACAAAAGTCCATTAACAGACCAGACAAAAAAAAAAAACGAAAAACACAAAAGAGGTTGATGCATACACCCACTGTCACATGTACCTTCCTTATGCTCTAAATAGTATACATACCAAACTTCGGTAGACTTTACGTGGGCTGTATGCATCCCTTACCTGCCCATCAGGGTGAATACCACCATTACCACTTCGCCATGCCCCCCAATAAATGAGGTTACGTCTGCGTACTTTCCAAGCATGAGGATAAGTTGAGCTAGTTGGAAACAATCCAGTAACTGGTTCCTGATGATTCATAATCAAATGATGCACAATCCTTTGGTAGCAGTCCAATCAGACTCCAGAACTACTACGACTTCTCATGATTGTGACCATTTAGGTTCTCCAGCTGGTAGTTTTATAACCTCAAAATTTGCTGTCTTCACAATTAAATATACATTTTAGCACTTTTAATACTTTAGTATTTTAACATTTTCTAAACAAAACCACACAGTTCGCTTAATAACTCGTGATTCACAGATTCGAAGTTTGTAAAATGATTAAATTTTTACGACAAATTTAAAGAATCCACGTGGTATTTTTTTTATAACGAACTTATATCATGAATCATAGAAAATGTTTCAAATAACCGAGATAAAAAAGAAGAGTTCTTGTTTTTAAGATTTCCAAGATACTCTTGCCCACGTACAAGAAGGTAGAAGACAACTAATTTTAGTAAACAAACCCCGTGATTTTTGGCCGGAGTTGGTTTACCGGAAGTGGCAGCGTCCATTGTAACTTTTACGCTTTTTGAAAATATTCTGAAAAATATAGCATTTACGATAAAATTGGTTATGTACTAAACGATTCTGCATTTAATCTGAAACGGTATCGCCAAAGATCAACTTTACAAGTTTAATGGGAAATTCAGGACGATTTTTAACGAAAAACTGGTGTTTATCAAATATTCTGCCATGTAGAGCTCAGATTCATACAACGCTTTTCTACAAATTAAGAGATGCAGTGACTTTTGGTCGAAATCGTTATACCTGAAGTTGCAGCTTCCATATAAGAGCATTTTGAGATTTGCAAAATTTTTTGAAAGATACACACAAACATTTGGCCTACACGAAATTATTGATCAGAATGAAATTTCATAATTAAGGTTTTTCCATATATATTTGGGAAATCTCTGTTATTTGTGGCCAACATCGGTCCACCGGAAGTGGCACCTTCTATGAAAGCTTTTTTCGTTCTCTGCAAATATTTTGAAAAGCATATTTTCGAAGAAACGATTAAAATAAAAGGATTGTAAATTAAATTTACACCAAAATTTGTTCAGATCCAGAGTTTTGGTAATAAAATTAGTACTCACCAAAATTCGTTATATCCCTGTAGACCGGATTAACTATTCGGAATAAACTTCATACTTAAAATTTTTCCACAAAATAGGAGATCCATGCGAAATGTGATAGGCGGAAGAGTAGCAGAAGTGGCAGCTTTTGGTAGGAACATTTCAATTTTTGTACTGAAAACTAAATTTTTTTAAGAATGGTTGACCTCGAAGAATTTCTAAAATTTGAGCAGGAATAATGATTTTTGATTATACTAGACAATTTGTATCACTAATCCGGTAGATTAAATTGCTCGTTTAGAAATTAAGTATGGTGTATTCGAGATTTATGTACATTTGTCGGGTGTTGTACCCCTCCATTTTATTATTTAAAATAAATTGCGCCCTAAGTCTCCTCAATAAATGACTATTAGGCATAAATACCTAAATTAATCTATATAAGTCTTAGATTTAACTTAAACTGTTCTAAGAACTCTTAATTATTTTATTGAGTAATGATTTCAATGAATACACCTAGAAATTTCACAATTTCATGGTTAAAGTTTTAATCCTGATTGAGTCATTACGCAGTAACTCCTGATGGCATACGAATATGTTGGTATGTTTATTGTATTTAAAACACTAAACAGATATTTAAAAAATATTGATGGCTAATTAAATTTTTATTAATTTTACTAACGTATTTAGATAATGGGAAATTATAATTAGTTTTATATAATTTATAACCTCTTACCGCATAAATTATGCGTTTTATCAGCTTCTAGTTTTAGGAATATTTAATTAAACCGAATATAAATAGTATAATAAATTTAGAAGAACTTGGTTTCATGGTATTGAAACTCAAACAGTAATTTTTGAGACATAAGTGCACATTCAACCACTTCGTGCCCTAATTTTTACGATTAACCGTTCACCCTATAAATTGCAATTTGATTTCTTCTAAAATAAACAATAAAATTTAATTTCTAAAATATGGAACTGCTTAAATTACATTCCATAATAAATAATGTAAATATAAATTTTATGAAAATTATTCAGTGAATTCGAGTACCTCAGCCACGTATATAAATTTCCAACTTGATATATTGTATAGCAATTTACATTTTCTGACGTTATCCGAATTTATGCTTAAAAAAGAAAAACAATATTTACAATAAACATTATCGATATTTACATATCTCGAGCGACAGTGAAAATTTATAAGTACCAAAATTGAATGTCGCTTACAATAAACTCATTATTTTATGTAAATTGCGGCCATGAAGCATTAATCTTGTATACGCACCTTATAAATTTTAAATAAAATTAATAGATTTTTGTGGTAAATACAGATTCAGCGATTTAAAAATATTTTGTGTGGATCAATGCCGTGGAGTTTCTAATTCGGGCGACACAAAAAATTAAAGATTATAATTCCTTGAGCTAAAAACGCAGTAGCAAATTTTAACGTCCGTTCAGCTAGCAGAATCCGTCCAAAAAATATTACAAGATGTTATAGAGAAATATAGGCTAGGTTCATCACTTCGCTTTAGCTAAAACTAAAGAACTCACCTCAAAAAGATATCTAGAATCAATTTGAAATCAACTTGAAATTAAACACTAAAATAAGGCTAAATAAACGTCCTATTGCATTTTTTCGCTTTATTCGGTTTTTTATAAAGTCATATGATTTCCAAGAAATCCAATCCCTTCCAGTTTATTCAACTTAAAAGCAACCTACTGACAAATATATAATAAGAGACTCATTATATCTTAATCGAATGACGCACATTAAAAAAAAATTGGACTCCACTCTTTCTTGATCAAGCTTTTGGTTTGCTTTATTTATTTAACATACTCGTTTATAGGAGAGGCTATTAGTTTTTGATTTAGTCATTCCAAAATTGTTAAAGTTCAATTACTATAGTATTTATCCGCATGGCACGCCACCTTTATGAATATACAATTCATAATGTTTGCTTAACCTCAGGTATGGTTCTTTGAGCCGAATGTCAACATTAAATTTAATTTATTTTACATTCGATATGTTCGACCTATCTAGAAGCAATTATACCAACCCGAAAAATGAATTTGTACGCACTATTATCAAGAATAAAAATCCACAATTAGAGTGAGTGATTACTGACCGATTAAATTAACTATGTAATGACAAGTTCCTGTAAATCACTGACGAATAATCGATTACGACGAGCAAACGATTAATTATCCGAGTTTCACATGGTCGAACAAACTGTGTCTGACCTAAATATAGGAGACGTGTCTTTAAAATGACTATGAGGACAAATATTTTAATCCGGTTGCTGATTTGAACAACTAATATTTGAACTGAATTTAATTTTACGTAAGGTGTTCAAATTCGTGAGTCAAATATCGAAGATAAATTCCAGAAAATAATAATTATTGTACGATTTACTTCTACCAGTATTAAAATGTATCCTTAGAAATAAATAGGCTAACCTTTTGCCAACTACATCGAATCGAAGACAAAGTTAAACCCGTCATACCGATTGAGAAAGCATTATACCGTCTAATTATTTATAAAAATTTCGTGGATGTACCATCATCTACCAAGGCAACCAAATAACATATCCGAAAATTGATGGATACTACTGATTAGGTTATCCGCGTGTTAAAAGTTGTGAGACTTGGAGAGCGATCCATGGCTAGTGATTTTACTAACACGCAAACCGGAGGCAAATTCCAGTTAATTCATTGCTGTAAGATTCGACGATTATAGCTGTTAATATCAGTTTTGCCATATAGGGACCAAAATTTTGATAACGTAAAAAAATATAAAATTTATAAACTTAAATTAGAATAGTACAAATAGCCGACGAAGAAATAACTCGCGAAGCTAGTACGAAATAAAAAATAAAAATGAAATAAAAAATTATCGCATAAGAAAAAACGAAATCTTATGTTTATTTAAATCTAAAAAATTAATCTCGTGATAAAGTGCACAGATATAATAAAAAAATAACGAATAATTACTAACAACGATATTAAGTGTAGTCTGCCAGCAAAGCAGCGAAGCAAATGTCGCCATAGTCTTCAAAATTCATCACCATTGGTAAAATTTTCTTAATCTGTAAGGAAGCGAAATGCTGGCCAAGTTACAGAATGGTGCAATGAACGTTCGATTCAAGTGTTTATTGACCGTTGTTCCAGCCAATAATATCTTAAACATTTTTGGAAAAATCGTTAAGTTCATTTATCCTTGCCGAAAATCAAAAATTACGTGAAAACTCATTACCAGTAAAAAAAATTAAGTGTGCTTTTGACCACACTACTGAAGAAAAACTTCTAATATATATTTAATATTTATAATATAATATAGAAAAATTATAATATTAAAAAAAAAATTGGTTACCCTGTGCGTTCTCGAGAGTCACCTAGCCGTTTATGTCTGATGCCACAAGAAGTAACCTTGTAACTTGGTAACTTTTTCAAGGCCAACTAGTCGTAATAGATAATGTTTATGTATGTGTAACAAAATGGACAAAAAAATCATTTTGAAATCTCTTCGCATAGTAAAAATGTCCTTGAAATATTTTTTATTTCATTTATGTTTGTGTAATGAGGTTTCATCGAAAATTTGTTTAGGTCGCATTAAAACCTGTATCATAGTCAAACGGGGAAAGAAACGAAGAAAGAATCAGTTTCTGTGATACATCGTGTGGAATGGAGCTGTAATATAGAAAAAAATACATATATAAAATATATCACACGGACGAATTTTTTTGGTCACTCTGTGCGTTCTGGAGTGAGTAAGTGAGTGAGTGACATAGATGTTATAATACAGAAAAAAAAATTTTGGCCACCCTATGCGTTCTCGAGTGAGTCAGTGACATAGAAGTCTATATTATGACTTCAATTTTCCAGTTTTTTAATTTTCAAATTTTCCAATTTACCAACTTTAAAATTTCCTATTTTGATATTTTTTTATTTTCGTATTTTCCAATTTTTCAATTTTCCAAATTTTCAATTAACCAGTTTTCCAATTTACCAATTTTCATATTTTCCAAATTTCATATTTTCCTATTTTCTTATTTTCCATTTTTTTTACCAATTATTAAAATAAAATGGTATCAACTAATGTTCCACCTTAGGGATTTATGAATTGTCATGGCACATCCTGATACTAAAGGAAAATGATTTCGTTTTGCGTTTATTGTTTCGTTCGCCTCGTTCGATTACATTTTTCGTAACGCATTTGCCAGCTTAGTCCACAAGTCAAGCGTGCCTAAAGAAGTTTTACTTCAAAAAAGTTCCTTACATTGTGGTGCTTCGTTGCTTCAGCGCGTGATCAACGAAAGTTTTGGTTTATCCGTGGAAAGTCGGTATTACGAAATTGGAAACCAAATTATGGGATCAAAAGATGTACATTTTATCTGTCCATTGAAAATAATTTTGGATTTTGCGGGCTTTGTAAGAACTTGAGCTGCTAAATTCAGTGACCTCTAAAAACTGAGTTCTTAAGTCCTTTCAAAAAAAGTCGCGGTTGGTGAAGCAATTCGAACTTCAATTCTTGTAATTTTGGCATTATAGCCAGCGATTTGTGACACATCATTTGGGGCCTTTATTAATTGCTCGTGACAGTGTTGACGAATAAAATACTTACCCATTCCAAAATTCGGGGGTTAAAACATTGTTGGTGGTTTAGGAAGGCCACTTATATATCCTTTCTAGAATATCTGCTGAATTCGGATCAGACCGCTGACAATTATTGTGTTGGTATACGCTTACATTTCAACTCAGCAAACCATCGTTATTTCGCAAGTTTTTCCAATGAAGCAGAGTTCCGATACCAGTTATCAAGCCATTGATTTACTTGAGCGGTATTTGCCCCATCAAAAAGCATTGAAAATGAATGAGAATGACAAATTTGGAAACTAATAGTCGGATTGTCAAAAAATTAAGACACATATCGTTTGGTACTTTGTAAAAATCATAAGGACTTCTCTCACTATATGCGCTATGAATATGTCATATTTTTAACTTGTTGTGTGACGTAATATATGTACCTGATTTGCTTTTGCACCAAGGTAGTTCATTTAAAAATTGTAAGACATCTAACCATTCCTTATCGCATGGTACAGATTTTTTGCGCGAAGACACGAACTATAGAGGCGCATGTAGAAAATTAAATATTTTTATAAAACACAACGATAGCATCATAAATATTTAACGTCAATCCTAGCTCATGAAAAATTTTACTGAAGAAAACCTGAAGGTTAATAATCTAGTTTTTTTCAGGAAGAATAACTCCTAGAAAGTATGCAACAAGTGTTTCCTGGAAATAATGGTTAGAAGTTTAGATTACAGACATGTATACGAGTCATTAGGCACATACTAATTTCATACAACTTTTTCATAACTATTTTTAATTTGGTTATAGAAATGGGTTATATTGGGACCATTGCTCGCTTTATCTATTATCAAAGGTTTTTTATTGTAACACATATAAGTTGATTATCTTCCAAATTTAGGAATTATATTGAAACTTTAATAGTTTTTTTACGTTGTTGTTGTTTTATTGTAATGGTTTTTGTTGTGATTGTTCCATACATTGGTCTATTTCAGTATATCTCGAATTAAATATACACAATCGTAGGAAATTCTTCCATTTGGCGTCAAATCTGTGTGACAACGACTATGATGATTCATACTTACTTAGACACAATCAACTTCAAATCACCCCATACTTTTTCTTTCCTTTAACGCTGGATCGCGGATAAATTAGAATTTAATTTGAATTATAGATGAAAGATAATGAGATTTTTTCAAATCAATAATCTCATTAAGTTCGAAACTGATCGTTGCGATTCTTGCAAATCTTTCATCTATTAATTCAAATTAAATTCTAATATAATTTATTATTAAATAAACTTACAATTCGTAAATAAAATCTATTTCAGGTTCTCACCCCAAAAATTCTATCAGATCACTCTCAGTTAATAGTTGAGTCAATGACGTATGTGTTTAACCATGCGCCTGCGTCTTAGAATCTTCCAATAAAAACATAATTTACGACCAAAAAAATTAGCAAATAAAGTGGCTGTGCGTTTTGGAAAAAATAAATGACGTGCCTTTTGATAAATTTCGAACCGTCTACCCAAGTCTATTAGTTAAAATAATTTCTTTTAGGTTTTCTGAAGATGGTGGGGTGGTATAACGCACATAAATTTTAGTCCAAGTTTAAAATCGTTATTATCGTTTTTCGTACATAAAACCTAAATTTATAAATTTTACAGATTACTGAACAACCAACTAGCTTAAAAATTGTTGAACAATAATTTCTTTCAACAAATTTAATGAAATAAGTTGCTTTCCAGCCTCACTTAAAGCATTAATAATTTTAACATGGGTATATTTTTTGTTAAATAATGGCGTTTTCTTTTTATAAAAAACTGGCAAAAAAATTTGATGTACATCAAAATTTTTTGATGTAAATCACGTTTTCGCGGAAAAAATAGCAACAAAATTTGATGTACATCAAAAAATGGAAATGTAGATTTTTACTTCTATTTTAACTACACCATACACATATCTACATACATATAATACGTCAATCGTAAATATTGTCAAATATGTCAAACGCGTCATTTGAAATTGTTTCAAAACGGTTTGTTAATGTTTTCGGCATCCCTTTCGGGTTTAGGCACACTACGATAAAAATACATCAAATTTTTTTGTGTTCTTTTTAACTATCGGAAGTTTGATTTACATCAAAAACGTAACAGAATTCGCTATAAGTAAAACATTTATAATTTTTGTTTTTCTTTATTTCAAACTTTTTAACCCACCCAACTAATCCATGAATCAGCAATTTCAAACGGAGTTGGCCATTCCCTAGGCAACAAGTTCATGCAGTATACGCAAATGCTATCGGTAAAATTGAATACTCAATCCTAAGCCGGATAAACTGAATTGCCAGTTCATCCCTATCCGGTGGTTGCATTCGTACCTTTCTGATCATTACCAATTTGTTAAAACTAATGATTTTAGTTCTCGCTTTCGAGTTACCGGAAGAGTTCCTTAAGGTAGCCACATTGGTCCTCTTTTATTCTCCTTATTTGTCAATGATGTTGTTGATTGTTTCAAATTCGCACAATGTTTGCTTTATGCAGATGATGTAGGTAAATGTAGGGTTTTGTCATTCTCTCGGATGCATTTACAAGTTATTCAGCAATATTTTCTAAATAATACTGCTGTTGAAAGTATTGAGTTCATACGACTGACTCAGGTATAACCTTTTCTTATGATCTTACTTTTACCAAACACATTGATTCTGTTATTTAAAAAGCTTACATTATGCTAGGCTTCATTAACCGCAATTGTAATTACTTCAACGACCAACTCCCATGAATGCTCTGTTTGTGTCCTTTGTTCGTTCTATTCTAGAATGTGCCTCTCAGAAATGGAGACCATTTTATCGTTGCCATTCAGACATAATTGAGAGCGTTCAGAACCAGTTTCTTTTGTACTCACTTTGCGGTTTACCTACTGAGCGTGTGTACCTATATGTTCTTCCACCTAATAATGATCATTGTAAATTATTAAAATTATAACGTATAGATCACTGCTACCATTGGTCATGATACTGTTAAAGTTAGCCGAAAGTTTCCAGCCGAAAGATAATGCAGATAGTGTCTTGAATACAGCAAAAATCAGTCATGAACTGGAATTTAGGAGAATTTAGGATCGAATTACATCATTCGGGTGAAGGAGAAATTATTTCAGTTTATAGGAATTTAAAAATCGATAGGGGCGAGAGTATAAAGAGAGTTTAAAAATAGTCAAGACACTATCTGCATTATCTTTCGGCTGGAATCTTTCGGCTAACTTTAACAAGGTTTGGTCATGTACAAATTTTGCGGTCCTGAAAAGAAATTCGTTTAGAAATGAGTTAAGTTTTTGTCTATTGACAATTAATTGTTAAATTTTATTTTAATACCGAAATATTGTTAAATAACTACATATAAAATAAATAAATAAATAAATACACTTTTAAATCGTTTCTTGTGTATTGCATATATTGTTGAGATTGAAATGATCCTGACGCTTTGTTGATTCGAAACCGGACTGAAGAGGTAGCTATACCCTTGCAATTTTCTCTCAATTCTTTGTCTGTTAGTAACCCGTAAAGAATCACTGACATGTTTGCAGCTGTTTTTGAAAAAGTGTATGTCGCTATCATGAGATAGAATGACGGATTACTACCGATTATCAATTTTAGTTTGTTGAGTGGAGTATTTCGTTCAACTTAAAAATTCAGTTTCATTAAGTCAATTTTCAATAGTGGACAGAGAAAATATATCGAAAATTACCGCGATATTACAATATCATCGGCTTTATTCCCAAATTAGTTGCTCAATGTTCAAGGAACGTATCTTTTTTAAGGGGACATAGAAAAAAAAATTGAAAAAAAAATTGAAATTGAAAAAAAAAAGTTTTTCAAAGATTTATTTTTTTTAGAATAAAAAGAGATATCTTAATGAAACTTCCCATTGACATTTTATTTAACTGAAAAAATAAAAAAAAAATTTTTTTTAGTCCACTGTCGTCTGCTACAAGGGTTTTCCAAAAACACTGAAAATTCGTGGCGTGCATCATATAACTGCTTTCAGAAACGTTTGAAAAAAACGGGGTTTTATTCATCATTAAATCGCCCTTGGAATGAACTAAAAGGGGAAAAAATTGGTTGAAAGATAAAAAAATGGCGGCATTTTTTCGAAAATGCAGCTTTTTTGTACTCGAACTTTTCACCAGTTACTTAGCCTATTTTGTAATGCAACCTGAGCAAGCAGTGCGCTGTCAAAAAATACTCTGTGTTTTTTTATTCAACCTGTGTAATTTTACTCTGCACACTGCGTTTTTATTTGAGAACTGGGATTACACAGTGTATACTCGGTTCTTCAAATTTTACTCTGAAATTTATGTTAGTGTACGAAGAGTGTGCAAAATAAAAAACAATTTATTACTCTATGCACACCGAATAATTTTACCCAGTACAACCTTTGCTCGGTGTACATTACCCGGGGTAAGCCTGCTTGCTCGGGTTGAATTAAAAAATAGACCCACGATAGTATTATATTATATATATATATTATATATAATCATTTTTTCAAATTTGATTTCAAGTTTACTAATATTTGTCTCCATACTAAAACAATATTTTCGAATCGATTTACCCAGTCGGAATTGTTCCCTTAGTAGGGAGAAAAATTATGGCTCTTAACTTAAAAACAGAAAAGAAATTTAAAAAAATGATTAAAGTAGCCGGCGAAAAATTGGAGAAAATTCAAATAACAGAGAATTTCAATGGAAGCTGTATTCCAATTGGGAAAATTACCACCGATTTCAAAAATACGGCACTGAGAATTAAATACTATCTATGAATGGTGTACCTAGAATAAACTTTGTCTCTACATTTCTTTATGTCAAATTATGAACGTTTCTAGATGTTTTGGTAATAGTTAATTTTAAAATTGAGTCGATCGATCGATCGAGTTCATTTTTTCTAGATGTAGGTGTCTTATTTTGTCAAAATTTGTCATTTATTGGCAGATGTATCAACAAGGCTAATTCAATCTTAAGGTCTTTATATCGAGTCTTTAAAGATTTTCATAATTCGTATACTTTGTATACTAGGTATGTCGGACCCGATTATTATTTCAAGCCGTGCATTAATTAATTTTTCAATAGTTTTTTAATATTGGCTGAACAAATAAATAGGAATAAATAATTTTTTTGAATCTAACACCTTATGCTTTAGCAATAATTCCGCCGCTAAGAAAGAGCACTCATTTTAAATTATCAGCATGTTTTAAGATTTGATTAGTTATAGAAAAATTAGAAAAACCCACAAACCAAAAAAAGTTAGTTTAAAGCATTTATAAAACCGCATGACTTTTTAACAACCTCGAATCAAACACTATTCATTTTCAATAACTCTAAACTTCTAACACCTTTAATAACACATCATCCAAAGAATGTATTTTAGTTTTTGGCATTTTCTATTTAAATTAATCTATAGACAGTAGATGAGATTTTTTATAGACTAGATAAGTGTGAAAATCTATTTATTTAACCATAAACATAACTAAATTTCCAAAAATGACATTTCGTTTCAGAATCCGGAGTCTGTGTGTGATTAAACGCATAACAAAAAAAAATTAAATAGAGTGTTTAGTAATTTAAAAAACCAATAAGCTACGATAATATTTTTTTTTTGTGAGGGGGGAAACACCGTGCTTTATAGAAATCAATTTGTAAATATATCAATATTATATATATTAAAATATTACGTACGAGAACATATACCTGTCATCCGCCTGTCAATGTTTTTTTATTTTATTTATTTTTTTTTACAATTTTTTTTTTATTTATTTTATTAAGTTTATAGACAAACAACTAATCTTATTATAAAACTATTTTTTATTGTTTCGTAACATCATATTACTATGAAAACTTATTTTTAAACAAATAAACATTACTAGGACATGACAAATAAAATAATGTTATTATATAATTATATTAAATAATTGTTTAAAAAGAAAAATATTAAAAAGCATATTCATATACGAATACCCTTACCTATGTAATATGTATATTGTGTATGTAATATAAATTCGATGTTGTTTTTAAATTATAAAGTTTAAATCAAAAATAATAATAATAATTTTTATGTACATATTATATAGAAATATCAAATAAAATATTATATTTTATTTTAGTATGAAATCCAAATATTTAATTTACATTATTTACGCATAAATTGTTTCGTTTTAATGAATAATTTTTAATTGCAGCATCCTAGAGCGCACGAAAAAACGATCAATGAAATAACATGGAAGGGAAATGCATAGTAAAATGTAAGTAGGGTATGAATGTTTTTTTATGATTTTTACTTTATTTTAAAAACTTTGCCCAATCCACAATGTTACTGAGGTTGTCAATTTTTTCCCGTCAAGTAACAGGATTATATGAAAATCCCATTTTTTTCTTTACTAATCATAATTAGAACACTGTATTCTTAATCGATGAAGAATTCATCAAGTGCGATCCGAAATATTTGGTTTTCAAAGGCAAATACATATAAAATTTATAGCTGAACATTTTTTATAAAAGTTATTTGATGGAAATGGTGATTGAAATCCTTTACTTATCGTTTGAGCACTAGAAAACGTAAGTTTTATTGCAATGAAACGAAATCAAAATTGGATGTGTTCTATAAAATTGGAAGGGTGAATATTTTGTTGCCATACCGTCCGACTTTTTTTTACCTGCACATAGTACAGCGATATCGAACTCACCACTCTTGATTTATAAAGTGAAAAACTAAACTTATCGGAATTTTTGTAGAACTGTCTTGTATAATCAAAAATCGTTACTCGTTACGCTTTAATTTTAGAACGTCAACCCATGATGTAAATTTAACATTTAAAATGATGTGAATCGTTTAATCCTTTGTTGTTTTTGTAAATTCCCAATTTTCATTGCAACAATTACAAAGCTCCAATTGAAGCTGCCACTTCAAGCACACCGATTTCTGCCAAATTCGCAAAGATTTCTCAACTAATGGAAAGTGTTTAGGTATGAAGTTTCATACCGAATATCCAATCCGCCCGGCGCAAATTTTAGTTTAATGATAAATGACAATGAATAATAATTTCATTATTTATTGGTAATTTCTGCCTTACATAGTTACCAAATAATTATCGGTTTTGCTTTTTAAACCTAGGCTAAGGAAGGTACCTTAAAGGTCCGGAACTATACATATTTTAAAAATTCTCACTAGCTATTGAACCGGAATTCATGCCCTGGTCATTTCCGTTTATATTTAAAAAAAATATTCTGTTTTAAAATTAATTTGCATAATCCTTTAATTTTTATTTGAAAGTTTTTCGGCTTTTTTAGACAAAATGTTATTTACAAATACAATGACATTCACAATGATTTTTATTTCTACCGCTTCTTCGTAAATGCTATAAAATTTTCAAAATATATGAAAAAACAGAAAAGGCTAGTATAGAAGCAGCCTGTGATCTTTCGTTTTACAGGAAAAGCTTAAGTATTAAGTTTCACCTTGTTCAGTCAATCCATTTCAGCTGTAGAAATGACTCAGACATGTAGCCAAAAAACTCCAGGTCAAACATTTCCATGGATACTATATTCAAAAGGTGAAGGTGTATAATTTGTGTGGCCAATGTCTTTTTCTTACGACAAATTCAGGTAGATCTCGAATACACGACACTTAATTTCTAAATTCAACCTTGTCTTGTCTAATCAAAAACCATTATTCCTGCTTAAATTACAAGAAGGTCAATCCTTGTTCAAGATTGCTACTCTTACGAAAGCTGCCACTTCTGGTACACAGATGTTTACCACATTTTGCATGGATCTTCTGATTTATAAAAAAACCTTTAGAATAAAGTTTTACTCCGAATAGTAAAACCACCTGGTTTGTAGAGATGCCGAATTTTTGAGAAATACTTTTTTCTATCTACGTCATTTCCGTTAAAATTTACAATATGATTTGAACTAGTTTTGTTTGAAATTTAATGCTTTAACATATATATTAAAAACGAAAAAGCTCCCATAGAAGGTGTCACTTCCGAAGGACCAATTTTGGCCAAATATCCTTGGGATTTTCAAATTTTTGGAAAACACTTAAGTATGATGTATCATCATCATCCGTCTGGGATGTATAGGGGCCGGATTATTGTACGTACCTTTCAAAAAAATTTGAAAAACAGAACAAGCTCCTAAAAAAGCTTGACACTTCCAATGGGCCGATTTCTGCCAAAACCTGATTTTCCACCTGTAATAAAAATCAGTTTACTACATTAAAGAAAGTAAAACTGGTTTTGCTCAACAATTAAGCATTCCGCTTAATTTTTGAAATATTGATCTAAACCGATATTGATGAAAATTTAATTTAGAATCTTTCAATTCGAAGTCGATTTTTTCAAATTTGAAATTCGAATCACAATATTTACACAAAACGAGTAGCTCTGATTTTAGCCAAATATCATAGGGGTCTTCGAATTTTTAATCGAATTTTTTGTTGAAAAATAGTGTAATTTCCGAAATGGTTATTTCTGGTCCAAATTAGTCATTTCCGGTTAATTTTTCCAAAAATTGATGTTAGCAAATATTGTACGGAATTCGATTTAAAATCTTTGAGTGGCCTGTTCCGGAGAACAATTTTGAACAAGATTCGTTCGGATCTCCTAATTTGTGAAAAAAGCTTAGGTATGAAAATTCATCCCAATCAAACAGTCTATCTGGATTGTACAAAGGCCGAATATTTTAGGACAAAACGTTTCACAAAACTGTGTACGGCGGTTAAAATTTTAACAAAAACAACCGTAATTTCCACAAGAAATTTGGAAAATTGTTATTATTAAATACTATTGATATCTGGCTTAGAATTCACGACCATATATTCCAATATAGTTATATTATATACTGAATAAAACTTTGATCTGGGTCATCCAATTATACTTCAGATAAATTGGGCTTTTATTCAAATAATGTACTTTTATCCTAAATAATGTACTTAAGCAGGACTACAAGTTGAGATATAATTACTGAATAATGCTATAAATTAATTCAAATTCGGATTGATATTTTACTATAATTAATTTCAAAGTATATATTATATTTTTGACCGATTTTTTTGTTGTTATCAAATTAAAGATGGCCGACAATATCAATAATGTTCCAAAGGAGGACTAGAAGTTGCTGTATAATTATTAAATTATGATTTAAATTAATTCATATTCGGATAGATATTACTTTCTAATTAATTTTGTTTTGGTCAAACATTGTTGTTGTTGTCAAATTAAATATGGACGATAATATCAAATAATGTATTTCAGTGAAGCAGTATAGAAGTCGAGAAATTATGATTTAAAATAATTCAAATTCGGATTGGCATTTAATTGTATTTTAACATCAAAGTAGATATTTTGTATTTGTTGAACATATTTGTTGTTGTCAACTTACACATGGCCGATAATATAAAATAATGTACCTAAGGAGGACTAGAAGTCGGTATATATAATAACTGAATTTAGATTTAAATTAATTAAAATTTGGATTGATATTTAATTATAATAAATATCAAAGTATATTTTTTTTTTGTTAACCATTGTTTTTAAATTTAAACACAATTTAAATCTAACAAGAACAATAATTAAGAAGCTTTTCATAATCGTCCTTGAAATTAAGTTATTATTTATAATGCACCCATATAATGTTCATACGAATTTCCTAGTCGTAGAAAACAAACAAGCCATTTAATCACAATATTTCTACAAAAAAGTAGAAAAATGCACTCTTCCTGTTTTTACCAACAGGATACTTGTGTAAAAAATACACAAAACCGTACCAAAATGAGTACTTTTTATTCCTCAACCAGTGACGACGTAAGAGCTTAAGTTACACGCTGTTTGTACTATTTCGGTTACTGCTACAATCACCAACATTTTAGAGGCTTCTTACCACAAATAAACAACTGACAAATTATTGCACTGTCACAAACTCCTTATTAAAACCACTAACTAATTCAAAATACTGTTTAAATTAGTTATTATTTACTAAAAAAAACAACTGACCTCTTAAATGTTAGTGTTCGTCCTGCTCCCCTAAGTGGCCCATCCGGAACACAAATTAGGCTGCTAAGTTTTCACTGATTGAGGGTTTAGGTTTCTTCTTAGCAGCTTGGTTTCGTGCTGATAAAAAGTTAGTCTACTCATCAGGCTGCAACGACCAAACTGCAAAACTTCAACTCTTGCTTTGTACCGATAATACAAAACAAAAACTTTTGCGAATTATACCACCAAGTCAGATACTACTGAAAATTCTCACTATGTATGTGTTTAATACTTAAGGCGTTATTTCAAAATCGTCCGTAAGACATTAATTTAAATTACAAAATATTATTTTATATGGTTTGTGTATTTTTACACCAGAACCCTGGGGTTAAAAATGGGGGGAATGCATTTTTATACTTCTTTGTAGAAATATTGTGAGTAAATGGCCTCTTTGTTTCCTTCGACTAGAAAAGTCGTAAACATTATATGGATGCCATTAAAAATAATATTTTGCCTTACAAGCCAAAAAAAAATCTAAAATAACTTAATATTACAGACGATTATGAACAACATCTTAATATATGTTGTTGTTAAATTAAACATGGCCGATAATATCAAACAATGTACGTAAGGATGTTGAGTTTACGTTGACTGATTTCTTTGATTATTGCATTCGCATTCCTTAAATTTGAATAAAGATTCTGGATCAAATCGACTATTTGGTTATTTGTTTCTAATTATTGTAATCTGTTCTGAGGCCGAAACACTCTTAACTCATTTGCAGTTCGCTTTTAACTTTCTACCTTACGTTGTCCAAATCAAGGACATACGGCTATACGTTTGATTTAACCATCTGCGCATTGCATAGCTCCATGTCAACCTAAAGTACTGATTGGTGCGCCCCATGAGTTTTGGAGGGGGACTCGAGGAGCCATATTGGGCTTTGAACTCCAAAGCGTAAGTCAAACATCTACATACAGAAATACCTTTCACTAAATGGATTTTCGACACTTTGAGTACTCGTCGGGTGACACTCAAATTCAAATGAATATTTTAAATAGAGCATACACAAACGCACTGGGATATCATCAAAGGGTTAACAAAAAATTCCTGTTCTCCTTACAATACGTCGCAAAACGTACACAGCAATCATCAACTAGTAATAGCAAAATCCAAAATAAAACCAGCAGCAGCAATAAAGCACCCAAAGATTAATTGAGGGAAATTATGTATTTAAAGATTGAAGACCACTTACACCAAAGACACATTGAAAGAAACGTTCCATTTTAATCTTCCAAGTAACTACATTGGCTACCAAAATTACACCAGAAAACCATCTAAATAGCCGCCAACCAAAGTTACGGGTCTATCATAAAAATACGGCGGAAAATCGAAACAAATATGAAGATACTGTTGAACAAATAAAGAAAATAGCAAAATAGGATCTCAAAAAATATCCCGAAAACATTTTCGAGACTGCAGAAACGGCAGTAGCAAATAAAAACATTCGCACACTACATCAATGTGTAAAAAGAGTCACCAGAAAATTCGCAAACAAACCACTAAATAAGGATTCTTCTGGGCAAGTCTTAACCACAGAAAATGAACAGTTAAATAGATGTAAAAATTCTTTGAGGACAACGGAACAGATACCGAACAAAATGATGAGCTCCCTGATGGCAACTATAACGAAACTACAAATATCCATCCACCGACGCAACAAAAAGTTGAAAGTGCTATTGAGAAGCGAAAAAAAAATAAAGCAACCGGCTTGGATAATTTGCAAAAACTAGAGAGGCATTTCCCTCCTCAACAGTACAGAAGTATTCAGTACAGGAGCGGATATCACAAGAGAAGTTAGACATAATGATGTGTTCTTCAATGAACTGGATTACGCCAATTATCGGATGATAATAAAAACTAAACAAAATTGGATTATTGTATTTTATAGTTTACTCACTGGAGTTAATATTTCAAATTCAAAAATTATTAATTTAATATATAGGTTCAAAGATGCCAAATTTAATTAAATTTTTTGTCGAGTAAAAACATAATAGATGCAAATAAACAAAATCACAAATTCAATTATAATTAATTAATAAAAAATTAATAAAATAAAAAAATATTACGAACATTAATACTTCGTTGTATACCCCTTGTTTCTATCTTTTAGGCATCAACTCCACCAATTTCTGTCATGTTTCGACTGGAATGGTTTACCACGCCTATTTTTTATATCACCATAATTTTTGTTTATTTTAAGTTTTCTGCGTAAAAATTTTCTGTGGGGCGCAGGACTTATTTTGAATAACCCATTGTTTTGCTTCCTTCGAGGTGTGTTTAGGATCATTTTTCTGTCGGAAACTCCAAGAAGAGGGCATATTTTTACTTGCATAGGGGAGCATAATATTATTTACTATATCGATTCGATGTAGATATCTTCTGTCATAATCCTTTTTATCCAATAAATCGAACCTATACCGCCGTACCAGGAAAAACATCCTTAATAACTTTTTGGTTGAATTCCTGATTTGTTGGTTGTCTCACGTAATATTTGAAATTTGTTTTTGATTAATACTTTGCAGCAATTTTTTAGGTTTTCTTTCTAATCCAGTCGCGGTAACGCTTGGCAAACTTAACTAGATTTTCCACGTTATTCTTACTGAAGTGTGGTTCCTTCTGGCCGACCAGGCAACTAAATTTTTTTCGAATAATCTACCACATAATATAATTTGGTTCGTCACATCCAGTTTTTTTAATTTCTGTTGATGTTACAAACGGGTCCATTTTGGCCATTATTACCATCATTCTGTCGTTATTCATAATAGGTTTCCTTTTTCTTCCTCTGGTTTCAATATATTTTTGGAGTTTTAATATATTTCTGATCATATTTTGAGAATAATTTAGTATGTTGGATATTTCATTGTATGTTTTGCCCCCCTTCTAAAACCTGATGCTGATTCCTCTTTCTTTTGGCGTGTAGTGCTTGCCACGTCATATTTTAAAGCTTTAATAAAAGTTTTCTAATGATTACGAAGAAACTGGTAATTTTTTATTTATTTAAAACTATATTTTTTTTTATATTTACAAAACCTACTTACATTACTGTAAGAGAAAATAGTAACTTACACTAGATTTCAATAATGTTTTAATACACACCTATCATTTTTTTATTCTTTTGTTTTATTCTATATTGCATTTCGTCGAATTTTCCCAAAAATAGATTAAACATCTGCATGTAAAATATAGTTTATTGAAATACTCATAACAACAAATATATTTTACCAATTTAGAAAAATTTCTTAGAGTTATTACTAAGAAGGACCAAATAATGAAATGTTTTTTCTAAGAAAACCCACACCTATTATTTTTTACCCACTCTATGTCTACTAACGCATAAACAGACAAACATGCAGAAGAAACCTTCAGAAATGCTGATTTGGTACAGGAAGGCAGTCTCAAAATTAACATAAAAAAGGCCAAATATGAAATTAACCACGAACATGCATACAACCATTACTATTAACCAAGTCTAATAAAATTGTTCTGCTCTAGCACAATCACAAAAACGAAGGACTTCTGTGGCGAATCAGGCAAGTCGAAATTAGAAAACGAACATGAAGATGGATTGGATATACATACTAAGGAAAAGGACCAATGATAAAATAAGAACGTTATTGTAATGGAATCCAAAAAGGAAGAGGAAAATAGGAAGACCAGCAGTGACCTGGAAAAGAACGGCAAAACATGGGGAGAACTAAACACAATAGCAGGCAGCAAACGGTAAAATTTTAGTTAATCAATTCTGGGATTGTAGAAAAATTCAGAATTCCGAGGTCGCAATGAGCCAGAATTCCGAGATTGCTCTGTAATTCGAGAGTCTCGGTTTCGATTCCTGATGGTGACAATAAAGTTACGACGTGGCGTTTTTAATGTGTTACGTGCATTGTCTTATATATCTCAAGCCATAGTTCTCGGCTTTTCTCCATAAAAATATTTAACGTATGAGTTTTCAAGTGTCTTATACGCCACTTGTAAAATTGTTGGAAAATCTATTTATTAAGTTTAAAAAAAAATCCTTGGCTTGCAGACATAATTTCAAGCAAAATATCACTCAGTTGCAGCTTTAATTTATCAATTTCGCAATTTTAGAATAGTTTTGTAAAATTGAATATCCTATACAAATGTGATACAGCTAAACACAGACTGAATGTTCTTGCTTTTTTCATGTGAGATTTTTTAATAATAATTAAATAACTATTGTGAATATTAGGGAGCTAAAATTAAGTCCTAGTCCTGCCTTGTTATAATTGAGAAAATCGATAGGATGTGTCTGCATTAATTTTAAGTGAACATTGCCAAAGTCTATGGCTCTTAAATGTCTCATGAGAAATACAGAGCTGTGATATTTAATGTGCTTAAAATGTCGCTCAATTACGCTAGAGACTGCATCTAACTCTTTTACTCTAGGATGTCCTGGTGCAGAAAAACGTTGGATTTGTGAATTTGATTATTTTTACGAAAATATCAATAACGCTAGAATCCGACCACATATTAACTTTTCCTACAACAGGATTATCGTTCAAACAGCTTTCAAGCACAGACGATGTCATTTGCGACGAAGCGGTTGAGCAATATGTAACACTGTTTATGTGGCAATACCCTGTTAAATTAAACAAATTTAATTTTCTTTTATAGAAGAGGTTGGATGCACTTCCTTTTAGTAGATTAAACATGTTTTCCAAATCGTATGAAATAATTTCCACAGTCGACTCGAGTTTCGCCTTCCAGTCCTTTTAAATATTCTGCTGTTTTTTCATCAGATGGATTTCAAGAAGTTTGATACTTACTAATTAATGATTTAAAGTGTTCTCGAATTTTCTGAATAGGTTCATTACTCACAATTTTCTTCACATGCGAAACTCTCTGGTCAATTTTTTTGATTCACAGTGCTATGGTCATAAATTTGTTTTAAAGAAATAATAGATTGTTGAAATATAGATAATACGTTAGAAAAAACGATTGACATAGCAATTGTTTGCTGTGTTGAAGGTAATAATTAATCGTATTTCGTCTTCGCAGCGTTTCTGAGCTTGTTTTTTTTCGCTAACTGGTACCATAGATAGTCACATATTTTGTATAAAATATATTTTTTTCTGAATCAGATGAAAAAACATAACAACGTAAAATTTTAGATCCCGGAATCGAACCCAATACCCTAAAATCACTGTGGATTTGTTTTCTGGTTGACTCCAGTAAAATGTTGTACCAATATATGCACAGATTTTGTCACCTTTTGTTGCTTCCACGTATTTCGCAGGAACTATTTTGCCTTCCGCATAGTCTAATATCCCAGTTTTTATGGATGACCTTAAAAGAAAACTGCCATTTTTTTTTGTTCTGATATTTTGTCCTAATATCCATATATATATGGGAAATGGGTTTAGAAAAACTCCCGAACCTGGCTGTCTGTTAGTCTAGCAAAGTTGTGGTAAGGGCTATGAGGGTCCAGAACATAAGGTGAGACATGACGTAATGATAGATATGGTGCGAATCCAACGCCTTTGTTCACGTATTTCTTGCTCCAACAGTCTCGTATTTGGAGTTGTAATGTAGAGAAGTCCCGGATGTAGGGCCCGAATAGCAATGGTTTGATAACTCTGATGATCTTTCTGCATCCGTATTTGGCAATACATCTTCTCGATATCCGCGGTGAACACTATCCGATGTAGTCTTCATCTCAGTAGTATGTGAGGTGTGTGAGGTTCAACATATGCATCAGGTCCATTTAGACTTAGACATGTAGATGTCTGCATGGAAGCATCGAACACCACCCGAATTTTTGCAGTATCTGTATTTTTCAATTACGCATGCGGTGAGGTAAATAATAGTTCCCTTTATTGGGTCTAACCGGCTTCATATGTTGCAATTTGATGTACACACTCGAAAAAAACTATGATATGCGATGCAAATAATTACGTATATGAATCCAGCGCTAAATTATATCGTTTTTAGAAGTAAGCTTTGCATCATAACAGAAGCGTTATAGTTTGCATTAAAATATGAAATAATTTACATTTAAAACGAATTGATGCAACTTATGACTAATTGTGTGTGAAGCTGGTGTACATCAGGGGTGATATTTGCAAAACATTCATACTATTGAAATATTGAGCGCCAGAGTACCAAATTTAACCTAAGAGTACTTTTTCTGTTTTGTTGAGATATTTCAAATTTTATCGCTAGATGGCGATACAATTTGTTAGAAGAAACTTACTTTGAGAAAGCTGTTGCATGTAACAGAAAATCTAGTGGAATATTGCACCAAATTTATTTCTTTTTGCCGCCCTTGATAAAATAAATTTATTCTTACCCAATTTTCAAGTTTTCCAACAACCGAACTTATTACGCCGAAATCATTACGCGTTTTAACCAAATTTTTGAAATCGACAGGATTTTAATTTTGTATAAGATGAAGTGAAATAGAAACATAGTCTAAATTTTAGTTTATGACAAATAATATTAATTTTTAGTGTTGGACAATATTTCATTGTTTAATAATCAGTTATTATTCATATTATACTAAATTGTAAAATTATATTACAGTAAACCCTTGATTTAATGGACCCCGATTTAACTGACGCTCGATTTAACTGTCCTCGATTTAACAGACGCTCGATTTAACGGACAATTTTTTTATTTTCCATTTTTCGGTTAACGATTATGATGGGATTGGGTATGTTGGATGGAAATGGGATTCCTAAATGATTTTGGGAAAAAATTCTGGAATATGGTCATCTGGATATGCTGGATGAAAATGGGATCCTTATATGGTTTTTGGAAGAAGTTCTGGAATATAGCCACCTGGGACGGAACTCGATCAATTCTAAACCGATTATGATGGGATTGGATATGCTGGATGAAAATGGGATCCACAAGTGATTTTTGAAAGAAGTTGTGGAATATGGCCACCTAGGACAGGACTCGGTTACTTCTGAACCGATTATGATAGGATTGGGTATGTCAAATGGAAAAAAATCTACTCTTTAAATCTCTTAAATGATTTCTTAAAGGCATTCTGGAATATCGCCACAAAACTAAGTAATTTAAACTAAGGAGCGGGACTCGATAATAAGCGGCCGTTTTTCTTGAAGCAAGCGGCTCGTGATGCTAACATGTTTCTGGTAAGGCTGGATGCCTTAACATCTATCACCAGTAAGTAACCCACTCGTGGGATTAGTGGGTGGAGCGGCAGGTGATCTACTTACTCTCACAAAAAATCACGTTATGAACTCTACACAAAGGGCTGGGATAAATTTATATTATTCTTATCAACAACGACCTCGAAAATTGTTCACAGGAACATGGAATATGATGTCTTCTAAGATCTTAGGATCTGCGAACATTGAAAATTTACACTTTTGAGGTACTTGCAATATAAGATCGCATAATCCATATATGGCTATATTCCAGAACTTTTTCCAAAAATCATTCAAAAAACCCATTTCCATCCAACATACCCAATTCCAACATAATCGGTTAAGAAATTAAATGGTTCCGTCCCAGATGACCATATTACAAAACTTGTTCCAAAAACTGTTTATGAATCTCTGTTCCATCCAACAAACAAAATCCCATCATCATCGATTAAGAATTGGTCGAGTTTCGCCTTAAGTGCTCATATTCCACAACTTCTTCCAAAACTCATTTTAGAATCCCATTTCCATCCAACATACCCAATCCCATCATAATCGGTTAAGAATTGATCGAGTTCCGTCCCAGGTGGTCATATTCCAGAAATTCTTCCAATAACTGTTTATGCATCTCTGTTTCATCCAACAAACAAAATCCAATCACAATCGATTAGGAGTTTCGTTCAAGATGGCCATATTCCAGAAATTCATTCAATAATAATTCGAGAATCCCATTTTCATTCAACACACCCAATCCCAACATAATCAGCTAAGGAATGCCTGAGTTCCTTCCCAGATGGCCACATTCCAGAACTTCTTAAAAAAACTGCTTATGAATCTCATTTCCATCCAACAAACAAAATTCCTTCATAATCGGTTAAGAGATAAATGAGTTCTGTCCTAGATGGCCATATCCCAAAATAAGTGCAAAATCTATAGTGGATTAAATTTAAAAACATTCAAATTTAACGGACATAAGGGTTTAACGGACTCCTCATTAGTCCGTTAAATCGAGGTTTTACTGTATTAGTTATCACAAAGTTTAGCATTAAAGTACTGTAAACCACCATCTACCCCCATCAAATAATTAAAATGAAAAAAAATTACCAAACGAAGTTGAGTTTTTCTCAATCTCTTCGCTCATATCGTTTTTTCTTTATTCGATATTTTGATCTTGGAAATGTTGCCAATGTCCAAATAATTTTTTGTTTATAAAAAGTCACGTTTTTACGGAAAGTACTAAAAATCAACATAAAGGCTGCGGTCAAATTCGTGACTTATTTTGTGGAGACTGACTTATTTGAAAGTCTACAAAAAGCCTCTTGTCGGCTAGGCTGATTGTAGACTTGCTTGACTTTTACGGGAGGCTTGCGCCCGAACTTGTAGCTCATCAAAATAATTCAAGCAATTTTCTAATACGTCTGTTCAACAGGAGACTAATTGTAGACTTTCAAATAAATCATTCTCCACAAAATAAGTCACGAATTGGACCTCAGTGAAAGTATCGAATTACTTTTTATTTGCTTTCGAAAGTACTAAAATTTGCTCGAAAGTATTGAAGTACTTTTCATACAGCCAAAGTATCGAAAAAAGTACTATAGTATCGAAAATATCATCCCTGGTGTACATTACAACTATCGATACAGTTGCATCGTAATATGGGTGGCATTCAATGCAGGCAATATGTGTCGTTAATCATTTTGATACTAATTACATTGTAAAGAGAAATGTGAAGGAAATATTTTTTGAATTAGATTTTGTCTGCTTCTACTGTAAAAAAGAGTTTACAGAAATTTACTAAAAGAAATATACGAATTTTTTTATAAATATAACCCGTTGAATTATATTTTATGCTTCGTGAGATTTTAAAATCTCTATCAAAAATTCAGAAGATGTCAAGTCAGCAGACTGCGCTCACCAAACTACAACTATATGAAAAATATTTTAAGCTTATATTGAAAGAATATAAAAAGAATATACACAATGCCTTAGCGAATTTTTATAAATTCGCTAAACAATTGTTAACCCCAGGTTATATATAGAAATTTCCTTCCAATACAAGTATTACATTAGTTTTAGACGCAATTACATCGTATATATTTTCAATGCATGCTTTGCGTCAAATTGTGTTACACGGTTCCTTCGTATAAGCCTCGATGCAAGCGTTACATCGTAAAACGCTGCAAAATTTTTAAGTGTGTACGTTGTCATGAAATTCACATATAACTTCCTCAGGTTGTGGTCCCTTTTAAATTTTTTCTCCAATTGTAAGAAACGGTTGAGTGCTCGATGTCTATAGAGTGTCCCAATTTACTTGATGTTCCTTGATGTGTCGAGTATCAGATAAAACATTGTAGACTGATAATTTTGTGTTGTGTTGTTCTCAACACCGTCTATCAATATAACTTTTATAGCTTCATGTTAACCTAGGAAGCTTTCACGCGTATGTATACGCAAAAAGGTATTCCTTGAATATGTATAGCTTTTAAATAGTTTTATCTTGTGTAAGCAAAATGTTTAGATTTAACAAGTTTAAGATAAGTTATTGCATAAAATTTTCGGCTGGAAAATTACGTGTACCATAACCGCTTCTAACTTAAACCATTGTTTATTATAATACATTATTCAGTATAACTAGTTAAATATACGCAAAAATTATGTTGAAACGTAAAGAGGTGTACACGAGTTATGTGCCTTCAAAGTCTAAATATGAATCAACATAAATCAGGAATGTGGTAAATTTCGAGATTTATTAACGGATGAAAAAACAGCAAGATACATTTTTGTTAGCACGTTTACAAATCATCCTACTGCTAAAAAAATTAGAGCACAGATTAGGGTTATATTTAGCCAAATACCTTTTCCAGCTAAATGTTTATGTTCACAGAAAAAAAAATTTGTTTTGATAGCTTCATTTCACTTTACTTAAATATTTTTGAAAAATAATGTTTTTTTTTTCCTCGTATTTTCACAGATATGATAATTACTTCCAGGAGCAATGTAATGTAAACACCGAAAATTTTGGAAATTTTATACGTTAGATTATTTGTTTGTTACTCGCATATCAAAACAAATTTCCGTATTATGGAAGGGGGATTGTAAAAAGGTATATACAGCAGTTTTATTTTAATTTAAACATTTTCAAAAGAGCTTTTTTGTTATTAAAATATTTCATTTTGTTTTTGTAATTAGTACATAATATTATCAAACACATTTAATTGAATTGTAGAATTAAATATATTAATTATCCATTGTTTAGAGTATATAAGTATAATGAAAATAATAATAATATTTATAAAGTAGTATTAATTACCCGAGAATTATATAGAAATAAAATATTTTGTGATAAATATAAAGAAAAAAATTATAATTATTATGTAAATAATGTAATAATATATCATATTGTATTAAAAAAAAATTAAAATGATTATATATGATCAAAATATGTTGCTTGTACATTTTCAGTTATACATATGAATATAATATTAAAAATTTATTTTTGGAACAAAGATATTAAAATTAATTTTAGTGTAAAATTTATTTATTAATAATTATTAATTATTTTATAAATTATTCTAGGTGTAACTTGTGTGGAAATATTGACGGATTTTAATTTTTATTAATAAATTCAGCGAGATAGCAAAAGTTTCACCATTTAGTTTAGATGATTAAGGCACACAGCACAAATGTATTATGTAGCCTTATTTTATGATTTAGTACACTGAGTGCCTTCTATATCATTTTGTATATGTCTAAAATTCAAAACATTCTCTAATCACTGCTTATGGACTTTTAAATTAAAACCGCCAAAATAATAATTATTGTTGTTTTTTGTTTTTTTTTTCGTCTAAAATACTTCTCGATATACGTTCCAAATATTTTATACAAATTTAATACTACATGAAATTTAAATCTAGTTTTTTTATAAATAAAAGCCTAGTTTTTTTTTAATAGAAGGCGGAACAAATAAAACATTAAGTTCGAATTGAGCCCATTACTGTAACGCAGGGTTTAAACATGGCATAAACTGACAGATACGATTTTAGTGCTCCCTTTTCTTTAAAATAAATCAAACCGGCCTATTTAATCGCACTTTTAAATGCGGAAAATAAAACACCAACAAAAAATTAAATTTGCATAGATTTTGTACCCGAAAAATAAAATATTGCAAAATTGATTTTTGCTTATCTAAATCAATTACAGATATATACTATATTTTATCTCATTTGAAGTATGCAATCCAGTAGATTGATTGATTTTCTGTTGTTTTTTTAATGCAATATTAGAGTTTGAAGTTACACACGCGCAGAGAGTCAAACAAGAACTGAACCGAAAACTGAAATTAATCGATATATTTATTGAACTGAACCCCGAAACGTCAACGAAATTGATAATTATACGCGAGCAGCTAAATCAACTCAAAGACTGGGGTACGGTCCTGGATTTTTGGCGCGAACCTTAACTTTTAGTTCGTCTCATAACTGTTCAGTTGGATAAATGTCTAGAGTAAGGGCTAGCAAAATCATTGTGTCGAGTCCAACCTCAAGTCCGACACAAGGCATTGTTTTTCAGCGATCAGACCTCTACTATACGGCCTCCACCAGGGACGAAAACAGGATGTGTTTTCCGTTAAGCGATATGCCGACCTTTCCTATCACTCCATGGAGACATATTCTTCACTCGTCAGTGAATAAAACGTTAATCCATTGCTCGGTGCTCCAAATATTGAGTTCGCGACCAAATTTGGGTCGCTTTTTGCAGTCGTGTGCTGTCAATTTTGGGCCTCTAGCCAGCCGTTTTGGATTGAAGTTGACTTCCTTTAAGCGCCTTTTTACTTTTCATCGACTAACGGCTCCATCTCAAACTTGTCTTAGCACACGGCTTTTCGTTGATTTCGTCCTTTTAGCAATAAAACAACAATAACCTGTTTTGGAGTAGTATCCATGATTTTGGGGAAACAACGAATGAAACATCTGGTAAGTAGGAGATTGAAGCACGCCAATTGTTTTCACCGAAACATCACATTTTCCTATGATAAGTGACCTTGTAAAGATAAAATAACAAGCTGCCAAATTTTTTTACGATAATCGGTTAAATTATATTAAAAAATACGTCTTTTTGTACGTACGGAGAATGGTATCCGTTACCGGAACTCTTAAAACATTTAAATTTTGATTTTACAATTAAAGATCCTCGTCGAGAATCGTCCGATTAAAAACATTTAAAATAGAAATGAATTATTTCGAAATTGGCGGAGATTGATTATATATTGGAAAAACTAGTTAACCACAACGTAATGTATTTAGATGGGCTTCGGGGGAGGGAGTGCATTTTTTCTACTTTTGTGGTAGAAATATTGTTAGTAAATAATTAATGTAAACATTAACGTAAACATTGTATGGGTGTCCATTAAAATAATATTTTATCAGGAAAGCCGAGAAAATTCTTAAACAAATTAAATTCAAGGACGATTAGAAAATATTTCTTAAAAATTTGTTTGAAGATTTCTATAAAAATTATGAAATTCTCCTTCTATTGAAGGAAGTAGAGATAAAAGCTCCTTCTTTGCCATAACTTCAGCCAGGTATACACTGCAGACGGAAAGATAAACTTATGTACATTTAACCACAGAATACACCAGCTCCAACTCTACCTTGGAGCTTGGAGCCGTCGGGGAAGACTTTAACTGTCATGGTCTCCATAACGAGACCACTATGCAATCCTCCCGAGAGGAAAAACTTGTCGAAGCACAAACGGGGTGTTTTGAAGTGAAAAATCACCAGTTCATGCCTCACTGAATTAATTAACTATCGTTGAATGCCCTTTTTGCAGGCACTTCTAGCCCGAAGTCGCTGATAGCCGGGCGGCCATTTTAACCGCCATTTGTTTGCCGATAATATACAATGGGGTCGTCTTCAGCACCCCACTAATGAGCAAACAGGCTGTCTTCTCCACCTTCGCCATCGTGTTCCTATATGATACTTTCTCCAGAGCAGGCCACCATACACTCACACCATACGGAAGTATTGGCCTTACAACTGCCGTGTAAAGCCAGTGCACCAGCACCGGTTTCACGCCTCATCTCCTTCCAATGATATTTTTACAAGAGTAGAGTGCCACAGTGGCCTTCTTTACTCTTTCTATCGTGTTGAGTTTCCAACTGAGCTTACTGTCTAGATTAATCCCTAGGAATCTCACCTTATCAGTAAGGACCAGCCTAGTACAATCTAGGCTTGGTAAAACCATCCCCGAAATTTTATACCTCCTAGTGAAAAGGACCAGTTCTGTTTTAGATAGGTCAATCACCAATCCACATCTGCTGGCCCACCCCTCTAAAATGATAACGCATTTTGCATCACAGCCGTGATTGTACCCAGGCGCTTTTCCGAGACAGATATCGCCACTTCATCGGCATATACAACCACACCTATTCCTTCCCCCTCCAGTTTCAATAGTAGTCCATTGATTACTACATTCCAGAGAAGAGGAGAGAGGACACCTCCCTGGGGAGTTCCCCTAACAACCCTTCTTATGACGGAAGCTTCTCGCATCCCCGATTTTACCCTTATGCTACCTAGAAAATGAATAATTAGCCTGGTTACATGGTCTTCAATCTCAAAAGGCAGAATTCATGTAATGCCGTGTCCACGAATTTACCCTTATGGTACGCATGTTGAAACTGTGTCCAGTTACTGGGTACAATTTTTGATCGAATATAGACATCGAGCATCGTTTCTATAATTTTCAGCAGAAAAGATGACAAAGATATTGGTCTAAAGTCCTAAGGGTTGCTGTGCAAGCTTTTTCCCGCTTTCGGGATGAAGATCACCCTAACTTCCCTCCATTTCTTAGGAATGTGCCGCAGTTTCAGACACCCTTTGAAGATAACTTCCAGCCAGGGAGGCAAGACCTCCGAGTTCTTCTGAATTTATGTTGATACAATCCCATCTGGACCAGCTGGCTTAAAATGCTTGAACCTTTTAATAGCCCCTTTTATTCTCCGCGTGTTCAGAATATTCCTTGAACTCAACAGTTAAACTCCGCAGTCATCCCTAGACCTACAACCATCAAAAGGTTCCGCAGTCGACACTTCTTCACTTCCCGGGAAGTGAGTTTCCATCAAGAGATCAAGAGCTTCTTCACTATAAACCGTCCATTCACCATCCGGTTTTTAAAGATAGCCTGGAACAGCTGTATTGGTTGAGAGAACTTTCCTTGAGCGCGAGGTTCCCGAGACCCCTTCCATTCTATCACAGAAGCGCCTCCACAAATTTTTTTGCTCTATTAAAGGCAGACCCACAGAATTTCCAGCACTCCGCAAGTGCCGGGTTCCACAAAACAGGTTTTCGGTAACCCCTCAGCTTTGTTAATAGTAAGCTACCCTCATAGAGGTTTTAAAAGCCCTAATCAGTGTGTCCACCTTTAAGTCCAGTTCACTACCCGTGTCCTAAAACTCTTGATGGAATGATGCTTTTCAATACATCTCTATATACATGCAACACTGTCCTTCTGGGATTTCTGAACAAGTATTGTTTTGAAATATTCGGATTAAATTTAAACGTTAACTAGCGATGGTCGGAGAAGAAATGCTCCTTCGCCATCCTCCATTCCTGATCATCGGTGAAATAAATTCGAATACCAGAGTAATTTCCAGAACCTCCTGTCTGTTACTAATAATAAAGGTGGGTTTCTGGACTACATTACTATTAGTGTGGTTAGTTCCTAAGAGAAATTCAAAAAGTAACTCACTCCTGTCATTTATATGCGAGCTACCCAAGATGGTATGGTGCGCGTTGGCGTGGCCCAGTATATCTGGCGGCACTGGTATCTTCTGGACCATGTATGCGGCTGATAACCAGAATCCTCTCTCCTCCATCTCTATGCAGACCACACTAATGTCCCCATTTCTATACTGTGGAAGTTGAAAAACATTTACGTTATTTCCCACCAATATACATGATCTGCTCTTTTCAGTCCAACAAGTGTGAAAAAGGGTGTAATGCTTCGCTCGCAGACCGCAGATCTTGTTATTCTTGATCCAGGCTTATTGGATCAGAAATATTTCCTCGCCTGACTTAGCCAATCTGAGAAGTAGCCCGCCGAAGCAGCCTTGGTGTGATGTAAGTTTATCTGAACAAACCTAATCATTGATAACAGTCTTCACTTACCTTAATTGAGACAGCAGTGTTGCGTCGCTTAGTTGGACCCGACGGAGACGATGGTATCTGATGTATTCCCCCTCCCTCTGTCAAGCAATACTCGGTCCTTAAGGTCGCTAGTCGACCCCTCACTCGGATTCGGCACTAGCTGCAGTGTCTCCCGTGGAGAAATACCACTCATTGCGCATCCCTCAGCATGCTGGACTTCTTCCTCGCCCTTCTCAGACTGTACAGTAATTTGTTTCACTTCGACCTTGATTACACTTTTTTTTTTGACAGGGGAGCCAAGGATTCTTTATTAATCACCTTAATTAATGATCTGAAATTGCCCTTAGGCTCCTCCTGCTTAACAACCTTCCAGTTTCTTGTCTGAAGATCCAGATTGCAAACCTGGATAATCCTCAGGGATTCATCGAGGTTAGCCGTCTCCGTAGGGCGCCAGAACATTTCCCTGGGTCTGCTAGGTATTTCCTCTTTGAGAAATGCCTTGAGCTTAGCTCCCTCGATCGCCTTCCTTTACAAGAAGGTTTCATACTACTGTACTAACATTAAAGTAGTTATAGTTCAGTTTAGTTAAGAGTGTCATCATTTGTTGACCTTCAGCTTCTGTATAATGCCTTCATCTGTCTTCCTCCTGCATTAGTAAATGGATGTTATTATTTCATTATCTGTATCTTTATAGGAATATATTCACTTTATTTTAGATGAAGTGTAAAGTGTATGCGCCACGCCGTCTTCTTAGCTATGATTTTGCTTCACTGATCCTTTTTGATATTCCGACGCTTCCGCTTTAGCACTGATTCCGTCTAAAAGATTTTAATTTTATTTTAATTGGCTAATAATAAATTTCGTTTTTGATTCCTCACCGGATGAAATGTACCTGTATTTCAGTTAATCATTGTTTAGTGACTTTATGCTCCCTCTGAGTATCTCATAAGTAAGAAAGTAACCGTTGTATCTTGTAATTATTCTGCTACATATTACAGCAGTAAACTTTCATTTATAAAAATTGCATTGCCACATTCATCTACTTGTTCTATGATTCAAATTTAAACGTAAAATTAAACATTCATTTTTTTCCAGTGTGAAGGTTTTGAACTTATTTATTGTCAGTTCTTTATCACCGTCTAAAGCTAAGAGATAAAAACCAGAAATAGTGGAAGCAGTAGGAAATGAACAAATAAAGCACCAGGCCCCTATAAAATGAGTTGAGTCTGCTTTGTATATATACAAAGCAGACATCTATAGATGTGCTACAAACACGTTTAGCCACCACGATATTGAGGAAGCACGAACCACTATGTTTGCAGACTGTTGTGTAATGAATATTTTTAAATTGTCTACGTCGCCTATGGCAGAAATGTTCTTGAGTTGGTAAATATTTTGTATATGCTGTACAAAAATTTAAAATACTTAATTCCCATAATAAATCCAATAACCTGTGAACACCTCTGGAATGATGAATCCAATTCGAACTTTTTTAAATTTAGCAACGAAAATTTTTGGTATCACTTATAGGAATGTATTTTACAATCAGATGTGTTCATACCTAAAGGTTCAATCAAAACGAAACCGCACCGCGCCGCACCACACCGTGTCAAGCCGCTTTTACGGATTGTCAAACACAATGTCTCCGCGCCGTTAATTGTGTATAAAATTTACCTTCGATATTAAATTTTAATTTTTTAATGAATTCTACAATTCGAAATTCCATTTTTAAAATAATGTTATTTTTGTCACCGGTAATATTGAAAATAAGTTTGTGGTATGCCTGTGAAAAAATTTTTTAGGTTATGTTATCCGAAAATGTAGAAAGTTGGTCTATCTCTTCCGCACGCACCGTTCCGCGCCGACCATTGTGTTTGCATATCCGTTTTACGATTTAAATCACATGTAATGTGACATTTCCTATTTTGACTGAATAACGAAGCGGAGCGGTGCGGTGGCATTGTGATTGAACCTTAAGAGACGAACTAAACGTGACGACTGAGTTTAAATTTATTGTTACATTCTTTTACCGCAAGCCGCTGAATTGTTTACTAACTTATATAACAATTTTGATCGTATTGTCCCAGCAGACCAGCGCTTGTTCCGATTGATTCATAATATTAGCTTTTATCAGATGTTTTATAAACTTCCAAAACAACAGTTTCTCAAATTTTCTCATGTAATTTTTATTAAAAAAAAAATTTGGGCATACTAAGATAAAAAGTTAGCGTCAATTTTTTTGAACAAAATTTTAATTCGAGAAATTTTCCCTACCAATTTAGGTATGGAAAAATTATTCCCAATTTATAAATATTTATATCAAACTTTTCTCCTCAATAGGTCGGAAACAAATATTTGAACATAAATTACATATAAATTCTTTCCCCGGTTCCCCGTTTCCGGGGAGTTACCAGAATAGTGCCATATAATTCGATTCAACAAATAATCATATAAAACTGTGGTCATAACCTTTCCAGCCGACGGAATCCTTACAATATTGGACGTAAGTATCATTTGCGGTTATGCTACGCTTCAAACTTTTTCTTTATAATTTATTAGCAACTCCAACAACTTGGAGATGAAAATTGAAGTGACCAACATTGAATAAATTGTTTTAATAGGCTTTTTTGCATATAGCTTCACACTGAAAATTTAACGTTTTGCTTGTTTTCAGGCAACTTGTTAAATAGTTTGACTCCTTTATAAAATTTGCTACTATGAGTTATCGCAAGTTTAATATTTGGCAGTGGATAACACAACGTATTACACGTTAGTCGTTCAGTCACGAAATATGTTGCATGAAATAGCATATTGTAC
The DNA here is from genome assembly GCA_932526605.1 of Nephrotoma flavescens. NCBI lineage: Eukaryota > Metazoa > Arthropoda > Insecta > Diptera > Tipulidae > Nephrotoma > Nephrotoma flavescens. The sequence continues at coordinate 97,543,187 of OW052220.1, read as the reverse complement.
TTGATTAATCCGTGCCTAATTTTATATACTGTTATGACATACTACCAGGTAAAAGGGGATAATTTTCTCATTATACAAAAACCTGGGGCGCAATCATGAAATACGACCGGAAAATTTTAACGGATTTAAAAATATTTTCAAACTTATTAGATTAAAATTATTCAAATTTACCATGACGGATGCAGACTGATGTATAAATGCAACTTCTATAATATTTGAAGAGCAATGGCTAACCTCCTACAAGATTTTCTAAATTCTTTTTTTACCGGAACCACATTTCCGCTTAAAACTGCTCGATTGTGAAATAGTTGTCGAATACAATTTTTAGGTTAAACTTTCATTTATTTGTATTTTCATAAAAAATATCTACGCCAACTTTTACCATTTTTCGATTTTTTTTATGTTTGTCCAATGAAATATTTTCTGACAATTCATTTTTCCGGCCGGATTTCATGATCTTGACCCTGTGTATGCATCAAAATAATTATTTATTTCCGGAATTTTTACAATTTTGAAATACAAAAAACTTCAATGCCATCTCTTAAAATGAAACGGCGACGAACCTGGGGCGAGAAAAATGAATTTTGAAAATCTTGTAGGAGATAAGCAATTTCTCTTAAAACATAATGTAAGTTGCTTTTATACATCAGTCTATATCCATCATATTAAATTTGAATACTTTTAATCTAATAAATTTGAAAATATTTTTAAATCCGATTAAACTTTTCCGGTCGTATTTCATGATTCCGCCCCTGGTCTTCGCAAAACTCTTATTATTGGTGATATTATCGTTTAATTTCATTGATCTGAATAGATCCTGTGTGGCACTCCAAACAGAATATTTAAGTTGGATGAATCATGGTCACCAATAAGTTAAACTTCGAAACAACTCTAAAGCACATCCAGGAACTTCAATGTTCTTATGCTTTTCTAATAGTGTTATATCCATTTCCGGCCCGCGATCAGAATTGTTTACGTAAAACTCGTGTACGAAATAGAATCATGAAGAAAACAAAACGCCATTACAAACTTAGGTTACAATTAAATAAATTTACAGATGTCAGTTTCCAAACAAGCGAATATTTTTGGATAGAATTGAAAGTTCAGATTTTTTTTGTTATTTGTTTTGTGTCATTCGAAAATAAATCTTTAAAGAAATACACAAAGATGGTATGTTAATTTAATGAAGTTGACCACACCGTTCTGTCGTATACCAGATAAGAATTAATCTGTTTAAAATTATAACTAAACATTTTAATTTTTTTTTTATTACTTTGCAAATTGAATACATTGTAAGCGTTATTGTAGATTGAATTGTCGCTCAATTATTTATTACATATTCATTTATTTGTTACTAATCACTATAAAACTCATAAATAAAATAATATAGTGACATCTCTTCGACAATAGCGTCATGTAATAAGAAGATCATGAAAATAATTCCCTAAATGCAGATTATATAACGATACATACAAAAGACTATCATCAAACTATCATAAAACTTTTATCGAAAGAATCACTATACCAAATCACTAACTATTAACTACTATAAAAAAGTTTTTCATATAAGTATAAGCGAATTTTATTAGAATCTAAAACATGAACTCACTTAAATAATTTATTGATTTATTTACAACAACATCAGTAAAAAATTGTTATCAAATTGATTTTTCTATCGCCTAAGTATGTTTAGCTATTTCGTATCAACAACAAGTTAATGGATTTGTTATTGAATTTCAATTTTGATGATAGAGAAAAATAACAAAAAAACAAAAATTGTTTTACTGTGTTTATTGAATTTATAACGATTATGATAAGGAAAATGAAATTAAAATCAATAAATATGAATTGATGAAAAATTGAAATATTGCAATAATAAATAGTAGTTTATTGTTTTTATTATTAAAAATTAATATCTGGAATTTATTTTTTCTATCACATCCCAACTATATTATTTCGGCACAAGTTACAAAAAAATAAAAAACAAACTAAAATATATAAACATTAATTTACTCATCAAAAATGTGAGCCCAGCAATTTCGACCGAAACCACGAGCGTAAAATTATCATTTTTGGTTTAATCACACACTGTCTCTAATGCACTATGGATCAAATTGCCCAATTTTTGATGAGTAAAATAAATGGTGCGTAGATATTAATTTTATATATTTAATTAATTTACGTTTAAATTTCAAGACGGTTTCATAAAATTTAATTGTTTTGTAAAGACTTCTATTTTTTAATTATTATTAATTCTTTTATTAAATTGTATAATTGTACATTATTTATTTATATTTATATTAATTATAGTAAAATGTTTACATAATGTCTGTAATAGGTAATAAAACATTATAAGTCATGCAATGTTCTAAATGTTTATGAATATAATTAAAAACATTAAAAATTTTAAGACCAACAGTTAAGCAAAACAAAATTATTATTAAGTAATTATCAAAATAAGAAGAATAAAAAAATTAAAAACAATTACATGAAAGTAAATTTATCTGTTTTTTTTTTATTTTTACTTTTGGGAGAAAATTCAATGTTCAACAGTATTTTTATGCAAACAAGGACATGCCACATGTAAGTATATAAGGGTGAGTAACCAATTGTTGCGATTTCATATTGTTTATTATATCAAATTTAATAATTTTCTTTCCTCTGAATTTTGGTGGGTGAATCAATTGCGATACTGGCACCTAACGGCAAAATGGTTAAAGCTTATAGCATTTGAATCGAAAGGTACCGGATTCAAATCCTAATATGGACAGTATTCGAAAGGGATTTTTCATCATCTGATTGCGGTTTGTGATCAAATTCAAAACTCTGTATTCTGAAAAATTAGAAAATTAAAAACATTCTAGTGGTAATTCTAATCCATTAATTTTACCCAAATTTTCCACATAGTCTAACTATGACCTAGGCTATTAGAAAAACAACCGAAAGTATTGGTTACTAAGTGGAAGCTTATGAGATATGGGCCAAAAACTGAAAATAACTTATATGGCCGCAGAAAATCAAAAAATTCTAGTGAAAATTCGAATCCATAAATTTTCCCCAAATTTTGCACATAGTCTCACCATGTTAGAAAGCACCTATAAGAAAAACAAACAACCAAATTCTTGTGAAAATTTTAATCAATAAATTTTTCCCAAGTTTTTCACATAGTCTTACCATGACCTAGGCTATTGTAATAACAACCAAAAGTATTGGTTACTAGTAGAATTTTTTTGAGATATTGGCCAAACACTGAAAATAAGTTATATGGCCCCAAAAAACCAAAAAATCATAGTGAAAATTCTAATCCATAAATTTCCTCCAAATTTTCCACACAGTCTAACCATGACCTAGGCTGTTATAAAAACAACCGAAAATATTGGTTACTAGTGGTAGTTTTTGAGAAATTGGCCAAAAACTGAAAATATCTTATACACCGCAGAAAATTAAAAAATTCTAGGGAAAATTCTAATCCGTAAATTATTCCGAATGGTCCATGTATGTGTTGCAAATTTTACAAAATGTAATTTAGGTGTATCGGGGTTTCCTCCATTTCCTACAGATACCATTTTTCATAAGGACTGGTTATGAAATGGCCAGTTTAATAAAGCATGAACAGATCCTACAATTTTGTCCAAAACTTACTGTAAAAACCCTGATCAATTCTAGATCAATACTACAGCTACCCCATTGACTCATTGTGATACCACGCCTTCACGCTACATCAATAACCCATTCATATATTCACCTACTCACACAACTACAGTATGCCACCTGCACATTCCAAGCTCCATGTCAACCTGTACATTGACATGGACGGTGGGCCGGCGCTGAATTCTGCACTCCATCAGATAGTCTTAGCTGTGTTTATTAACATCACCGATTGTAATCGGAAATGAAAATTTAATTTGCATCTATCTTGTGATGGGATTCGAACCCAGTACCTCCCGGTCCAAGTGCCGAAGCTTTCAACCACTCCACCACTTGTCCGGTAAATTTCATCGTAATTCGTTAAGAAATGTCGGAAAGACGGAATAATATTAAATTTTAAGATTTGATACACCGAGTTCCTTACTTCGGAGAACAAGAAATTTGCTATTTTAAGAAACACTTTTAGTAATTTATTCCGCTGAGATGTTTTATTTAATGAAATAAGTAATAAATAATTAATAAAAAATTTCCGCTGGTAATTGCATAACAAAATACTTTCTCTTATTGATAGTGCTGCCCTCTATCTTATACAGTATCGAATTTACCCGGTTGCAGACACCTTGAAAATATAATGTAAGGCGGTTAGCACAAAACAGCACAATTATTTTTGATTTTGGTGGATATAAATTTTAAGCAATCAGCAATTAATTAAGTTTCCATCTTAATGATAAATTTCCAGAAATGAAACGTCATTATCATGAGTTAAAGATTCATTATTTAGAACAATGTACGATTTAATGAAATTATACTTGAATAAAATTAATGTAATGTAATAATTAGTGTTAACTAAATTAATTTGGTTATCTTAAAAGAAATTTAATCAAAATAAATAAATCAAATCCAAATGTTGTATTATCAAAGCAAGAAATGAACGCACGATCTTTCTATTTTCAACGGATTTAATTTTTGTGAATCTGTTAATTTGATGGATTTATTTATAAAAAATAATTACATAATTAAGAAATCTATATAATGCGAAAGTCACTTGTCCTTGTCATTCCTAATCTAATACAAATGTGTGACAATAAAATAGAAAGAATGAATCGCAAACTGATTTACACAAAATTTGGTAAGAAACATTTGTATATGAAGAAAAAGTTTTCAAAGAATATAACTATCATTGCACCAACCCGAAAAATACACATAGAACGAAAATTTAAAATTTGAATAAAAAATTCCTCACAAAAAGAACAAATTTGTAATTAAATATATCATGTTACAGGTGGTGGAAAGGTATTAAAAGCGACGCCTATTAACCAGTCGATGAATAAAAATTTATACGCCATTTTAATATTTCATCTTACATTTGAACACACAAAATTTTTTATTTCGATCTGGCAATTCACAAGTCATTAGACGTGGCAGTTGACGTGGTAGTTGACGTGCCAGTGAATTCGTTTACAATGAAAAAAAAACCGAATATCGCGCAGTGATAAAATTCTTTGTTTTTGAAGATTTTTTAGCAACAGAAATTCATACAAAAATGGTAAACGTGTTTAACGAATCTGCCCCTTCATTTCCAACTGTGCACCGATTTGTTTTATAGTTTCAACGTGGTCGTTCAAACGTTAAACATGAACCACGTAGTGGACATTCAAAAAGTGCAACGACACAAATTTTTTAAGGTAAACAAATTTCTCAGCGTAATCAGAAGCATACAAACGATTTTATTCTTAGATTTATAACTATGGATGAGACTTTTACCTACCAGGAGGATCCTAAACTGAAACCAGTTTCAAGTTATTCCCAACAACTTTTGGGACGCAAAAAGGATTTTGTTGATTGATTATCTTCAATGGGGGGCGAAGTCCGAGATTCATACCTCCTCGCCGGTGCTCCCTGGGTAACGCTAAATGAATCAGGCGGTGTAGTGGAGACGAGCAGACTAAATCCTGTTTATAGTCATGGACACTACATGTCAGGGCGGGTTATTGGCGCCCTAAAACCAATACCAAACCAGCGTCTGTTCTCCATGTTAGGAGCGGCTGAAGCGGGCGTCTGTCTTGTATCAAGCGGCTCGCTATATAAATGTGTTCATGGTAGGACTGGATGCCTTAAGATTCTCACCAGTACGTGACCCACACACGTAACAAGCGGGTTGAGCGGCAGGCCAACAACCTTCCCTCATAAAAACCATTTAAGTTATGAACCCTAAACAAAGGCCTCGGATTACCATATCGGATTCATTACAAACTCGACCTCGGAAATTGTACACGGACAACGCTTTAAAAATGGGAACATGGAACGTGCTTAGCCTCTTAAGACCTGGAGATCTCCAGAACCTTTCGAACCAAGCAAAGAGTTACACATTAGACGTACTTGCACTACAAGAGCTTAGATGGTCGGGGAGTGGGATCCATGACACCACCAATGGTTACACTCTTCATTACAGCGGCCATCAGAACGGAGGAGAATTTGGAGTTGGTTTCCTCATCCATCGGCGCGTGAAGCACCATATCATCGATTTCCGCCCGATCAACATGCGGATGTGCCCGGTCAGACTTCGCACTAAGAAATTTAACATCACGATCGTTAATGTGCATGCACCCACCGAAGATAAATCGGATGACATCAAAGATTTATTCTTTGTCGAGCTGGAGGAAGTCATCAATAACATACCGCACCACGACATTAAAATCATCGTGGGCGACTTTAATGCAAAAATCGGTAGGAGTGCAGAAAATACATCGCACATCGGTCCTAACAGTCTGCATCTAACTAGTAACAACAATGGCCAACGCGTCACCGACCTGGCATTAATGTACAACTTAGTTGTATCAAGTACGTTTTTCCCGCATAAGAGAATCCACAAAGTAACGTGGAGATCGAATGATGGAAGAACGGAAAACCAAATTGATCACGTCATGGTGTCTAAGAGACACTCGACCAGTATATCTGACGTTAGATCCTACAGGGGTGCAGATATGGACAGCGATCATATGCTTGTCATATTTAAATATAAGTGCAAACTGTCATCAACGTTCAACAGACAAGCACAAAAAACCGTTCGATGGAATGTGGATGCTCTAAAAGACCAAGCGTCACTGCAGAGTTACCAATCAGCTGTCACTAACTATCTAGAGCGGCCTAGCAACAACGAAGAAGCTCCTTCTAACATCCAGGAGCAGTGGCACACAATACAGTCAGCCATTACCACCGCGGCGCAAAACACTATCGGAAGAAGACCTCCGAGACCCAGCAATGATTGGTTCGATGATCAATGTCGCCTGATCGTCGCAAATAAACAAAAGCTTCGAGAAAAATGGTTGGCTCGCAATACTAGAAGCACACATGCAGAATATCTCCGCGCCAGGAAAGCCACGACTAAATACCTTCGTCAAAAGAAACGCGATCATATGAGATTATGCATCGAAAACATTAGCTTCCAAGCGGAAGTGGGAAATTCAAGGGACTGTTTTGCTAATGCCAGGAATCTCACTAAAGACTTCCACCCAAGAAGTACAGCCATCAAAGACGGGAATGGAGAATTGAGAACAAACGTGGCTGATGTTCTCTCAGTATGGCAAACCTACTTTCAAAATCTACTAAATCGGAATGACGACGTGACCCCCATTAGAGCAATAGCTCCTCCAGGTGATGAGGTCTTCGTCGAATATCCCACAGTAGAGGAAGTAGACGCAGCTATTAGTCGATTGAAAAACGGCAAGGCACCCGGTCTCGATGGAATCCCCGCAGAATTAATAAAACTCGGAGGCGCTACTCTTGCAACAAGTCTACACGATCTCATCGTCTGTATTTGGGACCAAGAAGAGCTGCCGGAGAATTGGAAGACCGCGCTCATATGTCCGTTGCATAAAAAAGGCGACCGTCTTAAATGTGAAAACTATCGTGGTATAGCTCTATTGAACACTGCTTACAAAGTGTTGGCTAATGTTGTACTTGCCAGACTCATCCCTTTCGCCGAAAACACCATTGGCGATTATCAGTGTGGTTTCCGTCCCAACCGATCGACCACTGACCAGAGTTTCACCATGAGGATGATCCTGGAAAAATGTTGGGAGTACAACATAACCATACATCAATTATATATAGACTTCCGTCAGGCATATGACAGTATAAACCGCGATAACCTTTGGGCCGCGCTCATATGCCTAGGAATTCCAGAGAAACTCGTTTCTCTGTGCAAATTAACAACGTCTGGGTCTGTATGTAGAATTGTAATCGAAGGAACTGTGTCAGACTCCTTTGAAATAACATCTGGTGTTCGACAGGGAGATGCACTCGCGCCTGTGCTGTTCAATTTGGCGCTTGAGTACGTAGTGAGGAAAAGCAACATCGAAACTTCGCGCTGTATATTTAATAAATCAGGCCAAATTCTTGGATATGCAGATGATATCGTGCTTCTTGGCCGAAGACCTAGCGATATCAAAGACAGTTTCGTGCCGCTCGATCGCTGCGCAAGAAGACTTGGTTTGAAGGTGAACAGTAGCAAAACCAAATTTGTATCAACACCCAGGAACATCCCCATGGCAAATCTCGGAATTGGCGACCACAATTTTGATCGCGTTGAAAATTTCAAATACCTCGGGTCAGTTATAACATCATCAAATGACATGCAGGCAGAAATAAAAGCCCGAATAGCTGCCGCACATCGAGTTTTCTACGCCCAATCAAAATTATTGCGATCTAGAAATCTATCGCAGTCGTGCAAGCTCGAACTTTATAAAGCACTAATAAGACCTGTGCTGGCTTTCGGAAGCGAGAGCTGGACCATGACCACTAATGATTGTAGATTGTTATCAACTTTCGAAAGGAAGGTCATTCGCTCCATCTTTGGTCCAATTAAAGTCGCGAACAATGAATATCGGATTCGCCTGAACCACGAGATAAAGCAAATACTTGGAGATTGCGATATTATCGGATTCATCAAATCCAATCGAGTGAGATGGCTTGGCCACGTTGCAAGGTCCCCACAACAACGGATGACCAATAAAGTGTTCCATCAACAACCAGCCGGTGTGCGTCGTAGAGGAAGACCCCGACTGCGCTGGCGTGACGATGTCGAACAAGATCTACAGGCACTAGGATGTCGAAACTGGAGGTCGAGAGCAATGGACCGAGACGGCTGGAGGACCATAGTGCGGGCGGCAAAATCCCTTCATGGGATGTGAAGCTAGAGAGAGAGAGAGAGAGAGAGAGATTATCTTCAAAAAGGTAAAACAGTTTTGAATATTATTGCAAGCTTTTGGACCAGTTGGATAAAAACAATCGTGAAAAGACACGCTTTACAGAATAAAGAAGTTATTGCAGCCGTGGAACAGATTTTGCACAGCTTCCGGAAAATCATAACAGAGATGATATACAATTATTGAAGTATCATTGGAATAAGTGTATTGAAGTTGAGGGAGAATATACTGAATAAAAAAACTAATTTCATTAAAAATTTTACATTCTTTCATTTCTGCTTTCAATACTTTTCAACCAACCTGTATATAACAATATTTTTAGAAATCCCATACCAATAAATTATTAATTTCTCACCACCAAAGCAATAAATTTGTGAACCAAAGTGCCGGTTATAAAACCTTCGCTTTTCCAACACCTTTCAAAGATAATTGATTGAGAGAGAATGAGAAAGAGATAAATGTAACTTCTTCTAGAGCCAGAACGGTAGTTTTGAATATACTTTCGGTCTTTGATTTATTTTGTGACAATTTTCAAGACTTTTGCAATGATATGAGGTACGTATTTGTTACCAGCACCAAAATACTAAATTGCTAAAATGTAACAATTTGTTACCAGCGCCAAAACGCTAAATTTGTGTAGTGAATTCCAGAAAAAAAATTCTTTGTCCAAAATCTTGGTCGAGACAAAATGCATCTGTAATCAGCACCAACATCCCAATTTTTAAAACTAATATGGTTCACCTAAATTTAAGACATTTCTCAATGTATTTTCATTTGGACATGTTACACTTCTATAGTAATCCAATAATCAGCTGCTACCAGCGCCAAAACGGTGGTCTTATCAACTTAAACACAAATATCAAAATTATTCTTTTTTTTTATGTTTTTTTGTTTTTTTTTTTGTATTATCCCTGCAATCTTTTCTGGGGCCTGTTCAAGACTGTCCCTGCTCTTTTGCGGTTTTCTTATTCCGTCCTTACTTTAACGTCAGTCAGCCAATCCGAGGACGTACGGGTACACGCAGAGAAATAATTGGTCATATTAACCAAAAAAGTAAGTTAATTTTACCAAAAAATTGTTACAAACTCCACTTACTTATTGCTTGGCAAATATTACATTTTGAAATGGTAAATTTAACATACTGAATAGTAAAATAATTGAAAAAAATATTTTTCCAGTTTACTATTGCGTAAGTAAATTCAACCAATATATATGTAGATTTTACTACAATACAAAGTGAAATATGAATAGGATTTTGGTAAAATTAACCGAACGATTAAGTAAAACCGACAACCTTTTAAAGTAAATAAAACCCACACTGTAAAAAGAATAAGGTAAAGTCTACAACAAATATAAGTAAATTTAACTTAAAATCTCTATTAAAATTGAGCCTACGTAACTCAAAGTAAACTTCACAAATTTTGAAATGTGAAATGGGTTCTTTTGCATGATAACAAAATATTTGTTATCATGTCGAGATGAGGTCTCATCTTTTCAAAAACAATGAGGTGAACATTTTGAATCTTTTTAATTAAAAGTTTCGATATCCTCATCAGATTATGTAGTTATCAAACTACGAAAATAGTGTTCATACTTCATAAATTTAAATGAAGTAAACATCAATTGACTTAGCGAATTATATTGAAAATTCAATAATAATTGTTACCTATCGCCAATGTAAATTTAACACACCAATTTGTTAACTTTACAATGCAAGAGAAAATTTTTGTTAAAATATTTATGTTACATTGTAGATTAGTAAAATTAGCATGTCTCTCAGTTAATTTTACAAATCTATTAGTATTTTTCAAAAAATAGTTTATTTTACGAAAATTATTATTTTACTTTATACATTTAGTTAAACTAACATAGCATATGTTAACTTGTATTATAAAGAGAAGGATAAATTAACTTCAAAATAGGTTGATTTTACAATGTTAGGTTTACTTATCGATTTGCGTAATACTTTTCTTTGCGTGTAGTAGACCTGATTTTAATACCATTTGCACATTAGAAGCTCCATGCCAGCCTATACTGAGATGGAAGTTGGGTCGGCCCCTGACTTTTGCAGTCCTTTTGCGATGAAATTTCATTTTTGCATCCTGCCCCTATCGGGATTCGAACCCGGTATCTACCACAAATTTTCAAATGATATACTGATTATATGGGAATGAACAAATCAGTAACCGCCTCTAGCGCCACAACGGTGGTTTCGAACACTATGTTCCCTCAAAACTCTAGAGCATGCTGGACGACCTTCTTAATGATATAGGACAACTATATTTTATATGATTATGGAATAATTGGGTATCAGCGCCAAACCGGTGAACTTCAGTACTTAAGCACTGATTACAAAATTGTTGCTATTTCCAAAACCTTTGAAATGATACGCTTATGTTTATGTAAATCTTAAACTAACGTTCAGTGCAACCAAGGTAGTTTTGAGTACTTAGGTGATGAGAACTATTTAAAATTTAAATTTTACTACAATACCTTTTCAACGATGGACGACAAGTATTTATCTTGTAATAAAATAAAAATTAGCTACCAGCACTAAAATGGTGCATTTATGCAATAAAGTTGTACGGATGTCGTGATTCAAAACCTTTCAAATGATATGCTACATGAGTATATGGGAAGATTGTAAAGCGTCATCCTCTTGAGGTAGAGTTCCCAAAAGCTTTTCAATCCTCCGAATAAACCGTTCTTGAGATATCATAGGTACAGACATCAATCCATTAATCCTGATGGTACGACAAATTTTTTTTCGCCGTTTTAAAGCGACCTTCAAAACGTTCGGCAATGTGATTTTGAATCAGGAAAATTGTTCATATTTTTTCGGAAGTTCAATAAGGTGGCTTTATGGACCGAAGACAATAATCAACGATTTCAATAAACTACCTTATAGTAACCTCATTCGAAAGCACACATGACTTTCTGGTTAAAGAAAATTGACTGGTATCATGACCATAATCCAACTGCGGCAACGCCTCGCTTGGTCACGCTAGTCCAGCTTCCGTCCCGGAAAACTCAACTCATATGCCGTGTATATCATTTCGAAACCATGAGTCTTTACCACTGGTATAAAATTCGTAATTCGAGCACGATATTAGCACTCGCTGAAAAATTGCTACCAAACACAAAATTTTAAGATATGAAAAACCAGACAACTGATGCTGAAGAGAATAGCTAAACTAAATAAACGAATTTTAAAAATTAACTTGGACATATTATTTTTATGATTTTTTAGTGTAATTTTTAGTAAATCGATTACTAAAAGTAAGTAAATCGATTTTGAAATCTTAAATTATCTTTTTCTCGTATCCAAACTTTAGCAGTTATTTAGCAGAGGACGTTATATTTTATATATTATATATTTTATACATTGATTAATACAACCAAGCTGCGTCTTGGGATATTCTTCATCTAAAGCCTGTAGGCAGATACACAAGTTCCGAGCAAATCGAAACTTGATTTGCTTCAGAGCCGTCTGAGCATTGTGCCGTGTCATCCATTAATGTTGACATACAGTGTGCTTAGAGTTGATACACGGTATTTTCAAAAAATTTGAGTATATCCAATGTCACTATAATTGAATTGAAAATTGGTTTGATCAAATCTTGCTAAAATTTGTCACGCAGTCCCAGCCAGTAAGCCCCACGGATCTTTTATATTATCTACACATGGATATATAGCAACCTAAATGGATAATATAGAAACCTTATAAAATAGGCAAACTAAAATATGTAGTGTGTGAGTGTGATTAAACATATTCAGATTTTTGATTGATGTCATGAGTTTAATCCATTACCATCAATATTTTTTCATTTGCCCCGTAAAAATACTTTATGCAAGAAATGCTGGGGCAGTATTTGACGCCATTTTGAATAAATTATCTTTCCTCCAATACGTAGGTATGTAAAAGCAGGTTTGTCGCTTTTTCTTTTTACGTGAAGGGATTGATGTCTTTCTAATTTAATTATATAATAGTATTCTAGACGTGCTACTGAAAATAGCAGAAAATTTTCACCGAAGAAAATTTTGATTATCAAAAAAATTGATTCCATATAATTCGCCAGTTTGAAAGTTATATGGACTAGCTAGATCCCATGCTTATGGCTTTTCGTGTTAGAGGCAATGTGTCGATAATGCAGAGTTTGGTCGGCTGTAGTTTTCGGCTAACTTCAGTAGTATGAGCTTTACTTTGTACAAACATAGCGTTTAAGCGTTAGTCTTTTTAGTCGTATAATTATATATGTCTGAAATTAACGACAGAAATTAAATCACTAGATTAGTGCCTGATACTAATTTTTTAGATTGTTAAACTAGTTTGATGTTAGTTTGCACCGAATACTATTGGCGTGAATTAGCAGAAGTAGATGTTGGCGTTGTTTATGAGTAGTTGACGTTGTCTTCAAATCGAAGTTAAAAACGTTATTGATGAGTTTTTGACACGGTCGCATACAAATTAGTTAATGACGCGCAAATGCCGGACTATGGGTACTTTAGATGTTTAATAAGGCTCACCTGACCAGCGATGTATTGTTTCTCGTTTCATATCTAAGGCTTAAGTTTTTATTACAGCGACAATTTTTTTTATTTATCGAAATAACTGCCACTTAGTCAAGGTTCCGCACTCAATACCTCAATAATGAATGTTTTCATCGTTAGCCTCTAAGCAAGCATCACCTAAGTTAGTTTGAGCCAGCCATATATGATTCAGTTGTTATTTGAAAGGACCATCAACAGCCGATTGTATTCAACCATTACTGCCTTAACAGATGTAGGAACATTTAAATGAGAGAGAAATCTGAGAGCGAAGACTTTCTGATCAGTTAAGAATCTGTCAAAGATTTACCCAAAGCATTAGGCACCTCATTTCATTCATTATCTAAGACAATCTTGTGGCTTTTTATAACTTAGCGCTTTTGATGTACAAAGAAGACACGAGAGTTATGACCAGTTTGAAGCGTTGAAGAGTGAATACTCCACTCTCCTGGAAGGCAAGCTTTGGACAGCGAAGCATATATAAAAGATATCACGCAAACCCTCAGCGTAGAAGAGTAGTGAGTTCAACAATTCATCTTTATATTTTTGACGCATCAATAAATCAGCACCGAATAGAAATTAAAGAAATTAAACTCAGGCAATAATCTGCCATTAACGAACGAATGTTCTTATAAAACATTCGATGCGCCGCTGTATTTGAAGAAATAAGCAGCAGAGCAAGCTGTGCCCAAAATAAAGCTTTGAAAACGGGAGAGGAAAATAATGCCTTCCATATTAATTAGTGAGTTTCCAAATAATTGCTATTTGCTTTAGTGACCACGCCCCCAAATAGAGATATAATATTGCCATCCTGATTTCTGCATTTGACGAATGCTAACATATCAGTGTTGGATACTTTAATCGACAATTCATATTGACGAGCCCATTCTCTACATGTCTGTGAAGTTAGCCCAGGATTTCACCCCAGAAAAATAAAAAAAATGTCATCAGGCAACACTAAAACTGCATTACCATCCCAACTTAGGATTTGTCTATAATTTATGTAAAAATAATTAAATATGTACAGCATCGCAAAAAAGAAATGTGAACACTTATCAAAGAAAAAAAAATACAGTAAATTGTACATTAAAAAAAATTAAAAATTTTAAAATATTCGTACCGTTATAGCGCCAATCTCAACATACGGATTGACTTGTTATTTTAATAGTCAATAGTGGTCATCATTACACATCGATAGGCTTGCTTCAGTTTTTGGAATTCGTGGTTCCTGGAAACCATAAATTAAATTCAGTCATACTTGGACCATACAGATAAGAGCCTATAGCGCCAATCTCAACATGCAACATGCTTCTTAAGCTCAAAGGAAGTGGGCTTACTGTCCTTCAAGTTAATCTGTTTTTAATTGAGTATGGACATCATTAAAGCATATCAGCTATCAACGGAGTAAACTAAATAGTGGCAATCTCTGGACCAGAGATGATTTTAAAGAAAGCCTTGTCCAACATGTACTGAGTAAATTTGTGGAAAGAATTTGTGGAATGATCTCATTAGATTTTAGGTCTACCCGAAAAATTCTTTCTTGGCGATCAGCCTCGCATTTTTGTTTAGCTGCCTACCACTAGGATCCCCACATGTATTAGAGACCCAGGTAAGTGTTAGAAGAGGTTTCGGTTTGAGGAGCAATCGATTTAGATATCAGTGAAGACATTCCGAAAGAAAGCATCTCAGTAATTGCGGGATAAAATTTGTGGTTTTGACGAACTCCAAAATCGTTCGGTGTAGTTTCTTATGAGATGCATCAAGCTTTAGCTCATCAAAAATGACAGTCGGATTAATACCAACCTTAGCATTATTTTTTTAAGGGCTCCAGCTAACAGCTTGATTTGATGTTGCAATCAATAGTATGTATTGGCTCCAATATTTCGACATACTATTGAAAGTGTCTGTCTGAAATATCGACCGATGTTGAATACCTTGTCGTCAAAGAATCTTGATTTTTTTTTCATTTCGCTCAGTAATTGATCAATGCATCTCAGGCTATCCTTTCATAATACCGTTACATCGAGCGATGCTCTTTTTAAAATTTTAGCATCAGTAGATGCTGAACTGACAACTTAAAACCATTGTGATCAGTCTCCTTTAGAAACCGATTTAGTATTTGCTGTTGTTACGAAGAGAACAGCTAATCGTCCACGTCCTTCCACCAATAATATCACAGTATTGTAGAGGAAAGTTTTGCGAGATCCATCAGGGGCCGTCAAAGTAGAAGCATGATGAATTTTATTCGTCATAGTCGAGAGCAAGATGCATATCTCAAATGCATGACTGTTTCCTTCAAACAATGCAGCAGCTTTGAAAATGGGAAGGACAAATAGATGTGTTCCTCATCTAGTGACGTGACAGAGTACCTGCACGAGAGTTTTTTGTTAGCATCTTTTATTGCGAACCTACATCATAAAACATCATTTATCACCCGAATAGTATAGGACACCTCAAATGCCACTATGTTCTGGTAATTTCCTGAGAATATGGAATTGGGGAAAGAATTTACATGCAATTTTTATTTAAATTTTTTTTTCTGGCATACTGAAGAAAAAAGCTACTGTTAATGTTTTTAAAAGCAAAATTAAATGGAGAACAATTTTCCCTGCCAATTTAGATATGGAAACAGTATTCAAAATTTATAAATGTTTACATCAAATTGTTCTCTTTAGTAGGCCGGAAAAAAAATATTTGAACAGAAATTAGTTATAAATTTTTTCCTCAGTTAAATATTCCCGGGGAATTACCAGAATAGTGCCACAGGAAGGCATTGATTACGACTAATAATCATTACAATCTCATGTTCATTTTCCCCCGGGATCGAATAATTTTTAGGAACATTTCCATAAAAGCCGAAACATTTTGAAAACTTTGCACTACTAATTTCTTTTGTGGAATGACACTAAACAAATGCAATCATTCTGTTTGTACAATGGTCTTGTTGTAGTAAAAATATCTTTTCGATTAAAAATGCAATTTCATCGCCATCGTGCAAGACCCTCTTAGAATATGCCATACTAGGTTGCTTCCGAATTTTTTGTTTTTTCTAGGCTTTTAATATAGACCCTTAGTGGTTATGCGATACCACGGGATTTATTTAAATTTGATCCCCTACAGTTTTCACTAATTTGTTTTACGCACATTTCTTGTACAACCTGGTTTTTGTATTATTTTTTACCGTACCTGTTTACCTTAATATTTTAAATGACCATGTACATTTGCGATTTAGACCGTAAAGCACCACGTTTTTTAAATTTCAGTTTTTGTAAAATTTTGGTGGTGGTAATTTTGTTGTGTCTATATCGTGACCATTTATTTTTTTTTATTAACTACAACAATTTAAGAATTCGAACAATAAAAATAGCCAAATTTTCAAAAATCAAAATCACGCTAGTCCAACTATGGATTAAAAATATTGGGACATTATATTTACTCCACGGAAACTATACCGCACAACACTGTCGAAACGCCATAAATATAATATTTCTATCATAACTTATTTGATGCATGTTGGTTTCGTTAATGTTAGTGATTAGGCCACTGCCATAAAAAATAAATTTCATAATGATCAAATCATCTGTTTAAGACAATACATATAGAATATTAATAGCGTTTCTTTCTCAAGTTATTACTATACAATAAAAAAATCTTATAAAATACGACGGTTCATCTTATGTTGCAAGATGAGCAACATAACAGCTAACAAAGTATGTTTATTTAAAAAAGACGTGCAGTTAATACATAACAAGGTCTATTCGAATACGTGCCAGACGCTTAATGCCATTAAACTACGGGATGGCTTATATGGAATCCGTATACTACTTATCGTGTTTTAATTTGTTTTATAAATGAATCATCCATCACAACTTGGCTGTCTTATAAAAAGAAAAAAATCTTTGTCTGTTGAACATGTACCGTAAAATACTAAATTTAATTACAAATGGTTTACGTATATGCATACAATTTGAATGATAAAAATATTATTTGAAATTCAATTTTTTGTGTGCATTCCATTAGAAATCGCAAAGACAACATACTCGTAATACAAGTAAATTGAAAATTATACACATTTTGTGCACCAGAACAACACTGACGATGAAATGTAAATGACTGCAGATTGTTCTCTACATAATAAAATATATTCTGTACCGGAATTATTTCTGTATGACGTCTGTCGTCTAGACAAAAATTAAATTGTTATGTTGAATCTTTATTCAAATCTTAATCTTGATTTATATTATAAAACGTGAAAAATTATCCAAAAGATTTTGTATATTTACCAGAGAAGCATTTTTCGTACGAGTAATTCATAATTTCATAGAATTTTAAGAAAAGTTTCTTTGTGGTGTCATTCCGACGCAGGATATAGTAATTTATTCAGAATTAAAACCTTTCAGGTTACGAATTATATTTGAATTTACATATTTTATTAATATTATATTGTATTTGTATCATACGTCACAATGAAATGTTTTGCCTGGATAGTTAAGTTTGACATATACATACGTAAAGCTGGTTGTATGCTATTTTTGAAGATGTGAATGAACTGATGAGTTTTAAGAATGATGATCACAAAGTGACTTGATTCATTTTGCGAAGGTTAACGAAGGTTCGAAAAGCTTCCTGCTAATTGAGAATATTGATTTGAAGTCATTCGGTAAATACGATTCAGTGAATAAAATTGGTCGCAGCTTAAAACATGACAAGAAATGTTCAGGACCTGATAATATGAAAAGATAACATTTACAACTTGCAAAACTAATTGATTTACCATTAACTATTCGACATAGATTGTTTTGTGGAACTCTGAAAATTTGGAGGTAGTGTTTTAAAATATTTGATGATCGATAAAATTGGTTTACTTACGCAGCAAAAGTTTGAAGAGTTTAAGGGACAGCAACTTTATTAACGTATGCCGAACAACTCGTTATCTATGAAACTTTTTAGCCGAAAGATATGACGCCACTATTACAATTTGAAAGGCTTACAATATTTATCAAACTGTTGTTCAAATTTCAATAAAATCTGATCTCGGGGTGTATCTAAGCCAGGTATAAATAAAGACTAACAAGGATTTCAATTTTTGGTTTAATTTCAGAAATTAATTGCGTTAAACCGAAAGTTCGCGCGTTAGTTTATTTTCTGGCATTTGTGATCGTAAATATTACACGTTTATTGAGTGTTTTCAACAAAATTGTAAATTGTTTGTCGTTAAAATTTAACGAATTTGTAAATGTTATACAATATAGTACTTAAACTTGATGGCGTCGTGGTGACTTTGTGTCGTAGCTTACAAATATCTAGAATATAAAACTAATTTTGAGTTTGTTGATAATTCTAAATTGGGAAGAACAAGATAACTGATTTTCGTGACTTCAGCATTAAAAAGAAGCAACCAATAGCTTGAAATAACCGTTTTTTGTCGGATTGCAAAGTGATGCAAATAAAACATATTCATTATAAAGTAAATTTAAATTGCAATCGAACAATAATTGACCCCTATATATTGAGAGTTGTTCTTTTGAAGATCATTGTCATACTTCTCCCTTTTATATCACTAATATTCCTTACGATTCCTAACGACTCGTAAAATAACCTATAAAATTTCATTATGGTTATAAGCAATGTGCAGTATATATTTCGAGAACCACTGATCCATTTGAATTTGGATATCAAATAAATGCATTTTGTATTTTATTAAAACTATAAAACACATATGACTGCACTTCCTGCATGTAATAATTGTAATCTATTTTTATTTGTGTAAAAATTATTATTATTTCTTGAGTTAAATTTAAGAATATATATTTTGCTTACACGTAGTGACTTTAATAAATTTTACTAAATAAAAATTAATATTCACTTCGTGCATGTAATAATCTAATTTAGAAATTAGATAATAACTTTTAAGGTTATAAGCAATGTGCAGTATAATTCGTGAACAAATAAACCATTTGAATTTGGATATCAAATAAATGCATTTTGTATTTCCATTCATACTATAAAACATATATGACTGTAACAATGGGAGGATTCACTTCCTGCATGTAATAATTGTAATAAATTTTTATTTGTGTAAATATTATTATTATTGCATGAGATACATTTAGGAATATATATTCTGTTAACATGTGGTTATATTAATAAGTTTTATTAAATAAAAATTAATATTCACTTCGTGCATGTAATTATCTACTGTTACAAAATAACAAATTACAATTATGGTTATAAGCAATGTGTAGTATATTTCGTAAACAACTGATCCATTTGAATTTAGATATCATATAAATGCATTATGTATTTTATTTCAAACTATGAAACATATAAGACTACAACAATGACAAGATTCACTTCCTGCATGTAGTAGTTGTAATCTATTTTTATTTGTGTAAATATTATTATTATTGCTTGAGTCAAATTTAAGAATATATATTCTGTTAACATATAGTTTTTAATAAAAAAATCGAAATTAATATTAATATTCACTTCGTGCATGTAATAATCTAACTTACTAATTAACGAATAACAATTATTGCTATTTCCTTGAACAATTCATTTATTTGAATTTGGATATCAAATAAATGCATTTTGTGTTTAAATTCAAACTATAAAACATATATGACTGTAACAGTGGAATTATTCACTTCCTGCATGTAATAATTGTAATCTGCCAAAGATTCTTAAATTATATAAGTTTTTGTTAAGTAGTATGGTTTATGTACTTTTGCATCCTCAGTTTGTTAGTATATTTTTCAAATTAATTATTTATATAATACTTATCTTTTTGTTTGTACTAAATTTTAGATTTGTTGTCCTTTTCAATTTTAATATTGTTGAATATTTTTTACTTACACACTTGTTTACAAATTTTTTTATGACGTTTTGGCATTTCATTTAACATTTTATTATTTTAATTTGGTATTAAAACCTTACAGTTGCCACTTTGGTATTGTAAAAGAAATATTTAAGTCATACAGTTGTCAAACTTTTGGTAGGGTTGATATTATTTTTATAGTAAGTTTTTTATTATTGGGTACTAAATTTTCGCTTTGTTATTGTATATGTACTAAGTTAGTACTTTTTTATTCATTTTTAAACAAATGGTATTACGGTTTGTGCCCATTGTGCTATAATAATTTATATATTAAACTCAAACACATAATTAACGTACTTCTTTCTTATTTATAAGAAAAAAATTATTTTATTTTTTGTTGTTATAATTTCTTTCTACAAAATAACTTGCTGATTTTAATTTTAGATCAATTTTATATTAAGTTCTGCTTTAGTATAATATCGACAAACAATTTTTTGTTACTGGTTTAATATAAAATTTCGATGAGCTAGCCAAATATTTGTAATTGTAACTTTTTATTACAAAACATTAGGAGCCTCCGTAAAAATTTCGATTTGTTTTTGGCAAATATTAATTCGTTAATTAAAGGTCTGGATATAATCTTTCACCGAGACGTGGATTTCGACCTATTAATTTAACAATTTTGATTTGTCTGATTTTACGTTTATCGCTAATTGTAATGATTCTTATAGAATTTTGATTTTGATTTTCATTTTACCGCATTGAACTTCTCATCAGCTGATGTTATCAAGCTAACAGTTTGCATTGACAATATCGATTTCTGTTTTATTCTAGATCTAGTCTATAGATTGCATTTTATTTCTTCAGGTATTTTTTTAAATGAATTAAATGATTTTCTAGTTACTGATAAATCGAAGCACAGAATCTTACTTGGGGATTTTAATATTGATTTATTGAAAGAATCACTTGTGAAAGATGATATTTTGTTGTTGTGCTCTTCGTTTGGTTTAGATTCTCTTATGAATAGAATTACGAGGCCATGCTCAAATAAGTGTATTGATCATGTATTTTCTGAATCAAATATTTCAAGATATTCTCTTGAGGTAAAAAGTGTAAATCTTCAAGTGACGGATCATAATACTATCATGTTAGCATTAAATATATTTAATCCAAAAAAACAGTTTTCACGTTGTCAACCTCGATTGCAAACAAAAATTAGTTATTGCGACTTATTCATTACTTTAAATTCTTATGATTCGTCTTCTGTATTCTCTACTAATGATCCAAATTTATCTTATTCCATTTTTATTAACAAACTGACTGGGGAGATAAATCAGAACAAATCGATTACTAAAATGAGAAGGTCTAACTTCAAAATAATACACTGGATAACCGCTCCACTACTGAGTTTAATTAATTATAAAAACCATTTAGCTAAAACCTAGCAAAGAACTAGACTAATGTGATGTTGAGTAATAAACTTAAAAAGATTAATGGCAAATTAAAACGTTTAATTCCTCAAGCAAAGGAAAGGTATTTTAAGGCCCAGTTTACTGCTGCAGAGGATTTAAAATCGAAATGGAAGGTGGTTAATAGTGTTCTGAGCAACACACTGAGCACTAGTAAAATTATTTCAATTGCGGCTGGAGATAATAAAATCATCATTTTCAATCCATCTAAAATAGCCAATATTTTTAATGAATTTTTGATCAACGTACCTACTGAAATTTTGAATACTAATCATGAAACCGTTTATATAGAGGAGTCTGTTAGACATAACTTAACTTTCTCGAACTGCAATCATTAGAGTTTTTTATTTTTCCCAGTTTGTGAAGAGGAAATTTTTGCGATCGTTCGTAATTTAAAAAATAGTACTTCATACGGCTTTGAAAATAATCAAAAATATAATTATCTTGTTCATGTGTTGACTTTTATTTTTAATACTTGTTTGTCAAAAGGGGTCTTTCCGGAACTACTTAAAGTTGGTGCTGTAAAACCGCTTTTCAAAAAAGGTTCTCAGTTGGATAAAAATAACTACCGCCCTATTACTCTTTTGAGCACGTTTTCTAAAATCTTCGAAAAAATAATTAAACACAGATTGTAAGATTATATCGATAAAATTAAGTTTCTCGACGTACGACAGTATGGTTTTATTAAGAATTCTATAACGAAAAAGCCTTATAAGCATTTTTGTCGCCTCTGCACCGTAATTTAAATGATAATTTAAAATCCTCAACTTTATTTCTTGATATTTCTAAAGCTTTCGACACCGTTAATCATAGTGTTTTATTATCGAAGCTATGTAATATTGGTATAAGAGGTGTTGCTTTGAATTTGTTTAAATCGTATCTGTTCAATCGTAAGCAAACTGTTTGTGTTAATGGGAAGTTTAGTGATGAGAAACTAGTTAATGTTGGAGTTCCACAAGGATCAGTTCTGGGCCATTGCTCTTTCTAATCTATTGTAATTCAATTATCAGCCTGGATTTATGTGGCAATATCGTCGCGTTTGCAGATGATATGGCATTACTGTACTCTGCTTCCAATATAGATTCTATAGAACATAATATTAAACAAGACGTTGTCTTGTTAAAAAAGTGGTTCTATGTGCATAATATGATATTGAGTTGCAAGTCAAAACTAATGAATTTTTCCATAGGTGGCACAACGTCTGAACTTAATTCATGTTTAATTTAATATTCGTTATCTTGCAATCGTACTAATTGTGACCCCCTTTGCATTCCAAATTGAAACTGTGTACTCTCTTAATTATCTCAGTTTGCATTTCGACTCTCAACTAAATTTTAAGGGGCATGTGTATAATTTAAAAAGAATATTACGGACGACACTCAACACTTTTTACTATCTTCGGAATATTTGTAGTCCGTAATTCCTAAAATTCATATATTATACAATAGTTGACTCGCATTTGAGATATGGAGTTACTTGTTGGGGCGGAATTTACCTATCCAATATTAGACCGTTGATATCCGTTCAGAAAGCAGTGTTGAGAATAATTAACTTTAATTCAAAATCGACTCTACCTTTCCCGTTATTTGTGAAATTCAAAATTTTGCCGCTTCGGTACATTTATTATGTATTTACAGTATTAAAAGCTTTCTATTTAATTAGCGGTAATCGTATAGCTAGCAATTTGAATAGCGTATCATATAATTTGCACAACATTAATAGAATAAATATTCTCGTCCTAATAAGCAAATTATTAAAGAATTGGCTATTTACTATTAGTAACATGGAAGTATATCTATAATAAACATTTTACCATATTGTTTATAAATTTTATTGTTATGAAGAAATATCAAGAAATGTCAACAATAATTATTCAACTTAATAAATTTCTTCTTTGGTTTTAAAAATAAAAAATAAAAAAATGTTAAGTACCCGAATAGAAATAGTAATAATTTATAATTAATATTTTAAACTTGTAATAGCGTAATTTAAATATTATTTAAATACTTTTTGTAATTGAATCGTAGCTCCGAAACATTATCTTTAATAATTAGACTACTAAACTAGTTTTACTTCTGATTTTTTCGTTTTATGTAATTATGTATATACTTTATATTTTTTATAGAAATAAAAACTAGGTAAAAAAAAATCTATTTATATTTGTGTAAATATTATTATTATTGTTTGAGTTAAATTTAAGAACATATTCTGTTTACATGTGGCTTTTAATAAAAAAAGTCAAAATGGATATTAATATTCACTTCGTGCATGTAATAATCTAATTTACAAAATAACAATTAACTATTACGGTTATAAGAAATGTGCAGTATATTTCGTGAACAATTAATTTATTTTAATTTGGATATCAAGTAAATGCATTTTGTATTCTAACTCAAACTATAAAACGTATACGACTGCAACAATGAAAAGATTCACTTCCTGCATGTAATAATTGTAATCTATTTTTATTTGTGTAAATATTATTATTATTGC
This sequence comes from Nephrotoma flavescens, assembly GCA_932526605.1. Lineage (NCBI taxonomy): Eukaryota > Metazoa > Arthropoda > Insecta > Diptera > Tipulidae > Nephrotoma > Nephrotoma flavescens. Next base: position 97,519,005 of record OW052220.1, on the reverse strand, counting down.
TTGAGTTAAATTTAAGAATATATTTTCTGCGTACATGTAGCTTTTAATAAAAAAATCGAAATGGATATTAACATTCACTTCGAGCATGTAATAATCTAACTTACTAATAAGCGAATAACTATTATGGTTATAAGCAATGTGCAGTTTATTCCGTGAACAGTTAATTTATTTGAATTTGGATATAAATAAATCCATTTTGTATTTTAATTCAAACTATAAAACATATATGTCTGTAATAATGGAAGGATTCAGTTGCTGTGTGTGTGTGATCTATTAGTAACAATATTCTTGATCATGTTGTGTCTAGTTTTGTTAATATTAGTACAGTTCAAAATTCTACCATTTTCTCTAATATTAGTGATCATAATTTTGTCTTTACGTCGGTTAATTTCAAAGGGAAATTCTTCCGAAGAAAACTGCAGAAACGAGTTATTAACTTTGATAAAGTTGATTCATGTTTTGTTGATTTTCTCGAAAGCACGCATTTTGATACTAATGATCCTGATACAACTTTTAAACTGATTATTGAGAAATATAATCAGTTAATTGATAAATTTACAGTAATTAAAAGTGTTGTTGCTAAATTGAAGAGCAACTCTTGTCCCTGGATGACTTACAATTTGTGGAAACTCATTGGGAAACGCAAAAGATTATTAAAAAAACACAAATTAGACAGTGTTATGAAATCGTTAAACAGTTTTATGAAATCATGTTTAGTAATGTGAACGAAACACACTTATGGAAAAATATCAACCAGTTTTTAAATAGGAACAATTATAACTCCGATATTCAAACTATTGTCGTTAACGATGATACATATAGTAATATATCTGATATAGTTGATATATTTAACGATTACTTTGTACGTATAGGTAATTTGCTGGGAGAAGCAATTGGAAGTGATAGAGATATTAATAAATTTAACAAATTGCGTTCGAATCCTGATTCTATATTTCTATCGCCCACTACTTCTGCGGAGATTTGTAACATTATTTGTTTTCTAGATAATGGTAAAGGTATAGTGGACCAAATAATATTCGTAATCCGGTTCTGAAGCGTAATGTAGCCTTCTTCTCTGAAATTATTGCGAAGTTATTAAATACAATTTTTCAAACCGGTGAGTATCCTAATCAATTAAAAATTGCCAAAGTTGTCCCAGTTTTCAAAAGTGGTGAGAAAAATCTAATTTCTAACTATAGACCTATTTGTACTCTATCTGTATTCGATAAAATTATTGAAAAAGTTATAAATTCGCGATTCACGAGTTTCTTAAATGAATAGAACTTTTTCTACGCATATCAGTATGGGTTTAGAGAAGGTGCGGGCACTGATGTGGCTCTTGTTGAAATGACAAACATGATTTACAATGCTTTGGATCGAAAGGCATACTCCTTCTAGAGCAGCCCTCTTTCTAGATCTAAAAAAAGCTTTTGATACTATTGATCACAAGCTGCTTCTCGCTATACTATATGGTTATGGATTTCGTGGTGTAGCCTATAGATTGGTTAATAGTTACTTAACTAATCGTCAGCAATATGTTATGATTAATGGAATTAGCAGTAATATTTTAACTGTGAAATGTGGGGTTCCTCAAGGCAGTGTGTTGGGACCATTACTGTTCCTGATATTTATCAATGACATCTCGAATTTGCCCTTGATTGGCAAAATTCAAATTTTTGCAGACGATACTGCAAAATTTTATGAAACAAAAGGCCCTACTGCAATACAGAATAGCATGAAGCATGATATGAACATCTTACTGGAATACTTCAAATCGAACGTGATCTCATTGAATTTAAATAAAACAAAGTTTATGATCTTTCATTCACCACAAAAAAGTTCAATTGATTTGCCATATCTTAATATAAATACCGTTGTAGTTGATAGAGTTGAATATTTCAAGTGCTTAGGAGTGACTTTTGATACGCACATGTCTTGAGTTGAACACATTAAATCCGTTTGTAGTAAAATGGCTCCGTTAGTAGGATTGGTAAGGAAACTCTCGTATTTTGTGCCTACTTATGTATTGAGACTGATGTACTTTGTATTTGTTCATCTCAGAATTCTTTATGGAACTATTGTTTACGGAACGGCAAGTCGGAGAAGGTTAAAACTTCTTCAAATCATGCAAAACAAAAGTGTGAAAGCGTTCTTGAAGCTCCCTTTTCGATATTCATCATTGTATTTATATGAAATTGAATCCAAAAGAATTTTGCCGTTGGGTGCGTTGTATGATTACCAAGTTTCATTGTATATGTACAGGACATTAAATGTCTCTTCTACCTTATCTAATTTAGAATCATAAATATGGAACCAGATTTGCTAATAACATATCATGCGGATCTATCACAAACGAATTTGGACGCAGATCAATCCGACTTTCCGGTCCCTCAATTTACAACAGATTGCCTGAGTCATTGAAAACCGTAATGAATATTCATCAATTCAAGAAACAATTAAAGATCTATAGAGAATTGGAAAATAATTACATTTTTTAAATTGTATAAACTTGAAATGCTATATCTGACACATGTATGAGAAATATATTTATTATATTGTTAATTTCCCTTTACACGACAGTAAATCCATTGGGGAATTAACATTATAATTTTGATGTTCAAATTTCTTAATTTTGTTGTAATATTATTTTAATGTAAAAAAAAAAAAAAAAAAAAAAAAAAAAATAGTAATAATAATTGTAATCTATTTTTATTTTTGTAAATATAATTATTATTGCTTGAGTTAAATTTAATAATATATATTCTCTTTACATGTGGCTTTTAATAAAAAAGTTGAAATAAATATAAATATTCACTTCGTGCATGTAATAATCTAATTTACAAATTAGAAAATAACTATTAAAGTTATAAGAGATGTGCAGTATATTTCGGGAACAATTGATTGATTTGAATTTGGATATCAAATAAATGCATTTTGTATTCTAATTCAAACTATAAAAATTATGTGACTGTAAAAATAGAAGGATTCACTTCCTGCATATAATAAATGTATTCCAATTTTATTTGTGGAAACATAATTATTATGGCTTGAGTTAAATTTAAGAATATATTTTCTGTTAACATCTTGTGGTTGTTTCAATAAAATTTGCTATATAAATTAATTATTCACTTCGAGCATGTAATAATCTAATTTATAAATTAGCAAATAACAATTATGGTTATAAGCAATGTGCAGTGCATTTCGTGAATAATTAATCCATTTCAATTCGGATATCACATAAACGCATTTTGTATTTTAGTTCAAACTACAAAACATATATGACTAACAATGCAAGGATTCACTTCCTGCATGTAATAGTTGTAATCTATTTTTATTTGTGTAAATATTATTATTATTGCTTGAGTTAAATTTAAGAATATATATTTTGCTTACATGTAGTGACTTAAAAAATTTTACTAAATCAAAATTAATATTCACATCGTGCATGTAATAATCTAATTTACAAGTTAGAAAATAACTATTAAGGTTATAGGGAATGTGCAGTAAATGTTGAAACCTGATCCATTTGAATTTGGATATCAAATAAATGCATTTTGTATTTTAATTCAAACTATAATACATATGTGACTGCAACAATAAAAGGATCCACTTCCTGCATGTAATAATTGTATTAAATTTGTATGTGTGTAAATATTATTATTATTCCTTCAGATAAATTTAAGAATATATATTCTGTTTACGTGTGGTTATTTTAATACATTTTTCTAAATATAAATTAATATTCACTTCGTGCATGTAATAATCTAATTTACAAACTAATAAATGATTCTTAAGGTTATAAGCAATGTAGAGAAAATTTCGTGAAAAATTGCTACAAAATATATATGACTGTAACAATCGAAAGATTCACTTCCTGCATGTAATTATGGCAATCGATTTTAATTTGTGTAAATATTATTATAATTGCATAAGATAAATTTAAGAATATAAAGTCTGTTAATATGTGGTTATATTAATAAATTTTACTAAATAAAAATTAATATTCACTTCGTGCATGTAATAAACTAATTTACAAATTAGCAAATAACTTTAACGATATAAGCAATGTGCAGTATATGCTTCGTGAACAACTTATCCATTTGAATTTGGACTTCAAATAAATGCATTTTGTATTTTATTTCATACTATAAAACATATATGACTGCAACAATCAAAGGATTCACTTCCTGCATGTAATAATTGTTATTTATTTTTATTTGTGTAAATATTTTTATTATTACTTGAGTTAAAGTTAAGAATATATGTTCTGTTTACATGTGGTGATTTTAATAAATTTTACTAAATAAAAATTAATATTCACTTCGTGCATGTAATAATCTAATTTAGAAATAAGAAAAAAAACTATTAAGGTTATAAGCAATGTTCAGTATAATTCGTGAACAACTGCAAAAAATTGAATTTGGATATCAAGTAAATGCATTTTGTTTTTCAATTGATACTATAAAACATATATGACTTTAATGACGCAAGAATTCACTTCCTGTATGTAATATGTTATTATAATTGCTTGAGTTTAATTTAAGAATATATATTCTGTTTACAGTTGGTTGTTTTTAATAAATTATACTAAATAAAAATTAACTTTCATTTCATGCATTTAATCATCTTATCTCCAAATTAGCAATAACTATTAAGGTTATAAGCACTGTGAATTATATTTCGAAACCTGATCCATTTGAATCTTGATATCAAATAAATGCATTTTGTATTTTAATTCAAACTATAAAACAAATATGACTGCTACAATGGAAAGATTCACTTCCACGCATGTAATAATTGTAATCTATTTTTATTTGTGTAAATATTATTATTATTGCTTGAGTTACATTTAAGAATATATATTCAGTTTACATGTGGATATTTTAATATGTTTTTCTAAATTTTTATTAATATTCACTTCGTGCATGTAATAATCTAATTCACAAATGCGCAAATAACTATTAAAGCTATAAGCAACGTTCAGTATATTTCGTGAACAACTGATCCATTTTAATTTGGATATCAAATAAATGCATTTCGTATTTTAATTTAAACTATAAACAAATATGACTGCAACAATGGAAGAATTCACTTCCTGCATGTAATAATTGTTATCTATTTTTATTTGTGTAACTATTATTATAATTGCATGTGTTTAATTTAAGACCATATATTTAGTTTACATGTGGTTTGTTAATAAATTTTTCTAAATTTATATTAATATTCACTTCGTGCATGTAATTATCTAATTTACAAATCAGCAAATAACTATTAAAGTTATAAACATTAAGCAGTATATTTCGTAAATTCGGTTAAACTTAAGACGACTGTACTTCGATTTGGACATAATACTGCTTAGCTGCTATTAAATTTTGTTTCCTAGATCGTGCCTTTTTGATTCTGATTCTCATTCATTGGTTAAACGCTCGCTACAAATTTTCAATATTAATTGAATTGCAAATATTAAATTTTTCGTATCAACAGGACCAATGTTAAGTTTTTGGACACTATTAAAAGGACAATAGATGTAGAAAATAGACAGCCTATAAAGCACTCCATTGTTTCCCGCAACCCAAGCCTAACTGTACTTTAAATTGGATATAATGTTGGCATTAAAAGTGACACAGAAAAGTCATAGAACAAATTCGTCTCCCATTGCTGTTGTTCAGAAGGGCAATGAAAATGTGCGACTTTCCCTTGACACCCGAAAAGTTCCTGAAGTAACAGTTAAACATGGTCTATCGTATTCTTATATAGCTGGTTTATTATACAGGCTAGCAAGCGTTACTACCTATTAATAAAATTGTTTTATGTGTTCAAATATCTGCAGCTAAGCGGATTAATCGTATCAGTCTGATTTGCTATTATTAAAATTATTTAACAAAAACATTTATCACACATCGGTTATTGTTTAAATTAAAGATTAGGTTAACTTTAAGTAATAAAAATCAATCGTTAATCTATCATTTGGCCTATTCGCACCCAAACATAATTTACGAGGTGAAAGTAATTTGCCCTCCCCAGAACAGATACAAACTGCTGCAGCATATTTGAAAAAAATGTTGATTAAATTTATGTGAATACGAAGACAATACGTATGGGTGTAATAATAATAATTGCAATGACATATTCGTTTACAAGAAATTTTTTATGAGATTATACACCTTCTTTTAGTTTTGAATAAGAAATTCATTATCATTATACCACAATACGTAATAAATACTTATAGAAGCACTTAAAAGTAAAATGATATTTAAATATTGTAAAATACGAGGAAACTTATATTTAAAAATTTAATTAAATTTATTATTTTATTTTTACACGAAATATATGTCACACAATGATTCTACCTCCTAGTACCAGCCCCATATTATATGAAATTTTGATTTCTTTTGTCTTCGTTCAACAAAAGCGTCATTGAATGGAAAAAACGATATACCATTAACCAAAATCATAAAACGTAGTACGAATGTATAAGATGACACCTAATCAAGGTAACACTTACTTATCTTAAAATAATTTTATCTGCTAATTTTTATTCAAAATATCAACACATTTTGAGAAGTATAATGAATCAAATCATTTGCGTCATTAAATGTTTCAACACTTTCTCTACATTATATTTAAAGAAGTATAATGAACGATATAAACGAAGGTTTAGTCATCTCAAACCCCAGAAGGAAACGTAGGAATAATTTTTGGTGAAATTTGGTAAAACTATTCGCACTATTTGCAGACATTTAACAATTTTTGAATTTTCGACTAAAAAACACGTACGTTTAGGAGTATTCGGTAAATTTAACATCGAAATGAAGCTCACCGTCCACGTGGAACAAAGCAGGTTCAAAATTTCTGTCATAAATACAATTGAAAGGGCATGTGAGGGCTAACGCTTTACTTCGCTGCTCATATACGCAGTTTGAATCTACAGTTTGAATGATTTTTGCTCAGTTTAGCGATTATCATCACAGGTTAACCAACATTTTGATACTGACGATCTTTAAAAATGCCATACTATAAATACAAAGTTATATTACTAGCACAGTAACAATAATAATTATGGTAGCATCGTCTTATTTGTACGCGAAATGAATTTTTTAAATTCTCTTCTGTATTCATTTAACCGCAGCTCTTACTTAAGTTGAGTTTACTGTTTACGTTGAATGAACTAGTAAGACGCAGCAATTTTTGTGTCTATATTCGTAATATATGTAAAAAATTATAATCCATATACTCGTACCAACACCAACACCAATATAATTGAATGAATAATGAATTAGTGTTGTTTATAATAAAAGCCAAATAAAAATTATATCGAATGTATCATAACGAGGTTACCGGGACAAGAAGAAATTTTTAAATATTTGCTTAACTTTAATTTTTTATTTAAATTTATTTTATCCATATACATATGAAATTTAAAGAATGTCACGCGTATTTTTTTGCCATATCGATCGTTCTATATGAGCTGTAACTAAGATTTAAGCACGCGCGTTAAATGAATTGAATTGAATTTTTCAACTTTTAATTTCAGTTTTACTTTTAAAAGACGGATTTAAAAAATTCTTATACTGAAAAGAATAGAATTTGTGCCAGTTTGTCTGCGCTATAGGTTCAACCAGTCAGAAACAATTAAATGGAATGGAAAGTGTAATAAATATTAATATTTTGAGTTCTGTGAATGAGCAGTTTGTATACTTTTAAAATATTCATTAACAAAATTTAAATATATAAACCATTAGAGCATTTTGTATATACATATATACGGTTCATGTAATTTTCAACAATATGTGATGAACTATTTTAATTTTGAACTCTAACAGCACTACAAAATTAACATTAGAAATTTACGTTCAACTCTAACATGATTTTGAACCCAATTTTAATGGTCTGATAACCAAAATGTTAAGTATTTCTGAAGATAAATATGGAATAGAAAGTGAAAAATCTGCGAAGTGGTAATTGAATACTTGTTTAAAATAAAAGATTCTTAACATTCTTAGCTAATTTATAATAATTTTAATTTGTAGAATCCAGCACAGCATAAATTTTGTTTGCCTGATTTGTAACGTACTATTGACATTAAATTCAATTATTAAACTTAAAATTGTATTCAACAGACAAATCAATCATTTATGCGAAAATAACACTAAAATGTAATTTATTAATGAGGCAGCCAAATTCCTGTAAATTGGTCGGCTTAGTTGTTTTGTTATTTATTAGAAAAGGATCTTCTGGTATCGCACACTAACATCCCTAGTTATGTATATGGTGTTCATTAAATGATCGTAAACAAATCGTGAATAATTCTATATTGCTCCTTGCTCTTGGAGATTTGGATCTAGTATCACTCGATCACGAATGTACATAAATCACGAGTACATCACTGCACTACTCTGGAATAATCAAAAATCGTTATTGATGTTTAAATTTCAGAAAACCAACCCAATGTTCATAATTTGATCTTGAAAATTTTCACCTTCATTGCAAATATAAAAGAAGTCTCCACTTCCAGTTAACAGAGTTCTACCAAACTTCGCAATGATTTCCCAATATGAAGTTTCATTCTGAACATTCCATCCGCCCTGATTGGCACGCCAAAATGTTGGTAAAATAAAATTATTTTCACTAATCCTGACATTTCCGAATAAATTAAAAAAATTATTTGAACTAATTCTGTTTGCATATTAATTTACAATCTTTTAGTTTTTATCCGTTTTTCGTAAACACTATACATTTTTCAAAAACTTTGAAAAAAATAAAAAAGCTCTAATGGATGCTCACCACTTCCGATCGATCGCTTTTCACCAAAAAACATAATATATGAAGAATGAAGTTCCCGTATGTCTCTTTCCAGCACATACGGAACACAAACATTTAGTCAAAACATTGGAAGACAAAATTTTTCGTGTATACAAAAAAAAAGTGTCAAATTTTGACATTACCGCATAAATTTCGGGAAATTAATCGGAACCGATATTGTTCCAAATTTAATAAAGGATCGTTTAGTGATACACCATTTAAAATATTTGAAAAAAAAACGAAATAGCTCCTATGGAAGGTGCTTATTTTGGTGGACCGATTTTGGAAAAAACATTAGGATCTCCAAATTTTGTAAAAAGATTAAGTATGAAGTTTCAGTCCTATAATCAATCCGTCTGGACTTTATAGAGGCCGATTTTTTTATGTAATTTTCAAAATTTTTGGAATAACCGAAACGTCGCCTATGGAATCAGCCACCTCTGGTCTATCTGCTTATAAAATTTCATCCTGATCAATCAATCCGTCTACGCGGTTCAGGGCAGAATTATCGTTGAATAGCTGTTTATTGCCAAAAATCGTCATTTCCACTTAAATTTTGGATAACTGTTTTAAACCGGTGATGTTCAAAATCAAATTTAGAATCTTTTAGATCAAAGTTTCGTAAATGCTGATATTTTCAAAATACACAAGTTCCAACTTCCGGTAAACTGATTTTATGAAAAAATCAGTTGCATCTTTCACTTTATAGAAGCAGCTTAAATTTGAAGTCTCACCCCGATCACTTAATCCTTCTGGGTAGTTCAGAGGCCGAATTTTTGATGAAAGTTTTTGCCAAAAATCGTTATTTCCGCAAAAAAAATTGAATTTTTTGCTGGATCAATATTGTTGTAAACTTAATTCGCATTTTAAGTTTGTCATCGTTGTTCTCATAAATGATGTACACTCAAAAATAATTGCAAAAAAAGCCCCTATGTAATTTGCCACTTCCGGTGAACTGATTTCAGCCAAAAATCACTGAGATTTTCATAAATGTCAAAAAAAAACTAAATGATAAATTTGATTTCGATCTGTAGCTCCGTATGGCCTGAAAAGAAGCTATAATCCTTAACTCTACACTGATTAGCCCAAAAATGGAGCTTTCGGTGAAAAGGTCCGGTCAACAATTTCTGGGATCTCCCAATTTAGAAAAAAGCTGTAAAATTAAAATCGACCCCGATTCGTCAATCCATCTAAGCTGTAAAAAGGTCTGTCGCACATTTACAGAGACACACAAACCTAGCCACTTTATTTCACTTTGTAAAAGAAAATAAAATAGATTTTGTCAAAAATTTAATTTTTTATTTTTAATTTTTCAAAATTGTTCTAATCCGATATTGTTGCTTTAAAATCATAGTCGATTTTATCATAATTGATATTGAAAATATTTGTGAGAACGAAAATTCTCCAATGAAAGGTGCCGGATCTTTAAATTTATTGAAAAAGGACTGTATAGGTATAGACCAAAATTTGGTACGTACATTTCAAAACATCATTAAGTTATCCCAATTTCTAGAAAAAGCTTTAGTATGAAGTTTCATTACGAACAATCAATCCAATTGGGCTGAACAGGGACTGACTTTTTTGCAGAAAAACAGTTTTCTGTAGAAAATTGTCGTTTCTGGTTAAATTTTGGAAACTACTCTGGACCGACTATAATGTAAAATTAGTTTGAAATCTTTCAGATCATAATCGATTTTCATGTAAATAATATTCCTTCAAGATTATTGTAAAAGCTTCTGGTTGACCGATTTCGACCAAACAGTACTAATAATTTTAAATTTATGGAATAACCTTAAGTATGAAGCTTCAATTTTTGTTACAAAATAATTTTTGCCAAAAATCGTAATTTCTGCTAAAATTTTACATACTATTTCTACTACTTACTGATCTGGACCGATGTTTTTGCAAAAATAATTTAGAATATTTTAGTTTATCATCAGTTTTCTCATAAAGGATACACAATACTTTTCAATTAGTGAAAATAAAACTGCTCGTGTGGAAACTTTCACATCCGGTGGAGCGATTTCAGACAAACTTTTGGTCTCCACAGATCAGACTAAACATATACCTTTCGTAGACCAATTACAAAAATCTGTGGGATCTTCCAAATTATGAAAAAAGCTTATTAATAAATTTTGACGCTAAACATTGAATCCGCTTGGGCTATTTAGAGGCCACAAACATTTTACCTGTGATCACATTCGTACACAAGGACCTACACATATATATTTTTTTAAAACAACGATTAAAAACGACTTTGATGAAATGCTGAAAGGTGGGTTTCGAGTATTAGAATTTTTTTACAATTGGTCAAAATATCAGAAAACTTCTGTGAGAGGATCCGTGGTGCCTAGTTTCATTTTATGATTTTCCCTAAAATAAAACGACTGAGATAAAAATTGTTGAAAGAATTTTTTAGACTAACATTAATTGATTGCTGCGTGGATCCCAGGTCTCTTTTATTAATTTTTTCGGCTCAAACGACTCTACTGAAATAATTGAAAGAAAATTTTTGAGATACAAGGTTTATTTGTAATTTATCTCGATTTCGAAAGAATGTATTTATCGTTTTTCCGTTGAGGCTCAAAGCTTATTTTTTAATTGTGTTAGCCAAACCGATCTTCACCAAAATTGATGTATTAGGTATTCGAGTACCGGTAGTCAATTGCAATGGGTTCTGTTTTCCATAAAATTTGCTAAATAAAATCTCGAAGATTTAATTGCAGTGAGTTTTAATTTCTAAAAAAAATCATTTAAAGACCTTCGTTGTTGGTGCACATTTCATTTTAAAATTTTTAATTTTCCTAAAATTTTTGAAAATTTGAAATTCTTGTGCCAGGGATTGATTCCGTTTTCGTTTAGGAAACAGATTTATATTTTTGTTAATTTTTTTGCTTTTTCGCTATTTTTCCTCGAGTACCAACCAGAGAATAATTTATTTTCATAGTCTTAAAAGGCGTTAACTATTATAGGCCGAAATAAAAATATCGCTTTATATGATTTTTCTTAAAACTGAATTTTAAAAAACCTCACATGTTGCGTAATGTTACAGAATGATGAATTTGTTGTTATTAAATTTGGCACCTCCAAATTGGGTTTGCTATAGATGGAATTGAGATTTTAAAATAATTTTTGGAGAAAGTAAGAAATATAAGTAAATTTTAAGTCGATAAGTACGAAATTTGGTATGGCAAATTGATTTATAAAAAATGTTATTTTTGTGGAAGTTCTGGTTCATTTGGATGAAAATTTTACTACAAAAATATTAAGGACAAAGTCGTAACTACTATGGCTGTAAATCTGAAAATTTGAAAATGGACGAACATATATAAATAACATATAACACGTTAAAAACACCCAGTCGCAACTTTTTTACTGGTCACCACCAGGAATCGAACCCGGGACCCCGAATAACAGGGGCCCTATTATGAAAAAAATGCGATTTCGCATTTTCATACAATATCGCATTCTGGTATTATAGACTAATATTTTCGCAAAAATGTGCTCAAGGTCGGATGCGAACGCCATTGAAACGAAATGATCGTCCGTGTTTCATGGGCACTTATATTATTATCGGTGCAAAGTCCTAAGTCTCAGTCTACAATGTAGTCGATGAATTTTACAAAAGTAATTTTATGGTCCTGCCATAAAATTCATCAAAGTTAATCGATTCACTGAAAACTTGAAATGATGATGGACGTATCGTATAAACAAATCAGTTGCATCCGATATTTCTTTACACCAATATTAAAATCAGTGCCTAAGGCTAAATAAAAAAATAAATTAAAGTTTACGGTTTGTGTTTGTGCCTGTGAATTTTATTTTTCAATATAAATGAATTAATTCTAGTATTTTCTAATAGTACTGTGATTTGCATAATCCTAGAGTTATCAGGATCCATATATTTACCCTCGTGTATGTAATTTGCCTAATTGTACCTTACTCGCTAATAAAAGCCACGACAAGGTGAAGTTTACTATTTGAAATTTAAGCTAAGCGCATATTAAGCTAATGCTAGTTTTGTGTTTCGTTTACTTTAGTGTGTCAAACGGATATCACATACACTACGTAAAACCACTTGTTTAGTACATGTTAGCTGATACCACCGTTCGAGTCGTAAAAACCAGTGGCCTTGATAGTGAACAACTGATTGTTTTGCGGATTTAATGACGGTGGTGTGATTTTGCGTATTGATATTCGCGCCACCGTCTTATTTATTTAACCACCGTCTTATTTATTTAACCACCGTCTTATTTATTTAACCACCGTCTTATTTATTTAAGTAACATAAAAAAAACTGTTACTAAAAGCAATCACCATCTGGGAAAACACCTCCAGTTTGGAAAGCGATGCGTGCTATGGAGATATATGTGAAGCGTTCACCAACAACAACATCACAACACATCTAAACACCGTACAAATCTAATTTGGTTTAGTGTCATTATCCATATTTTAAAAAAAAAATTATGTATCGTTACGTTATGTCGCATGCACTCTTATTAGTAGTTTAATATAACATTATTAGTTTACATTTATTTAATTAATTCAACTATTTATTTTCGGATTGCTAGTAAATAATATTTGTAGTTATTTAAGCCACGTATCTATTTAACTTTTTAATTCAAATATCCTATTAAATTTATTTAACTACCTATTTTTAAGTTACGGGCATAGGTTAATTTAAGTTATTATTATTTTTCAATTAATTGAATTAAGTTTAAACTACCCTTCTTAGTATTTAGCCTAGCCGCGTATACGTAATGTATATACAGTCGCCATCAGTAAAGCGCTTTGCCGGTCGGTGAATTGGTAAGTCATTTTAATTTTATTTATATTATATTTGATCATTTGGGGTATTTTAAGAAATTGAAAAATTAAATTAATTTAATTAAATGAATTCCGATTACCTGCGTAACATGATACGTCGCTTTTGTTCTTTAAATAAAGTCAGGAAGTCATAATGAATTAAAGTGTTTTTTTTTCGGGGTTAGAAGGAGGGTCTGAATAGGGAAGAATGGTAGTGCTTGACTTGTTTTTGTATATTAATTTTTGAAAGCAGCTGATTACGGTTGTTGAACTCCCTTGACTCACTCCCATGCCGACTTCAGTTAGCGGGCTAATGGCTGCTACGGGATTAAAGTTCATCAACATTCTGTTAACGGTGCTATTTCACCATAGTACCGTGCCAGTGGCGCCCAAACGAAATGGCTATCTCCATTTTAAATTCATTTGGTAATTTTGTTTAAACAACAACCCTCGTTGTTGACTTTTGAATAATTATGTTGGGGTTTCGTCTTATTAAATATCCATTGAAAAATGTTGAATTTAGGTGGAATACGCATTCCTAAACATATTTATTTATCTGAAACTTCAAAAATTATTTGCCAAATGATTTAGTAGATTATTTTACCAAGTTTATTCCATAAAGTAATTACGATTTTTTTTTTTTTCATTATTATTGTCTTGGAGCACTAACCGTGTTTAGATTAGTATGGCTAATCAACAGATATAACTAATTTCTTAATGCCGTCTCAATTGTTGATAAGAATTAAACTTATTGTTGATATTTAGTTATACTTAAGTTCTAGGAAAGGTAAAAGTTCAGTTGGTATATTCTTAAAATTAAGTCGAATGCCTGTTCGAATTTACCGCTCTCTCATTTGGTTGCTGGAGTTAATATAATTTTCCCGTTTCGAAATGAAACGTTTGACAAATTATAAGTTCTATGCTAATCAAATGTAAATATTGGCGTTCAATGCAATAATATGTATAATTAGTTTCAATTAAATTAACGATTAGTATTTTCATTATTTTTTTTTCTATTAATTCAAGGTATGATTTTTTTTTCTTCTCCATCTATCCTTATTACTCGTGTCGGAATGATTGAATAGATGGTAAGACATCATGCTTGTGGATCTTGTAGCTTATTTGATTTACTATTTTTTATTAACAAATTTAGCTTTGCATTACCGAACTTTCCTTGTTCAGACCTTCTACCCCAGTTATATTTCTACATTCTTATATATATATTCGGAAAAAATATTATTATAATTCTTAATAACCACATTATTTACATTAAGTATATTTTCTAAATTATCTAAATCTTTCTTAAATTACTCAGTAATCATGAATATTGATCACTTGGATCATGATGAGTTTTAATTGAATGCGAGGTTCGAGATTTGAAGGGTTCTATAATCGAGCAATATGAAACCTTAAAATCTATGCTACCAAGAGAGGTTGAAGCCCCTGTACTAATTCCCAACCGTGCTCATAATAATGCCAAGAAAAATCCACTACGTGAAGTTAACTTGTGCAATAGGAAATTATTACAAGTTCAACTTTTACTTGCGGATCAATATAATGAGCAAGAAATTATCTCGAAAGCACAATCACGATTGCTTCATATCCAAGGACGACTAAATCGTATTCATTCGTCGAAGGCTGCCAAAGATGCATCGTTGTCTGCAATAGATACTTGTCAAAAGCTTCTCGCGCTTGTTCAGGAAGCTAACTCTAATAATTCTAGTTTAGACGAAGAATCAATAAAAAAATTTGCACACGATGTTTCCATCGAAGATTTACCTGACGATGATTCCGATAATGACGAGGTCGATCCAACTGTGTCTCCGACCCAAATAAATACTTCTACAGTAGGAAATAGTTCCGATGTAGCTGATGCTTCAATGCATTCTAATAGTTCAAGTTCAACTAGTAGTCCATGTATGGATGTACAACCTAGCACTTCGAGTTTAGCGAAACAAACTGACCTGATTTTAAAGACCGATAAGTTGGCTACTCAGCATTTGAATCAAGAGGTGGCGAATATGGAAACAATGCTCCAGAAATTAAAATCAATGGGAATTAAACCAACGAGGAAGGTTCATTTTGATGATTCGCTAAAATCAAATATCTTAGCAACAAGCTCAAAACCGCCTAGCATACCTAGTACATCTCAACAATCCGTGGATAGTAATGCAAGTGATTCTCAACGAATAACAAACCAAATTAAAAAATTAACCCAGCAATTAGAGTATTTTAAAGGAAATCAAAGTCATGATACAATTCCGCAAACTCATGTTAATAACGACCGATCGGTGGTACCAGTTTCTGAAATATCACTTTATAATCACAATGCCGACCCATTTTATAACCTTCCTTCCCAACAAAACCAATCGGATCTGCCGAGGTCGACTATCAATTCATCCCCATACGCAAACATAACGCAACCAACAAGTATACCTACGTTGCCACCACATTTGTTGCAAAATAGCATCTCCAACGTCCCCGCTATGTCGAATTATAATTTACCAAATGTGAACCTATCATACGGACATGATAATACAAGGCCAATGTTTCTGAAGCATTGGAATCTGAAATATAATGGCGATAGGAAAGGTAGAGGGGTGGACAAATTCTTATTCCAGGTAGAATATCTAGCTAATAGCTTCAATATACCACAGTATCGATTGGTTAAAGAACTCGGATTTATTCTTGAAAAAGAAGCCTCTGAATGGTACTGGGCATTCATTCGCAAATATTTTAATGTAGTTATTACATGGCAACACCTGAGAAGTGAAATGCAGCGATATTTTCAAGACTCGAGAACGGATGACAACATCAAAACTCAATTAGACCGTCGTCTACAGAAATGGGAAACGAACGAGTCATTTATGTCTTATTTTAGTGATATGTATATGTTGTCTAGTTCCTTACATATCCCATACTCCGACCTGGAGTTTATTCGAATTGTTCGCAAAAATATGCGCCCCGGTCTCAAAATTTTTACCAACAATGAAACTTTTATGACCATAGACCAAATAATTGCAAGATGTCGATCTCTCGAAGAGTTATGGAATGAGGAGAGGTTTGTCCCCGAACTCGGTTTGAATAAACAACCATTGCGTAAAGATCCACGAAAATTTGAGGTACACGAGATGATGCAGACTCAGAACACTGCATCTCAAACATTTTCTAATATTCCACAAGTTCATCTATCAAATGAAAATTTACCACCTTTGCCGACCACGTACTATTCGAACCTTGCAGATACAAATACTTCCGCAGAATCATCATATACCCCCATCTCAAATGTTGCGGCTGTATTTCAAAAGAACTACCAAAAGTCGAATCTTCAATCTATACCACTTCCACTTAACATAAACACACCTAGAACGACGATGTACTGCTGGAATTGTGCTGCACAAGGTCATTACTTTTCAAAATGTCCTTTTGGAACGTTATTACATAAATTCTGCAAAAAGTGTGGATTACCGAACGTAGATGAGATTATGTGTCCTCGGTGTAAACTATATTCGGGAAACTCGCAAAAGGTGGATCTTGTTGTTGGGGGAGGAAATCCACCGAAAACTGTACAAACGAATCCCACTCCAACGAAAGAAACAACAGCCATGAATACCTGGATAGACCAAAATCAGAAATTTCCGTACCAGAAAAAGTAACTACCTCTGTACCTAATCCTATACGTCTCACATCTCCGACCGAAGGAATTTCAAAAATCTCGAAACATAGAACCAGATCCATTAATTATTGGCGTAAGCGCAAACTACTCACTAAATTAATAACTTCTTCAATAATTTTTGACTCACTGGATGGTAGACCTCGTGCGGAAGTAAACATTTTCCATCAAACATTTAATGGACTCCTTGACAGTGGTGCTAATGTGAGTGTGTTTGGAAAAGGATGTGAGGAGTTCATAAGTAAAAACGATCTCAAAATTTGTGAGCGACCAACCTATTTACACACGGCCAGTGGTCAAAAGAAACGTGTTCTTGGTTTTGTTACTCTGCCTACCACATTCAATGGAATCACGAAAATGTTTAAATTCACCTTAGCGCCCGAGTTATCAGAGAAACTATACCTAGGAATTGATTTCTGGCGAGAATTCGGAATTTTTCCTACGGTTCTCTCTGAAATAACTTTCCCTTCTAATCAAATTCCATCTAAACCAGAGGTAGATTTAAATACTCATGAACTAAATGAATCTCAAAGATCTCAACTCGAGGAAGTTATTAAATCGTACCCCTCTTCAGAGATTTTAGGTCTCGGTAGCACGTTAAAGACTTTCCATGAAATAAACTTAATCGAAAATGCGATACCGGTTAAACAGAGATACTATCCCGTCTCTCCAGCAGTACAATCCGATCTGTACGCAGAGATAGATAGGATGCTAGCTCTCGGGGTAATAGAAGAGTGCCGTGAGAGTGAATGGAATTCTCCGGTTACATTAGTCCGAAAGGCCAACGGTAAAATAAGATTGTGTTTGGACGCCCGAAAGGTTAACGAGGTTACCCGTAAAGATTCTTATCCTTTACCTAACATCGAGGGTCTGCTAAGCCGCCTTGATCAAACCCGATATATATCGAGTATTGATCTTAAGGACGCGTTTTGGCAGATTCCTCTAGCTGGCGGTTCAAGGGATAAGACAGCCTTTACGGTGCCCGGTCGTCCACTGTATCAGTTCACGGTAATGCCTTTCGGGTTGTGCAACGCACCTCAACGTATGTGCCGACTAATGGATCGGGTGATTCCATATCATCTCCATGATCGGATTTTCGTTTATCTCGACGACCTGTTAATTACATCTGCCTCATGGCCCGAGCACCTATCTCTTCTCCAGACAGTCAGTCGACTATTGCGCGAGGCAGGACTTACCATTAACGTCACCAAAAGCAAGTTCGCGCTAAAATCTACAAAGTTTCTAGGTTATATTGTTGGAGAAGGGGGACTTCGCATTGATCCTAGCAAAATCGAGTCGATCACTAACTATCCACCTCCTAAGACAGTTCGTAAAATTCGCCAATTTCTTGGAATGACAGGATATTACCGACGTTTCATCAAGAACTACTCGATACTAGCTACGCCCCTAACAAACCTTTTGAAAAAACAAAGGAAATTCGAATGGCCCACTGCTGCACAACATGCCTTTGAAGATCTAAAAGTTGCAATGACTACAGCACCAGTTTTACGGCACGCTGATTTTTCAAAAGAGTTCTTCATCCAATGTGATGCTAGTAGCACAGGAGTCGGTAGTGTTTTGGCACAGTACGATGAGAATGGTGAGGAACATCCAATTGCCTTTGCATCGAAAAAGCTTAATCCCGCGCAGCAAAAATACAGCATTACAGAATTAGAATGTTACGCTGTAGTGCATGGAATTAAGGCTTTCCGCGCATATATTGAAGGATATTCATTTACAATAGTAACTGACCATGCTGCTTTGAAATGGCTTATGTCTCAAAGAGACCTTGCCGGTCGTTTAGCTCGATGGGCACTTAAATTACAACCGTTCGATTTCAAAATCGTTCACCGCAGTGGTTCACAAAACATAATCCCGGATGCTCTGTCAAGAATGAATTCGGATGAGCTCGTTTTACAAGGAGTTTCCGAACTAAAAGAAGCCACGTATAATTTTGCCACTCCACTTTATATCGACTTAGAATCCGAGCATTTTAACGACCCTGAATACAAAAATGCGATTGAGAAATTTTTGACCAATGACACCGATACCACCAACCTCAAATACGACGAAGGCAAATTATTAATTAATGTTAACTCTGGTTCAGTTTACGACGATACTGTTCCAAACGAATGGAGACTAATTGTTCCTTTAGCAATGCATCACGAATTAATTAAACTTGCGCATGATCATCCTACCTCTGCACACTTAGGAGTATCCAAAACATTAGATCGTCTTCAACGTCAATTCTATTGGAGTGGAATGGCCAAGGATGTTCGAACTTATATCAAAATGTGTCACGTTTGCAAAACCTGCAAACCAGTGAATTACATAACGCGTCCATTAATGGGTTCGATGCAAGAATCGTTTAGACCATTTCAATTCCTATATCTGGATTTCTTAGGGCCGTATCCGCGATCAAAAGCTGGAAATTGTTTCATCCTCATTGTGCTAGACAAACTATCCCGGTTCGTCTGCTTGCAACCTTTTAGGCAGGCTACTGCCCAATCTACAATTAACTTTCTCGAACAACTTTTCCTTCGCTATTCAGTGCCTCAAACAGTGTTTACCGATAATGGTAAACAATTCTGCTCTGTTGCGTTTAAAAATTTATTAGACAAATACGGTGTTAATCATGTGCTAACACCAAAATATTCCCCTCAGAGTAATGCTTCTGAGAGAGTAAACCGCACGCTGCTGTCCGCCATTCGTTCCTATTTAAAAGATGACCAACGCCTATGGGATGTTCATCTTTCTGAGTTCGAATCAGCATTAAACAATGCTAAGCACAGTAGTACTGGTTATTCTCCTCATTTTATTATATTCGGACAAAACCAGATACTTCACGCGAAGGAATACGATCTTTATAAACTTCTCGGTTTTAGTGAAGATGGTAACTTTTCGGCCAATAATAACTTCAACAAGCTGAGTAGTGTTCGACGCCATGCTATAGCAAATTTGAGAAAGGCACACGAAAATAGTGCTAAATATTATAACCTGCGATCACGTCACCGAACATTTAATCCCGGAGATCAAGTTTATGTGAAAAATTTTACACAAAGTGACGCATCGAAACATTATTCTGCAAAACTGGCACCAAAAACTATAAAAGCTCGAATAGTCAAGAATGTTGGTAACGTGGCGTTTGAAGTTGCTGCCGACAATGGTAAAATCCTTGGTGTCTACCATGTTAAGGATATACAACGACAGTAAAGCCTTAGCATTATTAACCGAAGCATAGAGACATCTCAGGGGTAGGTTTCCCCACGAATGAAACGAAATGATCGTCCGTGTTTCATGGGCACTTATATTATTATCGGTGCAAAGTCCTAAGTCTCAGTCTACAATGTAGTCGATGAATTTTACAAAAGTAATTTTATGGTCCTGCCATAAAATTCATCAAAGTTAATCGATTCACTGAAAACTTGAAATGATGATGGACGTATCGTATAAACAAATCAGTTGCATCCGATATTTCTTTACACCAATATTAAAATCAGTGCCTAAGGCTAAATAAAAAAATAAATTAAAGTTTACGGTTTGTGTTTGTGCCTGTGAATTTTATTTTTCAATATAAATGAATTAATTCTAGTATTTTCTAATAGTACTGTGATTTGCATAATCCTAGAGTTATCAGGATCCATATATTTACCCTCGTGTATGTAATTTGCCTAATTGTACCTTACTCGCTAATAAAAGCCACGACAAGGTGAAGTTTACTATTTGAAATTTAAGCTAAGCGCATATTAAGCTAATGCTAGTTTTGTGTTTCGTTTACTTTAGTGTGTCAAACGGATATCACATACACTACGTAAAACCACTTGTTTAGTACATGTTAGCTGATACCACCGTTCGAGTCGTAAAAACCAGTGGCCTTGATAGTGAACAACTGATTGTTTTGCGGATTTAATGACGGTGGTGTGATTTTGCGTATTGATATTCGCGCCACCGTCTTATTTATTTAACCACCGTCTTATTTATTTAACCACCGTCTTATTTATTTAACCACCGTCTTATTTATTTAAGTAACATAAAAAAAACTGTTACTAAAAGCAATCACCATCTGGGAAAACACCTCCAGTTTGGAAAGCGATGCGTGCTATGGAGATATATGTGAAGCGTTCACCAACAACAACATCACAACACATCTAAACACCGTACAAATCTAATTTGGTTTAGTGTCATTATCCATATTTTAAAAAAAAAATTATGTATCGTTACGTTATGTCGCATGCACTCTTATTAGTAGTTTAATATAACATTATTAGTTTACATTTATTTAATTAATTCAACTATTTATTTTCGGATTGCTAGTAAATAATATTTGTAGTTATTTAAGCCACGTATCTATTTAACTTTTTAATTCAAATATCCTATTAAATTTATTTAACTACCTATTTTTAAGTTACGGGCATAGGTTAATTTAAGTTATTATTATTTTTCAATTAATTGAATTAAGTTTAAACTACCCTTCTTAGTATTTAGCCTAGCCGCGTATACGTAATGTATATACAGTCGCCATCAGTAAAGCGCTTTGCCGGTCGGTGAATTGGTAAGTCATTTTAATTTTATTTATATTATATTTGATCATTTGGGGTATTTTAAGAAATTGAAAAATTAAATTAATTTAATTAAATGAATTCCGATTACCTGCGTAACATGATACGTCGCTTTTGTTCTTTAAATAAAGTCAGGAAGTCATAATGAATTAAAGTGTTTTTTTTTCGGGGTTAGAAGGAGGGTCTGAATAGGGAAGAATGGTAGTGCTTGACTTGTTTTTGTATATTAATTTTTGAAAGCAGCTGATTACGGTTGTTGAACTCCCTTGACTCACTCCCATGCCGACTTCAGTTAGCGGGCTAATGGCTGCTACGGGATTAAAGTTCATCAACATTCTGTTAACGGTGCTATTTCACCATAGTACCGTTACACCATATTATAAAATGGTATGGCGGTTTTTTGCGATACTATATTTTTCAAATGCGAATGGTCAATAGCAGTCGGATATCGCATAATACACAAACGTGATAAAATTTATTTTTTTAAATATTTTAAATATAAAGGTATTATAAATTGTCATTTTTGTTAAAAGTAGAAAATATAAACTTGTATTGTTGTCGTGCAGTAGAAATGTATATTTTCTCACATAATTAAAAGGGATTTAACGTGTTTCGTTAAAGATTTATTTATTAAGAACTGTCAGATGTTGTAATGACATTTAAAAAAAAAATCCCAATAAAATTTTCCCCATAGGAAATGCGATATGCGCATTTCATAATAGAAACGCAAGTAGCGGATCGGATTCGCAAAATCGCAAAAAATGCGATATGCGACCTGTTTCATAATAGGGCCCAGAGCAAGCACTCTACTTACTAAGCTAACGAGAGCGACAAGACAAAATTATTTTTGGAGAAAGCTTAGGATTATCGCCAACTGAAACAAAGACAAAATGAGTTTGAAATTTTGGAGACGCAACAATATCGTATGTGGGATTTTAAACAACGCTTCTGGAATATAATGCAAACTCTGACGAAAGTAGGCCAAATATTACGTTACCGACTTATTTTTTTTTATTGAAACATTAAGTACATAATATTATGATAGGAACTCCATAGCTTTACTGACACATACACACTATTTTCCTAAAATTTACCATAATCTTTTTGCATAAATGTTACTGAATTTCTTTGATGCAGCGTTGAATCTCTTCTTTCAATTCACGGGTGGACGTGGGATTCTTGACATTGATCTACTCTGACTTCAAATAACAATATAGACAGATATCCAATGGTGTTAAATCAATGTTGAGGCCAATTTTGATCAGCGGAACGGGAAAGTTCACGCCCCAGGATGTACAATATGGTACAATGACGCTTTCAGTCCAAAATTCGCACAAACGTTGTGGATGTATTTGTTTTTCTACAAGCACATGTGGGTTGTGCGAACCCTGAATGCGGTAGTTATGCGATTAACGAATCCATTAAGGTGAAAATGAACTTCATCGCTTAGGATGACTTTTCTCAAAAAATCAGCATTCAAACTTTCATTAGTTTTGAAATATCGTTCAACGAACAATGAAAATGGGTTGCTTTTTCGTGCAGTGCTGCATGTTAACTAATACTATGGTTTCATGATCGAGGATGGAATCTTATATGGTTTGCAGCTGGAACGAAACGATTTATTAGTGTTAAACAATTACTTAATTGAGCACTTAACATTGCAAAATGGTTCGTTGGAATAGAGGTAATATTCTGCTTCGATTAGTTTTCCATCTATCACTACTATTCTATCATTAAATAATTTACAGAAAAATTTACGTGACCGCCAAAATTTCCGCCAACCGTTCTCTTCTTCACTAAACTATCAATATGTATTTATTATAAACGCACAAACATACATCCAAACAAACAACTTTAAAAAAGAATATTTTCATTTTTGTTATAAATGTTATTAAATTTTGTAATTCTATACACACAAATCTTTCTCTTACTTTCCTATCCACCATTTCTCTAAACTTGAAATGTATAAGAAAAAAAAAGTAGTTGGTTATCAAGAAAAGCAAACAACACAACAAACACACACACACTTAGGTACTACTAACCAACAAAATTCATTCAATCAAATCTGAATTTTTTTCTTGTATACAACACAGCAACTCTACAGTTGTCATAAAGTTTTGCTCCAAAACGGTTTGAACACCGCACACCCAAACCCAAAATTATTTTGTTTTATAACTTGAATTAAGCACTCATCCGATTCAAATTTTACTATATTTAGTAACCAAAAATAGTAAAATATTTTTTTTAGTATTTACACGCGATTTAATATTTCAAATTAATTAACGCAAAACTAAATTTTTTATGTGTTTACGAATGAAAAATAACTGTGGTGATTGTTTTTTAAGTGAGTTGCTTTTGGAAAAGTTTTTTAAAAGTTGTTAATCGAGTAAAAAAATAGTTTTCGTGTTTTATTTTTATTTTAATTAAAAGTTTGGTAGTTTTTTTATATATAATAAGTAGTAGTAAATTTTCGTTTTAATTTTTAATAAAATAAAAGTTAGGTGACATAAAAAAAAGTTTACACAAAAATTACGTATTCGTTGTTGTGTTGTGTCGTGCTGTGTCATCTACATTGGATTATTCAGCTGTGGATTCATCAGAGAATTTATTTACAGATTTTTTCTGGTTGGTATTTTTTATAATTTTATGTTTATATCGTAATTTATATGAGGGATTTTTCTGTTTTTTGTACTGAATTAATTATACACAACATGAAATATTTTTTTTTGTTACAATTTTGATATACACATAAAACCAGTAGGATTGCGATTTTCATTTTATGGCAGATAAAATAAAATGTTTACCCTACGTAAAATAATTAAAGCGGCCGTGTGTAGATTAAGTTACACCGATTATATTTTGGATACAGTTTGGACATTGTTTAATTAATTTATCAATTCAGTTTGTTCAGATAATTTTAATCAAATTGGTATCGTTAATTAATTTTGTGATTTCTAAATAGATTTGAGTTTAATCTTATGAGTATCGATTCATTTTAGTCAACAGTTTCTAGAATTTTCTACAGTAAACGTATCTTCTAAAACCGTTTAGTTTATAGAGCTCACTAAAATACAGCTTTACAAGACTAAATTTAACTATTAAATTATTATTCACACATAATCACACTTTTATTTAATTTAACCTTTATGAACCTCAATAAATGTATCTCGCAATATTTGCAATGATCTGGGAACAAATTATTACTAGTGAAACATAAACATTACCACTTAAACAGACGGCTTAGGCAGATTTGCACGTACATACGAAATAAAGGTAATTTAAGTAGAAAAGCGATTTTTTCGCGGAATTGTGTACTATTATTTTTTTGTACTACCATTGATAAAAGCGCTTTCTTAATTTACGTAAACGTGTCATACGCCCTCAGGCTAGAAGAAAACCGTAAACCAAAAAACAGGAAAAGCATTAGTGCTAACAAGTTTTTGTTATCGAGGAAAAACAGGTATTTTAGGCCTTTGTTATAAATTACTAACATCAAAATTTTTAAGATTTCATTAATAATTGTTTTGGATGATATATGGAACAGAAATCGGTTTTCAAAATGAATTGTTTCCATTACATTTAGTTGGTATGTGTATGCAGAGTGAGATTTTTAAAAAATGCCAAACTTTTGTCTCAGAAACGGAGCAATTTATGAGAAAATTAAATAATAACTTTCCGAATTTCAGATATCCTGTAAATTTTAAACTAAAGACATAAATTGTGTGAACTCAATATTTATTTTTATTGGAAATTATAGTAAATGGGTTCCAGGTAATATTGTAAAAAAAAATGTCGTTCAAGTGACCTCCTCTGCTAGCTCAGCAGGCTCTGTAACGAAAATTTTGAATCACTTTTTTTTCATAATAATGGTTCTTCATTTAGTGAAATTTGCTCGATGATTTTGTCTTCGAGGTGTTGAACAGTTTGAGGATTATCAGCATAAACTTTACTCGTGAAGAAATTTCATAAGAAGAAGTCCAACGGTGTTATATCTTATGATCTTGGTGCCAGTTCACGTCAGTTCTTCCAGAAATTATTCGATTATTAAACTTCTTTTTCTTTTTTTTCGACTTCACAAAAAGTTTCTAATCATCTCTCGATATCGAGTTCCATTCACACTTATTGCATTGCCATTTTGAGTTTTGACAAAATATGGACTAATTACGCCACCACACCATAATCCACACCCTACATTAACTTACTAACTAAACAATTATCTAGGATTTCTTTCAGCCCAAATGCACGGGCATGTCAACAAACACATAGCCGCCAATTTCAAAATGAACTTCATCGGTGAAGATAATTTGCTTGAAGGAAATTTAATTATCTTCTGGTTTTTCTATGACCCCATCAACGCATAGGCGTATGGTAATTTGTATTTAATTATTGTGGTAACTGTGAGCCTTTACATGAAGATATTTGTGTAAAATATTGAACAAAGTTGTAAGTTTGAGGTTTAATTGCTGTGAACGACGATGATAAATTCTACTTCTCTGCACAAGATGAACTGAACCAGTTTCTTTAAAATTATCAATAATAAGTTTAATAGCACGGTTTGTCGGATCATTTTCTCTACCGTATTTTGTACGAAATTTCCTTCCAACTTCTGAATAACTTTCATTATATTTAAAATATGGTTTAATAATGAGAACGCGTTGTTCAATCGCATATCTCTCCATTTTAACTAACCGGAATTTGTTTACTTGTCATCTGTTAAATAATGAAACTTTAGAAGAATAAAATATATATAGCGGAACATTTAAAAAGATACCTCAAATTTGAACACCCTCTATAATGAAAAATGTTTAGTCTCGTAAGGGACGTTAAGTGGTGATCTTGAATGAACTTGAAACGTTTTTTTCAATTAGAACCTACAAATTTCAGTGCACTTTTGAATAAAATAGTTAAAATTAAATAAATCAATTATTTTTCTTCATACAATTTTTTTTTGCAAAAATTGGTCTCTAAATTCTACACTGTTCAGTGTAATACCGCAAATAAAAAAAAACAAATTTAATTGTTTTGTAGCAATGATATGTTTTATGCATGGAACTAGTTTTCTCTCAAAACGCAAGAGCCTATACTCGTAGTTGTTTGAGATATTTTTCTACCTCATGCGACATTTCTAGGTTATGTGTGACGATCCCGTGGAACTTCAGATGGCACATCTACAATACTTTCCTCTTGAGTTTCACGGCGTCACTTTAATTATTATTAGTATTTCGCCGAGGTTTTAAAATGATTTGTTCAAAAGTTTTGTTTAAATTAAAGAGCTCCAAACAAAAAAGCTCTAAACCAACAAACAATGTTCCAAAGACACATTTTCCTAAACATATTTTGTCGATAAGTCGTTTTGATGTGCTGATTAGTACCATAAAAGATCATCGACATACATAGATAGAAACCCGGGAAACTGCATTTAGAATACGAATCCGCGAACTAACCCACATCGTAAACAAAAAATCATGCGAAGTAAAAATTTAATAAAATAAAAATTAATTTTATTCTCTTATTTTGTTCTCTCTCACTCTTGATATTTTTTTTTATTGTCATACCGATCGATGCCGATGGTCACGTTAAATTTATTTTTCCTATGAATGTATGAATCTTCTGTCAGGAAAAATAAAAGCGAGAAAAAATATAGATTTTACTGATTGTGTACGAAACAAAAATGCTGTCAACAAAATTTTACTGAGAAAATAGTTGTGGCGGTGTTAGTGTGCTGCCATAATGCTGCTATAAAAAATGTAAACTGAAGTATTTTTATTGCAGCATTTTTCACACATCTACAAAATATGAAAATAGTTCACTAATTTGAATTCGAATTGAAAAATCTAATTTGAAAAATCTAGCAGGTTTCATATTATGATTTTTTGTTTTAATTTTTTTGTTTTAACTGGTAATTTCAAAAATAAATTTAATAAATGAATATATTTGGATTATTTACCGATTGGTATTTAACTTTCTAGAATATCGTGAAACATTTAAATGTTAGTTAATTGAATGAGTTTTTAAAATTTGAACAAATAAAAAAGCTTGGAATGAAATTGAGATTTTGATATTTTATTTCCAGTAAAATTCCGTAATGCGGGTTATATAGTCTCATATTCCTAAATTTTATACTATGTAAAGAAAACTTTCGGTGAATTTTTTTGTAAAAATTACGCAGGAACACTGAACAGACAGCGGGATGTGCGGTAAATCTTATTGATACAAAATCTTGTGATGTCAGAAAAACTTGTATAAAAATGGAGGGGTGAATATGTTGTGGCCACTAAGATTTTCTTTTACCACGTATGTATACATAGATCTCTAGGTGTAACTTGACTTGATTTGTAAAGCGAAAAATTAAACTTACCTTATTTTTGGTAAAATTGACTTTATAATGAAAAATCATTATTCCTGCTTAAATTTGAGGCAACAAACAAGGTCATCCCTTGTTGAAAATTGTATCTTTAAATTTGTTTGAATCCTTTAATTCAAATAAAATATAAAATTTTTCAACATCAGCTCAAAAATTTGAATAAGCTCTCGTGGAAGCTGCCACTTCTGTTACCCAGATTTCCACTAAATTTCGCTAGAATGTAGCGACTACAAAATGTCGCAACATTTAAAATAATATTTTGTGGCATTAAATATGGAATATAACGTCATTCCGGCGAACGGTTTTGTTTAGTGGCACATTCGGGAAGTTCAATATCCGATGACTTCGTTACATAAATCTGTAAATTTGCTGGATGACGTAGCAAAATAATCCGAAAACAAATATTTTTTTATCATATTTTTTATGAAACATTTTGCTATTTTTCAAGTTTTCGAATGTCGTTATTTTTGTTCTACGAGTTAAAATGAAAGCGTCGCATCGTATTGTAGAGCCAAAAATGTTTAAATGGCGATATTAATGCCATTCTGGCAACGCTGTTTCTCCTTAACAAATACCAAAACAATATCGTGATAATCGGCATGATAACGATCAAAATATCAAGAAAACAGAGAATAAAAACAGTTTTATTTTTTAAATTTTTTACTTTAAACGTTTTTCTGTTAACGGTGTGGGTTAGTTCGCGAATTTGTATTCAAAATGCACTTTATTCCTAGGTTTCTATCTATGTATATCGATCATCTTTGGTACCATGAAACATTTATTAATTTTTTCCAAATCATGTTTTTCTGGCATGATACAATATTTGGTTTTTTAGTATTTCCTTTCGACTGGAATCCGTTAATGACTTAGGCCGAATGAAATTCTGCTCATAATATCAGCATTTACAATATACGTCCCAACTTTATATGGGACTACGTCATAATCATATTTATCCATTTGTATTGTCCAGCGCATAAGACGAGATCGCAGAGATTTTTAACTTCTCTTTTGCCATATTGACGGTTTATGCTCGGTAATTGTGCTAATTTTAACTCTGTTTATGTAGGCTGATTAAGAAACGTGAAAAGTGTCATTTTTGTTATCGATCATTTTCTATTAAATTCATAAAGCCTTTATATATTGCATCTTGTAAATTATTTAAGTGAGTTTCTAATTTAGTCGTCCAATTTTCAAATTTAAGAAGATGACATTCGTTTATATTCTCTGGCTACACACTATTTATCAAGTGGAAAGTCATTGATATTGGTTTACCGACCGTTTCGAATAAATTGTTAAGTTGGACTAGGGAATGGGAACCTGCCGTTTTGATCATATGAAAATGACATAGTTACTTGTTGTCCTATTTATTTCGTGTAGATTGTGTGGCAGTGAAACATTTTTTGATATTTTTATATTAGCTAGGTGCAACGCTATGGTTTCTAATGATTCAGGAGTTATTCCAGTTATTGAAAATTTTTACAATAAGATAGTAACATTTGTAACATTTTAATGTTACAATAGTTATAAATTATTGTAACATAACCTTAATTTTTCTTAGCTGATTAAGAAGACTAACGAATTTCATTGAAAGAGAAAAAATGTGTTTGCTGGATAAAATAAGCAGTGGAATGTAAGGTGGACTTGAATTATTTAAGTTGTTTGGATTCGTTCATGTTTTCGGTAGGTCCAACTCTTTCTCTAGAGAGACATATATTAATGACCCAATGAAAATACGCAGATCACAAGAAGATTTGAATAGCACTATACTATACAGGGGTTGGCACTCGAAACGTTACCAATTAAAAATGCTGTAAATTGGTAAGTTTTTTTTTGTTTTATTTCAAAACTTCAGTATATCGTAAACACATTTCAAATTTACCAAAAAATATTTTATTGTCCGAAGTAGCCCCTTTTAGTGCAAATAATAGCATCACGTGTTTAACACCTTTGCCCTTGCTAGGCAAACTACGTTTTGTGCAGGTGTTAATCTTTTGATTTTTTTTGTGCTTTGTAGGGCTTCAATCGTAGATCATTTTTTAATATGCGCCCCCTGCTACGAGTAGATACATTGGGATTTTTCTCCAATTGATCTGCGCTTTATCTTCGATTACGTTGAATTCTGGCCTTCACCTTTTGCACCATTTGTGTTGATGTTGCTGTTTCTAGATTCCATGGTGTTTTTTGATTCTACTAGTATCATTATGTATCACATGTAATTATCGTAGCTCATTAACAATGGCTGGTTACGAGATGTCAATAGCTCAGTTGCATTTTAATTCCATTTCGATATTTTTTTTTAACTACCACGTAAAACGATATACTTCCGTAGGCTTGTAAACGACATAAGATACTAATACTTTCTATCAAATGATCGCGCTGTTATTTGCCATTTGGTTTCTACACCAGCGTGAAAATGGCAATACTTCGAGCGCCGACCTATATGTATGGTTTGGAATTTCGGTTAGAACTTGGTTGGTTTCCATGATAGTCATTAAAGAGTGAAGCCGAAGATGCTGAATTGCTAATGAAACATGTTCTTGCGATATCACCTACTTTTAACAGATTTATTTTTGTTTTTAGCACCCCATCTAAAGATTTTGACAACCACGATGACTAAATTCGTTTGGTCACTTTCGATTGAATGGTACATACTGAAAACTTCAAAAAAATTTCCCGGGTAGTACCTCATTGCAAGAAAACCATACCGTCAAATTTCGCTAGATAATCGTTGGGTCAGGATTGGTCACCACATTTTGACGTTTGGTCACCAACGAATCAGTTTTTATTGAGAAAAAACAAAATCAAACTTGTATTTGCTCAATAAAATCAGGTTCGTCGCTTATTTGGGAATTCCATTTTACAAAATTAATAAAAAAATCAATTGGAATATACCAATTATTTGAATTGGCCACTACTCAACGAGTTACGATATCTTATTTCTTCTACTTAAGATACAATTCTCTTAAAAAAGAAATATTTTTTGCTAATTGGTATATTCCAATTGGATTTTTTATTAATTTTATAAAATGAAATTCTCAAATAAGCGATGAACCCGATTTTATTGAATAAATACAAGTTTGCAATACTTGCGATAAAATGTGGTGACCAATCCTGACCCAACAATTATCTAGCGAAATTTGATAAAAATGGTATGGTTTTCTTGGAAAGATTTACTACCCGGGATTTTTTTTTAATTTTCTTTATTTATTTACCGTTTAATTGTAACGGAACCTTTTTCAGACAAATGCCAAGTAAAATTCCGTAACAGAAATCCGTCAAATTTCGTTCACCTAGCACCCATTGGCCCAACAGCTGAAGTCTGTATGGGAGTGAGTTAGAGAACTATGACGAATTTTAGAAAGCAACTTTTTGGATTTCGAAGCAAAGATAATACCACACACAAAAAAAAGTATACACACATGGTACTTAAGCCGTTCTCTGTTGAGATCCTTCACATTCCCCCCCCCTCTCTTATTCCCCCCTTAATATACACGTAGTTTATTTATTTAAATTATTAAATAAATATCGAGGAAAAAAATCATTTTGAAAATTGAATGCTGTACGACTATGGCTATTTATCAAAATTTAGATTGCAAAAAATAAAAAATATTTAATTTAAAAAATTACACCTCATTAAGTAAATCTATTTTTAAAATATACTAAATAAATTATAATCATACCGAAACAAATATAAGTTTATAGAAATAACCTAAAAGTAGCCTATTCCTACTGACAAGTGACTTTTACACACATTTCAAGTTTAAATTAACGATACACACAAAATATTTTATATTATATGCTGAATATTATATTGTATTCCTCAAAAAATGTATTTTGTATTCAAAAATCATTTAATTATATTTTTCAAAATTTTCCCATTTGAGATCAATTTCCAGCATATCTTGAACTGAAATGTTTCTTTTATACACACCATGTAAATATACGCGTATGACAAAATTTAAATGAATTTATAAGTTTGAATGGTCGTTAATTTATGCAAATACTTTTCTTATTTTCTAATAAACAAAAATTTTGCTGAAACATTATTTGCCAGGTAAAAACTTAGCCATTGATGAACAATTAGTACGATTTAGAGGCCGAGTATAGCCTTCCGTCAGTATATATCCAGTCGAAGCCCGACAAATATGGGATGAACATTTTTTGGATCTGTGATAGCACTATCAGTTATTCTCTGTATGGTATTCCTTACTTAGTAGGACAAGAAGTGGCAGATTGAGAAAAAAATGTGTACCATAAAATCATCAGTCAATCGTGCAAACCCTTTGAGAACTCTAATCTCTCTCTAAAAAGATTGTCTCCCACACAAACGAAGAGCAGTAAAAACAAGTATGTTCCAGTTTCGAAAAAATATCACGTTGTTTACCTATGTTCCGAAAAAATCGGGCAGTTTTGTTCATTTCATCTATACATCACGCAGACGAATTAGATGAAAACCACAAAAATATAAGCAATCGATTATTTTGTACTACAGTTTTACGAAGAGTATTGGGTTGATACTCTGTATCAACTTGCACATTCATTTTCGGTAAAGCTTAAATAGAATAGATGGCCGATGGTGCAATTTTTTAATTTAGTGGATATTTGCGCAGAAGCGGCTATAGTAATTTGGCTAAACTTATATTCAGATTGGAATAGAAAAAAAATAAACTTACACACAAAACTATTGTTGAAGCAGTTCGTTCGTGAATTAGTTATTCCCCAAATACTATAACGAAGCCAAATGAAATTGACAAGGGGAACAGTTGTGACAATCAAAAAGGTTTTAGACAATACAGGGACGGTAGTATCAAACGATTCGGGTTCGAAAACAACCGTTTGTCGTCGATGTTACACGTGTCCTAATAATATAAGCCGCGTAAGAAGTCAGATTTATAGAATGTGCAATATCTGTAATATGCAATACTTGTAATATGCATAAACTGCCAACACAAATAATTTTAATAATATATATTAGCAGAATTTGAAATGAATAAATGAATTAATACTCTCAAAATTAAAAAAGTTGTATTATTTTCTTTAAATTTTTATTTGTGTATCAAAGTCACATCTCAGTAGGTTGTGTCAGTAAATTCACTCAGTAGAAACAGGTTAAATTTGTTTACTGTTAAATGTTTGAACTTGATACATTATACTAACAACATTATTAGGATGAATTTGAAGTAATTAAGCGGTTCTACTACGTCAGATTTACCACAAAATAGAAACCTATCACTTAAATTGAAATTATATTGTAGGTAAAATGCCTTGACTCAAGTAGACCGAAATATATGCTACTCGTACACACGTTTTTTTCTCTTTTAGCGGAGTTTTCAGCGCGCGTAAATTTTGTTTGGTATGTGGCCGGATCACCACCGTCACTGCCCTTGAGCAGTTAGATCCAATTAGTAAATATCTACCGCCAGTTGGTAAAACTAAACCACAAGAAGCGGATTTTCGGTTGAGCATGCAGCAGCTAATAATCAACGGTTGTGACACTATATATCCGCGATATTGATCAAAGCTTCCTATAGAAATTGACGGACATAAATATAAAAAACGGCGTTATTAATTATACGAAAATCACTTGTAGAATTAACTTGTTTACCATAATTGATGACTTTATTTGGGATATAATTTAATTTATACTCGGTATCCCTTAAATTCCAATTAAAAATGTGATATATATAGTTAATGGTTATGATATAATTTAGGCACTCAAGTTCACCAACATAGTATTTACTAAACACTATTAAATTTAGTTTCACTTAGATTTAAATTATGTGTACGCACCGAAAGCTCTTAATAGAATATAAATTTACAATTCATTAGCAATTAGTTTGCAAATACCAAACAGTTTTTTTGTATATCAAAACCAGAACCCCAGCTGCGATGCAAATTATAGATTTTGGTTAACGACAAAATTATTATTAGGGTGATTCAGAAGTTGCAGCATAATGTTCAACGTAATCTCTGTTAGATAATGGTAAGTAGCCAAACGAAAATACTAGTGACCAATCCTGACCAAACCAATTCAATCATCACTTTTGTCAAAATCTTTAGATGGGGTGCTAAAAAGTCGGAGCCATTAAATATTTGTGCTTGCATGCCTTTACTGTTACAGAATTTTGTTCTATAAAACCCACTTTAAAAGACTGCAAAGTAGTTTTTGAGTTGAACTGTTGAATATTTTGATCTAGCTGATCTTGGTTTTTGTTGCCGTTCCATTAATAATTTGTGAACTCTCGTTCTTCTTGTTGTTTGAGAGTTCACAATAATATAAATAAAAAAATTAAAGTCCATTACTATTTAAATAATTTACAAAAATGTATTATAAAACTTGTGATATTGGCAACCCCGAAAAGTGTAAATAAATATTTTTATTTCCTAATGAAAAAAATTTGCCGATGTGAATTCCAGATTGAAATTAAAAATTTGTATTCAGCTCCAACTCAAAAATATGTTAAATGGAAGTAGCAAAAATTATCTTAACGATGAAATGCTCTAAAACTGATTCAATTTGTTGAATCTAGGCCTTCTATGATAATAAACTGTTAATATTGACCTTCTGAATTTTTTTAGAAAACATTTAAACCACTTGGTTTGTTTCATATGGTTGGTCGTTGGTTATTTCATAAATCCTCAATGTAATCGACTATTATTCTAATTTCACAGCTGGGCAGCATGAAATGTTCTCAATCACTAATATTTAATAGTTAAGAAACTTTGCAAGCACTTTGTAGGTATTTTTTCCAAAAATAGGAGATTAAATTTTCAACTGGTTTATTTAATTTCATGTTAAGAGATAAAAATATTAACCGTCTTTATTTAAGAGATATTGCCAATGAAAGTTTAAATATCATGAAGATCTTGTTATAATTATGGTGTGATGGTGTGTCTGGTGTGATGAAAAATATGAATATTTTCAAATTATGTCACCAACCAATTTGACAGTATTGTAAAATCACTCAACATTTGGTTTGCTGCATTCTCAAAATGTAACATTTTCTTTCTTCAAGAATGGAACGATCCCTGTACAAATAAACAAGTGGCATTGTTAAGGAACAGACAGCCAAAAACTAAATTCGGTAGAAGTGAAAATTCAATTAGGGACTTGAATTTGTAAAGTATGTTTAATGTGTAATTAACAGAGTATACTGCTCAGATGATAGCAATTAAGTTGTATCAACACATCCAATAAACTATAGTTAATGTAAATTTTACGTGTATCTCTTCCCTAATATTTCTTTAGTGAACCACTTCTGTAACTAGAGCAAGAAAATAAATGTTTTCGTCTTCAGCAATTTTTTCTAAAAATTTAAATTAACTAAAATCTCCTAGAACAGAAGTTTAAAAAAGCCGATCTCAATTATTTTTGTTTTCTTCAAATAAAATAAGGCCTTTTCTAAGCAACGCTTTATTGTTAAATGCAAATAAGAAATTTGATTAGGTAATGCAGCTTAATTAGCTTGAATCAGCATTTAATTTTATTTTATTTCATTTCAATTTGTTCGAAAAAAACAAAAGTTATTTTTTATTGGGCTCATACCACAGTTATCTAAATATAATACTAACCCACGCACCCAAAACTTTCAAAACATTAAACGTCAGCTTTAGTTACCAAAAAAAACGTATATTAATTTAGAATAATAAATTTACTTTTCACCAAAAGCATTATTTATTGTTTCTTTTATTTGAAGAAAGAAAGAAGATACTAACTTCAAAACCTCACCGGACTACGAGTATATGCTAACAAAAAATTTTGCTGAATAAATGTTGGTGCGTCACTAGATTCTACTGTGAATAAAATTGTAATTTATCATTTCAAACATAATTCTAAAATCACAATAATCCACTTGTCATTAAATAATGAATTGTAATAAAAAATATTAACGTTCAGCTAATCCAGAAAAAAAAAAATGTTTAAAAAAGTTTAGTGTTGGCCATTTTGCAAGCCATCTGAAACGGAAAATGGAATAAAAATCTTTAACGGCACAATTCATACAAAACTTTCTGGAATTAATATTCCCCATGGCACTATTTTTGAGTCTCTTAAAAAAATAATAAAATTAAGAAAATTGGATCAAAAAACTCATAATAAAAAAAAAAAATAAATAAATTAGAGGGGTGAATATGTTGTGGCCAACACCCAACTTACGTTTAATATTTATCATGAATGTATACGTAGATTAGAATGAATGTATATGTTGTAATTTATGTTTGTCATAGGCAACAAAGTGTAGGTCAACCCTTTTTGGTTTAAATCTTCATTTTTTTTAATTCTTTCAACATAATTTCAAAAATTCATTGCAAGCTTTCATTGAAGCTGCCACTTCCGAAACACCAATTTTCTTTAAATTTCGCAAGGATCTCCCAATTAATGAAAAAAATTAAAGTGTGCAATAATTAAACAAAAACTCGCCAATTTTGGTAAAATTTAAGAAATGATCTAAACTAATCTTGTTTGTAATTGAATTTACTTTTTATATTAATTCGATTTTTCGTAAATGCAATATAGTTCTTAAAATATTTGCAAAAAACAAAGGTTCAAGGACCGAGTTTTTGCTGAAAAATCAAAAAAATTTTGAAAATTTTGCTTGGCCGATATTGTTCTAAAAATCATATAATATTTCAAAATATTTGCAAAAAACCAAAAACTCCAGTGAAGTCTGCCACTGATTTAGCAAAAGTGCAAAGAGATCTCTCAATTTAAAAGCAAACTATAAGTAAGAAGTTTTCTTCCGATCAGACAATCTGATTTTGGCGTTATAGCGAATGGTATATATCTGCAAAATCTCGAGGATAAATTCTGAACCAAAAATGCCTAATTGCGCGATATATTGGCCAAACCAGTGAACGGACAAGACAGTACAGCTAGAAGAAAACCTAAAGCTCTTCTGCACTATAGCCGTTTACTTTATCAGATTACTGAACAGAAATCAGAAATTGTTGTCGAAATAGTTTAAAACAAATCAGAATGTATAAATATTTACTAACCAAACTTACTATAAATCCAAATCATCTTCAAAATAATCGCCTAAGGCGTTTCCAAATAACTCAACTCCCCACATGACTATATTGTTTGAAATCTCAAATCTGTTCGAAGCATCGGAAGGACAAAAATTCTTTTTCCAATCATCAATGCCGACAATTCCCGATGAAAAGGCCTTATACGTAATTATGCTTGCAACAATTGATTTAGTTTACAAATTCTGTTTAATTTTGCCCCTATACGGACAAAATATTTTTGCCTTTCCTTTGTTGTGACGATTAACAGTTCGTGTTGAGTTATCAACTTGGCAATAATGAAAATGAATGGTCTTTCGACCAAAATAGGCAATATTCGAAATAAGGCAACATGATCTCTCATAAGACCATACGCAACCATACTCTCGCTAAGGTTTTTCTGGAGATGGTAAGAAGTTTTCAAATAATTTGACTGAATATACCGAAAATTGCAAGAAATAAAATTTTCGAATAAGATTTTGTGAATAACTAGGTGTCCGCTTAAGGGTATATTGTGCATTTTAGACAAAGTATTTTTGTTTTCTTCATCACATTGATAAATTCGGGTCTGGAGGATTTATTCATAATATAAATATGTTCTCGTTTTTTATTAAAACTGGTGGATATTTGGGTAATCAATTTTTCACATCAATTTAGCGCCTTATTCAATGTAACAATTTGGGATCTCGAAAGCGCGACCAAATAATTTACCTATAATGTGTTTGAGGTTAAAATTGTATTGATGTACTGTGCGGTAGGCTGTACATTCTTTCTTAGCGGTGTCATACTTGATTTCAGAAGTGAAAAGTTTTTGGCTAAAGTAGGGTATCACTTTGTCACTAACATTTGCGTACCGAGTGAGCTCCGCACCATGACCCTAATATGAATCTGAGTTTGTCAAAAAATTTTATTCGACGACTTGCCCCAATTAAACACTTTTTGAATCATACTAGTATCGGAAATAGAGAAAGCCAAAAAATCGAAAAAATCTAAACTCTGGAAAATAGAAAATTTTCGACTAAAACTTCGGGGCAGGCCGCATAAGCCTATACATTTTTGTTTTTCCTTAAAAACTTTAAATTGGCGCAATTTTACCCGAAACCAATGCTTGACCGCCTTATGATATATATTATCCTAGAATTGCGGCAAAACTTTGACTCCTATCCAAGAACTAGATCAATCAGTTTTTTTTGAATTTCACATTAAATTGGAAACGACCACGAGATGTACAAAAGAAAGTGGTCCTTTCTTATAATAATGTTTCCAGAGGAATTTGCTTAAAGTCGTGATACAGATTTTTGTTGGCAAGGTAAGCAAATTACCGTTTAGTTAATGCATCAACTTCCTATAAACTAGACATGGACTAATCGGCTACATGAATTAAAAAAGTTTGAATTAACAAAGTTTTTTTTTCTAAATTAAAATAAGTGTTTTTAAATCATTTTAAAAATGAATTAAAATCAAAGTTGAAAAAGAAATAAAAAAGTTCGATAAAATGAATTTAAAAAGGCATTTCTTTATTCAGTTTTAAAATGAATTAATATAAGTGTTTATAAAATGAAATAATATAAGCCTCTTTATAAAATGAAAAAAATGTTATTTTCATTAATGAAAATTTTTTGGAATTTGAATTTGGCACGTAAAAATTTGGCAATGCAAAATAAGGCGTAATTTTACTTTACGTATACATCGGAAAAATCAGGTAAGGAATATACATTTTTGGAAGTTTTTAAATGCAGGATTATTTACTAATTTTTTGATTTTCCGGAAAAATTTTTACTTTTTTTATTTTTTCAATATTATTTTATATTTTTATTAATAATAATTGCTTCGTCAACCTTGCAGACACAGATGAAAGAGTTTCTCTCGCTCTTATCGCTTCTTCTGATAGTGCCACAAATGTTAAAAAAATCAACTTTCGTATATATACATTTTTTTTAACGTAATTTTAATTCGTTTATACCTTAGAGGATGGGGGCTGGCCCCCAAACCCCCGCTCTTCGGGGTTAAGATACAATTAAACTGTTAAGATACAATTATAAGATCCAAATTTTTATAAAGATTACACATTTCTACGTATTTTGAATAGAATAATATGCAATTTTTTTTTTAAATGAAAACTTTATTTTCCGGAAAAATTTAGCTTCCCCCTCCTAAAAACTGTTGATAAACAATCCTGCATTTAAAAATTTTTAAAATTTATACTCGTTACCTGATTTTCCTGATGTATACGTAAAGTAAACTTTAGCCCAAAATAATGCACGTTTCTGAATATTTTAACAAATATACTCGAATTAAGATTTCTTAATTTATAAAATGAAATAAAATGTGCCTTTTTTAATTCATTTTGAAAATGAATTAAGGTAGGTGTTTTAAAAATGAAATAGTGTAAGCCGTTGTTAATTCATTTTTGAGTTTTCTCATTTTTCTAAATCTCTTTTTTTAATTCATAATTTTAAGTTAAACATATGAATTAAAATAAGTAGCAAATGTTCATACAAAAATCAACTTTTTTAATTCATTTTTAAAGAACTTTTTTAATTCGGTACCCCGGACTAATTGAATATTCTGTTACTTCCAAATTCACCATTATTGATCTAATTATAATTTTTCTCTTAAACATGAGGACTCATCGGATAATTCCTCTCTTTTATGGGTTACGGTGTCAACGTACATGCGTTTGATTTAATCCTTTTACGTTGCCAATACTGTAGTTCAAGTACAACATTTAGAACAATTTCTTAATACGTTTTTAATATTTAGGGCACAATTAAATATCGTAGGCGAGTCCTTCTTGTCGAAAGTGCAGTTGAATCTTGCACGCCACAGAAGTATATTTAAAAATTAATGAAATTTCTTATACTACCATAAATTTTTCGATTGCAAATTCTTTTAAAAATGATAAAATTGTTGCAGCCAACTATGAAGCAGTAATGACTAATTTAAAATACCACCAAATTTTTCATTGGTGGTATTTTAAATATTAGGTTAGGTTTTAGGTTTCAGTGGTTCACACTTAGGCCATTTTTTGGCCCATTGTGATACCACGCATTCACGCCACATCATTAACCCATTCACCTATTCACCTACTCACACAATTACAGTATACCACCTGCACATTGCAAGCTCCATGTCAACCTGTACATTGACATGGACGGTGGGTCGGCGCTGAATTCTGCACTCCATCAGAGGGTCTAAGTTGTGTTTATTAACATCGCCGATTGTAATCGATGATGAAAATTCGATTTGCATCCTGCCTCTGATGGGATTTGAACCTAGTACCTCCCGGTCCAAGTGCCGAAGCTTTAACCACTGCACCACTTGTCCGGTATTTTAAATATGAAATTAACCACCTTTATTAAATTACTTCGAGTAAACGCTAACGTTAATACTAATGCGATCTGATATTTAATTTATTGTGCACTCTTGGCCTATAAACGACACATTCTGTCAACGAGCATTCAAAGTTTAGCAATTTTTCACTTGTGTTGCTCTGTGGAACTAGCAATAGGATTAGCTGTTTCTGTAGCTTTTCTCTATTCTCGTCCGCTGATCCTCTTACCAGTAGCCGTTCATTCAATGCATGAGTTAATAAAATCACTGCCGCTTGACACACAACATGTTGACACAAAACGGACTAGGTCCGGAAATACAAAATCTTTTCGTCCTCGAAAAACGCTACCTTACTCGGAATAAATTATTAAACAAAAAGAAAATCTTAAGCTAAAATTGTGTTTTAACCTACTCCACATATGAAAGAGTATCAATCAATCAATAAGGAACAATCAAATAGTCGAATATCCTAGACAATAAGTCGGCATTGGTGAATAACATAAAATCAAAAAAATTTGACTTAAATGGAAAACAGAAG
Source organism: Nephrotoma flavescens (assembly GCA_932526605.1). Classification (NCBI taxonomy): domain Eukaryota; kingdom Metazoa; phylum Arthropoda; class Insecta; order Diptera; family Tipulidae; genus Nephrotoma; species Nephrotoma flavescens. The sequence goes on along the minus strand of OW052220.1, from coordinate 97,477,927 downwards.
TATGCTGTTTATCAGACATGAAAACGTCATTAATTAGTAATGTGATGGAATGCGGAAAATGTATTTGACCACTCCATATATTTTTGGTTTATGGCAAAACAATTTTCGCTTATTAATTTTCATAAAGAGTTTTGGCGCCCATTGTAAATGACCTAGAAAATTATAAATACGATGCTTTCACTGGTTCGATCACCTGTAGATTCTCTTTAATAAAAATCGTTGCTGTATCGTAAAATTTGATTAATTTCAACACAGAATCGCGTGTTAAACCAAATAAAATAATATATTCAGCTTGATTGACGTCTTTCTATATAAGATGCAGGTGAAAGAATTAATTTATATATTGTTTTTTATTGAAAGTCTTTATATTTTACCTTTTTAAATTATTCCAATTTCCTGGAATACCATCAATTATGTTTTTTATTACGTTTAGTTGTTCATCTTTACAGTCAGATCAAAAACAATTACAATATCTTTAACAATTTTTAATTCAATAAATCAAATTGGTTTTGATAGGGTTCATAAAAAGCCATTAAAATCGAATTAAATTAATTTTGTTTGGTCCATCTCTGATACCATATTTCCGACGAAGAGTTCAATTAAAATCTTGTTATATTTATAGAAATACGTGTTTTGTTATTCAATCAAAAATTTCATATTACATTCTAAACTCGTTGCATGATATCTTAATTGTTTTGGTCTGTCAGACAATATTGTGACATTAAAGGCGTAATCTCGACATGAAAATCTAAAACAATATAGAATGAATTGTGGGAAATATTTAAACCGTAAATGTAGGTCACATAAAGATTTTTTTATCGGTCCATTCACTGGACTTAATAGAAATCGACCAGTAGGTGGATTTATAATAATATTTTTATTTCTCGGCATCACACATATTTTGTTTGTTTATTTCTTGGACATGTTTAGTTTTTTTTTATATTAATTTCGTGATGTTATTCGGAAAACATATTTCTTGGAAAATTAATTATTTCATTACCTCCAGGTGTTTTATTGATTTTATACATTCGTATAATTGAATGGTTATGTCTTGGCTGTTATGATTGCTCTGTAGGCAAACTTATTGGTGTAGATTGTCCAATTAAATAATTTCATTTTGTATGCGAAATTTTCGAGTTGGTAGTGAAACATTCATATTAGAATATTTTTTTGGGTATTCCTAATTCGCAAATAACAGTACATATTTTATAGCTTATAAAAGTTACTGCCTAAATACTTTTAAGTAAATAAAACTAAAATGTATAATTTGCAATGTTTTTTTTTTGCTGTTTGACACTAATGGAATACATTCTTATTCATTTGGGTCAAGTTGTGCAAATTTTAACTAATTTTGATTATCTCTTTATCTATTGATAACTTTGAACGATGTTCCAAAGTTCGACTGACACAACATGTCAGTATGTTTTAATAGTTTATCTCGTGATACGATTTGAGGCTATTTCAATATCAAGAGTTCCATCTGAAAAAATTACTAATTTTGAGCTGGCATTGGCCATGAAGACAAATAACTACCGAAATCCACAACTTAAATAAATGTAGTTGGGCTGAGTCATCATCGATAGTTTTGTTGTTGAACTGGGAGATTTCGCAAGAACAATAAATTTCTCAATATAAGTGATGGATTATATCCATGGAATACTTAAAATGTTACAATGTCGTTCTAAAGAATTATTATACAGTTTTAGGTGTTGGATGGCGTGGCGAATAATACATTTTTGCATTAATGAGTTAAGAATTTTTGCCATACGGCGCTGAACAAGCGATATTTTTTGGATCTACGCCCTTGGCGTAAGTAGGATAGATAAGTGGTTTTTTAATTTGATTTGTGCTATATGTTTTATACTTGCCTAGAAGGTTTAAGAAATTAAAAAAAGAAAAACTATCCTTCTTTTACTATGTAATTCAATCACTAATAGCATTTGGTTATGATGCTAGAATGCTTTTTTAATCATCGAGAATGTTTAATGCGAAAAGTAAATTACTTTGATGATTTTTTTTATCTTTGTGGTAAATTCTACTTTTAATTCTACCTATAAAGTTTTATTTTCAAAACTAGACAACTTTTATTTTTCGAAATTTTACGTACGCATGCAAATTATATCGTAATATTAAATTTTTGATCGAACAATCAATAAAATAATTACTTTTTTGGAACAACAATTGAATATTTGAAATTTGCGCTCCAAATTTGTTAGTATTGTAGGAACAACAATGTAATTTTTTTGTATCACAAAAAAAAGAAAAAGAAGAAATGCTGCATCGTTTTGAAAGAATTATTTGCATATTTAGAATTTTTTTTTTGTAGTTATGAAATCTGTTTTGCGGCCGAAGCAGTACCAACTCTATCACGGTTCGATTTTACATGCTCTTTTATGCAGCAGCCAAATCAAAAATGCGCGGCTATTGGACCGATTTATATTGACTTTCTAGACATTTGGATGAGAATAATTTATCTCTTAGTACAGAAACGTGTAAAAGGGAGTTGTTTTTTTTTATCACAGCACGCCTCTTTCCCATTGTTAAACAAAATTCGTGGAAGAAATTTTATTAATTTTTTTTTATTGGTAACGGAAAATGGTTGAAATTTTGATAGGAGCTTTAAACTTATAATATATTTTATATTAAATATATATTTTATATTAAATATATTTTATATTAAAGTGATTTACAAAACTACTAATAAAATACACTAGTAGTAAATATTAGTAGAAAAAAATATTTATACATATCAGACATTATATCATACAAAAGTGTAAACTGTTTACGTTCAATAATCAAGAAGAAATCTTCCAAGAGAACCAGCGGTAGTCTGCATGATGTAGGAAGACCCATACTGCGCTGATGTGGCGACGTCGAACAAGATCTGCGTATAATATGACGGAGGATTATACTGCAGGAGGAAAAATCCCTTTATGTGACGTAAAATATAGAAAGAGACAGAGTTTTCTGTCAAAAGTCTTTTTCGTGATTTCTTATTAGCCATCTCTATGTAAGCAACGTAATGTGATATTTTTACCGCAATGATTTTTTTAGTCTATAGGCATAATCTTTTTGTACACTTATTCTGGATACTTTTTTTACTATTGACACTAAAAATTTTTAGATATTGATTTCGGGTGTTATGTGACTTTTTAGTGCGTCGTTTGCTTGTGGATGGAAGCTTTTAACTGTTTTGTGCTTTATTTTCAGAAATTTGAATTCATTATCGAAAACTTTGCTTAGAAAATTTACTTGCTTGTCGGTTGGTATTTTTTCTCGAGGTCTAATTTTTGTGATGTGTTTTTCGCACAGAAGTATTTCATAATGCTATTTCTCCGGAAAACTATTTCAGATTAACTTAGAGAATAGTATTCCTTAATTGGTAGTATTTTGCGATTGAAAGAAATATTAGTTAACACTATGGAATCCCTGTTGCAGTTATTTATTTTACGTTTTATGCAGTTTTGGATGAATTTTGCTATGCCTTTTAGTAGGTTTGGGAAGTAATCTTTCAAATAAATTCTCGTATATGATCTACGGACGCCATGTGATTTCCAGATGACCCAACCTCCAGTATTTCTCCTTTCCACCTCTTTCGTTATAAATTTTATTTTGTTACTCAAAAAATATTAATAATTAATTGAGACTAAGGTCTGAAGAGGTCCATTTATTTTTAGTGTGAAACACACATCTGTTTATGACATGCCGGACGATTGCAGGCCGAAGCAGCATATGGTGGTTCATATCTGCTTCTGGCGTTGGTGGTGGTAATATTTGCACCAAGAAAGATAAAAAAGAAATTAGAGAATGTAAATATTAATAAATTGGCATACTGATTGCAACCGTCTGTCTTTTGGATTTAAAGATGTCCACATAAAAAATGACGCTTGTCGATTTGGTTTTTTAGTCGTATAATACAACGAGATTGATGAATCATGATTAACCAGCAGTATCCAACATATTGAAGAGAATGGCTATACTGGCCAGCGATATGTATAGCGCGTTTAAATAATAACCATAACCATTTGACCCACTGTGTCGTCACCGGTCCTATTTTCATTGTAATGTTCAGCAGAAATCAATAACATAATTTTAACTTTTTTTTTTGGAACATACTAACACAACGAGATTTGATAGTTTTAAAAAACAAAACAAAAATCTTAATTACTCGCGAGAACGATGGGCTAACAATTGTGGTGGCAAAAATCCCCTTTTGAATTTTTAAAATTTGACATGTGGGAAAATGGGACTCTTAAACGATTTTTTGACAACATTCAAAAATAATTTTGCGATAAAGTTCTAGAAACTGGCTAATTGGAATGGAATTTGGTCATTGATCAACAGAGTGTGTTGAAATTCGATACGTGCGATGGAAATGGGATTCCAAAATGATTTTTCGATAAAGCGGTCAATAGAGATGGAACTAGGCTATTTCCCAACCGATTTAGACGAAAATCGACATGTGGGTCCTAAATGGGATTCAAAAAATGCGTTTTTGATAAAGTTCTGGAATAAGGCGGATAGGGATGAAACCTGACCATTTATCAATTGATTACGTCGAAAATCAACATGTGGAAACTAAATGAGATTTTAAAATGATGTTTGATAACGTTCTGGAATATTGTCATGGAATGTTGAACTAGGCCATTTCATAATCGATTATGTTCAAATTTAAATTATTTTTTAATAAAGCTGTGGAATATGGACAATAGAGATGCAATTTGGTGATTTGTTAACCAATAAATTTAACACGATCTAAATAGGATTATTAAATAATTTTTTGATAAAGCTCTGCGCATCTGGACAAAAATGCCGATATATTTCAGATCTTAGTCAAAAAATTATTTTAAAATTGTATTTCCATTACACATGTCGAATTTTATCACAATCCGTCAGGAAATAGCCAAGTTCTGTCGCTAATGGCGACTTAGATTTCACTTGTTAAGTTTTAACCTAATCAGCAAGGAAATGGTAAAGTTCCATCCCTATCGACCATATGCTAAAACTGTATCAAAATATCAGTTTTGAATTCGAATCATTCCATTAGATTAAAACTAGTCAAACTGCTCCTTTATTCCCGAAATGTTTTAGAACTAAAAAGATCTATTATTGAAGCCTCTATAATTCGGAATGATATAATAGGACTGAATGTCGTAGGGCCAAATGTCGAAGTGCAAAATAACGAAGAATAGAATGTTTTAAAGGGCGTATGTGTCAAAGCACCAAATGTGTCAAAGGGGTTACTTTTCGTTTTTGAAAATATAATTTTTTAAATTTGTTTTAAGGAACATTTCGCAATTTTTTCCAAATATTTGCTAAATAAATTTTCTTTCACCAAACTGTATCACTGATTGGTTACGTGAAATTTAAGGATTCGGCTTCCGCCGCTTTAATCAATAATATTTGAAAACAAATAGCAGAGTTACGAAAGTCAAAAAGAAATAAAACATTATTATATGTTAAAAAATATTTCAATTTTCATCACTTTCCATTTTATAAGGACATTGTTCTCCATTTAAATTATACTACGCATTTAAAAATGACAAATATTTTCTAACCCGTTTGATCTTTAGGGCTCGTAAGAACAGTCTAATAGTCAGCCCAAATTTTCAAAATGACCGGCATATATGGTACGGCCGGAGAAAAATATTTTTTTAACCAGCTCGAAAGCAAGTCCCTCAACTTGATTTACGACCCTTATTTGGCTAGTTTGGATCATATATACTGAGTAAACCGAATATGGCCAAGATACAGAAATAACTGTTCATTGACATGTGGAGTTCGTTTGAACGCATGGATGATAATATTGCACGTAGTTCTAAATCGGTAGCACTTAATAACTTTAGTCACGATAGTTACTTTGCAAAAATGTTAAAATTAATTAATCATTTCGACGTTATTATCAATGAGATGTTTTTCAACAAATTTGACATAATATTTTTGAACGTTAATACTAATCTGTCACAGATTTCCGTTCCACGGCAAGTTCACGAAAATGAATGCTGGGCTAGGAATTTCATTGATTTTTAAATAATTTTTCGTCCCGCACGATAAATTCAAAATTATTTTGCAAAAACTAAAAATGTCTCGGATCAGGGCTACATGGTTTTGAAATCTATGCACTAGTAGCCAATTCTAAGCCAAACTGGAAGAAAATCGTTCCGTGGATTTTTTTTTCTAATTTAGCTACTGGTGTTTAATAATTTGAAATTTATCGAGTGGGACGTACAATTATATAAAAATCAATGAAATTCCCAGAGCTCATTTTTGGGAACTATCCACGGTACGAATTTCTTCTTACATTGTCTGTATCTTTCCATTACTATATGCAATGTTTTTTGAAACTTGTTTTTTCATTAAAGTTGATAAAAATTCTAGGCTGGGCCAACTTCACACAAGAGCAAATTGGTTATTGATAAGTTAGAGTTGCATGATTAAATATTTTTATTTTTTGGGATAGAATTCTGTGATAACTTCACATACGTTGCTAAGAGGAAGATCTACTACAATGAATTTAACTGAATTTGCACCACACACTTTGAACGTTATGGATGGTGGAAACGAAGTTGATGTTATTATCACGGATTTCAGCAAGGCACTTCGCAGGGTTACCCAAAAGGTCATTTAAACTCAGGGATTTGGGTTTTGCACCTCATCCTTCACTTTTGGTAGACTCTTATCTGAGGAAACGTAGGTATCACGTGATATTTAGGACATCTATATCTGCTCCTTTTATAGCTGCTTCCGGGGTATGGTAGGGCAGTCATCTTGGGCCTACTTTTTTGTCTTATCTACCAACAACTTCGATTTTGTGATTAAAAACTTGCCAATTTCCATTTATACAGACGATATGAAAATTTACTGACAAATTTCCAGTTCGATTGATGTTAACTTATTACAGAATAACTGCAGATTACACACTCAAGAAAACGCGCAAATTCCATTAGTCGATAGTATACCATCAACAGCGCTGTTCTTGAAGGCGTTTTAGGCATACGGGGCTTGGAGGTAATCACATCGATTTTATTGTCAACAGAACAAATTATTCGCTTGGATTTGTCAAACGCCAGTCTACAGAATAGTTCTACGCTTATGTTACGAGGGCTATTTGTATGCCATTTGTTCGGCCTTTGCTCGAGAATGCTAGTTAGGTTTGGTTTGCATTAACCAATACTAGATTATTGTTTATATCATCATTGTGTGCTAAATACAATTATTTAAATGATTGATTTTATCATTCTAAGAATTTCTTAATCATCTTCTTCATCCTAACAATGATGATTAAATGTTAAAAAAAATTTCACATGTAGACATTTGCAACTTGCCTCCTTATCTCTACCGCATGGAGCTTATTAACTTAAAGCTCCTCAGTAAGCGACTATCTGTTGCAGACATCGTTTCATTCGTCAGCTTTTATCCAATAGGGTAGATTCTTCAGCTCTACTCGAAAAAATAACTCTTCATGTAAATGCTCGTATTTTGATTAAGGTAGCTGCTTATGGAATTGCTCCTCACAGAACAGCCTACGGCCAGAATGTACGTATTACTAAAATGCTGCTCGAAACTATTAAGTATTTCGAATTTTTTGACTACCACAGTATCAAAATCGCTATTAAAAATTATTATTTGCTACCAACCGATATACCAATAAACTAAAATTTTATAGTTTTTAGATACATTTTGCTTTTTTTATCTATTTGATAAAATTTTATAATTTTTAGATACATTTTGCTTTTTTATCTATTTGATCTCAATATACTCTATCGAGTATTTATAATGCTAAACCTTTTTTTTCTAGAAAACCTCTGCAAATAATAACAAACTTATAAAGTCAATCACAGTGAGGTTTTTCCATTCCTTTGGTTTGGCTTCTGAATTATCATCGTTCTATTATGTATGTGAAGTTGGCCCAAATGTAGGCCCAAAAAAAACGCAGTGGCAATACGAAAACTATATTTTCTGTCACGAATGAACCGTCAGCCCAAAAAGTCGTATGTCACGAAATTTTAATGTTGTCTACTTCTAAAAATTCAATATTTAATTAAAATAAAGAAGTTTCAGGAGATTGTGATGCCGATTTACGAACAACCATAATATTCAATGGAAGTTGAGATTTTCGATGTCGGTCATCGGTCTCAGTACGATTTTTGGATATATCTGATTCTAGCCTTTACGAGTAGGAAGTTTAAGGAGGCTGTGATGGGCTCTCATACCAAGAATGGCCTATATTTGTCCGCTTTACGAACAGCCATATTATTTAATGTAAGTTGCGATTTTCAGTGTTGGTCATTAAAAAATTAAAAAATATTCTAAGGTGTCCACACCCAGAACACCGTTTTAACCAAATTTTGGAAAACACTGACGTACAAATTTTAATACTGATCAATCAATTTGACTGAAAATCATTTTCGCTTGAATTTTGAACCGATTTTATAGCAAATTATAATTTGAATTTTTTTTGTTTACAATGATTTTTTTAAAATTTTGGGAAAAACTATAAAAATCGAAGAAGTTTTAGTTAAGAGTTGCTGCCAGTTGAGGTTCACAGATTTCCTCTACATTGGATTCAATATTATGGTTGTTCGAATATAGGCCATTCTTGGTATGACGGCCCGTCAAAGCCTCCTGAAACTTCCTACTCTAAACGGCTACAACCAGATCTGTCCAAAAACCATAATGAGACCGATGACCAACATCGAAAATCTCAACTTCCATTAAATAATATGATTCTTCGTAAAGCGGCCAAATAAAGATCATTCTCAGTATGAGAATGTATAGTATTATGTATTTGTGTATTAAAATAAAACTATTTATGAGCCAACCGACTAATCGTATATGAGACATTTATTAACAAAGACAGACATGCGTCATAGATTTTTAGTTATATAAAATTCCGAAAACCTCGATTTTTTTAATAGAAGTTTATATATTTCAAAATTAGTAAACAACAGTAGAAGGTTCAATTTTAATTCGAAATTAGTAAACAACAGTAGAAGGTTCAATTTTAATTCGAAAAACGGTAATTTTCTGGCGGGCCATTCTTAAATACAATCACATTCATAGCCTTCAACAACGCAATCTCCGCGAAAATGATCTCATCGGACTCTACGATTCGAGATTATAAAATTTAATAGACTTCGATTTTTTATTTCAGGAGAAACAAAAATGTTAACTATTGAAATTCAAATAGATCTGGCCAGACCGCATTGCACCTCTAAGGGTTAAATAAATGTTTACTCTTTTCCAACAGAAAAAGCAAAATAGTGCCACAGAAATGTAGTTTGTGTTCCAGCCTATCAATGTACATGGCACTGAGAAATTATATATCTTACTATAAAATTGTACCTGAAAGTAGTTTTAAGAAAATTTTGTTGGCAAGTCGAGCGTGCTTGTACGAGTATTTAATGAGAGCACTTTTTGCAAATTGTTATATAATCTCGCATAATTTAAAATTTTTATAAATAAAAACATTCGCATTAGAAACCACGTACCCAATCATCCACCATAAATGCGAAATTTAACCGTTTTTCTTAAACAAAATTGGGTTTTTCAAATTTTTTATTAAATATATACATCTTAATAGTAAAATTAACCAACAACAAAAAAAAAATCTGTTCCACTAACACCATACACTAAACAAAAACAATTTTAATACGGATTTCCAATATTTGTTTATACGATTACGAATTTTTGTTAACCATAATTCGCTTTCTTTTATAACGAAACACAAAAAAAAACAATTTCAATTTTTTGTGTGGCATTTCTTACTTTAAGCCAACAACAATCAAAACAAATGGTTTACATATACAAAAGAAAAAAAAAATCAAGTTTAAATAATAAAATAAAATAAGAAATGGTTTTAAGTAGGTCAATGATGACTTTGCGGAAGACGATAGAAAAAAAATACTAAAATCAAAGAACTTTGTCATTATTTAATTTGTTAAGTCGTTAAATAGATTTTTCTGTTTCTTTTGGTCAACTGCAATAAATTTATTGTTGATTACAAGCTTAAAAGGTTTTAAAAATTTAATCGGGTTTAATGTAGTGTTACAATTAGATACCAGTAAGATTTCCTATATATAAAACGCTTAATTGATTGAATTGTCACAGAGTGTGGTGTAAAATATCAGATGGCTTGCAGCAACAAAAAATAAGAAAAAATTAAAAGAAAAAGTCATCGATCTACTTTGCCTCTTGGGTTGACTTTTATCATGCTGCTAAAAGTAAAACTTTTATTTTTTTTAAGTTTCTTTTACAAATCAATATACACAATAATGAATATGTTAATTTGCCCTAGAAAATGATTTCTTATTAATGATGATGGGTAGTCTGGTGTATCGTATGTCGCATTTTTCTATATATAAACATACGCAAGTGTAGATGAGGTGCAAGGTGATACTTAAGAAATTTTTCTTATGTGTATTTTGTACGGTTGTTAGCTTTTTTAATTATATACCGTTAACATTTTGGGTGAGAATTTTATTGGTTGGTATACATGTTATGAGGTTTATAAGCCATTAGATCAGCATCGTTATTTGGTTAAGTATTGATAATGGGGGAATTGAAAATAAAAAAAAAAGCGAAATTGGTTTGTAAATTTTAGAAATTTTCTCGATTTTTATTATCTTAAAATATTTGAATTTATATGTACTTTATGGTATGTGTCCGAATGGATCCGAATCTTAAACACAAAAAATTTTATCGAGCATAAATGTTACAATGTCAATAAAAATTAACAAAAAAAGCGATATAAATTAGGTCAAACTATTTTTTTGTGGACTAAGTACTCAGATTAAATGTTGCAAATGTTCTGATTTTCCGTGGACTAAAGACTTTTAAATTTAAAGGTTTTTTGTCTGTCAAATCACTGGAGAATGGTGTATGGTTGAGGTATATAATTATGGGTACTTTCTCATATATGATACCTTACCTTTCATTCTGTACATTACGATACGAGACGTTAATTATTTTTAAACGAACGTACGTTCACATTCTAATTTGGAAATTGTTGCTGAAAAAAGTTGTGATTTTTTCGAAACAAGAACGAGAATAGAGTTTTATTTTAAACACTAGTTTTTTTTTGAATTTTTTGATTGAAGATGGAATGAATTGAATTTCACAGCATTATTTTAATGGTAAAACAAAGTTAGATATTTTGTATACCATAGCACATTAAATTAAAATTAAGTTATAAATTTTTTATTACACTATAAAAAATATAAAATTTTACGAACTCAGATTAATAAATTGTTTCAGAAATTAAACAAAGTTAACTGAAATAATAAAAATTCAACGGCGATTCTGTGCATGTTTAAGGCTACTTAGTACGGAGCTGGCGTGAAATGAAATTTTCGCTGGTCTCCAAGATATATCAGGGGAAGGATGTTGTATACCATCACAATTTTCGACTTTCAGCTTATTTTAAGTCTCCTCGAGCTAAATGATATTATACTGTTTCATCTTTCCAATCATTGTTTTTCCATTATGGTCTCAGAATGCTTCAATAAATCATCATTACATTTCTATTTTACGTTCACTACGATTACTCGACTTGTTTGTTATACATCACTAGAAATTTTTGGTGATACGTTTGTCGAAGTGTAGAACAAGAACAATGAACAAACTTATACTGAAATATTGTTTGACTGAAAGAGTATATCATTTTACAACATGCCGCCCCAGACAAATTAATCCATTAAAACTTATTTTGTCGATTCCCAAAAGCTTTTGTCGCATTGAAAATGTGTACAGTTAAACAGAGACATCTATATTTTAATACGAAATATACCAATTTTACTAGCTAAAATGTGTACTGCAAAATAAAATTTTCGAATCAGTTTTTTCATTTTCGTTTTCGTCTGTTTCATTTTTGCTTGAAAAAATTCATTTCACGTCAGCTGCGTACTAGGTATTACACTCAATCGCAATTCGAATTATCAAAAAAACGTAACCACTTGGCTATCAAATTCAAACCATTCAAATATTTTTCGGGCATCTAACATCAACAACAGTGAGGCTGTTTGTATACAAATCAGGTTTACATAAATTAAAAGGTAAACCGTCTAAGAGGTTCGATGAGATAGATAAGTAATTCTACTGAGGAGGCTAGTAATTCTACTGAGGAGGCTCTTTTGCATTTTTTTAAGCCATTAACAACTCTTGAAAAGTTTCAACGTTATATCGAGATATCCCAAAAGCTTTCGATATAGTTGATCACGGTATTTTTTTTGATAAACTGTCTAATATAGGAGTTAAAGGAAATATTTTAGATTGGTTTTCATTTTACTTTCAAAACTGTTAGAGTTAATAAAACAAATAGCTATTCAGGACATCTAACACGTGGTGTTAAGATAACTAAAGCGTGTTTCACAATAAATTGTATTTTTTATTTTACAACCATTTCGCATCAGGGTGGTGATTTTAGTTTTGATCATTGTTCATCATTGTGTGAATTTTCATCATTGTTCGGTTGATGTTGATTGATGGTTTACCGTAAAATTTTGTGAATAGCTGAATACCTGATGTTTGAGAGAATGAAAAGGTAGTATTGATTGACTATGAAAGGACATTAAATCCTTTGGATGATTAATATTTTATTTTATAAAAAGTAAAAAAATAAAATATATATATATAGCTATATGGATACATAAATCCCTAGTTCACCTGCAGAACATATAATGTCATATTACAAAACAAACGGTTGGAAGGTTGTCCGACAGAAGCGCGAAACCAAATTATTCCGGATCGACCGTAAACTTTACGAAATTATTAATGGTCCCAAAAACGCTCCAATACGTTATTGCAATATACATTTTTGTCGTCATCGGTTGGTTTTTTTGCCGCCCCGGTAGCAAAGTGGTTAGCATGCTTGCTCCAGCGACAGGAGGTACCAGGTTCGATTCCCGGTGGTGACAAGGAAAAAATTTCACGGCTGGTTTAGGATCAATGAATTAATCATTCAATATCCGAAATGAAAATATGATTATGAAACCTCATTTGAGGTGGCCAAATCCCTTGATGAGATATAATGCCAGAGAGAGGGAGAGAGAGAGAGAGATTGGTTTTCATTGAAGTTTCAATGCATTGTGAATATTTTTTTAATGCAGAACCATACGTTGTTCATGGTGTGGTTTCTGGTTTGACTTCTAGTTTTAGCATGATCTTTTACAAGAATTGAACATTGTTCGTTGGCCGCTATATTATCGATTGTTCTCTCTTGCAATGTTTCGCATTGGAGTTTGTTCCCTTTTTCGCCCTCTATAGCGAGTGTGTTTGATGCGAGAGTATCCTTTTTTATTCTCCCAAATAAAGAGCCTATGTTTTTTTTTATAAACTTGTGTTGCCTGTGGTTTTATTCTTAGCAAGTGGAGAATAAATCGAAACGCTTTTTTTTTGTTAGATTGTTAGAGAGAGTTTTGCTTGTGTGTTTCTCTCCGCATAGTAACATATAACATTTTAACAGAGTTAGCAAATGATGTGAAACGATGCTTAATGCGCTTGTTACTTGGATAAAAAAATCCTTTCTGGGTATTTTCTTGAATAAGATTTGTTTTCCCCTCCGCCATTACACATAATATTGAATCGATGCTCAAATATGGATTTGTCAAAGTTTTGTTTGATGGGTTCTCATCAGACGTAAAAGTTACTAAATGTTCTTCACAAGGTCACGTCTTGTATCATTGTTTTTGCTCTTGGTTATTGATGATCCTTTATATATACTTTACCAGCCCAGGATTTGCATCCAGAGTTATGCCGCCGACCTAATTATAACTATCTCAGAGAAACTTTTGGATGCTATATCTGACCTGATGCTCTGAGCCCTAATATTGTAGAGTTTTAAATTTTCCCCTAAATTTTGCAAGAATGATCTGGACCGGTATTGTTGCAAAAATAATTTTATATATTTTAGTTCATATAGTCAATTCTTGTCCCAATCAGTCAATTTATCTACACTGTACGTGTGCAGATTTTTTGATGAGAGAGATTCTAGTAAAAACAGTTATTTTTGTCAAAATCTAATACCAATACGCAATATCCCATTTAACGCGGTTTCAAAACTAGTAGACCATAATGTGAAACAGTTTCATAGAACGTAACGATAATACATTAAAAATAATAAGTTTTAATTTTTTAAAAAAATTTAAAAGTGGATGCTGAATTAAAAAAAAATCATTATTTTATGGCATTCTTTTGAAGATATACCGTGAGTTGAACATCAGTACCATGTTTTGAGCAACTCTAACATTAAAAAAATCTTTGGTTGTGACATTAACGATATCTCTTGCGCTTGCTGTCATCTGTTTTAATAATTGTATATTGCTCGTTTGAAAACTGAAAGAAGAGCAACATTCATGACCAGTGCTTGATTTTTCTTTCTCGGTTGTAGTAATAAATTAAAATGTAGTAATATGTCTCCGAAAATCTAATAAATGCATTTGTTTCTGAGATACGATTTTATGAAAACACCAGCGTTTGTCACTGCTAAACCCAGACTGTCGGTGAAAAATGGCACTATGAAAAAAAGTTTCAAAATATGTAATTTGAAGAAGAGTTTTTACTATTTTCATTAATTTTTACACAATAATGAAAGCCATAATTTTTGATAAAATTGATTCCATTCATTGCACAAGAGAAAAATTTATATATACATCCGTTGGAAGAACATAGACACAACAGATTACATCGAAGTCTTACCGGCTCTAATATATATATTTTACAACTGGGCGTATCGGTTTATGGCCAAATGGAGGCATCGATAGAAAGAGCGTGATTGAAAATTCTGAAAATGAAATTGTGTTGACATTGTGTTCAATAAAAAAAAGAATACAACCATTAGACCAAATTTTTCGAAACTTCAATCCGCTCCATGCTATTACCCTCCAAACTGAGCTCAAGCTCATTTATTAAAGCTGGTACTGCAAGAAGTGAATTCATTCAGACAATATAAAAATATAATAATATAAAAGAATACAATAATAATATTTCAAAAATTATAATGCTAGTCCAAAAATATCACGTGTATTGCCATTCAAGCACGCCACGCTTAATAACATGCTTTAAAAAAATTAAACGACTTTAACTTTTTTATATTTAATGAAATTAAATCCCAAAGAGATATACATTTAACGGATTTAAATAAATGTTGAGGTTGCTTAGTTCCTTAAATCTTTAAAATGAGGAAGTTTTAAAAAGGAGAAATATGATCATATTTTCTTATTCTTAAAATTTAACGAGTAAAAGCCATGAAACATTTTTATGGAGAACATTCATATTCTCCTGAAGCATTCTAAATAAAACAACGTCACCATATAGAAAATTTGGAAGTAGTTATGAGGAACACACGCTTTTTAAAACTATTATCAGTAAACCCTAAAAATTTGTAGAAACAACTAAGCATTCGAAATACAGTTCTGTTTACCTTAATCAAATGGTTACCCCAATTAAAGAATTTATTAACCCTAAATTTCTTACACAGTATTATAAAATGGAACTAAAGGAATAACTCAGAAATTTTAAAGAACTATGATTTATTAGCATTAAGAGAGAGGTAAGATTATGGACCAATAATTTTTAACCATCATTATAAAATTTATAATTGCGTTGCCAGCCAATTTGAGGAGCACGATTATAGGTCCAATTTTCGAAGAACCATCTGTTGCACAGGCCTGGACGATCGGCCCATTAGTTCTGCACTCCGACAGGGGGTCATAGTTGTGTTCCTTTTCAACACAGATCGTAATCTGATGATAATATTTCATCTTTCCATTCTACTCCTATTGGGTTTCGAACCCGGTTCCTCTCGATTCAAACGCCAAAGCTCTAACCACTGTGCCATTTGGTCGGTAAATATTAGAGTTAATCTAAGCGACTACTCCTATAAATTTACATATCAATCATTATCAAACATATAAAAATAAGAATATGAATCGAACATGCAGCGTCAATTATGTACATATAGAATATCAACGGACCAAGAACCAACCGCCAGAAGAAACAAAAAATAAATTTAGCAGCAGAGAGAAAAAAGTTAAAGTTCAAAATAAACTTATTTATAAATATTTAGTGATTGATTGAATCGAACGCTTTACAAAAATTCAACAGAGTATGGCAAGCCATTTCCTTTTTATTCATACTGCTACAAATATCGTCACAAACATTCAGTAAAGCTGTGGTAGTATCGTGGAACCATCTTAAACTCGAGTCAAAAAAGCAAATCAAATTAAATCTATTGATTTGGAATGAAAATTGGGTTTTTACTACCAATTCAAATTCCTTTTACAGGAAACTTAAAATTCTGATAGCGCGGAAATGAAAAAGCCCAAATAGTTTGCTAATTTTAGGAATAGGAATAATTTTATTCTGCTTCCTCTGAGCAGGGTATGAAGTGGTCGTTAAAATAAATATGAAAATATGCAACAATTGCTTTAATGCAAAATGGAAAATTCGCTTAAGTAGTTTTAAACTACTGTACACACGGTTTTATTTTTCTAACATATTCTAAAACGTTGCTCTGGAATTATACGGAACTTTAGTTATAAAGTATCCAATTGGAATTCAACATTTGTGACTCCTTCACAAATATTTGTGTCCATAAGTAATCTTAACCAAAAAATCCGTGGAACAGTTGAATTTGATTTTTTTTCTTAATCTGGGAATTAGTTCATATTCATCATCATTTATTAAAATTGGTAAAATTTCGTATCCATCACGTCAGCCGGAACCAAACCAACTAAAACACAAGTTGCCGGAGTTTTATAAAGCCAGTTATAACCAACCCTTGACAGGCAAACCATATATAACACAACAAGCACAATGTATTATTATTTGCAGCCGGAACCTTATAGTTCCAGCCGGAACTTTATATAGCTAGTAGGAACCTTATAAAGATAACCGGAATCATACACTATTCAGCCAGATCCTTATAAATCTAGCCGGAACCATGCCAGCTGGAACCAGACCAACTATGACACAAGTAGCACAATTTATTACACATTTTGTGCACTATTTGATTTTTCAATTGGAACCAATATTAATCAAACCGGAAATAGTTAAGGCTAGCCGGAACGATATTTCAATCAGCCGGAACCAATAGGAGTTTGCACAATGATGCTAGTGATTCATATATATATATATGTTTTCAGCCAGAATTATAACAAGGTCCACTGGAACCAGCCATTTTCAGGCTTATAGAACTTAACCAGCTTTGGCACGAGAAGCACAATTTATTTTGAATTATTGTGTGCCATTTGATTTTTCAGCCAGAAACACACGATGCCACCAGCTAGCCGGAACCATGGCAGCCAGAGCAAAGCCAATTATGCATTGTGCATCATTATGCACCACATTATACTGTTGAGTTGGAACCAATCTTAAGCTAGCCGGAACCATTTAAAGAAACCCGGAACCAGGATTTCTAAGCTGGGCCATTAAGGGGTTGCACAATGAGCACAATGCACTTAAATAATTGTGAAAATAAGATTTTAGCCAGAACCATAAAACGGTCAGCCGGAACGGATATAAGTCGAAACTATATTAAGCCAGCCAAAGCAAAGCCAGCCGGAGCCAAACCAAATATGACACAAGTAACACAATTTGCTGTTAATCATTGTGTACTCTACGATTTTTCAGCTGAAACCAATGTGGTGCAAGCCGGAACCATATAAATTCTGCTAGAAAATGAGCGCCTCATTTTTAGAAAGGCGTTTTACCAGCCGTAAAAGATGAACCTTTTAAAAGAAGTGCGGAGTAATTAGAATTCTTTTGGAACATATAAGTTTCTATCCGGAACCAATAGAATGAGTGTAATCCGTCCAACAGAAATAACACAAGGTCAGTAGAAATTAGCTGGACCATTGCACAATGAGCATGAAGCGTTCAAAATCATTGTGCATTATCAAAATGTTGTGCAGTTTCGGCATCAAATTATTGACACCCGGGTCCATAAAAATCTCGCGAAAAGAAAATGTTTACAAGAATAATTTTGGCGTTTGGGCAATGCGACCATGTAATTTGGTGCTACTGCAACAAACGAGGTTACGTTGATAACGTTGTCCATTACAATTCTAACCCAACCAGAACCAGCAAGGCCAGGCGAAACCATATGAAGCTGATGATCCACTCCGACCAATGCACAATGAAAACTATCCTATCCTATAGGCCTTGATTCGCTTAAAAGCATTAATTAATTAAAAAATTAATCATAAAAAAGCCAAAATATAACCAAATCGTTGATTTCGCGAAAATAACATTTTTTTTTTCTAATAAGGTTTTGATTACCTGTCATCGTTTACAGAAATGTGATTCGCAGGTCGTCTAGTTTGGATTCTTGTAAATGTATGCATGTGGTCGGCTTTTTGTAAATCGGTGTAAGTTTTCCACCTGCCACCGTTTCTACTCAATTACACTTTGTAAATGAAACAGTAGTTAAATTCAATGATTTAGATATGTCACTTAAATTATCAAATATTATGTTGCGCTTCTTGTGCCATTGTTGGTTTGATTACTGGCAAGTTTTATATGGTTCTGACTGCTATTGTTGTGGTTGGGCTGGCCTTGTTATGGTTCCGTATGAAAGCTTATATGTTCCATAACCATTTAAGTGCATTACGCACATTGTGCAAACTTCTAATGGTTCCGGAATTTAAAATTCTGGTTCCGAGTTGCCTTAAATGGTTCTGGCTGTGCCAGAACTTGTGCCATAGGAGGTATTCTTCTGCCATAGTTAGTTTGGTTCGGGATGGATTAATAAGTTTTCGGCTGGTATTATAAGGATCCGACTGAAAATCATGTATCGGGCACAATGATGCACAATATGTTCATTGCGCCTCTTGTGCCATAGTTCAGTTGGCTGTAGATGCATTGTTCCGGCTGGATTTATATGGTGTCGATGGTAATTTTAATAACCTTGTTATGGTTGCAGCTAAAAGATTATATGTTCCACAACTATTTAAGTGCATTGCACTCATTGTGCAAACTCCTAATAGTTCCAATCGATAATGCTCTGGTTCCGGCTGGCTTTAAGTGGTTCCAGCTTAATATGTAAATATTAAATAATTTTCCCATAAAGGTTAATGTTTCTCTTTCAGATTTGGAATCAGTAATCATTCCAAATTATGGTTTGCTTAAAGATGAAAACGGTACATCATCGTTACTATAAAAATACATATCGTGAACTTATATTGCTAATAATAAACTATTTCTAATTGTCTTTCTGTGCCGATGCCGATACATATCGCTATTCAACTTCGTAAATTTCAAGCTCTTCCTAAATGTATGAATTCTCCCATCTGTCTTGGTTTTCAATATATTGTATGGTGGTTTTATAGCAAGTGCAACATTTTTAAAAATTTTGGTTTACAGAACATGGCATGTCACACATCTTTTCACAAACATCTTTTCAGTGTTTAACAGACAGCGCATGTTAAATAATTTCCAGTTCTACGATTTTGCTCAAAGAAGATTTTTTTGTTTGGTAAAACATTTAGGGGACTAGTTTTCGGTTCATATTACATGCTGCGTTAAATACTGTTTTGTTAAATGTTGCGTTAAATTACATAATAATATAGAAAAACCGTGTTACACATTTTAACGTAAAATGTTATACAAGCTACTTGGGAAGTCCTTTAAATCCGATTGTCCATTAAATCCGAATGGGATGGAACTTTTCTTAGCCAATTATGTTAGGATTGGGTATGTTGGATAAAAATGGGATTCTTAAATGGTTTTTGGAAGAAGTTCTAGAATATGACTACCTGGGACGGAAGTCTAGCAATTATTAACCGATTATGACGGGATTAGGTGGGTATGCTTCATGGAAATGGAATTCTTAAGTGCATTTGGTAAGCAATTCTGGAATATGGCCACCTGGGACCGCACACAATCAATTTTTAACCGATTATGATGGGATTTGTTATGTTGGATGGAAATGGGAATCTTAAATGATTTTTGGAAGAAATTCTGGAATGGAACAGAACTCAGGCAGTTTCTAACCGATTACGATGGGCTTGGATTTGTTTAATGGAAATGAGATTTATAAATAATTTCTAGAAGAAGCTTTTTAATATGGCCAGAATTCGTTTAAGAATCTCATTCGAAAAATTAAGAATTGATCGAGTTCCGTCCAAGTTGGCCATATTACAGAATTTCTTCCAAAAATTATTTAAGAATCCCCGTCCGTTAAATCGGGGTTCTAAAAATAATTTTAAATTTTTTCATCGCCTTCAAAATCCACAAGAAACTGCAGTGTTTGGATAACCATCGACAAACGTGATTTTTAATTTTCGACTTTATGTTTTACCAAACATTTGCGGTTCAGGTGGAGCTTGAACCCCGTTCGATTTTTTTTGGATAACTACATTTCCGAAAAGAAAAACTAGAGGCGTACACTGATTAATAAAATCCTGATTCCGGGAGAACCGTACACTAATTCATAAATTCCTGAACGATGTTTCAAACCAAGATACAATTATTGTGTGCAAACATATCTTTCTATCAAGTTTGGGAACAAGAAGCAATGGAGTAATAACTTCTCATCTGAAATCAATACATGTGAAAAGAACAGTGGATCTAGAAGACAAACGGGCATTGAAAACAAACCAGAAACGAAGTTTAAATATGGTGGAAATCGACGAAAAAATTATAGCCAAAATCGACTCGTTCAACCAAGCAGCATCACATTACAAACTAGTGCCTGTGCCCAATAGACGTTATTTGCCATAAGAAACAGGTTTTTTTAAAAACAAAATATTGGTTCGACCGTACCATCTCAAGTTATTGCCCTTTGTGTTCTACTTACGAACAGCACTTTTAGATGATAAAATTGAATTTTCAAGCATATAGCTTCAGGTTCCGACACTGTAAAACATGGAATCGATAATTAAAGTGAACTTAATTCTTGTGTCCCTATTGAACCAACTACGTCTGTTGAAAGAAGTTTTGCAGTTCTCAATGAAAACGATTGTCGAAAATGTCAAAGACAAAAATCACATAAAATAATTTACACAGATGCCAGGAAAGCCTATAAAATGTAATTTAATACTTCATTATTCCATCATAATATTGTCGACAGTGAGTTATATAATTATGTAAATTACATATCCATCAATAAAATAAAATTGGATCAATAAATATTCCGTATAAAGAATAAAATAGACGGCATGATCAAGAAGTTAGAATAACATAAACAATATGTTAAACTACCAACCAGTAAATAAAAATAAAATATAAAATTAGTAAATCCGCCCACATAAATAGACCGCAAAATAATATAATAACATATCGACTTATATAATGAGAATATTGTCTCAAGCGCCAAATACAATTTACGAGTACATATGTTACTCGTTTAAGCAAATTACAATGTAGTCATAATCTCATAAAATGTATATTGACCTTATTTCATCCGTCTCGGTTTCATCTTCATATTCAACTGAAACTTTCCAATACAACGATTTTATTGGGTTACACACATAACGAATAACGAGTTACGATAAACATCCTTGAACGTTGATTTTTTTGGGTTTTTAATCGTAGAAATAAAATTTGTAATGACCAAGATATCCAAGTACCGCTATATAAAAAATACGTAAAATAATAACAAGCAAATCAAGATTCATTCACGATGAGTGTGTGTTATAAATGTATGTAGCTATGTACATAAAAACCACTTACGAATTTCTTGTAAAAACCTCAAGAGAAATTTTACTTTTATTTTACAACACACACACAAGCACATAAAATAAAATTCTGAAGAATTTTTATTTTTATGAAATCATATACGAGTATAGCAAGCATAAAAACAATTTCAGTTTATTTTTGTTTTATGATTACTAAACCATCACAAGTTAATCGTAACCCGTGTACATACATACATTAAATTGCATTACATACAATGGACATTATAAATCATCGTTATGAAGTAATAACTCAAGTGCGGGTTGTTGAACTTTTATATCTATTAATGCATGTTTATGTCATGGACTTTGATTACTATTACATTTGTATTATGACGATTCGATGAAATGCTTTAAGTTATTTAAGACTGGTCAATGTCTTAAGTCAAGTTTAATGTAGGCGCCAGTAAGAAACGATAATTAAATATCCGGTAGCACCGTTTACCGGCAACCATATTAAGGTTTTTAGAGGACGGAATTACCAAACAAAAGGAAATGGAGAATTTTCCAATTTTCTACATTGATATACAGACAATGGCGTAACAGGTGTGGCCATTTTGCTCACAAATAATTTATTTTTAATTTTTGTTCATTGTTTTTTCCCATATTTGTTCCAAATAAAGGGCCTAATCCATGGAAATAATGCTGTCAGCAAAAATAAAAGCGAGAAAAAAATATAAATATTACTGGTTGTGTACGAAACAAAACATGTTGTCAGTAAAAATTTTCTGACAGAATATTTGTGATAGGGGAAGTTTTCTGCCATAATGGGGAAGTTTACTGCCATAAAAAATGTAAATTGGAGTATTTTTTATGACAGCATTTTTCACACATCTACAAAAAAATTATGCAAAGATAAGAAATTTTTCTCACACTCATACAAAATAAGTCGTACGATATTTTTATAGTCAAATGACGATTTAATTTTTTTTTTTTGTGTTGAAATTTGTTAACGTTAGTGGTTTTTTGTGGTACATATATAAAAATTAGAACATATAAAAAGAAATCGAATTGTACGAAAATGTTCAAATTAAAAATTTTATTGAAATTTTTAAATTATGCCAAATTGTAAAACCATAAAATTTTTCTATAAAATGAAATAAAAAATATCTCTGTTCTTTGTCACTCTTATGGATTTTTTTTTTGCGTATTATCAGCAAAAAAATTGCTGTCAGCAAATTTTATCCATGGAATTAAAGAATTAAACAAACTATGGTTTTATATTTTACAAAATAAAATATTTCATTTGTTTTGGTTTTTTCTTTACATATTTTACCATTTATTTTATATTTTTTTTAATTCCTATTATATAATTTTTCGTTTTCGGTTTTTACGACTCTGTTGGTTTTTCTTTTGTACCAAATCAGAGGCGCATTATTAATTTTTTATATAAAAGTACTAAAATATAAGAGTACTAAAGTTAGGACTTTTTTATAATAGATTACAAATATAGTAATACATGAAATAAAATACAATAGAATAAAGAACTATTTCATTTTGAGTGCTACAGTCTACCCCTCAGAACGACTCCATCGTCCCGATTATAGTTCTGGAACTAAATCCCAGTTGATGTAGTAAAATGCGAGATATGATATCGTCCTATTATAATATTATTTTGATCGATATCCTGTACCTCGAAATTTTGTAAAGTCCATTTCGACGTGGTGCGAATTTTTTTGTTATACCATTTTCTGCATCACTGTAAGTGTGAGATGTCACCAGAACAAGATCTCCTAGCTTATATGATCGCTGTCTAATAAGTTTCTTATCATATTCGTCCTTTCGACAATTTTGTGATGTTTCATGTTTTTCTCGAGCATTTTGAACGTGTTTTTGAATTTCTTGTAAATACGGTGTTATTTGTGGAATAAAATTTTCCGTATCTGAAATAGGTCACAAATCAGTTAAGACATCTTCAAATACTCGAAGTTCTCGTCCAAACGTTAAATAGGCTGGTGTGTATCCCGTTGACTCTTGTTGTGTTTATAACTAGCCAATAGATGGTAATGGTTCCGCCCATTTTGTGTGTTTGTCCTGTACGAGTACCACTATTTGTGGTTTCAGGTCACGATTTCTCCTTTCGACGGGATTTGCTTGGGGATGGTAATATGGTTTCAAACATTGTTCTATATTGAAGTAATCTGCTACGTGTTGCATAACATTACTGACAAATTGAGGGCCATTATCTGAAAGAATGCGTCTTGGTAATCCATATCTTAAAAATATTTCCTCAATTAGTTTTTTTGAACACGTTTCTGCAGTTGCGTTGCGTAGTGGAAATATTTCTGTCCACTTAGTTGAGACGGATTCGATAATAAATATCCATTTATAATTATTTTGTGTGGCAATAAGTGGCTTTAACAATCCGCTTGGTTTTAAGTTCGAGGATTTATATTTTTGGCACTCTTCACACGTTTTAACGAAATCTGTTATATATTTGCGCATTTTAAACAAAAAATATATAGAATGAACTTTTTCAATCGTTTTCTCTACTCCGTAATGACCGGCAGTTGGATCCCTATGGTATTTGCTAACAATATAAGTTCGGCCTTGTTAAAGTTAGACGAAAGTTGCCAGCCGAAAGATAATGCAGATAGTGTCTTGACTATGTTTAAACTCTCTTTATACTCTCGCTTCTATCGATTTTTAAATTCCTATATACTGAAATAATTTCTCCTTCACCCGAATGATATAACCCGATCCTAAATTCTCCTAAATTCGAGTTCATGACTGATTTTTGCTGTATTCAAGACACTATCTGCATTATCTTTCGGCTGGAAACTTTCGGCTAACTTTAACAGTGTATAAGTTCGGGAACCCTCTGGTATAACCAGCTGTGCCTTATCTTGTTTTGGTCCGGTATGTAATGGTAAAGTACTCCATGTGTCATAATATACCCCCTATACCTGTCAGGTTTTGTAAATCTAAATGCTCCTTTTGTTCAAAACATTCAATAAATTTTACTATTTCTGGATCTTATATTTGTAGTTTTCGAAGTGCGCTAGACTTGTACGATGGGAAATCGATTTGGAACGAATATAATATTTATTTTTATTTTATTTTATTTCTTCCAATCATTTATACAATGTTAACATGTGTATCTTAACATTTAAATTACATGAGTAGAAAATCAAAATCAAAATTCTTAAAAATACTAAAATTTTAAAACTAAACATATAAACATATATACATGTATACAGACATCCTCAATAGATTTTTCAATTAGTGGTTTTGATAAGGTATCAGCAACCAAATTCGCCTTTCCGGGAACATATTCAATTTTTATGTCAAAGCCTTGGATCAGGAGTACCCAGCGAGCAAGTCGACCCGTTGGTGATTTAAGAGTTAATAACCATTTAAGGGCTTGATGATCGGTGCCTATTGTAATTTTTGCACCATCAACATACCCACAAAATTTGTTGAGTGCCCATACTATTGCTAGTGCCTCGCGTTCCGTAGAGGTATAATTTTGCTCTGTATCGATTAACAAACTGCTGACGTATTCAATCGGACGTTCTTCTTTATTTAATTATTGCAGTAAAACTGCTCCGATAGCATATTTGCTTGCATCGATATGTATAGTATATGGTTTGATCGGATCCGCCTGCTGTAGAATTGGTGCAGTAACCAATGCGGATTTTAATTTATTGAAAGCTGCACGATGAATCTGTCCATTCAAACGATACATCCTTCCTTGTTAAATTAGACAAAGGGTGTGTAATTTCTGAAAATTGTGGTACGACATTTCGGTACCAGCTACAGGTCTGTTAAAAAAAAATCACTTCCTTCACATTTCTGGGGTCTTTTCGTTGGGCCCAAAACTTATGACCTAAAAAATATGACCTAAAAAATTTATACTTTTACGAAAAAATGAACATTTTTCCCGATTAACTCGCAAATTAAATTGTTTTAGCATATCATATACTAACCCTAAATCAATCAAATGTTGTTCAAATGATTCCGATAAAATAACAATATCGTCCAAATAAGCGAACATTGTCACATCCTGCACAAGTGATTTTAACCGGTTAACCAATCGCTGAAACGTAGCAGGAGTATTCTTAAGTCCGAAGCTCATTCGATTGAATCTAAATAAACCGAAAAGACATACAAATGCGGTTTTGTCGCGGTCATCTATGTGAACCGGAACTTGTCAATATTCAACACTTAAGTCTAAGGTTGTCATGAATAAAGTGCGTTTTGCTAAATGGAGTAACTCATCGAGGCATGGGGTATTTATCAGTAACTGTGATAGAATTTAACTTTCTATAATCCAGGCATACTCTATAAGAACCGTTTGGTTTCTTTACCATCACTACAGGCGCTGCCCACGGTGACTCGCACTCCTCTACTATATTGTCATTGAGCATTTTGTCGATTTCACGACGAAGATTTTCTCGTTTTTCTAGTGACATTTTATAAGCAGGACTCGCTATTGGCTATTTTCATTAGCCTTTATTTCTATTTTCATATTGTTTAAGGAAATCATGGACTTTGCACCTCTCATTCGACATTAGCTTAGTCCCTTCTACCACCCTTAATAAATTTATTGAAGACATATCTAAAGTGCAAGCAGGATTTTTATTTTCGCAATGGATTAAATATATTGTATTTTTATGATGGAACTTCCATGTATGTTCCGCAAAATTAAACACAACTCTGGAATCTCGTACAAAACCAATTTCCAAAAGAGTTATTTACCGCGTTGCGCAAAACAATAAACGTTGTAGGAATGACTTCCCCGTACAACACCACATTTACTAAGGTACATAAAATGTTCTCCACCTTTTGAGAGCCATCAGTTAAAACAATTGACAGCTGTGTTGAACTAAATTTTTGTCCTTTCTCAGCCAACAGTTTATATAAAGCTGGTGAGGCCATGCTCATTTTGGGGGTGGAGTCGATAGTACCAGCACCGTAAGACCCAAGGATATTGATATTAAATAAGGTCGACACATAGGTTTTAAATTAGCTGTTTAATTTTCAGTTGATGTAACTAAATCAACCACCGACATATCATCAAATTCAGCACTCAACGGATTTATAAAATTAACCGAAGCGATATTTGCATTAGCCTGGGCTGAATTTAAGATAAATGGTCTTGGGTTGCATTTTTGGCAATTACTTTAAACGAACCCTGCCAATCCACATGTATAACATTTTAGTTCGTGCTTTTCAATATTAGTTTTATAATCTGGTTTAGACTGTTCCAACGAACGATGTCTATTTTTCCGACAATCTTCAGTTTTGTGGCCAGACTTTTTACAACCTTTACAAAACATGTTAAACTTTAGAAAATATACGGATTTCGCTATCTGATTTCCCTCCTCAATCAGCTCCTCCTCCTCCCTAGCAGCTTTCAACAATTCATCAAATGATGTTGAATGATCACGTTTCCCTTTCTCGTGAATTTTTAACGATAGTAAGCCATAGACCATGTCCAATTTCACCTTTTCATTTAAATCCTTTTCAGGTAGTGGTGCAAAAAAAAACACGAATGTTACAAACAAATAAGTCTGTTTTGATATCTTCCGGTTGAAGATTTGAAAAAATTTCCCGGTAAATTTTATACGGTTTTTTCTTTTTACCGTAAACCGAAATCAATAAAACCGTAGTATCATCGTAGTTATTTGCGTCAAATCAACACGCCTTCCCACCATGTAGCGGTGGTTCCTTCGAGTAGCATCGCGGTAAACCTTTGAATGCATTTTCATTTGAAATGTTTTTACACTCTTTGTAAATTTTTATTGCGCTGAAAACCGCATCAACACTTGAGTTTTTTTCTCCATTAAATCTGGAAGTACAATCTGCAAAACATCTAGTTTCAACATGTAGAACAGCACTAGCGG
This sequence comes from Nephrotoma flavescens, assembly GCA_932526605.1. Lineage (NCBI taxonomy): Eukaryota > Metazoa > Arthropoda > Insecta > Diptera > Tipulidae > Nephrotoma > Nephrotoma flavescens. The sequence continues at coordinate 97,450,407 of OW052220.1, read as the reverse complement.
AACAGCACTCGAAACCTCATTCTCTTGAATTACGTTCAACAATTGTTGAAACTGTTCATCTGTTAACTGAATTGGTGCTTTAGCTATTTTATTTTTTTTTTCTAAGCAAAATTAATTTAATATTCGGTTTTGAATTAAAGTTCCTTGAATTTATTCAAACCAATTAACCAGTAACCAACTAAATTTTGTTGATGTCAAACATATGAAAAATGGCATTCGGAAAATAACCCAAAAAACAACAAAATTTTTAAAAGTAAAATTAAAACCAAAAACTATTTTCGGAAACCTATCCCTGGAAATAGCGATAAAACGCGGAAAAGTTTTATTTTTTTAAGTTTACGGCCGCATTTGGAAAATAACGGACACGCTGCATTAAATTATATATTTAATAAGTATATTTACGATATTTGTTTCTGGACAGAGGTTCTCGATGATATTACGATACCCGCGTTTACGCTCAATATCCCTGCACCACTACAACAAACTTCTCTGCAGCACCACAAACTACACACAAATTTTTTCTCCGTTTTACGTTTGATTAGCGGTTTAATTTTCCTGGTGATCCACTGATGTACGCCATTTTATAAGTTAATTTATGTTGCAAACACATTTTATGTCGTCATTCAACATAATTCGATTTTTTATTTTATTATTTTTAAAAAAGTTAATTTTTAGTTTCGATATTTTATTTCGTAAACTTTCAATGTTCTTTGTACTCGTATTATAACTTTAACACTTTTGATTTATTACTTTTTTTTTTATTTTAAAACTCTTATCGAGCCGCACTGTTGGGACGCCATTTTGCTCACAATTAGTTTATTTTTAATTTTTGTTCATTGATTTTCCCTATTTGTTCCAAATAAAACAAACTATGGTTTTATATTTTACCAAATAAAATATTTCATTTGTTTTGGTTATTTTTTTAAATATTTTACCATTTATTTTATATTTTTTTAATTCCTATGTTATAATTTTTCGTATAACACGTCGCGTTACTCACTCTTGGTTATTACGACTCTGATGGTTTTTCTTTTGTACCAATAAGTACCAATTTTGTACCAATCTTTTGTATCAATATTTTGTACGTATAAGAGTACTAAAATAAGTACTTTTTTTATAATAGGTTACAAATATGGTAAACAAGAAATAAAATACAATAAAATAAATAACTATTCCATTTTGAGTGATACACAAGACTTCTATGGAACATCAGTGATTCAAGATTCAACAACCTCCTGGGGCTCGATTCTGTGTCGGTGATAATGATAATGAAAAAAAAAAAAGATTTCTTTTAAATTTTCATTTTATGTTTATCAGATTATCATTTATTCAGCAAATGCAATTCCTTGTGCAAAATGAAAAACATTTATTGAATAAAACATTTTACGCAAGATATCGGAGCAAATTGTTTATTATTTTCAGTTCATTGTTTGCTTTCGATTTATTTTTAGAAACGTCGTTCTTCCAAAAATTGGAGCAAATGTAAATTCTGGGCATTACTCGGCCGCTTTGCCATACTATGTTTTAAATTGTCCATTTAAATTAGTTCTATAATCTATAGATTACTTAAAATTAGTTTAAAAATTGATAAACACAAATTTCAAAAAATTGATATAAAAAACAGTTTTTAATACCGTGATAAATATTTCTCATCGACAAAATGTTTATGATAAAACATTTAGAATTTTCACTAAACTTGATATATTTATTTATCATATAAGGAGTTCTAATAAATTATATTTTGTTCATTTACTCATTCATCCATTTGTCTACAATAGTTTTAGCAACTGCACTTCTACACTTATCTTGTACTCTTATACAATTTTCCGGACAAGTTAATTTCTTGAAAACAAACTGTATGGTTTAACACTGATTGCTTGCCTTTTTATAAATTATACTGGCCAAACTTCACCGATGCTCTAACGAATATATCTGCCCGCAAATTGCCTGTTGTCCGGAAAATTATTCGCACGAGTGTATCTATAACTTAAAAAAATTACACTGTTAAATTTATTATTTTTCCTATTCGAATTTATTTTCAAAAGAAAATTATAAAATTGAACTAGTTCTAAATGTTGTTCTGTCAAACCTAGAAATATCTACAGATTTAAGCTGACATATTTGAGAAGGTACAGCATAAACCTATTCTTGAGATTTAAATATAGTATATTTTTGAGATTCGTTCGATTAAAAATTATATTTTGAAATTGAGCATTTTTGATGAGTTTCAAATAATATTCTAGCAAATTTCGGAGATGTCCTCAGGGTTTCACCACCATTTTCAAAAATATCATCCAATATACTGAGTCGTCTTAATAAAATTATAATGGGTTTTACTATGTTTTAGAATTTTATTTCAATCGGATTCAAAATGATTTGAACAAATTTTATTTGAAATTTATATATTAACAATATATTAACAATATTTTTATTTTAATGGTTATTTTGGCAAGTAAAATATTTGCAAAAAAAAGCTCTTATGGAAGGTGCCACTTCCAGTGGGCCGATTTGGCGATAAAGCACTCAAGTCTTTCGATTTATGAAAGAAACTAAAGTTTCACCACGATCGGTCAATCCAGCTGAGCTGAAAAGAGTAGAAACATTTCGTCTAAAAACTGAAGGTCAAAAAATTACATAATTAGACAATAAGCTTGCGGTTTTAATTCTTGATTTATGATACCCGAAATGTATCCAAGGCTTTCTGGATGGGTTCCATATTTCAGAAGATTATTGGTATACATTAGGAATAAAAGTGGTCCTAATATGCCACCTTTCCTTGTTGCCAAACCTTGTCATACGCCTGTGCAACGTCTAAAAATACAACTGAATGAACTGTTTTTTCTTCTCTTGATTTTTTAATAATGTTGGGGCGCCTGTTAGATTTTTGACTGGTAATGAATCTCAAAATTGTGATTTGGAATTTGTTTTTTTCTCTGGATTATCGTATAAAGTTTTTTTTTACCAATATATTTTCAAAGAGCTTTAATATTGGTAATAATAAAAATGGCCCTTGAGTTGATAGTAATTGTTTACTTTACTTAATCTATTAAGTTAGGAGTACATATTCCTTAATTTTCCGGTACAACTTCTTCAGCTAGTCTTGCGGTAGTCAAATTTATTTGTTTTTATGGGTTAGTTGTTAGGAGAAATAGTTTTGTTCTTGATTTTCATTGGTAATTTGTAAATTTTTTAAGAATCAAGCAAATTAATTTTAAGAATAACCTAAAATTTTACCTTCCATTATCGTAGTTTGGTATCTTTGAATAGAACATTATATGTGAATTACTGTTGGAAATCTGATAACTGAAACACGATTTACTTATATACTTGCATATATTTAATTAGTCTTTATTTCTTACACATCTCTCTTCGAGAGCTAAAAGAGTAATGCATAATAAAACTAACGTCCTTTCGTAACGTTTTAGTAATTTCTGAAACCGTCGCTTGGCGTCACCACACTTTTCCCTGATTTAGAGAAAATGGCGCTAGGCATCTTCCCAAGCATTAGCTCGTGTTGTACGGCGGAGTTGCACCTCCTGCTGATCATTCCGGTTGTCTTCATTGTCTGCGCCAGACATTTAAAAATAATTCTTTGTCAGTTTTATTTAAATTTAAGTTGAATCAATTAAGCTACAATAAAAAAAACATTTATTATGTTTTAGGTATCAATACAATATTTAATTTTACTGAAACATTATATGTAATATTGAAGAAAATAAATGATTTAATGTTAATAATATTTTTTTTTATTTTTAGGTGAGTTTGGAATATGAAGCAATAACATTTTGGAACCCACACTTGTCAATCGTAAGTATATCGCAAAAATATATAAAACAAATATAAATAACAATTGTTGTTTTAAGTTTATATATTTTTAGTAAAGAGATACTTACTTACTCACAAGAACTTTGCAGATTTACCATTCGTAATATCGCCCAAGTCGAAACAGGCAGATTTTAAAAATTCTGTATCAGTATATACACACTCGGTACATGTAAAATGTCGTGCAGACTTGATGTTCATTCATCAAAATTAAGCTTTTTCATATAGTGGAAGGTCCCAGGAATTTTTGCCAGAAACGTTCTACCGAAAGTAACAACTTCTATAAGAGCTTTTGAGTTTTTTTTTGCAAATATTTTAGGCTTGTTTAATTTTATGCGGTATAGAACATTAAGTAGGCAACACATTTCTCAGGGACTGTATGGCCACATACAGATTACGTAAACAACAAAATGGACGCTTACCAATGTGAACAATTTACAATTTGGCCAATTTTGACATAGACGTAAACTTTACATACAAGATTTCATCAATATTAAAGCTTATTCTTCGTTGAATGGATCTTCGGAAATCTATATGAAAAATTAAATAATGGAATGGACATTACACACAAATTAGTCGCTTCTTACCATTCGTCTTCCAGCACAATCTGCAAATGAAATTATTACTGCCAAAATTCATAACTATAAAATTTTCATTGTTGTTGAAGAGGTAAGAGACGAAGAATAACCTACCGTATTGCTGCATTGTTTTCGTCATCTTCCCGGGCGACGTCCAGCTACCCATTTTTCGATATTACAAGTATTGTGAAATTTAAATATCAGCTTAGTACCAAATAAGAAAGCAATTTGGTCCCGAGAAAGTAATTTTTGATTCTAGCGATTTCAAAAAGGTCTAGCTGCAATCATTTAAATACCAGGAAATAAGGGGAGGCGATTATGTCAGTCCTTATTTGAATTTTTGTTTCTTGAGTGGATGAGACAATGATTATTTGAATTCTATGCAAGTGGAAATGCGGTTTACAGTTCGTTACAGGTTAGAAGCCGTGATAATAGTATAGGTTTTTTTTATAATTTTGGCGTACTGATGTTCGCTGGCTGTTATAGTTCTTGAATAATATTCAACGTTCATTGCAACGCACTTCATGTGAAAGAAAAACTCTGGTGGCATAAGGAGGAACATCATACACAATTAACAAAGCGAGTTTCTCATTTTACGATATGGGAATATTACGACTGGAAAATGAATTCTTTAGATTATCAGATCTTGTTTAAAAAATTGAAAAAGTTGAGCTTCTTCTTTAAATGGTGGTCTATTTCGGATTGATTTTACTATATCTTCTGATGGATGAAGCCCTTACCCATCAAATGGAGTCAGATGACTATTGTGAGTTAGTGGTATAAGTCTGTGATACATCCCGCTCCTCCATAATGATAATGAAATTAGGAATACGTGTAGTGATAGCATTTTATGTACGCTAGATTATAATCACCGTATATTAAAACTGTTTCACCGACTGAAAACAACCCAAATCATCTCAAATCGTCTGAAACTAACTGTCCAAAAACCACTTAACTAATTATGATTGAATTTAAATTATTTTAACTTTTAATTAAATCTATTAAAATCATCTCAAATTGGAATAGAAAACATATATGACTGTAACAATAGATGGATTCACTTCCTGCATGTAATTGTAGTATAATTTCATTTGAGAAAATATTAATATTATTGCTTGAGTGAAATTTAAGTATATATATTCTGATTACATGTGGTTACTTTATTAAAATTTATTAAATTAATATTAATATTCACTTCGTGCTTGTAATAATCTGTTTTGATAATTTGCAGTGTCTGAGTAAATAGCAGTATATTCCGTGAACTATTGATCCATTTGAGTTTAGCTAAATAAATAAATGCATGTTGTATTTAAATTAAAACTAGAAAACATATATGACTGTAACAATGGATGGGTTCACTTCCTGCATGTAATAATTGCAATCTTATTTTATTTGTGTAAATATTATTATTATTCGTTGGGTGAAATTTAAATATAAACATATTCTGATTACATGTGGTTATTTTAATAAAATTTACTAAATGAAGATTAATATTCACTTCGTGCATGTAATAATCTGTTTTTCTAATTTGCAGTCTTTTACGTTATTTAAATTTAAACCATTATTATTCAAACTATTTTCTACAAATAAATGAAATAAATAAAGACTAAAAGATGGTTTGCTCGTTTATTCTTTAATGCTTATAGGTGATTTCTGGATTAGATTAATTTTATATGATTTAATATGTTTTAGGGGAGCCAGTTTAATTTTGTTTATGAACAATAGAACTATTTAGTTTATTGAAAATTCAACTAATAATAATTGCAGGAAATGTACCATTATATATGGGTACTTAATTAATTATTAAATTTTTTTCAGGATGCTGATTGCTGAACTTTTATACCATAAAACCAAAAATAATTGTGCTGCATATTGTGGCTAAAAATTTACTAACTATTGACTTCTTAGGTGTCTGTAACCGGGTCAAGTCTTTCGTTTCTAATAACTTTTCCTATCCCTCCATCTTGTTATATGTAAAAGGGGTGTACGGTAAGCCCGGCGTATTCTGGATCCCTGCTTAGTCTTGGCCGTACATTTTTATCAATCAAATCATCTCAAATTGGATGGAATGTTTCAAAATTGTAATCAAATAGTTTAAAATTTACTCTACTACTTAAATTTACTTTATTTATTCTTACTCTTATTATATCTACAGAAAAACAGCCAATTTTATTGCACAACAGTTTAGTGAACTACATTTATTTTTAAGTGGTACATCCCAATGAGAATGCGCTACATTTGACTGCAATACTGCATTTGTAAACTACTAAACCAAAGGACCGATGTAAAGTTGTTGGACAAAAGTTTTTCGACCACAATTTATGCGAGTTTTCTTTCTGAAGGTTTTGGACACAATTTTATGTCTTGGCCAAAATTTATGGAAGTGTGTAATTTTAACAATGTATTTTTTTATATTAAAATAATTCGAAAAAATTTATAATAAATATTGAAAAAATTAAGGAAATTGTTTGCATTAAAAAATCTAAAATGCTCATTATTATAAATGTTTAAGTAAATCACGTACCACACTGTGTAAAATGATAAGCCAAATAGTAAAAATCTCAGAGATTGGCTCGCATAGTAACTATATAAGTTCGGATGGGGATACATTGAGCTATTTAAATTGGTAAGCCCTATCTCAAAATGATGTATAAGGCTCTTGTATTGAATTTTTAAAGTTTTACCAATACAGCGAGTCTGCGTATCCACGAATGTTCTACTGGTCTAAGCCGAATAGCAAACAAGTCAGAGATTGGCTCACATAGTGACTATAAACGTTCAAAGGGGATATATTGAGCTTTTTTTATCATCAGTAAGTCCTATCTCGATATGATGGCCAAGGCTCGTGAATCGATTTTTTAAAGTTTTACCAATACGTCGAGTTATATCCTCAAATTTTCGCGGATGTTCTACCACTCTAAGCCAAATAGCAAAAATCTTAGAGATTGACTCGCATATTTACTATATACGTTCGAAAGTTGATACATTGAGTTATTCAAATCAGTTAGCCCTATCTCGATATAATGAACAAGGCTCGTGAATCGAATTTTTAAAAATTGCCTCGCATGGTGACTTGCTCAATGTATCCAGTTTCGAACGTACATAAACCGTATGTGAGCCAATCTCCGAAATTTTTGCTATTTGGCTTAGAGTAGTAGAACATCTATGGATATGGAGACTCGCTGTATTGGTAAAACTTTAAAAATTCGATTAACGAGCCTTGGTCATCATATCGAGATAGAACTTACTGATTTAAACAGCTCAATGTATCCCCTTTTGAACGTACATAGTCAATTTTCGAGCCAGTATCTGACATTTTTGCTATTTGGCTTAGAGTAGTAAAACATCCGTGGATACGCAGACACGCTGTATTGGTAAAACTTTAAAAATTCGATACAAGAGCCTTCTTCATCATTTTGAGATGGGGCTTACTGATCTAAATAGCTCAATGTATCCTCTTTCGAACGCATACAGTCACTATGCGAGCCAATTTCTGAGGTATTATTTGGTTTATCATTTTATACAGTATGGTATGTGAATAAATATCTCAACGATCTAATCCTATAAATTTTAAGGTGCAAGCAACTGGAAAAATTGATGACTGGGATTTTAAGCGTCTTATTCCAGCAATGATTTGGATGAGTAATATTTATGTATTTTGTCATCTGTTCTAAACACACACGCTATATTTTATTATTGATGTTGCACGTGTTTTCAATTTAATGTAGGTTACAAACTCGAAGACACACTTAATAATTCCTGAACGTTCTAGAAAATCAATAAATAATAAACTGGGTATAAGTGAAATTATTTGTAAATATAATGAATATCTTATTTCACAAGCAGTATAAAATGTTCGCTTAACTTTTCTTAAATCAAATTATATTCAGGTTCAAGGTCATTTAAATAAAACTTAAAAGGAAAGGTCAATAAACTATTTGTATAAGAACCTCGAATATCTGGTTTCGTTACAATTGCCAATGGAATGTTAACCCTTTCTTTATAATGGATATATCACCTGGTTTATTATTATTGTTAATAGATGATAGTTTGTTTTGTTAATGAAGTAAATGTAAAAAAAAAACTGGATTATCATCTTTTTATGTACATGTATCGTATCCAACAAAGGGCGTTCAATCTAAAAAAAACAAACGTCTTGTAAACATTTCGTTACTAATCAACGATAATTTTGTTCTACAGATAATCTCTTGCCTATATTTTATATTCTCAATTGCTTTCATTTTTCGTTTTAAACGATTATGTCTGTATACAATTTCTAGTTCAAGGTTGATTATGTTGTCACGAACTAGGCATTCAATTCAATTTACAAATTGAGTTTTTGTGTATACATAGAATGGTTTAGGCCATTATGAATGATTATGGAAAACTAAAGAAATAAAAATTCCTTTCGATTTGACACATGTATGGTATGTATATGTATATAATCATCATGTCTATCATGTATATACATAATAAATGAATTAAATGAAAAGCATATTTCGTTATGTTCCATGTCATACCATTTAAACTTAGAGAAAGAAAGTCAATTGAAGTACCACATCAAATTATTAAAAATGACAGAGCAAAGGTTGAACAATTTTAATGTTTCTATGCCCCAATACAAACTTAGAAATTATGCGATGTTTTTGGATGTAACCTTTGTAGCGAAGGAATACGAAGGAATCGTCTGTCATATTTAGAAACAAAGAATGCATTGAACCTATTTACTTCTAATGCAATAATTATATCGAAACACAATTTCAATATAAACCGAGGTTAACTGTTGTTTTGTGAGTTTAAAATAATTCGCTAAGACATTGTTTTGATACTTTGTATGTAAAGTCAAAATTATTTCCGTTTAATTGTAGAATTGTTTATTAGAGATTTTTTTAACTCTTTGCACTCGATTTATGTTCAAGGTTCATTTTTAGCCAAATGAATTAAAATAATTTACAGTGGTATTATATTTGTTTCATTTATTACTTTTATAAAATGTTTTATTTATGGAATCTTTTATAGTGTGGTACTTTTTTCGGTCTACAGACTGATATACGAATTTTAGAGTAAATTAGGTTTGTCACCTCAAGCGTGACATACGAATTCTTGAGTAAATTTATATTGTCAGGAAAAGAGAAGGAAAATCGTAAAACCACAAAGGTCTACGAAACAATAGTGCAAAACGGTATGATGAGAGGAGAAAAGATCCTTAGACGAGGCCCAGCCGAAGATTTTATCGCACCTAGTGTTCTTCTAATACTTATATGAAATTCGGTTTTAGGATCGCATCGGATCGCATAGATGGAAATACGAAATTAACGTAAGCAATTGTAAACGACGGCGATAGTCATCCTGGAAAATACTGTAATTATAACAAGGATGTTGTTGCATTGTTGATCATACATTTGTGACCAATGTATCATTTTCGCAACACTAAACGCAACGGCGGGTTTTCCCGGTTTATATAAATACACATAATTTTTACCGCATATGGTTTACAGATTTTCGAAAAGGTATATAAAGGAATAAAATGATCGATAGTTTTTGTATTGTTTTGTTGTATTCGTAGACCTGTGAGGACATAATAAAAATTAAATTAAATTTTGTGAAAGGGTAAAAATGGATCCGGAGAAAACGAGGTATTGGTAAGTTGAATATAAACAACTATTATTTATTTTTTATTAAATATTTGTATATAAAATGTAGTAAAATTACTTAAAAATCATAAAAAAATTGATATGTATGTATTAGATTAGTTTTTTTATGACGCGTTGCCTAAACGCATCATTGGTCATTTTGTGATATTAAAATTGATTTATAGGAAAACTCCACTTACCGTTGCCGACATTTAAGAGGCTTTCGAAAATATGCCCGACAATGTCCAACCGATGTATGTATATATCCATCCGAACTTAATGTTAATACAGATGAAGATTTGGGTGACAAAGAAGACGTAAATAATGATCACCTCGCTAAGCACCAATTACAAGCTGGGGTGGAAATTAGACTTGGGCATTTGGAGATTGAAAATGAGATTGAGGCAAGTGAAGAAAACGAGACAATTCCTCAATTGCCGCAGCCCTGAATCCACCAGAAATGAGAGCCGGGAAATGCAGATGATTTTCGATTGTCCGCTAGAATGTTCAAATCAAATCTATGGAAAGGCACAAAAATTAATCCTTTAACATTGAGCGCGGAGTCAAGTCCTATTGACTTTTTGAACTGTATTTTCCAAAAGAGTTTATCAAAACGGTGGTTCATCATACCATATATTACGCAAATATACAAAAAAACCAATCAATTAATATTTGCGCGGATGACGTGTACGCATTTTTGGGACTGACGATTATCTCCGGCTATAGCTTCTTACCTCATCGAAGGTTGTATTGGGCAAATTATGACGATGTCCGTAATGAACTCATTTCGAAATAGATGCGAAGAAAGACGATGCCATCAAAGAAACAAATGATCGATTTGTCAAAGTGCGTCCGTTTACTACACACACCATCCTGCTAGGAGTTCATCAGAAATTGACCGGTTCATTTTGGATACAAGGCCTGGGTAACAGTCAGCCGTTTGGGATATAACTATCAATCATTTCATTTTACTTTGATAATTTTTTCACTAGGTCAAATCTTATAAATGCACTCAACTGTATAAACTTCGTTGAAACGGGCACACTGCGGGAGCATAGGCTAAAAAATATTACAATGGCGAAGAAGAAAATTTTTAATAAAAAGCCGAGAGGATCCCGAAAACTTCGTTGATGTGGATAACGAAATGGTTTTGACAATATGGAAGGACAACCAAACTATATCGTTGCTATCCAATTTTTTCAAAAAACAGGTGGAACTCGAAGATTTTCACATTTAAAAATGTACAATCGCAATGCGAGTGGCGTTGATTTGTTGGACTGACCATTCGAGGTAAACAATTGTATATGTCTGTAATACTGTGGATGTTTAATTTAGCAGTATAGTTAATTCGTGGTCATTGGCTAAAAAGTACAAGTTAAAAATCGATCAGTTGGAATTTCGACGGCAGCCAGCAAGAGTCCTTCTAATACGCTATCAAACATTGTCTACTATAAGTAAAAAAAAACAAAAAAAATGTGTTTATCAAAAATGGCCCAAACTTGTGTGAAGGGTCCGGTAAGATTACGTTGCAAATATTGCCACTCACAAACAATTTATAAGTTGCAGTATTGCTCTATACACAAAATGTTCTGAAGATTTTCACAGTCAATTGAATTGATTGGGTTCTGAAATTTAATTTTTTTATAAATATTAGCTCAAATTCCAGAAAGCTGGAAATTATTAACCAAATTGATGAAACCAATTTAAAATATTTATTTTATTAAAACTGAAAACGTGTTTTTTTAAGAATCTTTAACTTTGAATTGTTCTTAATATGAATAAATTAGTAAAAAAAAAAATAAACATTTTTGTTTCTGTCTGCATTGATGCGTTTTCGCAACACTCATTATCTTAGATTTTAGAACACTCCCAGCACTTTTTATTTCAATTTATGTTTATTTGAACCAAAATTAATAGGAAGCAATTGAAAAAAAAAATTAAAAACAAAAAATTTTTGGTCACAATTGAGTTAATTATCAAGTCGGAGGAATTCATTGAAGTGAACAATTCCAGTCGAGCAGTAAAAAGTGAACAATATGGCCGTAAAAGTGAACATTAAAAGTGAAATAGTGAACAACGGTATAAAGTGATTAACTTTGAACTTTAAAAGCTGAATATTTTTTTGTAAAATCCGCTAACGATTCCGTACTGATTCAGTATATTTGAAACATTCAGAGTCACACAAGTAACAAACTCGCGGACTATTCGCAATTTGAAACAGAGAGATGGTACAAGGAGCCTGTTGGCTTATCTAATAAACTATACTGAAATTCCAGACTAACCAGTCCAGTAGAAGCGTTGGTTTAGCAACTGGGGACATATACAGGGTGGTCATTTATGGTTCAAATTGATAGAGACAGCGGTGTGCTGGAACTGCGATTTCAAAGAGATGGTTCCACATGCAATACAAACCGACCGACAATCGATCTCTTGCGTCCCAAATTTGACAGTTTGCAATTTTTGGCTTCAAGTTGGTTTTACAACCAATATGAAACTTTGGTTTTAAAACCAAAAAGTTTTTGAAATGGTTTGAGACACGTTTTCGACACGTTGCGAAGCCTTAGCAGATACTGCTTTTGACCGTGGTTTTTGATACCATCTCATTTTATTTTTACTAATGAAGAACCGTTTATAAACTGTTTTAAAAAAACCACACATTTTTTGAAAAAGTTTTAAATGAATGCAAATATTTCTATTAAAACTACTTTTAAGTTTCTTTGGAGCGGTGACAAACCTAATGGTTCTAGGTTTCATAAATACCGTAATAAAAAGCCGAAAAAATCTTTTTTAACGCGGTTTTTTAAAAACTGAAAAATGGATTAATTTCAGTTTCAAAGAATAAACGGTCTATCAAATTCGGATGTTAACTGATTTTATAAAAACTTAAAACCATTTTATGTTCCGATAATATAGTTCAAAAATTTTGTACAGCCAGATTTGGTTTTCACTTCGAGGTGAGTTTACCAAGTGACTTGACAAATCTTATTATATGTTAAGATTCGACATTCATCACGTTTATCAGCAGACGCCCAGACGGTATTGTCTGAGTCCGACTCTAAACATAGGTCGTAAACCATTATAAATTCCAGTGTTAAAAATACCTAAATAGATGAAAATTATTAGAAACAATAAAACGGTATTTTAACCAATATTAAGAGTTACAAAAGGGTTTTTATAAACCGTTTCGAATACGTTGCAATTGTTCCAAAATAATACCGTTTTCGAATGGTTTCAAAATAACCAGTAAATTTTTGGATATTTGGAAACCATTTAAAAACTTTTGCTGGTGGCAAAAGGGTTTTATAAAACTCGTCCAGAGACGTTTAAATTATTCGAAATTGAAGACATGTTAGAACCGGTTCAAAAATACTAGTTACATAAACTCTTAAATGCAACCTCGATTTTGGTTTTTCTGAAACTTTGGTCTCATTTTGCTACTTGGGCAGCGCCTGAATCATAGAAAAATTTCTTAAAAACTGGACTCACAGAATAACTGTAAGGCCAGCTAAAAGGTGTATACTGATTTTATAGCTTTTTAACTTTACATGGCCTCCGGCGAAATAAACTACAGTCCACTACTTCACAAAAACTCGTACATACTTATTAAAGCTCAAAGATGTATATCAAATACCAGAATTAGAATTATCAGAAGATGATATTATTGCATTGGTTGATTGATTCATTCAAATAGAGTCATACTGATGTAGTCAATTGCTGTGTTTTTTTATTTGCTATCCGAGGCAGGATATTGAATGCTAAATGGGAAACTCTCTATCCGAAAGCCCATAAATCAAACTTTAACGACCTGAAATATACAAATTTACATTTATTTTTACATTATGTTAAAAAAACAAGAATACATCTTGCTGTGTTCTCAATTTTTACTGTAAGATTAAATTTGTTGTGGTTTAAGGGTTGTACAAAACAAAGGCCTTTTAAAATTTTTCATTGAAATGTAAACCGTCTGGTATGCATTTCCTAATGGCTAATTTAATCATATGGAATATTAATTGCCGATAAAATAGATTTGAATTGTGTTACTTACTATGGGCTTTACCTCTGTGTTTGTAACTGGGCCGATTCAATTAATCAATTTTATTTAAGAAGCCGAAAAGAATTAATTTAGAATTAAATTTCAGGAAATTTCCAGATGAATGTGAAATAATAATATTTCATCTCTTAAGTTGCTGATTTAAAAAGCAATTGTTGAAGATCAATATACCATCGTTAACCAATATACCTAATAAACCTTTATTCTTTCTCTAGTAGATAAGACTTGTGTTGTCATTGTGTTGCCAACTATCGGCTATAACTAGTTGTCTGTAACCGGGCCGAATCTGTTTCACCTAATTAACATATCCAATCCTTCGGTATTGTGATGTGAAAAAAGAGTATACGATGAGTCCGCCGTCACACGGGAGACTCTATAATATCTTGGTCGTTTATTAAGAATCAATCAATCAATTAATACCAGTCCATATCAGTTTTCGGAATTTTAAGCGGAAATGACAATTTTGGATAGAAAACTGTATTTTGGTTAATAATGTCCTGTAACGGATGTCCATACGGATTAATTTTTCGGGATGAAGCTTCATATTTAAGCTTTTCAATACATTGGAAGATCTTATTGATTTTCAGCTAACATCGTTGAAATATTTGAAAAGTATTTAGCATTTACGAAAAACGATTCAAGCTGAAAGATTGTAAATTTAATTTCAAACAAAATTAGTTCCAATAGATTTAAAATTTCAAACTTGAACTTTTCCATATATTAAGAGGTACTTCCAAAATTTCATGTAAAAATGTGTATCGAAGCATTGACATTGAAAAGATTAATATTTACAAAAAAAAAATTAAAAGCTTTTAAAGATAAAAATTTAAACCAACGAGGATTTACCATCTGAAATTTACTCACAGAGTTTTCTGACTATATAAGACTGTTTTACTAGAAGCCTGGTAAGCTTAGTTTTGCGATAAAAAAATGATTTGTAGTACATTCTAAACCTATGTACATATTCAACCCTTCTTTTTGCTTTTACCATAAACAATTTTGATCTCAAGATTTTTGCATATTTAACATTCACTATATATACCACCGCTGTAGCAAAAAAATGGTTTTTAAAAATTCGGCCCTGTACTGCCAAAACTTATTGATTGTTCAAGATGCGACATCATACACGAGCCTTTTCCTTAAATTATGAGATTGTGAAATCGGTTCACCGGAAGTGGCAATTTCTGTTAAAAGTATATAACATTTAAAAAAAGCGATTACAAACAAGAAGAATGAAAATTAAATTTCGGTTTTAGATAAAAAAAATGTTTCAATAAAATCCGGTATTTTTGCAGTCACGAAGGAATGACTATTCGATTAGACACAAATTAAACATTTTCCATTTATTGGAAGATCCCTGTGAATTTTATTCAAATCTGTGTGCAAAAGGTTAAGCATTTAAAAAATACAAATAACTAAAACCTTCAGAGCCTGTAAATTTAAAGTTTACTTTTCCAACAACGTTTGCCCTTGTTGGTTTTGAAATTTAAGCCTGTTTTATACTCAAAAAACTAATTATTTTTTGTAAATCATCTAGCAATTTAGGGGACGAGGGTTGTAGCTCATTGGCTTAAATCAAGTAGATCAAGTGTATCTTCCTTCGCAGCCACCTTACTGCATTTAATTCATCCACAACATACGATGTATCTCAGCATTTTGATGTACATTAAATATTCCACGTAGGACTAAGCTTAGGAATGACTGGATGGTATGGACATTGGTTTGTTTTGTACAGCCCCAGAACCGTTAGTTTACACAGGTTTTAAGATTTGTCGGTGTAGTAGCAATTTATTAATGATGAGCTTTCTGTATTTGAAGTTTAACTCTTCTTTTTCTTTTTGATAAGCCCTTTCTAGTTTAGTTTCTGTCTAGGGTCATGTCAAGATATTTTGCTGTGTTTCAATTCTACTTGTATCCGGTTGAACTTTTTGTTGGTAAAGTTTGCGTGAACAGATTTCGTTTCATTATCTTTTAATCGCCATCTCTAGCGACTGCCAAGACGGCCATATCATCCGCAAGCGTCGATATGTGAGTCTCCTATATCGTTGGCAGGTCCGAGGAATATAGAACATATAACGTTGGTCCCAGAGCGCTACCTTGTGATACGCCTGCTGATGTTTTCTTTAATTCTGAGTATTTGCCATCTAATTTAACACGAAAATTTTGGTTTGATATGAAAGATTTTAGTATTTCATGAAACTGCGTTGGTAAGTCTCTGTAATTTACATTGAAAGCCTTTATGCCACACTCTTTGGCTCCCCTAACAAACTGTTTTATTTTAAGTACATCTTCAATTATGTTTGTAACTCGACGTACTTGTTTTATTGTCTCAAGCCAAGTTTATGTGGAGCAATAAGATTTCTTTCTTCTATTATTGGTTTGAGTCTCTATGGAGCAGTTTCTCATTTAGTGGTTTGTTGGGTTTATAGGTATCGTGATCACTTCTGCGATTTTCTATCGATTTGAAACATATTTATGTTATCTGAATCTGCTCTGTTTGAATATGTGTACCTAGTACTTTTTGAGGAAGAACTTTTACTTTATGTCCTTAAATTAAGTCATACCCTGGAGATTTCTTTACATTTAGGTTAAGATTGGCTTCCTCTTTTAATTATTCTAATATTGGGACGGGAGATCTAATTGTAGTTATCCACTTTATTTACTGATGGTATGGTTTTCTCTGCTGTTTGTTTAGGTAGAGGCTGAATGTGTCGACCAGGTATTTTGAAAAAAAAGGAAGCTTTTTTCTTTGCACTTATATGAAACTTAGTATTTTTAAACTTTTTGTCGCTTTGCAAAGAGAATATTTGGTACCTTTTTCCCCAGTAGACTTTTATTAAAGGATTAGTTCTGAATTTTTTTAAGTAGCAACATTTTTATTATAATACTCGACATCTTTGCTAGGTCTTTCTTGCTTTTTATTTTACTGCAACCAGTACCTTAACATCCGAAGGTTAAATAACGATTCGGTGCATTTCCTTTCAACTCGAGGAGGTACTACTCCATGCCGCTTCTTATATACTGTTGTTGAGTTGTTCTAGTTCTTTTTCTAGCTGTATCAGATTTTTAGTTGGCACCTGAAGATCAATAGTATCCTCAATTTGTTAATTAAATTATACCTTGAGGGGAGGGTTGGGGGCAATATATTGACGATACACTATACTACTTGTTGTTATTTATAATTTTAAGGTGACTACTTGCATAAACTTCCCTACCATTTTAAGATCTGTAAAGTGTTTGATGTTTTGTTTTATAAACAGCGACAATCTCTCTCTTGTCCTTCCTGCTTAATAAATGGCGTGGTGGTATGTATCCATAAATGTATCCATAAATTTTAATATATGAATTTGAAGTAAAATTGGTTTCTGATACTAGGCATATAACAATTTTTTCAGTTTTTGGGAAAATTGCTAATTCTGGAATATGCTGCATTACCCCATTTGCATTTAAGCAGGTTGATTCTGGGTTTCCTATAAGATAACGAACTATTAGAAATATTAACATAGCTTTTTTGTCAAAAATATCATTTTCTGGCCTAATTTTTTCTGTTATTATTTAATTTTATTTTCGCGTTTTAGTTTTTATTCTTTGAAACTCTTTAGCTATTTCACAAATCCCGTGCCGTTTGCAGGATGTGGCTTTTGGCAACTAACACATTTTGCATCAATACCTTTACTAACCGGGCATACTTGAGTGTGATGCTTTTCAGCACATTTCAAGCAAATGCACTGAGATAAAAATTTGCACTAATTGGTTTTAATAATCTCGTTAAACTATTGGTTGAATGTAATATTAATTTCAAAAAAATTGTGTTCTCTTTAAATTTCAAAATTAAATCGAAATCTCATTGACTTTCAAACGTTTTTCATCATTTTTACTCAGTGAAATTATGACTTAAGAAAATATTTATTCTGTCAATTGAAATACAGTTGGATCAATGTAGATTGTTTTGAAGACGAACTTCGAGTATTTCCAATGAAAACGTGATGTTTTTTATTTCAAGCGTATTGCAGAATCGAATGCGTGTGTTCTAAGAAGAAAAATTGAATTTCGTCGATTACAACGCCATCTATCATGAACCGAACAAAATATTTCATTCAAATCATACGTAATTTTAGTCGTAGAATCCGTATCTGCAATAAAAAATATGGCTTCCTATCTTAGTTCAAAAGTTATCCCCGCCCCACCTACAAAGCGGGGGTGGGGGACTACTTTTTTGCACTAATGTATTTCCCCCGCGGTATGATTAAATTTTGATTATGGACATTTTTTCCGTAGAGTGGCTATTTTTCGATATATTTGATCGTCTCAGTTTAAAAGAAACACCCGGTATAATAGTTTGTTTTTTGTCTCAGTGAGTCGCCATTTGGCAAAATTTTATTTGAACTCTTTGCGAAGTTTCGATTTTTTTTCTTGATAATGTTTACAGCATTTTCTATTTGATAACCCATTTTACTTGAAATCCTCAATATAATTTCCTCTTTTGTGCAGATCCGGAGAAGACCTTAGCCATTATGTTGATTGATGAAGCCATTGATGCTCTTCGAAATTAAGCTTTGTATCCAGAGCTCTATATATGTTTAAGAGCATGCAACAATAACTGTCCAGACCCCATTGTTGAGAGCTACGAGTTTGTACTCGGCTACTGTAATCGATTTCGAATTCGATTGTATAGTGGAGACATTTAATATCCCAACGAGATTTATTGGTGGAGATGATTTTTCGTTTGGTTTAGCTGGTTGTTGGTCTAGAGCTAGTGGTTTCTTCAAGATTAATTCATTTCTAGAAACCACTTTTAAAATTAATGTTAAAGTTTGTGCCATTTTTGGGAGTGTTTAGCTTTGCTCTTCTTATTTGGTCTTTCATTGTGGTTGAACACCCAATTTGTGTTTTTTTCTAATTCTTCTTTTGTTTATGGAATGGATTAATGTCAACATCGTTTGCAGGGTTAGGTGTCGTTCTTCATTCTCTTTCTTTAAAATTGTAAATTCTTCTTTCAATTTAGTTGTAAATTTCTTTATGTCTTTTAAATGTTCAGGAAGTTCTGCGTGTTCCTTCTCGTACTGAAGGATATTTCCAGTTGCAGATCTTCGCGAACTTAATTATTTATAGCTGCATTCAAATTGGTTAAACAGTGATTGGGCCACCCCAGAATCCGTTGGGCCTGCATCCAAAGAGTGTTAATTTGGCAGCATCTCTATAGCTGTGCCACTTGAGGTGTTATGCCTTCCGTATTTTTTGCCATGTTATACAATTAGCATTTAGTGTCCGGTTGCTCTGTGCTACTGCCGAAGCAGCACCTTGCCCCTCGCGACGTGGACATGGTTAGCTAGGTGTACACAGATACAGTCAAAGCCCTTGGAGTACCATAGGCTGATGGACAAAATATTTAAATATGAAAAATATTTTGTTTACCATTTATTGGTCAAGAAACATTTTGGAAAACTTTAGTTTATATTTTGCGGCATTTTATTTGTTTAACAAATATTAATGACATATTTAAAATATTAATTTTGTAAAATAAAAAATTATATTAAATACAAATATTGTTAAATTTTTCTCGATTAACTTCTAAGAACATAATTAAAGCACAACAAACTGATGATATATACTAGTAGTCTTTGTTACGCAATCGCTCTACGAAGATCGGTCCTCCTATGAATAAACAATAGTCAATCACCGCTTCATTTTGATTATCTAAACTTTGGCACACTACCCTATGCTCAAATGTTTTAAATTCTTCTCCTAAATAAAATCAATTTAAGCTAGTATCGTTTTTTGTGGCCGTCCAAGCTAGTCTGCCATAATTGTTTTTCAGCATTATCTAAAAACTGCTCCACACTTGCAGCAAGAAATTTATTTTCCAATGTGCTAGATTTGCCCTGAAATACATCCATACATAATAAAAAGTAGAACAACGAGTACCACAAGAATTCGATCCTCGATTTGCGATTAAGGTACGAACAATATCGAGATATAAAGGAAAATAATAAAGAACTAAAATTAAATTTTTTTAGTAATAAATAATTTTATGGTTGTGTCTGAATTCGTGATTGTTTAAAATGTTGTTTGGTCACGGGCGATTTACAATGTTAATTGATACAAAATGCAATTCACACGGTATCCCGTGATACGAATTAGTTGCGCTGTTTAAAAAATCTTACTTTCAAAATAATAAATTTGTTTTCAATTAAACAATAAATCAAAACCCATTCTCTCTAATCTGTTTAACACAAAAAAAATACATTTCTCGGAACAATTCGCCCAAATTAAACAAAAGATGCTAAACAATAAAACAAACAAAATCTCTCTCTTTAATTCTAAGTACAACAATGGCCAAGATTATTAAACAAAAATGTGTAAAGTAAATGGTCAGTGACGTATATCTATTAATTGTACAGTTGTTTTGAATGTATGAACGAACAAACACGGTGTGATGTACAAGAATTTATATAATTAATCCACTTAGAAATGGTGACCCAAATTTCGGTCCACCAAAATTATGATTTTGCACTTAGACCTCATTATTTGTTACACATCGTGCTTTATTTAGGCGATTTAATTATTTAATTTTCGATACATAATTTTTCAATGGAAAGTTAATGTTTTATACAAAAATTTGAATGACCTACAAACCACAAATATTTATTGAATATTAAAATATGATATTTTAATGAAAGTATAAAAATTTTACAAAATTTTCTTGTTCAAGTTCAATGTTCGATTTCTCACCATATATACCGATCGACACGCATTCGTACTTCCACTTTTTATGCGTACATGTGCTTATAATTCAAAACACGTTTGATGAGTTTTTTATCGACCTTTATGGATATTGTGGTATTAGGTATATCCGGATTTTTTTTTATTCCTTTTCGTTATTAAGATTTACGCACAAGATTCGGATTTGATTTTGAAAATTGATCGATTTAAAAAGATTTTAATTGATTGATGTATTCATAGCTTATTTTATCTCAAAATAGAATAAATTTTGTATAGCCCTTAATGGATTTAGGAATTTCTTTCTGAGAATCTCTTTTGATTGACACAAATATTTATTTTTTTTTTAAAGATTGTGGTAATGTAAAGCTGATAGAATATTTTTTACATCTCATCGACCACTGAAAATAAATTGACCTTTTGGTAAAAAAGTTAATTAATTCAGGTGATAAAGTGGTTATACTGTAGGACACAATTTTTTTATCACATTGTTCGATTTTTAGAAAAACTTATGTACCTCATTTTGATAGGGTGACGCGTAATTTTAGGCACTATTATATCTCGTTCAACTGTCATAGACAAAGATATATTTGACAAAGACTAACAATCGAATTGAACGGAAACACATTTTTGCGGTTAAAATAATTTAAGCAAAACATTTTAGTTACATATTACTTTTTTAAACGCCACGCTCATTCGTCGACAACAATTTTTTTCCTTTTAAAACCATATGTGAGTAAATTTACGTCATAATCGCAAAACCTCACACAACATTGATAGTTAGCTCATACCGTAAAGTTTTTAACGTATGATGCGTCTTGCACTTTAGAAAATATCATAATAATAATAAATGAAAAACACTTCTCTTAATTCTAATATTAAATTTAAATTTTTATTTAAATAATAAAATTATTTGCTGTTTATCTTGCTCGTGAGTGATAAGTTGCTCCGGCAAAGATCCAAATTCAATAGGCCGAAGAATTTTAATTTTTTGGTCTTCTTGCCGAATATCGAATCCAAAACTGGTTTTGTTTTCCATTTACCTGCACCAAAATATTTGGGTGCACCCTATACAAATTATATTTTAATAAACATAGATGTTTGCCATGCCATCTCTTGTGCGATCGCATAGTGGTGTATAAGTGCGTTTTACATGACTTTGGTTTTCCAAAATCAATACGATTTTTATGCAGCTCTCAATGATGTGATTATAGAGGTTATTGCAATGAAATTGTTGTGTAACCAAAATATAAATTTTCAATTATATTTTGCTTAAACAAATTTCGTATGTACAAGTGTTGTTGTACGATTATGTATGTACATGTTGTTATGTACATTATTTCTAAATACAAGATTGTTGATAATATAAATTGGAATAATTCTTTACATGGAGAGTTGTCCGTTTATAAAGAATTATGTGAACGGAGGATTGTCCGTTGAGAAATAATTGTGAATAGTTTCTTATAGTTGAAGAAACTATCCGCTACAAGATTTAATCCCAATTCTGATTATGTAATGCTTGAGATGAAAGAAAAATTCTGAGTCTTTAAAGTCAATTTAGTTTTGTAAATTGTGATTTTTGACAACTGGTTTTAATGTTTTTACCAATGAAATATACTGAAATGTTTGCATTTGCTGATCTTATCTCAATTCTGAACCCTAAAAAAATATGATTTGCCTTTCATCACTTCTTGTTCTTGATCCATTATTTTATATTGTTTGTGTAATGAATTTGAATTTTTGAAAATACTCAATTTTATCAATTTTGGTTTTGACATATTTTTTTTCATTGTCTGGCATTTCTGCGGATTTTACTATATGACGGAGATATAGACTTCTTTCTGTGTTAATTTCGTCAAAAGTTTTAAGTAAAAAATTAAAAAACGAATTGGTTGTATTGGAATAACACTTAATTCGTCTTATCTGACAATTTATTTACTTTGGAATGATTTAACTTTATAGTTGGAATTATGTGAACTATAGCCTACAAAATTGTTTAACAATTCAACCTCTGTTTTATTAATAAATTCAATTTGAGGCATTTTAACATCAGCAGTTCGTATAACTAAAAGAATTTTATTTTGAAAACGTTTTCTCAATGAATGCTTTCGATAAATTCTGAAAGAAGATTCAGTGTTGTATTCTTTCGTTCCTTCCTTCCTACTGCATTTTTTTAAAACCAATTTCATTGGTTAAAAATAACGTTTTTTTTCTTGTAATTTTTTTTCAGCAACTTTGATTGATTTAAAATAAAATTCAGATGGAAGAAAGGAACGATTGAATACAACACTGAATCCGCCTTTACAGTTATTTTCATGTTAAATGACATTAAACTAAAATTAGATCGTTTAAAATTAAGTTTATGGCGAAACAAAAAAACGCGGTTGCAAATTTGTAGAAGGAATTAGAGAATTAACATTAAACGCGGTTGCAAATTTGTAGAAGGAATTAGAGAATTAACATTAAAGAGCATTTTATTTCTTTCATTATGCTATTTGGCTTGTACAAGTTTAAATACGAAGGCAAAGTTTTATTCTTCATAGTCGTTCTAATCAACTAGAACAGGCATGTCAAACTCAAATCCTAACACGGGCCAAATAAAGAATTTAAAAGTTTATGATGGCCACAAAAAAATACAAACTTAAATGTTTATAGTAGTTTACGCTTATTCTGAAAAGTATAAAAAAAACTTAAAATTAATATTTTTTTCCCAGATATTTGTCATCTCTTCTCTGTAACCATCTTTTCTACTTCGGGGGAACCTTGTTTGCAGTGATTAATTTTAAAACTGACCCGAGATGACTGTCAGTAATTCTTGATCTGATTGGACACTTATTTCCTTTCATAAGAGAAAATAACTGTTCGCACCAATAAGAACTTCCAAACATGGACATATTTTCATATGCGAGTCTTCGAGTTTTTTCAAATCTGGCTTCAAAACATTTGTAAATTTCATACACTCCAGCTTCAATAAATTTTGCCTTCAAATTTGAATCACACTGGATATCGATCACCTCAATTTGCATATGGTTAGGTACTGATTCTATATTTATGGAGAAAATTGATGAAAACAAAGAAAAGTTGTCTTCCAACAATTTAAAATCAAATCTTGTTTCAAATTCAGTTCTTAAGCGTAAAATTTTTTCCATATATTTTTCGCATGATGCAGTTTCACCTAAACTGGATTAATCATGTTTTATGTCAGAAAATGCATTATTTATTTGCATTTTTTTCATTTTGTAACTGCTTTTCTCCATGAACTAGCTTACAATTTGAATGCATTAACTTGGTCACACATGTGTTTCGTTATATCAACCATGAAGGATAAATCATGCAACCACACTGTAACAGAAAACAAGGTGATGTCTTGATTCTTGGATACTAAAAACTGACATGTTTCTTCTTCCAAATCCCAAAATTGTTTAAGAACCTTGGATCATTATAACCAACGTACCTCGTATGACACACTAAACTATTCGTGTTCTAATTTAGTTAGAAACCTAAAGAACTATCGTTGATTAAAGCCTCGAAATCTTATGAAATTGATAATTTTTTTAATAGGCTTCAACACATTTTTCATTTTTATTACTTTCGTACATAGTACTTCCTGATGAATAATACAATGGATATGATGAATCTTGGGTCCATCATATATTTCACTTAGTTTTAGCGCTCGCTCTTGCGAGCAAGCTTATACAAAGACTTAGGCCATCTGTCTGTTGGCACTATCACAGCAAAAACTATACATACCAGAGAGCTCAAAATTTGCACACAGATAGATGCTACTAAAAAGGTCACATTTAAAATTTGGGAACTCTAGGTCAAGTAGTTTTTGATTCAAATTTTTCTAAAAATATAGGTCACACAGGTGCGGCTGTATACTTTTGTTTTAAATTTTCAATTATTATTCTATGCCAACTGACTAACTTTAATATATATATTATTTTTATCTATAATAAAACGTGTGTTATTTCAAAACTAGTTTCTGTAATTTTTTGTTATGCTTAAGATTCTATTCATTTTTTGTCTATTGGGCTAATTTGTTGTATTAGCTCCTTAGTTGTTTCAGAGGTTTTACATCTCCGTCCGTCCGTCTATTGCATTTTTCCTATTTTGGCGAGCGCTTGTCGGACAATTTCAATTGTCCGCTTCTACTAGTTTTTTATAGTAATGCTATAAATTCGATGGCTTTGCCGGCTACAGAAATTAATTTCGACTGAGGTAAATTGTATTTTTCCAGAAGTTCATAAACGCAATTAAATACATCTTTTCTCGTAGTAGTGCCATGCATCGGTACTTGTTCCAATAATTCTTCGTAAATGTTGAAATCTGTGTCGCACGCTCTAAGAAAAAAGAGCTAATTGGGCAACGCCCAAATTGTCCATACTCTCGCCACAGGCAATGGAGAATGCTTCGAAACAAGATGGTTTTGCTTTAATCTGATCACTTAAATTTATGGCCATATCAGTAACTCTTTCCACAACGGTATTTCGAGACAAAGAGATTGCTTTAAATACCTTCACACTTCCAGGACAAACAATTTTTGCAGCTTTTATTATGCATTCTTTAATGAAATCACTTTCATTAAAAGGTTTCTAGTGTTTAGCTATCAACTGGGTACTGTTATAAGTGGGCTGCAAAATTATACGTTGTGGGCCGCAAATTTGACATGCTTGAAGTAGAAACACAAATCATTTGCATAATATTAGAATAAAAAAATCATTTTAATTTTAAATCTCTGTTACGATTCTCAAATTTAAGTCATCTGTGGCCCTATTCTGACTTTTCCTGGGAATAGGGAATTGGGAAAAACATTTTCATAGCATTTTTGTGTAAATTGTATTTTTGTGGCCTACTGAAAGAATAAGTTTAGTGCAAAATTTTTCAAAACATAGTGAATTGGGAAACTTTTGTTCCACAAAATTTTTTATAGGGAAAAATATTTTCCCACACCTAGCTTGTTTCCTCAGTAGGCCAGTAATATACAATTTAGACAAAAATGCGATGAACATATTTTTCCCAGTTCCCTATTCCCCCTATTCCCCCCTGTTGACCAACTCAATGTATTCAATATAGCTTTTACTAAATACTTTTTTAATTAATTTAGTTGATATGTTTAAAGTAACTTTAAACAGTTTTTAAATTAATATTCAAAACTATGTTAAAATTTTTTCGGAAATTGTATAACCTTTTTGTTTAAAAAAAAAAGTATTCGTTTGGCATTTACAAAAATTAAATTACAATTCCTCACAATACATAACATGAAATAATACCTAAACATCAACCTACGTTAAAAAAATTATACCATAAATAAATTCAAACAAGTTTGCGGATGTCCATAAGTATGGTACTTCGGTAAGATAGGCGAAATAATCAATAAAGTAATGTAAATTCTAAAAGCTTACCTGACAAAATGTGAAACCACTTCTACTGGAATTCCATTTTCGTTTAGAAACTTGCTTAATTCTATTACATTTATTTTAATTAATTTAGCTTTAACACAAACAATAAATAATTGTGTGTTTTTATTTCGATGTCATTAAAATTTTGCTTTACAGAAAAATTCATTCGTTAATTTGAAAATATATGTTAAAAAATGGTAGAAAACTGGAATAACTGCTACCTTTACTAGAATTATACTGGAGTTCAGGTAAAATTAACCAAATTGATTTTAAAAAAGGATAAAAACCGCATACCAGACAGTTTAGAGTAGATGAAGAGCAAAATTAAAGTGGCGAGGTTCTAAACGCCAGCTTTGTACCAATACAATGTTTTCGTTAAATATGTAACAGTAGAACAAAACGAGAATCTTCGATCAGATTTTGATTATTAGGCAAAGATCTAAATTGGAGCGAGTTAGCGATCGAAAAGCCTGAAATACACCATAAATCATGAAATAAACCAAAACCATCGATTGCATAAAAATATGAGGCGCAAGTCTGCCTATCAGAACTATCTACCTAACTGGATATATTATATTAACCGTTTGAGTCCCAAGCAGCGTGATCGCGCTGTTCAAATTTTATTTCGAGAAAACCCAGCACATTTCGAACATTGTCGAAGTCGCGCGCTCAGATATACTGAAACAAGCACATCACACAACTCCTATTAATGTAAATATATAGTATATTTTACAATAGGTTTGTCTCAATAGATTGACTTTTCATCTCATTCATTTCATCTTCTTCTTTTATTAAGAGAAAACATGGTTGCGCTGTTTGGGATTCTTCGAAAGTGTTTTTTCAATACACTCTAGGGCTCAAACGACACTTGCAACAAAATCGACACCTATTGCAGAGCAAAACGCCTAATGAAACGTCCCAAAAAAAAACTAATACCCATCTCAGAGTAAAAATCATTTAAAAATTCAACAAAACTAAAACAGATAAAAGCTCGTTAAACTTTTACGATTGATCATTTCCTAGGAAATAGAAAATATTATGTGGAATATGATAAAAAATCATGTGAAAATATATCACGGGAAAGTTGTCGTTACGGTTCTTCAAACAAATATCGAGACATAACCGGGACGAAGCTTGTATCGTCCAACTCACTCACTATAGAGTATAACAAAACCATTCGGCAAATTATAAATATTACGCGTTATTTTGAACCTCATTACGAAAATATCCGTGTTTATTTTGTAATTTTGTTAAAAAATTCACATCCATGATAGCATTTATCGTAAATTTTGTTCTGTAATGCACCTAACTATCCTTTGGTCAACAAATTATTGTATTATCTCTTAATATGAATACGTTGTGAATATGTAAAGAATTTAACAGTATGTCAGGGTCTTTATCATTAAATTTTAACTAGCACGTGACATTATTTTGTTAAAATGCCAGTATTTCTATCCCAATTATAGTTTATTGATCACGTACAATATTAGCACTTCCACAAAATTAGCCATTACCAAATCATAATAATATATAAAATTAAATCGCTTTACTGGAAATTAAATGTAAGGCTCATCCTTGTTTAATAAAAATGTACACGAGCTAAAACCATATACTAATTTGGTCAGTCATGCACGTTTCCGACATAATTCGAAATAATTCTAACCCAAGAAAGAATGCCAGGTTTCAAAATATAACATAAAGCAAAAATGTATTTTCGACAGTCTGTAACAAATCGTTGAAATATTAATTTTTGTTATTCGATCTCAAATTATGTTTTTTTAAATATGAATATTTAATTATCTCTTGATATACACGTGAAATCAAAATCATTCTCACGTACCAAAGTAAATTTTATGTGTGAGTCACGTCAGAAATCCCATTTTGGAAATCCCACCGTTTTATTATTTTGTCGAGTAGTATTTGATTGTGCAATTTTGTGCGTCTAACGGTAACATTTGTGCATAATGTACTTTAGGAGATAATGTGGGATTTCTGACGTGATTATCACACCAGAAATCCCATAGATCTGTTTAATGATTAAAGCATATATTTTGATTTAGTTTAATTGTGCAAAACTGTGCATGTCAAAAGAAATTTAATTCTCCTCCAGAATTGGTCAGGATTTTTCCTAGAACGGTTTAACTGCCTATTTACATGCGATATGTGCAACGCCTATAAAAGTAGATCAACTGTGAAAGAAAATGTCGTAGTTTTCTAGTCACTAGATTAAAATAGATGAATATAACGTGATAAGACAAGAATTCAATAGTGGCATAATCCATATCAGCCAGAATTGGGAACAAAGAAACAGTTCAACCCTAATTTCGAAAGATCAATTTCTGAAAAATTTTATATAAGTGATATCTGGAAATCCCACTTTTTATTAATGAAATCACTTAAACTAGTTGACATGAACATTCAGATCAAATTTCATGATTGTGCATACACCCCATCAGCCAGAATCGCACTTACAAGCCCCTGCATTCAACCCTAATTTCAAAAGATCAATTTCTGAAAAATTTTGTATGGGTGGTATCTGGAAATCCTACTTTTTATTAATAAAATCACTTAAACTAGTTGACATGAACATTCTGATCAAATTTCATGATTGTGCATACTCCCCATCAGCCAGAATCGCACTTACAAGCCCCTGCCTTCAACCCTAATTTCAAAAGATCAATTTCTGAAAAATTTTGTATGGGTGATATCTGGAAATCCCACTTTTTATTAATAACATCACTTAAACTAGTTGACATGAATATTCAGATCAAATTTCATGATTGTGCATACTCCCCATCAGCCAGAATCGCACTTACAAGCCCATGCCTTCAACCCTAATTTCAAAAGATCAATTTCTGAAAAATTTTGTATGGGTGATATCTGGAAATCCCACTTTTTATTAATGAAACCACTTAAACTAGTTGACATAAACATTCTGATCAAATTTCATGATTGTGCATACTCCCCATCAGCCAGAATCGCACTTACAAGACCCTGCATTCAACCATAATTTCAAAAGATCAATTTCTGAAAAATTTTGTATGGGTGATATCTGGAAATCCCACTTTTTATTAATAAAATCACTTAAACTAGTTGACTTGAACATTCAGATCAAATTTCATGATTGTGCATACTCCCCATCAGCCAGAATCGCACTTACAAGGCCCTGCATTCAACCCTAATTTCAAAAAAACAATTTCTGAAAAATTTTGTATGGGTGATATCTGGAAATCCCACTTTTTATTAATGAAATCACTTAAACTAGTTGACTTGAACATTCAGATCAAATTTCATGATTGTGCATACTCCCCATCAGCCAGAATCGCACTTACAAGCCCCTGCCTTCAACCCTAATTTCAAAAGATCAATTTCTGAAAAATTTTGTATGGGTGATATCTGGAAATCCCACTTTTTATTAATGAAATCACTTAAACTAGTTGACTTGAACATTCAGATCAAATTTCATGATTGTGCATACTCCCCATCAGCCAGAATCGCACTTACAAGCCCCTGCCTTCAACCCTAATTTCAAAAGATCAATTTCTGAAAAATTTTGTATGGGTGATATCTGGAAATCCCACTTTTTATTAATGAAATCACTTAAACTAGTTGACATGAACATTCTGATCAAATTTCATGATTGTGCATACTCCCCATCAGCCATAATCGCACTTACAAGCCCCTGCCTTCAACCCTAATTTCAAAAGATCAATTTCTGAAAAATTTTGTATGGGTGATATCTGGAAATCCCATTTTTTATTAATGTTTTTTTTATAGTCTCTAATTGAACCCCCTCTTAATAAAATCGATTCAGCAAAAGCAAAACATATTTTTTTTATATGCCATTTTCTCGAAATCAGCTGGCACTAGAGTTAGCATTCCAGTATGTCAAATGTTGTCACAAAAACATACTGCTTTATTTATTTCCTATTGGCTCAAAACTTGGCGTAATCAAATCGCGGGAACGCCAAATGAAATATGTGTAGATGATTCTCCCGCCTTACTTCTTGCAATTGTATTGTCATTTACATCGTTCAATAGTTTGAAAGAATATTTAAAACAATGCTTTTATGTTTTAGATCAAATATCTGGAGAAATCCCGGAAGTCTTCATACGTCTGGACAGGTCACATTTTATTAAAATTTTGCACAGAATGTCATGTTTTACTAAACTAAACATAAGAGTTCGTCAATTTTATTTGAAAATATTTGGTTTAATAATTCAAACCTGCAATTATAATAAAATAAAAACTATTATAAAACTAATGTTTACGGTTCTTTTGAGTCCGTGTGATGGTCCAGATACATCATGTGAATCAGCTCGTATGATGCTGTTAGAAATGATAAAAACATTCAACGAGGATACTCAAGAGGGCTTAGAAAAATTAAACGGAGATTCCACCGAATCTAATTTAGAGGAGAACTTCGATCAAATTGGGCTGTTTCCGTACCTCAATAATTTAGAGAATTCTTTAGATTTAACTTGTAGCGGTAGAGACAATTTATATTTCGAACCATTAATACAAAATCAAATAAAAACAGTGCTTAACACTTTGCCACTTTGGAGTGGAGTAATGGTACCCATTTTTCATTCACCTTATGTATGTGCTACCTCTTCTGATGTGGAAAGCGGATTTAATGTTTTGAAAAATATAGTAACGGAAAATACTAAAAAGCCGATGAGGGTTGACAGTTTTATGAATTTTCATCTCAACCAAATTGAAGCTTGTATTCTAGAAACAAATTCCCAAAAAATGCAAGCATCTTTTAAAAGTGAAAAATGTTTTACCATACTCGAAGGCTCAGCTAATACGGGAATTGAAATTGAGAACTACGAAGAAAATTGGCGTAACAAAAATCCATCAAACATAGAAAAGATCATCAAAAATGAAATCGGCAAAACAGCGTATCGCAGAGGCAAAAACTCTATTTTAAATAACAATATTCGGCCAATGCAAATAAAATCTAATGGTAACGAAACACTACCGAATACATTTTGTAACCGTCGAAAATCACCCTTTATTTATATGTATAACATGTGTGCATTCAATAGCATCTCCCATTCAATTGGGTCAACCGCTGTTGATTACCCAATTATTAAGCAGATATTCAATGAAAATATTGTATTACAATCCGATTTATTTAAATTTTTAAATAAATTTAGTGAGAACGGTGCTACTCAAGAGGTGAAATTAATGCGTGAAAAATTGTTAATAAAATATTTTCAAAAAACCGATCTTGAAGAAAATAACCGAATGTCAAGAGTAGATTGTTGGTCCTCGCCAATGGAGATTTTGGTAAAATATTTTTTTACCACACAAACCAGCGGGTATATCAGACAGACATGTAATAACTGTATAATGAAGCAGAAAATTTTTACGCTTAAAATTATCCCACTTTTAATGGATGTCATTGAAAATGACCTAAAAAGTTTAGAAACGGCTATACATTTTAATGAAGTAAAAATTTGTTCCTGTGGCAACGAGCATGTAAATGATGGTTCATTAAATCGCTTATTAGTATTTGATGTTGAATCTCAAAATAATTTAAGAATAGACGATCTCAACGATATTTCCAAAACACTCCAAATCAGAGGCAAAACTTTTAAAATTTTATCAGTTGTAGCCCGTTTACTGGAGTCTCCGCATTTTGTGACCTACATTTACAGGACAGACGAACGTCACCATCTGTATGACGACCAAAAAAGCGAACCAGTCCTCGCAGAAACAAGTGCACGGTTTAAAACAACGATTCTCTTTTATTTAGAAAATTAAACGATGAACTAAACTACAAATGAAACTATAACTAAATTAAACAATGAATATAACAAAACTAAAAAAATAAAAAAAAAAATAAAAAAAAAATAAAATAAATAAAAAAAAATTAAAAAATATTAAAAAATTTAGAAAAAAAAACATAAAATAAAAAAAAACAAAAAAAAGAACTACGAAAAAATGGGAAGTAACTTGGTCGCCTCCACGCGGTGCTTCCTGGGGATAGCTAAATGACCAAAAAATTAATTATCTGTCAGTGAATAAAAAGCAAATAAACGTAGACAAACAAAAAATCAGTTCTAGTGAATTAATTACAAAATGGTGGGATTCCAGAAATCACACATATAAAAATTTTCGGAAATTGATATTTTGAAAGTAGGGGTGGAGGATAAGGGCCTTGTAAGTGCGATTCTGGCTGATGGTTAGTAGGCACAATCATGAAATTTCATCTGAATGTTCACTTCAACCAGTTTAAGTGATTTTAATAATAAAAAGTGGGATTTCCAGATATCACCCATGTAAAAATTTTCAGAAATTGATCTTTTGAAAGTAGGGGTAGAGGATTAGGGCCTTGTAAGTGCGATTCTGGCTGATGGGGAGTATGCACAATCATGAAATTTGATCTGAATATTCATGTCACCTAGTTCAAACAGTTTCATTAATAAAAACTGGGATTTCCAGATATCACCCATACAAAATTTTTCAGAAATTGATCTTTTGAAATTAGGGTTGAAGGCAGGGGCTTGTAAGTGCGATGCTGGCTGATGGAAAGTATGCGCAATCATGAAATTTGATCTGAATGTTCATGTCAACTAGTTTACGTGATTTCATAAATAAAAAGTGGGATTTCCAGATATCACCCATACAAAATTTTTCAGAAATTGATCTTTTGAAATTAGGGTTGAAGGCAGGGGCTTGTAAGTGCGATTCTGGCTGATGGGGAGTATGCACAATCATGAAATTTGATCTGAATATTCATGTCAACTAGTTTAAGTGATTTTATTAATAAAAAGTGGGATTACCACATATCACCCATACAAAACTTTTCAGAAATTGATCTTTTGAAATTAGGGTTGAAGGCAGGGGTTTGTAAGTGCGATTCTGGCTGATGGGAAGTATGCACAATCATGAAATTTGATCAGAATATTCATGTCAACTAGTTTAACTGATTTCATTAATAAAAAGTGGGATTTCCAGATATCACCCATACAAAATTTTTCAGAAATTGATCTTTTGAAATTAGGGTTGAAGGCAGGGGCTTGTAAGTGCGATTCTGGCTGATGGGGAGTATGCACAATCATGAAATTTGATCTGAATGTTCATGTCAACTAGTTTAAGTGATTTCAATAATACAAAGTGGGATTTCCAGATATCATTCATGTAAAAATTTTTCAGAAATTGATCTTTTGAAATTAGGGTTGAAGGCAGGGGCTTGTAAGTGCGATTCTGGCTGATGGGGAGCATGCACAATCATGAAATTTGATCAGAATGTTTATGTCAACTAGTTTAAGTGGTTTCATTAATAAAAAGTGGGATTTCCAGATACCACCCATACAAAATTTTTCAGAAATTGATCTTTTGAAATTATAGGGTTGAAGGCAGGGGCTTGTAAGTGCGATTCTGGCTGATGGGGAGTATGCACAATCATGAAATTTGATCTGAATGTTCAAGTCAACTAGTTTAAGTGATTTTATTAATAAAAAGTGGGATTTCCAGATATCACCCATACAAAATTTTTCAGAAATTGATCTTTTGAAATTAGGGTTGAAGGCAGGGGCTTGTAAGTGCGATTCTGGCTGATGGGGAGTATGCACAATCATGAAATTTGATCTGAATGTTCAAGTCAACTAGTTTAAGTGATTTTATTAATAAAAAGTGGGATTTCCAGATATCACCCATACAAAATTTTTCAGAAATTGATCTTTTGAAATTAGGGTTGAAGGCAGGGGCTTGTAAGTGCGATTCTGGCTGATGGGGAGTATGCACAATCATGAAATTTGATCAGAATGTTTATGTCAACTAGTTTAAGTGATTTTATTAATAAAAAGTGGGATTTCCAGATACCACCCATACAAAATTTTTCAGAAATTAATCTTTTGAAATTAGGGTTGAATGCAGGGTCTTGTAAGTGCGATTCTGGCTGATGGGGAGTATGCACAATCATGAAATTTGATCTGAATATTCATGTCAACTAGTTCAAACAGTTTCATTAATAAAAAGTGGGATTTCCAGATATCACCCATACAAAATTTTTCAGAAATTGATCTTTTGAAATTAGGGTTGAAGGCATGGGCTTGTAAGTGCGATTCTGGCTGATGGTGAGTATGCACAACCATCAAATTTGATCAGAATGTTTATGTCAACTAGTTAAAGTGGTTTCGTTAATAAAAAGTGGGATTTCCAGATATCACCCATACAAAATTTTTCAGAAATTGATCTTTTGAAATTAGGGTTGAAGGCAGGGGCTTGTAAGTGCGATTCTGGCTGATGGGGTGTATGCACAATCATGAAATTTGATCTGAATATTCATGTCAACTAGTTCAAACAGTTTCATTACTAAAAAGTGGGATTTCCAGATATCACCCATGTAAAAATTTTCAGAAATTGATATTTTGAAAGTAGGGGTGGAGGATAAAGGCCTTGTAAGTGCGATTCTGGCTGATGGGGAGTATGCACAATCATGAAATTTGATCTGAATGTTCATGTCAACTAGTTTAAGTGATTTTATTAATAAAAAATGGGATTTCCAGATATCACCCATACAAAATTTTTCAGAAATTGATCTTTTGAAATTAGGGTTGAAGGCAGGGGCTTGTAAGTGCGATTCTGGCTGATGGGGAGTATGCACAATCATGAAATTTGATCAGAATGTTGATGTCAACTAGTTTAAGTGATTTCATTAATAAAAAGTGGGATTTCCAGATATCACCCATGTAAAAATTTTCAGAAATTGATCTTTTGAAAGTAGGGGTGGAGGATAAAGGCCTTGTAAGTGCGATTCTGGCTGATGGGGAGCAGGCACAATCATGAAGTTTCATCCGAATGTTCATGTCAACTAGTTTAAGTGATTTCATTAATAAAAAGTGGGATTTCCAGATATCACCCATACAAAATTTTTCAGAAATTGATCTTTTGAAATTAGGGTTGAAGGCATGGGCTTGTAAGTGCGATTCTGGCTGATGGGGAGTATGCACAATCATGAAATTTGATCAGAATGTTCATGTCAACTAGTTTAAGTGATTTCATTAATAAAAAGTGGGATTTCCAGATATCACCCATACAAAATTTTTCAGAAATTGATCTTTTGAAATTAGGGTTGAAGGCAGGGGCTTTTAAGTGCGATTCTGGCTGATGGGGAGTATGCACAATCATGAAATTTGATCTGAATGTTCAAGTCAACTAGTTTAAGTGATTTCATTAATAAAAAGTGGGATTTCCAGATATCACCCATACAAAATTTTTCAGAAATTGTTTTTTTGAAATTAGGGTTGAATGCAGGGCCTTGTAAGTGCGATTCTGGCTGATGGGGAGTATGCACAATCATGAAATTTGATCTGAATGTTCAAGTCAACTAGTTTAAGTGATTTTATTAATAAAAAGTGGGATTTCCAGATATCACCCATACAAAATTTTTCAGAAATTGATCTTTTGAAATTATGGTTGAATGCAGGGTCTTGTAAGTGCGATTCTGGCTGATGGGGAGTATGCACAATCATGAAATTTGATCAGAATGTTTATGTCAACTAGTTTAAGTGGTTTCATTAATAAAAAGTGGGATTTCCAGATATCACCTATACAAAATTTTTCAGAAATTGATCTTTTGAAATTAGGGTTGAAGGCAGGGGCTTGTAAGTGCGATTCTGGCTGATGGGGAGTATGCACAATCATGAAATTTGATCAGAATGTTCAAGTCAACTAGTTTAAGTGATTTTAATAATAAAAAGTGGGATTTCCAGATATCACCCATACAAAATTTTTCAGAAATTGATCTTTTGAAATTATGGTCGAATGCAGGGGCTTGTAAGTGCGATTCTGGCTGATGGGGAGTATGCACAATCATGAAATTTGATCAGAATGTTTATGTCAACTAGTTTAAGTGGTTTCATTAATAAAAAGTGAGATTTCCAGATATCACCCATACAAAATTTTTCAGAAATTGATCTTTTGAAATTAGGGTTGAAGGCAGGGGCTTGTAAGTGCGATTCTGGCTGATGGGGAGTATGCACAATCATGAAATTTGATCTGAATATTCATGTCAACTAGTTTAAGTGATTTTATTAATAAAAAGTGGGATTACCACATATCACCCATACAAAACTTTTCAGAAATTGATCTTTTGAAATTAGGGTTGAAGGCAGGGGTTTGTAAGTGCGATTCTGGCTGATGGGGAGTATGCACAATCATGAAATTTGATCAGAATATTCATGTCAACTAGTTTAACTGATTTCATTAATAAAAAGTGGGATTTCCAGATATCACCCATACAAAATTTTTCAGAAATTGATCTTTTGAAATTAGGGTTGAAGGCAGGGGCTTGTAAGTGCGATTCTGGCTGATGGGGAGTATGCACAATCATGAAATTTGATCAGAATGTTGATGTCAACTAGTTTAAGTGGTTTCATTAATAAAAAGTGGGATTTCCAGATACCACCCATACAAAATTTTTCAGAAATTGATCTTTTGAAATTATAGGGTTGAAGGCAGGGGCTTGTAAGTGCGATTCTGGCTGATGGGGAGTATGCACAATCATGAAATTTGATCAGAATGTTCATGTCAACTAGTTTAAGTGGTTTCATTAATAAAAAGTGGGATTTCCAGATACCACCCATACAAAATTTTTCAGAAATTGATCTTTCGAAATTAGGGTTGAACTAAGGGTTTCTTTGTTCCCAATTCTGGCTGATATGGATTATGCCACTATTGAATTCTTGTCTTATCACGTTATATTCATCTAATTTAATCTAGTGACTAGAAAACTACGACATTTTCTTTCACAGTTGATCTACTTTTATAGGCGTTGCACATATCGCATGTAAATAGGCAGTTATAACCGTTCTAGGAAAAATCCTGACCAATTCTGGAGGAGAATTAAATTTCTTTTGACATGCACAGTTTTGCACAATTAAACTAAATCAAAATATATGCTTTAATCATTAAACAGATCTATGGGATTTCTGGTGTGATAATCACGTCAGAAATCCCACATTATCTCCTAAAGTACATTATGCACAAATGTTACCGTTAGACGCACAAAATTGCACAATCAAATACTACTCTACAAAATAATAAAACGGTGGGATTTCCAAAATGGGATTTCTGACGTGACTCACACAATTTTATAACAATTTCGTGTTAATTTTTATTTATTTTTTTTTTTTTTTGACAAAAGAGATAGTATCTTAATTTTATTTGGTTAGGCATTTCTAAAAAGTAAAATTAATTTTTAATGTTTTGTTTGTTTTTATTTTCCAGGTGAGTGGTTTAGAATTGTCAACGCCAGCCGTAAGTAAATAATTAAATACATCGAGTTATAAACTATATAAAAAATTTAGATCCTTTTTTTCTATTTTTAATTAAGTATGATGATGTGCACTGAGCACAACCTCGTTTATTATTTACTTTAATCTGTGCGCTTACTGTGTGTTTTTTAAGCCTTTAAGATGTTAATTAAATTCAGTATAATTTAAAGTTATCTACAGAATTTTTCAATATACATAACAATTGAATTTTATGTAACATCATAAAATTATATAAATTATGTTTCTTACATAATCTCTCCTGTATAATCTTGGCATATGGTTCTTAATACGTGATTTAGAAAATCTATACGTGATTTAGAAAATTTGGAACTGTTTTTTGTATTTACAAAATATGCAATTATTTGAAATTTTGCAACGACTGAGTGAATATGTTGTGGCGGACACACAACTTTCTTTTACCATGAACATTATGTAACATAGATCTAAGCAAGTAAAGTTAGCAGAGTTTTTCATCCAAGAAAAAAATTACTCAATACTATTTCATCTCATCCAATATTTTCTCTATTTAAACTTGTACAAGACGGAATATGATTTTAAAAATTTTCTTAACAACAAAATATTCATGAAAAATGTTTTCATTTAATTCTTGTTTTTGTACTCTATACGTATGAATAAATGAATAAAAATAGTTTTTTTAAGCAAAATAATTTATACTACTGTATACTACTGTACTGGTACTGTCCAATGCCTTCTAAACTACTGGCCGCTTACACCAAATGATGACGACACGCTAAGTCGACGTTGTTGTTGCTTTCTCTAGTTGCTTTGTTAGTGTAAATATCCTAAAATTATTATTGCGCAGTCTCGGTATAGACTTAAATTGACGTCATGTGCGAAAAATGAGAGTAGTAAAAGGCCAGTAGTATAGAAGGCATTGTACTGTCCGACTGGCCTTATAGTAAGTCTGTATTACAGGTTATTCAAACCATAAAGACTCATTTCCGGCAAATCACGTTTCTAGGAAAATGGCTCGATTTTCTCATATTCTTATATGGGGCCATATCAAACTTGGTCTTTTCGCCAATACTATCATACGGCTGTTACTGCCCTCCAAAACCCTTACTATTAGCAACTTAAAACAGTTTCGGTCACTAGGTATCTTTAATTTATTTAACACAAACAATTATTACCTATAAATAATTTTACTTAGAAAAACTATTTTTAATCATTTATTCATACGTATAGAGAACAAAAACAATAATTAAAGGAAAACATCTTTGATAAATATTTATAAAAAATTCCGTCTTATACAAGTTTAATAATATTGATTGAGGACTTTTCTTGCTGGGATGAAAAACTGGGCTAACTTCACATGCTTCATAGATCTCGAATACGTGCCCCACTTGATTTTCAAAGCAAAAATTTAAGGTTACCGGATATTTCGTAAAACAACGGATTTGGCGAAGACATACATACTGCGATGTAAGCCTTGAACATTTTTCTACTGCGGCCCACTGATGATTTAAATTTGATTGGACTAGCATAATCAATCCCTGTGTGTGTGTGTGTAAATGGTCGAGATGGTGTAACACGTGATGCTAGCAACTGTCCTATTAACTGTCTTATTCCGGTAACAACAAACACACTTGTTAATAATGTTTTGAATTATTTGTTTGGCATTTATAATCCAATATTTGATTGTGATTTGACTTGAAACTAATTTACATCTTCCATGCAACGTCTTAACATGTGTGTCTTCGATTATTAATTTAGTAAAATGATGGTTTTTTGGTAGAATAATCGGATGTTTTGTCTCGAACGATGCTCTTGAGTTTCTTAGTCTCCCGCCTACTCATAGGATATCTTTTTTGTCGACAAATGGATGTAATTGCCATAAAAAACTAGGTATAGTCTTGCTGAAACTAGAGCCTCTTTTTAAGATTTTTAATTCTGCATAAAATACAGCTTTTAGAATATTGTTGATTATTAAGTTCTGACTGTTCCTTAGCACATCAGTCGACAATGCACCTGGCTGATTTCTCTAAATAATCCTTGCATCTGGCATTGTTCACGAACCTTTTTATATAAGCGATGATTCTTATTAATTTCGTGTAGGAGGAATATTTATCCCAGATGTCACATTTATATTTTGCGGTTTTCATGGTGACTATGATTTTCTTCACTTCTTACTGAGTACTACTTGATGGTTTGATGATCGCAAATTCACCTTTAGAAGCCATTTAGGTCTAGATTACCATAACTCATTGTTTTGGATTTCTTTAGGCGTAAGGCCTCTTGAAGCAATATCAGCGGGATTATCTTCCGATTTTACGTGAGACCAATGGGCAGGGCCGATGTTGTTTTGTATTTCAGCTACACGATTTCCTACGAATACCTTCCATTTGTTTGAAGGCACTTGAATCCATGCAAGAGTGATGGTTGAATCCGTATAAGCATATATTGATGTTGACGAATCTAATGATTGCCTTACGCTATTCATTAATCTCGTGGCGTGTTTATTTTCTTAAACGGAGCTACTCTAGTTGTTGATGCTAGTAACGTAACTTTAACATCTCCGGATTCTAAAGTCACCTTGCTATGTATGACAGCATCATATGCCGCAACCGAAGCATCACAGAATCCATGTAATTCTATGACATTCTGATTAGAATTAATCCGCCTAGGGATTCTAATTTTGTTTACATGCTGTAACTGCAGTTGAAATTTCATCCATTTGGTTTCCAGATATGATTAGGTACAGTTCTCGTCCCAACCAATGTTTTCTTCCCATAACCTTTGCATTAATATTTTTGCGGTTATAGTTATGGGTGCGATCCATCTTAATGGATCAAAAATCCTTGCGATGTTTGATAAGACATTTCGCTTGGTGTTAGACTTTTGTACCGTTAGGATAATTTGCACTTTAAAGCTAAATTCGTCTCTTTCAGGATCCCAATATATACCCAATTATTTTACATTTTGATGTTCTGTGATTTCAACTGTCATAAATTCTCGATTTCGCTGCGGAACTTGTTGGAATACCTCCTTCGAATTGCTGCACCATTTTCGAAGGTTAACACTGCCACATTTCAATAAATTAGTTAGATTGTTCTGCAGTGCAATATTAATATTTCGTCTAACGACTGAACTCCAGTCACGATATCATCTAAGTAGAAATCCCTTATTAGGGTTTCTGCTACTTTAGGATATATAGCTTCTGCATCATGTGCCAGCTGATGTACTGTTTTTATTGCCAGGTATGATGCTTGGCAGTGCCATAAGCCTGTAACAGCTTATTTGGAGCATCTCGCCAGACTATTTTTTCCAGACCTTGATGTTCTTCGGCGACTTTTATTTGGCGATACATTTTTTTTGATGTCGCCTGTGAAGACATATTTGTACCTTCGCCATCCCAGCATGATTGAAAACAACTCTTGCTGAAGAGTTGGCCCTATTAGTTGTGCATCATTAAGGCTGCTGACTGAAGATGTTTTCATTGAAGCATCGAAAAGCACTCGAAGCTTAGTAGTAGTACTTGTTTTCTTTATAACTGCATGTGGTAGCCAATTGTTGAATCGTTTGCTGGAACCATGTGTTATAGGCTCAAGTATTCGGTTGTAAAATTCTGATAATCTCTTGTTAGCGTAGCATTATTTTGTAATTTTTTCTCTATTTGTAGGAATCTTGCACAATAACTTGTTTTTAAGAGTCACCTAGCTCTATGTTTTCTCTTAATGGAAGATTTACTTCATACGAGCCATTGGATAAACTTTTATATCCCTCTTGGTAAAGGCTTTCACAATTTGCATGTTCAGTCGTTAAATACTTAGGAGACTGGACATCGTTACGTTTGGTAAATCCTTGTTAGAATGTACAATCTTTGTGAATATGTCTCTGAATGTTATCCAGTTAAGATAATTTACATTAAACATTTCAATATCTATTGATATTCAGCTTGATTTTTGATGTTAATTGCACAGGTGCTTCCTTTACTTGTTCCAAGTCTTTCAATTTATCTTCCAGCTTTGCTATTATGTAGTCGTAGTTCACTTCCTTGTAATCATTGTAGATTTTAATCTATTCGGCGTTATTTAGGCTTGCGTATACGACGTCTGCATGTGCTGCCGATAAACCTGTCCATTTGGATTTCAAATTGCTTAATTTTTGCCTTAGAAATGATTTCGTAATAACCTCACTGCCCCAAGGTTTTTGATGACCTGAATCGTCTTCATTAGTGCTGCCCTTTTGACCAATTGTACTTCCATTTTCATGTTTGTGCGTTTCAATTCAAACCCCCGTTCCTCAGCTTATTATATTGTTTATCTCCATTCTTGCCAGTTTCATCAGCTGTTTGCACCCATTTTTCAATGATGTCGTTTGAATAATTCATCGATTCACTGTAGCTGTCCTTGGCGATGTTCCTAGTAGTATTCCAATATTCGTGATCCTTTGCTGATTTAAAATGTTCAACCATGGCCTGGTCGTTCTTCTTGAAGTCGTTGCAGCTGTACAGCTTAAGGTGTTTTGTCGCTTTTTAAAATGCGATAGGGAGCAATTCGAAAAGCCGTCATTTTCTGAAACAGTTTTTACATATATATGTTATTGTCAGTGGTAACAACACGAATACTTGGAATGTTCTCATTCGACCCGTATTCTCTGAATAAGTAAATAGAAACATTGTGTTAAATTTTATTAGCATTTTTTAAACGAATTGTGCCAGCGGAAGAGATTCACATAGTTCAAATTGTAGACTATTTTGAGATTTAGATATATAACATATTTCTCTACTTTTCGATATTTGTTTCAAAAAAAAAATAAAATAACAAATACAGGAAACCCCAACAACACGATTAATTCGTTTCGTGTTCTTTAAAACCGTGTTGTTCGAGACTACAAAAAGGAAAATAAGAAAAAGGTTACGTTTTACTTTTTGTTATGATATACAAAATAAAAGAGAATAATGAAAATCGCGTTCTTTGAAACCGTGTTTTTCGAATATCGTATTCTTGGAGGGTTACTAGTACCTTGTTCTCACAATCGATACTATATGAAGATTTACCACGAACCCGTTTCTTTTTTCAGAGCAGCTCCAAACCCATGTTGCTCGATTGATTTTGCAATTGGTGCAACGACGGATCTAAATTGAGACCTGATCAACCAAACTAACTGAAGCTTAAACTCATTCTAGTAATCTTGTAGTTGAAATGATAAGCAATCATGTGCGTTTGCATGAAGGATCTAGCTATTAATACGTTAGATGCACAGAGCTCTACTGGATCAAGGAACTGTGCATTTTCCGACAATGGCGACATTTTTGTACATTGTTATGCTATTCCATAACTTTCAGAAAAAATTTAAATTTTTCAGTTTCGGTGGCCCATTGAATTCCTTAGATCAAAGGTGATTCTGAATTAGGAGACTCTGTTTAAGAGAAGCTCATCCTCATTCAACTGAAATAATTTTCTCCTTTGAGACGTTAAAGATTCCAAATTGTTTATTGATGATACTTGTTAGCTTTTGGTCTGGCCCATTGCTACATATTGAAAAAATCTTGGATTATATCAACCGATTATTAAAACAATAGCGTCTCGCTAATAAAAATAAGGATTGGAAAGTTGAACGCGGCCCTGTGTCGCTTTCTGATCATAACTTATTAAATAAAAAAGAAAAAGCTCCAATAATTTGTATTTTATTAAACAACTTAGATAATCCTTGCGTAATCTGAAGTTCAAGGCTCATGAAGGGGCATCAATCAAATCATTCAGTTCTTATAACCAGCAGTATTTGGCTAAAGTTTACTTTACGTATACATCGAGAAAATCAGGTAAAGTGTCTACATTTTTGAAGCTTTTAAATGCATGATTATTTATCAACAGATTTTAGTAGAGGCAAGCTAACTTTTCTGGAAAATTACAAACTTTCGTATTATTT
This sequence comes from Nephrotoma flavescens, assembly GCA_932526605.1. NCBI lineage: Eukaryota > Metazoa > Arthropoda > Insecta > Diptera > Tipulidae > Nephrotoma > Nephrotoma flavescens. Next base: position 97,407,017 of record OW052220.1, on the reverse strand, counting down.
TATTCAAAAGTGTATAATTTTTATAATATTGATATTAGGCTTATATCTTAACAGTTTTTCGACAGTACAAGTAATTTTTCTGGGAAAATTTTGCAATTTTTCCAGGAAAACTTTGAAATTTTTACAATTTTTTTTAGCTTAGTTTACAATTATGAATTAAATTGGACACTTGAAGAATTGTATCATATTGTAAATGCGGGGGTTTGGGGGTAGCAGCCCCCATCCTCTAAGGTATACAACGAATTTAAATTACATTAAAAAAATTATTTTTTATAAAAAATGATTTTTTTAACATTTGTGGCACTATCAGAAGAAACGATAAGAACGATAGAAACTCTTTGATCTGTTTCTGCAAGGTTGTGAAAATTGTGAAAACTTAGTAAAAATTATTCCGGAAGCCCAAAACATTTTATCATTTAAAAATTTCCAAAATGTATACTATCTTACCTTACCCTCGATGTATACGTAAAATAAAATTACGCGCAGTATGTGAACCTTGATGAAAAACACTCTTGAAAAATTTATTTTCAATTATGATGTGTTTTTTGGTTAAATGTAAACCCTGAAATAATTATTAAAAATGTAAATTAAATCACAAAATAATTTTATTTCTATAACTTCTACGGAAAGTAGAATTTTGTACAGAAATTTTATAATGATGGTATTCCGAATTTAAGTAATGTTATAGCCAGCTAAAAAAAATTCTAAAGCCAATAAAAAAAATTCTACTCGAGCGGAGCATTAGCTATACCCGAGATTAATAAAATTATTTGCGCACTAGTAGATATACTATTTTTCCACGACTATACGACAATAAAAATTAAATAAAATATTTTATTGAAAATAATATTTTATTTATTTTTTAAAATTGGCAAACAGTTGGAAAAAGAACGAAAACAAAAATATTTTTCAAATCTAAAAATCTAGCAATATCTAAACGTTTAAAATTGTTTTGACAATTAGTCATGTCGTGCGAGCGACGAAGTTCTTTATTGCTTTTATAGATTGCCATTTTTTATCGTAGACGCTTCTGTTCTTTCTCATAACAATCAGCTTATATTACTATTTTTCACTAATATACCGAAATGTATAGTAAAATGTAGCCACCGTATAAAAATTAAATCATATAGGGTTACATGCAACTTAGACAGATCTCAAAGACTCGAAGCTTTGTGCACACTTTGGAACTGCTAACAACTAAATTGGTTAATATTACAAAAGTATTGTCTATCATTTTAATATTCACACAAAAAAATAGATCGAGTTATTTGATCCGAGATCACTCTTAGATTTCATCCGACGTCAACTAGTTTGACTTTTTAGTTTTAAAAAAAAAGTTTTGTAATCGTTTTCTTTTTGGAAGATTAAGTAGAAAAATACTTTTAAAATTTGCGTTAGGTGTCAGTTGGTCATTGGTTCTGAAGGCAGTAAATTATTTAACCCACTCGGCTGGCTAACACTTGTACGCGTTCAAGGAAAATATTAAAGCAAAAGCTATGGATCCTAAATTTGAAATGGGATGACGCGCTACCTGAGGAGCACAAGCAGCAATTGGAAGACATCCGATCAAATCTAAAAGAAGTTGAATTTGTTGCGTTACACGGTTCAAACAATCTTTGAAACGACCCACAGTCGTCGTTATTCACGCGTTTTTTCGATGCCAGAGAGAGCGCATACGCAGCGGCACGTTACTTCAAGATCACCTCGCCGGGAAATGGATTTGGTGCCTTAATAGAAGTTATGACTTGCTGTCTTTTTATTCATATTGATTGAAACAGCAAGTCAAACCGAGAAGCAAGTCTACAATTCCAAATGAAAATAAACGAAGAAAGAAGCAGAGGAAAATTTCTGAAAACACAAGAATCGTCAAAAGCATTTAGAGTTTTTTTTTATTATCACTGCAATCTGTTCTGGGGCCAAAGCTTTTTCAACTCTTTCGTGGGTTGCTATTTCCGTTCATAGTTTAATGCTATTGCCAGCCAATTTGAGGACGTATGGCTAGCTGTCAATACGACAAGGAAAGGGCATATTATGAAGAGATAAATGCTCTTGAACGAAACGGCGGAAGTAAGAAATGAAGCAATTTAAATTCATTATACCCGTTCATGAACAGATAGAATCTACCTCGAGTTGGCGGAAGAATTGAAAAGAAAACATCCTCTGATACTGCCTTCAAAATTAATTTTCAAAAGATTGGTTTTGAGAGATCTTCATAAAAAACACCATCGCACGCAAGACCTATTTGTCAACAGGTAGACGAAACGGAGTACGCGAAATTATTAGAAAATGTGTCTTATGTAGAAGATGATAAGCTTCTTTTCAACACCAACTAATAGGGAATTTACAAGCTTCCCGAATGCAAATAGTACCTACGACCATTGTATAAGGCGGGTGGATTTTGCTGCAGCAATGTTAATAGGCAGAGGACAACATAATTATAAAGTATATATTGGTATTTTTGTTTGCCTGAGCCAACAACTACCATAAACCGCCTTCATATCGAGTTGTTAGGAGACAACACAAACAAATATGTTGTACCGGCTCTTAAGAAATTGGTATCAAAAAGGTGTACTAGTTGAAATCCAGGCTGACAACGGTATACATTTTGTGGATGCCAGCAAAGTCTTACAGGAAGAATTGGAAATAAAAAACTCTACTAATCTATCTTATTTCCTTTCAAGCAACTCACTTTCTAAGTCATTTAAGACGACTCTTAGGCAAAACCATTCTTACACTTGAAGATATGACTACACTATTATCCGAGATAGTAAGCTGCTTAAATTCGAGGTCTATCTGTGTCTTATCAATTGGTCAAATCGAGGCATTGACACCACCACACTTTTTGGTAGAGCCACCGTAAACAAAAATTCCTGAAGCAACGCCACTGAATATAAAGTCACCGGTTGAAAAGCAGTATAACAACTTCAAATCAAAAGTTCTGGAAAATGTGGGAACGCGAATATTTGACAACTACAACACAAATACAAATCAAAATCAACGATGTAGCCATAATAAAGGACAATACGGCACCAATTCAATGGATACTTATATATAGGAAAAGTAATATAAATTCATCTTGGAGCCGATGGTCTAGTTAGGGTCGTCACTTTAAAGACCAAATCTGTTTCCCTAAGAGAAAGGAATTAGGAAAAATATTTACAAAACATTGCTGTCGCAATTTTTTTCCTGGCGTACTATAGTATACAGTTTTTTTCCAAAATTAAAATAAATTATGAACATTTTTCCAAACCAATTTCGATACGGAAAAAATATTTCCTAAATTATAAAAATTTGGTTGGATGATTTCTCATCTTACTTATCACTATTAACACCAACGACATTAACAATGTTTGCGACTGTACAAGTCAACAGAAACAAAGAACTTCTCATAACATAATATATCTACTACAAAAAGTAGAAAATTATTTCTTCCTCCCCAATTTTTTAACCCCAGGGCCATTCTGTAAATAAACACACAACCCTTAAAAAATATAATGGAAACTGCTTCAAGTTCTTTCTTGGCAGTTTGGTTTCGTACTGTTAAAAAGTTGGTCTACTCATCAGGTTGCAACGGCCAAACTGCAAAAATTCAAACATTTATACCTTTAGTATAACACAAGAACATATCGATTTAGCGAATTATAAAAAAATTAAACGAATTAAAAAATAAAACAACGGGATTTCTGGCAAAACAATAAATATAAACATTTTCATAAGTTGTCATTATTATCAAAAAAATAGTTTTAAAATTCTAGAACTCTTCTTTTGAAATAATTTATTCTGATTAAATAAATAAACTTTTTAAATTTAAAAAGTATTTTATAAATCATTTTACAAAATCTGTTATTAAGATAAAAAAAACTATTTATTAGTTTGTAAAAATTTCATTAAATTTCAAAAAAATACTTTTTAAATTCAAAAAAATTTATATCTTTTAGGAACTAAAAACTTCGTTTTTAATTTTACAAACCAAAATTTTTCTCAGTGCAGTAGTTATTTACCTCAACTCAATTAGTTACCATAATTAATTAATACAATTAATTTGTCGTGTTAGTAGTTGTAGAATATATCTTTTATCGGTAATGAATAAGTAATTTTAATCCATAATACAAAATGCATTTAAATTTTCTGCTCTAAATATTAAAATTTGTTAGCTAAAATAATATTGGCCACACCATTAAATTTTATCAATTGTGGACTGCTTGTGAGAGAATTCGAATAGACATGGGCAAATTTTTCGGCTTGGAGTTCAATCAACAACATTTCTTAACCTAAGTAAAAATTACAAATTTTCTTGTCCTAAAAATATATGCGCTCGGTTAACTCTAAATATTAACAACTCAACCTAATAAAATTCACTGTCACCACTGATTCTATAAATCCTCATTGAACAACATCCAAAGATGACAAACCAAAACTGTCCCTCACAAAACGAATTCAAATTTACTTAAATTTCAAATAAAATTTAAAAATT